>JANHMN010000016.1:18723232-18796115 GCA_030674055.1 Rhabdomys pumilio
CCCCATTGAGGCTGCCATCAGTGTGTCTCTTTTAGGAATGAAGTGGAAATATAATCTTCCTACACAAAAAAAATTACAAGCCTTGAGTTCCATTCCCCTAGAGCCTACCCAGTTACCAAAGGCACCTCTTTCACATTGCTACAGCCAGTTATATTGATAACTTGAAATGTAACTCTTGTCAATCTACACTTGCACTTAAACAGAAGCTCTCAATCCCCAGTCTCCAAACAGTTAATAATATCAACATGATATACAACTTTATAGAAAGTATAAGGAAAATGTTTTTTGACAAAGCTAGGTTATTTTAAACACCTTTCAAGGAGAGTGGCAGTACATCAGATATTCACATATGTCAATGAATAAGAAATCCATTTATCTACACAAGCAACTGACAGCCCTGAACCGGTGACTTAAAGCAGGGCATTGCATTTCTTCATCTAAAAATGTCCCAAGTTGTGCAGTTGACAAGTAGCATAATGGCTCCTTGATGCCATTAATGTCTTAGACCTTTCTGGCCCCTTCTGTCACCACCTTTAAAGTGTCACACCCATGTGCTCTTGATTACAAGGTGCATCTCCATCGTAGCTGGAGGAGGTCTGGGCAAAGTCTTTGAGAGAATAGGACTGTTTAAGTGAGATTTTCAAAGTCTAATCGAGCAGCTTTCATTTGCAGCTCATAAACTGCCAGTTTTAGCCAGGAACCTGCCAAGAGTCTTCTCTACAATTAAGGTAACAGTCCACAAATGGTGACCAGTAGCCATAAAACAATTTAAATTAGGTCAGATAATGTATTGTTTCCCTTTTAAAAAAATATTTAGTTCTAAAATTTAGTTTAATCCGCATTTCAGTAGAATATTGCTAAGATGCAGTTATTTGAATGAGTTTAAAACTATTCAGGAGATAATCTAGTATGCCCACTGGCTGCATAATGCTGTGATCACTGCCAAAGGAGCTAAATGAATCATTGTGTCAGAGCCTTGACCAGTCTACTGGTCCAGCCATACAGATGTGAAGTGCAGACAACAGAACTATAAAGTGATTGCGTGCTGCTCGTACAGTGAAACCTGGTCTCGCTGACTGTAGACCAGACTGTGTCGGAGACGGAGACTTGCTTCACAGAGCGTGACCAGGGAGCTTCAGTAGCTTAGGAAGACCTGTACAATGTAGGACACCAACACATTTAGCAAGAGTTAGAATAGGAGGACAATCAATATATACTGCATTGGTTACCTGTCAGTGTAGGATGTTTATACTAATAGCTTTATGGTATTTAAGTCCTTTGCATGTTTAAAAGTGTTTCTTAATATTTTAGTGGATTCTTTTTTTGGAAAAAAAAATTCTTGCAATATATTCTAATCAGTTTCCCCTCCCCAGACTCCTCCTGGATCTCCCCTCCCCCAACTTCCCCACCCACCCACTTCTAATTCTTTTCTTTCTCTCCCTCTTTAAAAAGCAAACTGGCAAAGCAACCAAACAAGCCAAATAATAATAATAATAATAATAATAATAGTAATAATAATAATAACAACAATAAATTTAAAAAAACTTAAGAAACATACACACAAACAAAATCATAAAAAAAAATCACAAAACAAAAGCAAATGAGTTCATGGTATGTGTGTGCGTGCGTGCGCGTGCATGTGTGTGTGTGTGTGTGTGTGTGTGTGTGTGTGTGTGTGTGTGTATTGTTTTCATTTTTGACAGAGAGTCTGACTCTGTAATCCAGGCTGGCCCCAAACTTAGTCTTTATATCTTAGCTGAGTGCTAAAAGAATAAGCAAGAGCCATTTCCCTCACTTGAGTTGGGCTCATACTGCCTTAGTCCACAGATCTGAAGAGAACGTCGTGTGTTGTTGTCATACATGTAAAACTGACTGACTGCAAACTAAACGGTAGCCTTATCACCGTAAATGCATTATGCCTAATAGTGGCTTTCATGATGGTGTCTTCATACCTGTGTATGTTGTACTTTGGTTGTGCTCACTTCCACTACCCGCTCGTTCCTTTCTCCTGCCCTTTCCTCTTCCTGAATTCTCCCTTGCTTTCCCATCATACAGGGATCCTGTTTACTCACATGCCAGTACCATGAGTGCCATAGGACAGGCATCAGATGCCCTTGGAGTTGGAGTTTGCAGGTGGCTGGGAGGCCCTGACATGACTGCTGTGAACTGAATTTAAGTCCTGTGGGGGCATACACACACCAACACTTCCTCATGAGCGCTCTTTCTGGAGATTTCTAATCCTAGCTTTATAAGGACCTTACCATGCTTAGACCATCTAGCAATTTTTATAATAGCATGGAAATAATGGTACATTATTTGACAGACAGGTCTTTCTAATGTTCCTTTTAGGTGGTTGTTGATTGAAAAACAGCAACCTCTTCCATACTGGCCTTCTAGTCCCAGGCGAGCCACAGAAGCTAACTCTATCCAGGTTTAGGGAACAGATGGCTTTTCTTTTACTTTAATTTTTTTAAGTGTATTTATTTAGCAAGTAAATTTTAACTATCTTCTTGTATCATGGTTTATAGGTGGCAGAGAGCAAGATTCTCAGTGATTACAAATCATGTGATTGGAAAAAAATGTAGCTCATTGTTCTTTAAAAGTAAATGAACAGAAAAAGGGCAAGTGCTCACCACATAAGCAAGAGGACGTGATTTCAGATCCCTAGCACGCTGTAAAAGTTTGGATGTAGTAGAGCCTGCCTGTAACCATAGTGTTGAGTGGTGACAAGGACGGGTAGATCCCTCCAGCATATAAGCCAGCCAGCATAGCCAGTGATCAGTGAAAGAACCTGCTCCCAAAATAAGAGGGTGAGTACTCAAGAAAGACAACTGGCACTCCCTCCCTCTCTCCCTCTCTTTCTCCCTTCCCCTCCCCCCCTCTCTCACTCGCTCCCACCTTCCCTCCCTCCCTCTCTCTATCCCTCCCCCCTCACTCTTTCTCTGTGTGTGTTTGTACACATATGAAACATGTTCATACATATGCTGCCCACATACAAAAGTATGTAAAAGAAATTAGTAAATGAAAAAAAGGGTTTAAACCTGTTGTAGACTGTAACCATAGCACATTAGGTTATAGATCTAATGATGCAAGGGGACATGTGTCATTTCTACTGAGACAGTCACAATGAGCACTGGAATGGCATGCAGTGCCAGCCAGCCGGCCTTCAGGACCACCGCTGCCACTCACAGAGGTTGAGGCGCACTGCAGTCAAGGGAAAGAAAGAAAAGGTTTCTCACACCTCAGAAGCCTGTGTCTTGTGTTCCTTAGTAACACTTGCAAATATTCCTGTAGCTCTCCCAGGTCCTCTAGGTCTGCTTGGACTCTTACTGAGTGCTCAAGTCAGTTTCCCTCTTGCTAACATGGCATGTGCCTGCACAGTTCTCTGTCTTTGCTTGCTCTGTACTGAGTATAGAGAACTCCTTTCGTGGCAGCCATCATGAAGGCCAGCCCAGGATGTGACTCTCCACAGAAGCCATCTCAGGTCCCCTGACACGTTAGTTCTGTGGTGTAAGCTCTCCCGTGCTGCATTGACTTTTGCCTTTTGGATGTTAAAAGGTAAATCATATTACATGCCCCCCTCTCAAATTGCTTTTATTTTCTTTTGTTTTCTGTGAGTGTACAGTGATTTTTGAGCCTACTTTGAGACCTAGGAACTTCATTTTACTGGAACTTATCTTAAGCAGGTTCTGTTTCTACTTTCCTTGCATGGACTTTTGAACTAGAGTTTTCTATAGTCTGGTGCACATTGCCCCAAAACCTATTTAGGGGCAAACATAATAGAGCTACTTCTGCGCATAATCATGAATGGGTCACAAGGTCCATGAAAGGTGTGATTTGGCTCTGTTCTTCCTTGTATCTTCTATTAGTGTAGCCTTAATGGACAGAAGGACTGAACTGAATCAAAGCAGAGAATGTATAATTATTTCTGATGTGTACTCCTCAAACTTTTCCTGATGTGGCTATGAGGATGTTTTTAATTATATAAGGAAAAAATTCAGCGCTCTAAATACAGCTTAGTGGTGAAGAGCCTGCCTAACACATGTGATGTGTTAGATTGAATCTGCCTTACCAAATAAGTAATAATTATAAAAAAATCTTTAGGGTGTGCATTTGGTTGTTAAATGTGTATCTTAAACACTGAAGTCACACTGAATATGCTGATGTATATGTAGTATAATTATATTACTTTGTTGTATAAAGTATTCTCGACAATATAAACTAGACACCAGCAATTCCTGGTATGTCTAAATAGCTACATTAAGGTAGCATTAGTTTTACTTTTATAAAAATCCTTCAATCATGTTTTTAGGTCTAACTCATCCTTGTGCCATTCTTCTTGGATCCAGAACATTCCAAGTATCATTCTCTAGCAGCACCGTATTCTTTTACATGGTTGTGAAGCTGGTGTAGGTAGGAGATCACCCTGAAGGGAACTGAAAAACTGCTGCTGTGTGTATGTACAAAGCTGGTTTCTGCTACATGAACAGAATCACAGGCTTGGTTTTGGTACTTTTTGTTTCTCTGTGTACTCGGTTGTATAGAACTTCCAAATTCAGAATGAAAAGAAAGCTGTTCTGTATCAAACCATCTAAACAATAAATGCTATATTTGAAAAACTGAAAAAAAAATAGCTGAATTATTTGACCATAAAATCCAACTAAAGAACAATGAACTGTTGCTTCTTAGCTCCAGTCTATCAGTGTACATTTAAATAAAAGAAGTAGGGAGTGGAGAGATGGCTCAGCAGCTCAAGTGTTTGCTTCTCTACCAGGGGACCCAACTTCAGTTTCTACCATGCATATCAGCTCTCACCTCACAACCACTTAAAACTAGGTCCAGGGGAACACACACACACACACACACACACACACACACACACACACCTTTTTTTTCAGAAAAATTTTATTCATGAAAGAAGTCAACATGATCTCTTAAGTTACGGCTTTTTTAGTCCTTGGAAATTGTACAGCGACATTCAGTGTCATTGTCTAAGCTCGTTTCTGCTGCATATATGACCTCAACCCCACATCTGAGCATCTCTTGAGCCCATGTCGAGAGCAGGACTGGAAGCTCCCACTGCGGCTTTTAGACGATTTCCTAACTTTGCTGTGCCTCCTCATTGACATCACCTTTCATACCTCACAGGAGTATTGTAAGACTAATGTTTGAGAAGTGTTTTTAGAATCACAGTGAAAGGTATTCATTTGTAAGCATGTGTTAGCATTATAATTATTAGTCGTAATGGGGATGGTTGTTTAATGTGATTTCTTCTAAGTATAGTGTCATATTTTCAAAGGACAATCTCTTTCTTTATGGCCAGATGTGGATACAATTAACCCTTTACCCTTTATTTTGAAGATACAATTAGTCAATTATGTATGCAATTAGATGTGTATGCAGCTTTTGCCTGAATGACTAATTACAGCCTTGGTGAGAGTCCTTTTGAAAATGCTGGCCTTTTGAATCTTCACTGTCTCTGTCTCTATAGTAAGCAGTTTATGCTGAGTGTCTTTGGGGGCCACACTGGCTCCTGAATATTGAGGAATGGCTTTTGCGGTTACTTGAGCAAGATTTCTACATTCTTAAAGCCCTGGCTTTGTATTTTACCATCAGCCTAAAAGGCCTTTAACATGGTTCCAGTTTCAAAGGTTTTATTGATTTTTTTTTCTTTTAATTGTGACATTGAGCTGATTTTTCCACAGACTGCGTTTTTGTGAAGCAGGGTTTTCCTTCTGTAACTTTTTCCCACTTGGCACCCCATTTCCTTTCTGTCTCTTAATTCAAACATGTCCTCTCACAGCTCTTTACTCACTAGAGAGTAAGTAAGGAACAGATTAGCCTTTACCCTTTCGTCCCGTACATAGCCTGGTGACACAGTTTTACAGGGACCTTTAATCGCTGTACTGTATCGTCCGTGTATGTGGCAGGGAGGAAGCCCCTCTGATGAGGACTGGATCAGACAGTGATCTATGAGTATAGCAGATCACTAGCAATCACTTTATTGATTTTTGATTTTTAAGACCAGAGTCTTAAAGGAAACCAGTGTCTGATTTGACTTAGGGTCCACTCTATGAGGAAGAACCCATGCCCAACACTGCTTGGGTAACCAAGAACTAGAAACTAGATGGCCAGAGACCTAAGGTAAAATCAACAGTACTGGTCTTAAAAAAACAAAAATTAATAAGGTGAATGCTAATGGTCTTCTGCTATACTCATAGATGAGTGCCTAGTCCAGTCCCATCAGGGAGGCTTTCTTTGGCAGCAGATGGGAACAGATACAGAGACCCTCAGCCAGGTATTAGTCAAATAAAGTCTAAATTGGATTTCTCCATCAAATGCTTGCCCTCAGAGCTCAGGGAATCCTACAGCAGAGGAGATGGAAGGAGTCTAATATCCAGAAGGGGTGGAGGACATCAGGAGAACAAGGCCCTCTGAATCAACTAAGAAGAGCTCATAGGAGCTCACAGAGACTGAAGCAGCAATCATAGGGCCTACATGGGTCTACATCAGGTCTTCTGTGTGTCTACTATAGCTATTAGCTTAGAATTTTTGATCAGACTCCCAGCTGTGAGAGTGAGTGAGTCCCTGACTCTTATGCCTGCATTAGGACTCTTTCTTCTGTTGGGTTGCTCTGTCCAACCTCAATATGAAAGGTTTTGCTTCATCTAATTATATTTTATTTTGTCATGTGTGGTTGTTATTTTTTAAAAGCCTTTTCTTCTTAATGAGAAACAGAAAAGGAGTGGATCCAGAGGGACTGGGAGAAGTAGAGGGAGGGGAAACTATTATCAGGATATGTTGTGTGAAAAAAGAATCTATTTTCAACAAATAGTTTAAAAAAGAAAGAAAGAAAATGTGAAAAGACTAGGAAGATCTTATAAGCATTGCTGTCCACCGGTATCCTAAGGAACAGGGGACAGACAGATTATACTGATATTTACTGATGGCTTCCTGCAGACATTACTTTTTATTTTATATAATCATTTATGTATTTGTTGTTTGTCAGTGTCTCCCTCTGTAGCGCTAGCTATTTTGGCTTTCACTCTGTAATGGGCTTTGAACTCAGTGATTCTCCTGCCGTCGTCTCCAGTTGTCAGGACTGTGGGTGTGAGCAACCACACCTGACTGAAAACGTGTACTCTCTCTCAGTTTTCTATGCTGATAACTGTTGGGCTTGTATAGTACCATGCTACCACCAAGATGGAGTCAGAGATGAGTAGAAGTGCAGGATCTTGGACTTCCTAGGGTCTAGAATAAACTGCTGATGATAAGAAAGGAGCTTTCCTTGTAGACTGCAGTGAGTGTGGTCCAAAGGGTAGGAGGAGTGTTGAAGGTAGTGATCACATCAATTTAGAATAACAAAAAGTTCTGTGAGTTGTTAATTCTTAGAAAGTTTCTCTTCTAATAGCAACTTCTCTCAGGTAACCATCTGAAAGAAAAGAAAAATTCAATAAGAACTTGTCGACATTTTTATGTGAGTAAAAACGTAAAGCTACTAATACACAACCAAGATGAGAGAACAGCAACTGATTTAGGCAGAGTTGTAAAGAAGTTTTGAGATATAGGAGTAGAATATCAGCTTTGAGCCACATAGCAGAAGGCCCTGAAAGATAGGTAGAAACTACATAAGTCAGCTGTCAGTGTGAAGCGGTTCCATGGTTTTGATGGACAGTGCTAATGCCCAGAGCCATGCTGTGAGATTGAACAGGCCCCAACTTGTCAGATGAGCAACAACAGAGGCCGACCACAGGAAAGGAGATGTGTTTAGAGATATTCCCAAAATTAAAACCAGAGGCTTCTCTGCCTAGGAGTGGGATGACCAGGGATTACACATATGGGGACACTTGGCCGTTAACATTTCTTAGTGTTGGCAACAGTCCTTTCAGAGATGAGAGACAAATGGCACCCTTTCAGATGGCTGGGAAGGGCCATGGGTGTAGCTGAGCAGTGGAGCACTTGCTTGATGTCCAAGATGGTCTGGAGTCCATCCCCAACATTGAAGAGAGAGAGCGAGAGAGAGAGAGAGAGAGAGAGAGAGAGAGAGAGAGAGAGAGAGAGGAAGAAATAGGTAAAGAGCTTTAACTGAGATAGGAATGGTGTCAGAAAGATCATAGGCACGAAAGACCAACTTGTGCCTTGGTAATTCTGCACTGTAGCACATTTAATGCACTGAGGTGGCAAGATAGAAAACACGTTTCTGGAAACAGAACTTTTGTGTTGTGGAAAGGCATGTACATTTACTAACTGAGCAAAAACCTAACTCTGCATATGCTTAAAAATAGTTTGAGTTGACGTACAGCACCTAGAACATGGTGACTGTCTTCTCGGGTTTTTATCTGAAATGCTTACAGTGAAAAAGCCGAGCATACAGTTTTCTCAAACTTGAGTTTCTGAAAATCTAGCTCACTCTAACACTGGTTTCCAAGGAAGGTGCGTGAATAATCTGTGGTAGGTCAGCCTAGAGACTGTGGAGCTCCAATACTACATCCCTTGCCACCTCAAATAACCTGATAAAATTCTGTCACCCGCACCATTTTATTCTGTTTCCAGTCTTTTTGTGTTTTCAAGTTTTTCATATCGTCAGACAAGGATTTAATCAGTTTGTGGTGCTATAACAAAATACCAAAGATTAGGTAGCTTAAACAGCAGTTATTTTCTTCAGAGTTGTTAAGGTTGGTCGGTCCCAGATTAAGATTCTGTCATTCCCCTTTTTTTATGAGGCTTCTTGCCAGTTGCTACTTCATGCAGTATCCTCGTGGAGCAGAGAGCACTGTGGCTTGCTCTCATGAAGCCACTAATCTCATCATTAGAGAACCACCCTCGTGGCTTCATCTATTCTTAATTCCTGGAGGCCCCATCTCCAAATACGATTTCATTGATATCTAAGACTGTAGAGTGGGGAATTATTTGAGGGTTGAGGAGGGAGATACATATGATGCATTCCCAAAGAAAAATAGTAAATCTCCTACCTTAGGAAAGTATTATTATTTATGAAAAGAAAATCTCTCCTTAGCATTTATTTTTAGCTAATATATAACCGTATGGTAAGCATCCTGTAAATATCCATTCTTTCCTTCTGTTTCTCAGGGAATGTGTAATAGAAATTCACACAGCATTCTGAAATCAAATTTAACAGTTTTTGATGCAGAATAAATTTTAATTGTTTGTGGCGGTAAGGACTGAACTCAGATATTTGTATATGATATACAAACCCTGTACTACTGACATATATCCCCAGATCCACCAGAGTTACTCTTGAATAACTGGAGAATGACACCATTGAGACTGCAGAAAGCATTTTTTCATTTTTTTGACCCATTTTATTTAAGAGATATTTCTGAAATTTATCTAAAATTATATTGCTTTATTGCAAGTTACTGAATAATTCTGATATTTATAAAAAAATTACATCTGTCTAATGTAGACACTTAGACTTTAATTTTCAATCTAAATAAATTATTATCTGCTAAACTTTTATTTTATGAATTAAATGCTTAGTAGTTTTTTTTCTTAGTTATTTGAAATTTCATATAATGTGTTTGTGTGTTTATACAATGTTTTTCCTCCCCAACTTTGTGTCCTTTCTTTTTTTGTTTTTTGTTTTTGTTTTTTATATTGGTTTTGCTTGTCATTTGTAAGAGACTGTTTCCTTCAGCTTGTTGACTCTGTTGCTTTGTCCTTGGTGAATGGAAATTGGTGCCAGAGTGACTGCTACTTGGCTGATCATTTTGCTTCTTTGTTAGATGTAAAAATATTCTTTGATAGTAGATTTATTCATATTTCTTTTATGAATCAAAGCTCACTTTAATTAAAAGACTTGTGTTTTGGTGGAAACATATTCATTTATTGTTGAAACTTACTATATGAATATTGTATTTCGGTCATTTCCCCTTCCCTCTCCTCCCTCTAATGCTTTTCCTCACCTCTCCCCTCAAATTCATGACCTCTTCTTTAATTGTTTGTACATATATACATATAAACTTACAAGAGCAACCTGCTGAGTCCTTTTAGTGTTGTTTATGTGTATATGTGTTCAGGTCTGATGACATGGCATTAGACTGATTCTCTCACCTTTCAGGAAGGAGCAATTAACTATCTGTAACTCTTCATGTCCTGGTGGGACCTTCCACATTGGTGTGTCAGGTCTCATTTAGGTGACTGTCTTGTTAAGATTTCAGGAAAGTACTCTTCCTGTCCTATAGAAGACACTAGCTCACAGTATACGTCCTCTGGACCTTACATCTATCTCTTCTTCTGTGCTGTTCCCTGAGCCTTAGATGTAGGGACTGTGTTAGAGATGTATCAGTTAGGGCTAGGCAAATGGCCAGTTCTCTGCATTTTGATCAGTTATGGTTGTCTGTGAAAGTCTCCAGGTGCATTGGCGACACTTAAATCCTGGGGATAACTAACAGTCATCTAATCAAACTTAAGGCCTTCTCAATAGGAGGGAATTCATACTACTGAGGGGCTGGTAAGCCTGTCAACACTAGAAGAGAACCTGCTCCTTCCACTTCCCTAAACCGTATAATTGCGTACTAAGTACTTGTCCTTATGCCCACAGGTAAGTAGAGCTCATTTTGTCAATGGAATCTAGTAAGTGCTTTGTAGGAGGGTTTTCTCATTAAACAGTACATCTGCAGTCAATGGAGGGGCACATATGTGCAATGCCGTCACATGGGAGGCAGCAGCAGGACTGCAGTGCAGGTGAGGCTTGCCTGGGCTACAGAGCTCTATTACCAGACCAGCCAGGGCCACATGATAAGATCCTGTCTCAGAAATATTTTAAATAATCAGTAAAATAATATCTACACTTAGAGATATTTTGTTGTCATATTATTTAATGTGTAGATTAAATATATATTAGTAATAGTATTAATAATTATATGGAAATATTATATAATATATTGTATCATTTAATGTTGAAGTGATGCATTAGTTGTAGTAGTAATTACATAGTAACATAATTTATATTATAAAATAGCATTATTACTTGTTAATATATACTCTGTATTAGGTAGTATATATTACAAAGACTCAAATACCTTTTAAATGGATGAATGTGGGTTACCTGTAGAAATTGAAATTGTTATCTAAATACTTGAGACAAAATTTCTTTAGGCCACCTAGCTTCTTTACATATAATTATAAGATGCTTAACAACTTTTCGTTTGACAGTAATCTTTTGATGTAATTCAGCCAAAATGAATTAAAGCCTGTGAAGAATTTTTGAACATACAACTAGAATATAAAAGAAATTGAGAATTTTCTGATACTCTTTGGAGTCAATAATAAAATATTTAGATTAGTGCCTTTAAAAATAATATTATCTAGGCAGTATCAGGAGGTAAATGAATCTCTGTGAGTTCAAGGCCAACCAGCTACACAACAAGATCTTGGACAACTGGTCCTACATAGAGAGAGCCTGTCTCAAAAATCAGAAATAAACAAGCAAACAAACAAATAAATGTGCCTTTTAGAATTTTAATAGTCTATCATTTTTTTCTATAATTGATCTTAGTAAAATCCGTTAAGCTAAAATACATCAAGATAAACATGACTAATCTGTTTCACTTTACCATCTCAAAAGTAAAATGACATAGAGTAATGTTTTCAAAAAGATGCCACGTTGTGGCACTTTTAATACATTGCAATAAAATTGGTAATTGGGTTGAAGTGTGGTTCACTTAGGAAGTCTCCAATTCACACATCCATTTTGTGTCTAAAGTGCACACTGCTTGGTTAAAAGTATTAACCATATCAAATATGTCATTCTACCAAGGTAGAGAATCATGCCACTGTGGTGCTTTCCAGACGTCCCATAGCACGTGTGCTAAGTAACCTCACATAGCTGACATGCTCGCTTGTTATCTCAGTAGTTATCTTTCAGGTGCTGTTATTGGAAGGGAGGAAAAGGTTTGTGAAGTCTTGCTTAGTTAGAGTACACCCTTGGTCCACACCATCTGGTTTAGAAACCAGGAAGTCATTATAAAGATTGTAACTGGTTCTTTATCATCCAGTCATTAAACATAAAGGAAAAGATGGTGAGGAAGGCAAGTCTTTCAGGTTTTAAGGTGGCTTATCAGTATTTCTTAAGAAGTGATTTTTTTAAAACCATATACACTTGGACAATTGACACATTTCCTGACAAGTCTATTTAAACTACAGCCTCAGTTGGTAAAAAGAATGAAATCATTTCACTTGTCCTCTTTGCCAGATTCTTATGGTGATATTAGTCTTTCTCTCAGTTGTGGTCAGATTCTGTATTACTCTGACTTCTTAGGGTACCAGGCTTCCTGTAAAATGATGGGTAACGCTCAGCCCAGAAGCCCTGGCTGGCGTCTTTCGATTTTACTATTAGATGGAAGCATAATACAGCAGAGTGTTCCAGAAACTATGTCAGATAGTCAAATAGCAAACAAATAACCTTGTTTGTTAGCTCGCCTACGTCTCACACTATTGTAGAGAAAGAGCTGCTGAAACAAGGGGAGCTTTTCTAAGTTTGGGGATATTCAAGCTGCTCTATTTATGTTTTCTTTCCTACAGTTGAGCACAGTACACTTCAAAGGTATTTGTGGGATGTAAACATAGAGCGTCACACAGAATGCGTGCCCAAATGGTAGACAATAAACTGTGGTTCCAGTGGGTTGTGGGAAGTGTATGGTTTGACACCCTTTGACCCGGCCTCATGACAGGGATCCCTTCAGCAGTAATGAATAAGTATGTCAGGTGGCCCGTTGCATCTTGTTGGGCACAGGGACAGTACTTTGTGGACTGCACCATTTAGTAGGAGAACAGACCAGAAACTAAAGTGAAATGCAGATGGGTGAGTGACACAGTGGCCTCAGCAAGAGCAGCAAAGGGAAGAACTTGTCCTGTGAGGTGGAGATGGCTGCTGGGAAGAGGGGAGCTGTGCTGCTGTGCTGACGTAGAGTAGCTAGAGCAGGGTCTCTGGGCGGCATCTAAGCTACACAAGTTTACATACAGACTAGCAACGACCTAAAAGCCTGAAAATAGCAATTTTTTATGATATTTAAAGGCAGAGAAACCCTCATATTCATTACAAGTCCATGCAGGTACTCAAGAGCAATTTGCCAATGTTGACTTAATATAAAGATGCAGGACTTAAGTACATCTTAGAGGAGTTGTTAAAGTCCTAAGAACCCATTTTAATGTGTTAGGAAAGCATTCTGTCTAACTTGAGTAGATACAAAAGGTGGAACTTTCCACATATTATACAGATTAACATTTAATCATGAAACTCTTACATCATTCTTTCTGATATTTCCAGTAATTGAGATCCCCTAGTAATCTGATACATGACATCATCCATTTTAAAAATGCATGAAGAAGCTCTTAATCAGAAATTTTATATCATTCTTTTATTTGAGCTTAAATGTCTATCCACTTTCTCCCGAAGAATTATATTCTCTATCTTGAGAGGCTTACTGATTCCTATCACGGTATGTTCTGTGATGTGTTAATAGAATACCTTGGCATTGGTAACTTATAAAGGACAGAAGAAACTTATAAATTACTTCTTACTTTTCTGAGAAGCCAGGAAGTCTGATCTCCAAAAGCTTATACCCAAAGCAAGCATTCTTGGCTGTGCCACTGTGTTATAAAAGCAGGGCAAGAAAGTGCATGAAGCCTGCTAGGGAGAACCATCTCGTGTCTGCAGCAAACTGATGGCAATCACTCTCAACACGATGGCATCAAATCCACTCTGCCTTGATGACCCAGTCATCCCTTAAGGACACCACCTTTTAAATGCTTTGCAATGGCATTTATATTTTCCATAATCCCTGATAGGCATATATACCACAGGAATGTTCATATTTATTAGCAACAAAAATTAATTTAAGAATCTTCTCAAACATTACATTTGCCATGACTCTAGAGTCCAGTGTTAAAAAACTTCTTTTAATTCACATTTTGATTGTAGTCCATAGTTAATCAAAGCAATGTGAGTACTTTCTAATTCTGGTGATGATTAAACATGAAAAGTTTTTTTTTTTTAAGGCATCTTCTATCACTATGTAATAAGAGTGATTTTTCTCCCCTGAATTCTGTATCTGCAGTGATACCTAGAATGATGTCAGTAAGTTGAGGGCTTACAGAGTATTTTACTTAGTATAGGTAAAATTTTATGTAGCAGAATCTACATTCTGTTGAAACTCACCTATATATCTTACGTAGATTAAATAATTTTTAAAGAGTGTAAACTTTTGATAAAATTTGGCAGACGACAAAACTTAATTCTTTTATTATATTAGTATAACTAAAATATGTAAGTGCCGTTATATATCCATATCACCTAAGCATAGAGCCTGCCATAATAAAAGGGAACTGCGCCCACCTGATCTCATTTCTTTCTGTGACTGCATCTGTTGGGAGGATCTCATATGAGTGAAATCATACGATATACCATACAATACACAGTGCCTGCCTTTCCCCTTAGGCACGATGCTTTTAGCTTGCCCGAGCTGTCCTTTAATTGTTTTAGCATTGTGTAATATTCTCATGTGTGGATAGAGTACCTCTTATTTATCTGTTCATCACTTCCTGAGAACCAGATCGTTTCTACTTTGGACTCTTTGAATAGTATTACTATGAACAGTTGTATGAAAATGTTTATTTTGATATCTGTTAGGAGTGAGTTGCTGGATTTTATATAGCTCTGTGATTAACCACTTGAGAAACTGTCAAACTTGTTTTCCAAAGTGGCTACACCGTTTATGTTTCTACCAGCAGTGTGGGAGAGTACTAATTTCTCCACTTCCTGGCCAACAGTTGTTATTATCTGGCATTTTGATTATAACTCCTAGGTGTGAAGTCATATCTTTCTGTGGTTTTCATTTACATTTCCTGATGACTAGAGACCTACATTTGCTTACTGTTTTGTTTTGTTTTGTTTTGTTTTTCTCATCTGCTTGGGAGAATTATCTATTCAGAGCCTCTCTTTATCCAATAGGTTCTTTTTATTATCAAGATTTTTAAAAATACACACATGGGTTGAGGAAGTTCCTGAGTGATTGAGAGCATTTGCTGCCTTTGTCAAGGACCATGCGCCCCAGGCACATACATGGTGTGTAGATATACAAGCAGACAAACACACCCCCACACAAAACAAAACTCTTTAAAACATGCAGATATGATTCTTTTACCAAATGCATGCCTTGAAAACAATCCATCTCTTCTGTATGCTGCCTTTCTACTTTATTGATAGTGCCCTTATTAGCACACTTTACAATTAAGGGCATTTCCTTTAATATTTTCTTATTTTATATGTATGGTTGTATTGCCTGCATGTGTGTCTGTGTACCATGTATGTGCCTGATGCTGCCTAGAAGGCCAGAAGAGGATCAGATCCTCAGGAACTAGAGTTCAGACAGGTGTGAACTGCCGAGCGGAGCAGGTGCTCGGAATTGAACCTGGAATTCTTTTGTTGGTTTTGTTTATATTGGGTGTCATAGCAAAAGTCCATTGTGAAATTGGAGGTCATCGAGATTTACTTCTAGGGCTGGAGAGATGGCTCAGCAGTTAAGAGCACTGGCTGCTCTTCAAGAGGTCCTGATTTCAGTTCCCAGCAACCACATGGTGGCTCACAACCACCTGTAATGGGATCTGTTTCCCTCTTCTGGTGTGTCTGAAGACAAGTGCACTGCACTCATATAAATAGAGAAAGAAATAAATCTTTGAAAGAAAAAAAAAGATTTACCGCTACATTTTTTCTAATAGTTTTATAGTTTAGCTTTCATGGGTCTTTGATTCATTTTGACCTAGTATTTTATATGATGTGATACAGGGCACCAGTATTTTTTTCCATATGAATAAAAAGCTTTTCCAGTGTTAAATACTAGAAAAAATTTTCCTCCATGGTACAGTGCACTCCAGTGACAAAGCATGTGACTGCTGAGACGTGGGTTTGTTTCCAGACTTTGAGTTTTATGCCATTGATTGGCACCCTCATCCTTATGTCAAAGGGCACTCGAACATCTGGAAGTTTGAAATCATAAATCTCAATTTTGTTTTACTTTTCCACAATTTTTTGGTGATTCATGGTCCATGCATTTTAGAATCTGTTGCAAGAAATCCACTGTCCCTTTGAAAGGCATCGCAGATTCTGAAGCACAGTTTAAGGGGCTCCATTTGAACAACTTTCCATTAGATCCCTGAAAGTGGGATGCTTTTCTGTTTACTTAAGTCTTTAATTTCTTTTCAGAATCCTTTATAGTTTTCAGAATGTAAATTTTGTGCTTCTATTAAAGGGTTCCTAAATATTTGGAATTGATTTTGATGGCATTATGAATGCAGTTTTATCTCACTTTCATTTCTGGGTTGTTCATGACAGTGTACAGGCATATATTTATACTTAACAGCAAGAATGTGTTCTGTAAGCTGCATCATTAAGTGCTGGGAAACATCAAGTACTCAACAAGCTACCTGATATGAGCCACTACATACCCAAGTTATACAGTATAACCTGGTGCTCCCAGGCTACAAATCTACCCAGTATGCTAAGAATGTTGAATAGTGTTGGCAGTTAAAACATTTCAGCATGTCTAGATATCAAAAAGGCACATGAAAAGCATGGTATCAACATTTTTAAATTATATACCTGTGTATGTGCTCACCATGAGTGGAGAGTACGGAACTGGAAGTTTCTCTATGTGAGGCACTGAGTGGGTAACTGAATGGTGCGTCTAACTGTTCCTCCATAGGCTGTAGGTCTGCACACTTACTATGACATATGGATTCCAACAGTTTTCATCAATGAAAGTTAACCTTAGCCTGCTATAACTTTTTACTTTATACACCTTTATTTTAGTGCTTTTGTAATAAAATCACTTTTGATTCAAATCACACACTGTGTAGCTTTCTTAGTCACTGTTCTGTTGCTTTGAGGAGTCACCATGACCAAGACAACTCTTGAAAAGGAAAGAACTCTAAGTAAAGGCTTGCTTACAGTTTTGGAGGGTTCGTCTCCATAATCCTGATGATGGGAAGCAGACAGGCAAGGTGCTAGAGCAGTAAGTAAGAGCTTTACAACCTGGTCTACAGGCAGGAGAGAGAGGGAGAGGGAGAGGGAGACAGCAGACCTGGCATGGACCTCAAAGCCTACTCCCACTTCCTCCCAAAGGATACACCCAGTCCAACATGGCCACACTCCCTAAATCTTCCAAACCTGGGGACTAAAAATGCAAATAAAAAAGCCAGTGGGGTCATTCACATTCAAAGCACTAGGACCACATTAGCTATATAAAATATTTCTTTAAGTTACTTCATAGTTTCTCTGTAGTTTTCTGTTTTTAAATATTTTCACTTTTAAGCTGTTTTGTTACAACTACCAGGCAAGCCCAGCTGTTATTCTAGGTCTACCCGGGCAGGAAGACTAAGCTTAAAGCTGGGTATATCACATCATCTTTTACTGGAGATCCTCAGAGACTAATGCACAGAGCTGCCATTTCCTAGAAGAACATTACTTTCTTCTGGACTTCTTCCTGAAGAACCTCCCTGAGGCTAGTTTTAAATTGTGTGTGTGTGTTGAATTAATATTGTATATACAAACATGTGTGCCTGTGTGCACACAGTCAGTGGAAGTCAGAGGATGTGAGACATACTGCTTCGTCATTTTTTACTTTATTTCTCTGAGACAGGGTCTCTCACTGAACCTGGAGCTAGACAGGGGTGGTGGTCAGCAAGCCCCAGTGATCCCTCTAGCTCTACCTCTTCCCTCCCACTCAGCCCTGTTCTTCCAGGTGTGTGTGACCACTCCTAGCTTTTTATGTGCACACTGGGACTCAAAGTGTCATTCTTGCATGGAAAGTGTTCTTCCCCACTGGGTCTTCTCTCCAGCACCACAGCTGATTGTTTAAATATGAGTCTTAAATATAAGTGTCCAGTAACCTTACTAAATTTATTTGTTCATAGTGAAATTTTGATGGGTTCCTCAAGATTTTCTATTCAGAAAAATCCTATCATCGTTATATAGTAATAGTTTTTTTACTTTTTCTCTCCATTGTGGATGCCTCTTACTTTCTACCTAGCTATCCTGGTTAAAGTCTCAAGAACAGTGCTGAGCAGAAGAATCATTTCCCCTACCCTGACTTCCACAGGAGAGTGTCTAGGCTTTCACCATTAGCCTTGCTAATGTAATTTTTAGCATACAAAAGGCATTGGGGGGCTGGGAGATTGCTCAGTGAATAAAAGCATTTGCCACAAAAATGTGGGACCCAAGTTTGATTCCCCAGAAGCCATGGAAAACTGGGTATAGTAGTGCGGTTGTGTAATTCCAGTGCTTCCACAGGAAGATGAGAGTTAGACACAGAAGAGTCTGGAGACACTCAGGGGCGAGCTAGTCTGGAGTATGCACTGGCAACCAACATAAGAGAAGCTCTGTCTCAAATGGAAAAGAAGACTACGACCCAAGATTGTATTGTGCCGTCCACATGTGCTCTGTGGCACACACACTTCCACACTCACATGAACTCAACACACACACACACACACACACACACACACACACACACACACGTATATTGTGAGCCTGGATATTCTGAGACGACCATACAAGGTAATCAAATGGGGCTTTTGTTTATTGATCTCGAGTATCCTACTAATTTTCCCTACTGTAGTTAGCCCAGAACTTATTGTTAGGAGGCAGTTCAAAGCTCATACTATAAACTAAAATAAATAAACAAATAAAATTTTAAAAGATCTTTTACATGTGCTGTAGGTTTCAAAGAGAGTGAACTTTTTGCTTACGGAAATTAGAAGAGCAATGCCAACTGAGTACATTTTGCTCAAATGAAGTTATTTTCTGTGCTTTTCCTCTTAAGTGACTGATTATTCACTCAGAATTTTAAGGTTGTTTGACTTGCAGTTCATTTTACTTTTGCTATTTTATGATGTCAGCTATTTGTATATCTTTTAAGCAATCACAATGATACTTCTAGCTAGAACTCTGTTACCCTTAGCAATTTTTGTTTGGATTTTAGTTGAAGGCAGTTAAATAGGAAGTGATATATACTCGTGGACGTCCAAGCAGTTGGCTGTGCTCCTCAAGCATGAAAGGACCACTTTCCTTTGTGCTGCTCTGAACATAAATAGCCCTGATGTACTTCCCCTTTCTCCACAGTCAAGGTCCACCCAGAAGCTTGCAACTATACAGAATCCCGGAAATGTCCTCATTCCCCTTTTTAGTCTCTGATATCATTTCTTAGCATAGAATCATATTAGATGGGTACAAAACTTGTGTTTGAACCAGTTAAAGGGACAGTACCTTTAACTTCCTAAGAACAGATTGCAGCTCAAGTCCTAGCCATCTGGCACCTTCTTGCCCTTGTCCCACAAGTGCTGTGGGCTAGAAAATTTGGGCAGTACAATGTACTCAGTGCCAGTTGCTGGACGATTAACCACAAAGGGCTTGCTTTAGGAAGAATCATCTTCCTGAACAAAGAGCAGTGTGCTGTCACTTTAAGTTCTTAAATTTAACTGAATATATTTGGTGAAGGTAAAGCAGTTATTTTAAAAAATACATTATTCAGGGATCACAGCAGTGCTTTCAGGGATTAAAATAGTCTAAACAGTATGTAATTTCAGGGTTTCTAAGATCTGCATAGAATTAGCATACCCAGCTGGATATAAAATGATACATAATACAACACCCACCACACCCCACCAAAAAAACTGGTTTTCTCTGCGTTGTATGTGCCTCCTTTGGTTGTGAAAGATATAAAGTATTTTATAGCCTCCTATAGGAGACACTGTAGGGTCTTTAGAAACAAGTGCACTACATTTGAAAGGCTCAATGTTTCCTGCACTACTCAGATGAGGAACACTTCAGAGAATGGTGGGTAAGCATAGGGTTCAATGGTGGGTGGTGTAGCTTCTTTGCACTTCAGCATCCCCTGTCTGCTTCAACAGATATGAAAATGGTACCTACATACCACATAAAGAAAACTTAATGAGATGTTATCTAAGATGACTGGCTAGTACATGCCATTCAGTATGAGCTAGTGCCTGCAATCCTAGAAATAAGCCCACCTTACAATTTACCTTGAGGTAAGTTAGCAAAACTAGATTCAGTAACAGCTAGAATACTTTACTTCTTAATAGTGTCTGGGAGATCTTTTTCTGAATCTCTGTATTTCCAACTTCATGGGCAGGCTGTAAATTATTTAGGGTCTTTAGATTATCCCCATCGTTGGCTCGCCTGCATAGAGCGCAGGGGGTGGGAGGGGGACAGAATTCTTTATTTAAGACCACTTTTAGACATTAATAAGTATACTCTTTTTGTCAGTTTAGCAGTTGAAACTATAGCAATTATTTCTAGAAGACAGAAGGAAAAATCTGTACTCAGGAAGGTTCTGAAAGTGTCTGCCTACAAACTGGTGAGATCCCAAGCCTTTGAAAGCCATGTTTGCTTATCCAACTCCAAGCTCACACCTGAGCCCGGCACAGCTGTGCGTGCTGCTTCCTGCCATCCAGCCCCCCAGCCTCCCTGCTCCCTGGCCCAGATGTCATGGGAACAAAGCTGACACATGATGGAAGAGAACTGTGTGCAACCCTTCCCTATCTCATTTCTTCTTCTGGCTCTGCCATTCAGCAGATGGATTATATCCATACTTGATTGATTCTAAGGAGCAGTTTCTGCCTCCAGCAAAGTGCCTGCCTGCCTGCCTGCCTGCCTGCCTGCCTGCCTGCCTGCCTGCCTGTCTGCTGACTCCCTCCCTCCTCCCTTCCCTCACTCCTTTCCTTCCTTCCTCCCTTCCTTCCTTCCTTCCTTCCTTCCTTCCTTCCTTCCTTCCTTCTTTCCTTCCTTAAATATTTACTTTTTAAAATTATTTTTAAATGATGTGTTGTATCTACAGGTATTACACATGAGTTCAGGTACCCACTGAAACCAGAGCCATCAGATCCCAGACAAGTCTTGTAAGCAAACTTGGGTCACCTAGAAGAGCAGTATGAGGAAAATTCTACTTTATCATATTGCTATTAGTGGAAACAAAACAGAAATCTTAACACAACTCTCCAGATTGTCTGGATCATTTCTAATGGATATACGAGCTCACACCATACACGGGTCAGCAATCCAGAAAGAGATTCTAAAATTCTTTCAGTTTGGGACCAGATTTCAACTCCTTCAAGTTGTATTTGCTATTTTTAGACAATGATATTCATGATCATTTGAATATATTTAGTATGGTGGTTCTTATTCTGTTCATAATACTGATACAAAAGTTTCTACATTTATTACAAATATATAGAGTCTAAGCTGTTGTATATTTTTTACTCCAAAAAAATCCATTTTGCGCTCTTAATTTCTATAGAGCTGTAACTTCTGAAAAGTTGAAAATGCTTGCCATTTTTCTCATTAGCTAAGTGTTTGTTTCTTACATATTCGAGAGCACTATAAAGATGGGCATTCTTCCATTATAAAAATTCTTTTCATAACTTGAGTTTGCACACTCCTCAGCCACTGCTTCTACAGTTCCCAGTTGCATCGATTAAAAGTTGTTTCCTCTGGATCATGTCGAGAGGAGTTCAGATTCTAGTGCTCTTCAGATTGTGGCTCATTACTGCTGCTTCATCCGGTTCAGTGAGCTTGTGTTTCAGAGAAGTGAATGGAATCCAGGAAATCTGGGAACCTTGCTGAAGCCCTGTGGCATAGCAGCAGACAGCACGGGCACCCAGGTCCAGCCACTGATTCTCAACTAGAAATACATAAATAATGGTATTAGCTCTAGATCTTAACAATTTCATTCCCTCTCCCTGAAACAGTGAGATGCTGTGGAAGGATAATAAGGAGTCATTTAGACATTTATGGTTTACTTTTGAAGATCTTATGTGTTGTGTTTTCTCAGGATACTGTGTGTTTTCCTTCGAGAAGTTCCAAGTCACTTCTAGAAAGGTTACTATTCTGGTAAAGCATTGTGGTTTTTAAAAGTATACCAAAACTATGTGGCCTTTAAACTTTTTCTCGTACTGTGGAGGATATCTGGCCCATCCTCAGTTCATTGTTAACATTATTGACACCATTATTTTTATTGGGTGGACTTTCCTCGAGATCAGGTAGTCACATAGCAACACACAAAAGAACCCAGCACAGAGTGCCATTGTGGCCAGAGGGCTAGGGATTATGAACTGCCTCAAACGAGTCTGAAATGGTTTCACTTATGCTTAGATTTTAGCTTCTCATAATATTTAGTTGTAAAAATTTGAATTATGATTTTTAAGTCAAGCCAAGTGCTGTAGGAAATTATGCAATAACTTCAGTGTCAGCAGGGCCATGTCTGCACCTGACCTTCTGTCTCCTGACCTCCGCATTCTTAGACATTCAGGGTTCC
This sequence comes from Rhabdomys pumilio, assembly GCA_030674055.1. Lineage (NCBI taxonomy): Eukaryota > Metazoa > Chordata > Mammalia > Rodentia > Muridae > Rhabdomys > Rhabdomys pumilio. Next base: position 18,745,585 of record JANHMN010000016.1, read on the forward strand.
TCTACCCATTGGCCTGTTGGTTTCCAGCTTTCACCTCCTTGATTATACTCTTACCTAAAAGTATTGTCCTGTAAAATCCTAAAGATGGTAAACATCTAAATTTCCATCAGCAGCTGGATGATAAAGTGTACTATGTACAGCCTGTGGAATATTACTCAACCTTGAAATGGCTTCAGTACAGGTCACCTGTGTGAATGGATCTTGAAAGTATTTTACTAAACATAAGCCACTTGCATCTGCATAAGGTTCCTAGAGTAGACCAATTCAGAGGAATAAAAAGAAAAATATAGTAAAGATTACTGTGGGCTCAGAGAAAGGAAGAATGAGGGCTGGTTGGTTTAACCGGTACAGTGTCCTGTGGGATGATGACAGTTCTGTCTGTGGAAAGTGGTGAGGACTGTGTAGTGTGAAGGGACTTATGCCTGTCATTTCTACATGTAACGGTAGGTAAGATGGGCAGGTTTATGCTGTGCAGAGCTTGCTGCAGTAAGAAAGCAATGCTGACTGGAGTTCTCTGTGACATAAAATAATAGCGCACTCCTTTGGGTTCCACGTGTACACTAAAGGAGCAACTCGGCCTCCTACCATTCTGAATGGCTCCTTCATTCTCACACAGGGGTGGAAAAAAACACAGCTGTATTTACTTTTCCAACCCCATCTTCTATTTTGAAATATAACCTGTTTGAAAATGAGAGCCAAGGTCAAATAACACAGCTTTCTACTCACCTCTCCGGTTTGCCACACATTGTTTTTCTAGTGGAGTTCTAGGCTAGGTGCAGCCAGTGAGAGTAACACTGTCACTCATGTGTTCAATGGTAGAATTGAACTTGCCTGCCTCAGGACATCTGTATGCAGAGTGGTGCAACATACTTGCTTCCACATTTGTGCATATACGAAAGTGCACAATGTGAGCCAGCAAGATGGCTCAGTGGGTAAAGGCGCTTGCTGCCACACTGCAAGACCCTGGAAACCACAAGATAGCAGGTAAGAGCTGACCCTCACAAGTTGTCCTCTGACCTACACAAATACTGTGGCATGTGTGTGTTCCTGCTCATTCATTCATTCATTCATCTCACACACACACACACACACACACACACACGAAATAAATAAACATAAAAGCTTTTTTTAAACGTACAGTTTATATTGACTAGCTATAATGTTTCCGATTGTGAGGACTTGTGAACACATCAAATCACAAAGAAAATGGGCTTTTTCACTTCTAATTAATTGCCCTATTTGTTGAAGAATTTCTTATTTTCTGAGATTAGATCTGCAGGGTTAACTTATTTATCAGATTTTATATTTATCTCCAGGGTAAGCATAACATCCTTCTGGTAATTACATCTAAATTCTGGCTAAAAATCTGGCAATTCTCAGTACGTATTTAAAATGATATGTTTTTCAAAATAATGGAAACAGTGACAGCTCCAGAATAAGTTGAAATAGCAGATTAACTTTGTCCTCAAATAATAGGCATGGCATGAACTAATTACATTAATTATTGAATATATAGTCACAACATCTAAGTGTTCTGAAAAATACTCACTTTACCTAGCTTAAGAATTGCAGATGTTCATTCTCTCAACATACAGACAAAAGTAACAAATTAATTAGAAGTATTCATTGTGCATACATGAAAATGCACACTGTGGGCCTGCAAAATGGCTCAGTTCTGAGAAAAGGAAAGCAGGAAAGAAAGGTTTTAAAAAAAACGAAACAAAAAAATTATTGTTTAGAATTTTTACATTTACTTGTTTGTATCTCTGATGATATTTATCTGTGTTCAACCAGTAAGTATAAGTTGTGTCTATTCAATACATAAATCCAAACTGGCATAACGTAACTATTTTCTTCTGAGCTTTAAAAATAGGAAGTATCAAAAAATAGAAAGTGTCTACTTATTTTCTAGTTTATTGTGTATACAGACAATTAAAGTATTTTTTTTTTTTACAAAGTGAAAACCATTTGTTGAGTGAGATTTATATTCAGTGTGCAAAGGAAATATACACAATCATCTTTCATTATTTTCCTTTGAAATGATCTGGGAACAAAATGTGGTCCCGCTGCACGACAGGCTGAAGAAGTTGAAGAGACAGTCACAACAAATGAGGCTGTATAAATGGGAAGAAGTGGAATCTAGTGTGGCAAATAGGGGGTATCAAATTCTTCAGACCTGCAGTGCACATAAGAAGCTTGAAGAATGTCTCCATTAAAGCCCGAGCTGCTTTGTTACCTTGACTGCGATCAGATACTGTGGTTCTCAAACCAGGGCCACATGTTGTCATCTTGGTAGATTTAAGCCAGTATAAAATGCCTAGTCGACCTGCTAATGTAAACTCTTATTTCAATAGTTGCACCGTCTGTATTTTTGGACTTTCACTGTCCACCCAGTTGGCATTTATGTATAGAGAACTGGCTAAATGCACATCCTTAAATAAAATCCAGCACACACCCCAAACAAAGTAACCTCTGAAGTTATTTCCTGATTGGCCTTTATTAGAAGCCAACCGGGCTTATTTATTGATGATTTGATTAGGTTAATGTTGTCAGCCTCATTTAAAAGAAAGAAGGAAGGAAGGAAGACGGGAAGGAAGAACAGGCAGATGAGTTTCTTTGTAAACATCACCGACAAAACTTGTGTCTGAAATCACGCAGCACAACAGAAAATATTAGAGGATCATTAAGTTTAGGAAAGCTCTGGGTTGAGAATCGCCCTGGGAGATTCCAACAGGAGTCTACATGAAAGATGAGTGCAAATGTGTGGGCTAAGAGGTCAGCAGGAATCTGACTGAAGATGAGTATTGCATGCCCAAGAGTCTGTTTCGGTCCGGCTTTTGAGAGTGGAAGAAAAGGACCAAAGGACCATTGGTGTTAGAGAAAGTTCATCCAAAACGAGTGCTGAGGTTATGAGGAAGGAAGGAGCAGACCTGAGCTCTTGACAACACTGTCTTTTCAGAAATCAGACAAGAGGAACTGCAAAGTAGAGGGCGAAGCTGAGAAACAGCAGGGAAGTCAAGAGCTCAAAGCTCAGAAAGGAGCCTGGAGCCCTAAGCTACACACAGGTCGGAGGCAATTAGCCCTTGTGCACACCTGAATGGTTGTTAGTGAAATCCAGTAGAAAAGCAGACATGGAAGACAGGGATTTCAGTGAGTTAGAGTGAATGACTGGCAGCCAGTGTCAGCAACTCTCCCTGTCTCATATAAAATGTAAAAAAAGTTTGGTGGTAAGGTAGGTGACACCCTTCTGAGTGATAGGTGTGAGGATTATTTTGATAAATGTCTAATTTGCTTAAAGGAAAGAATGGTGCAGAGATGTCTCCTGATGGGCAGAGCTGTGTCTGTGTTGCGGGAGAGCTAGGACAGTGAGCAGTTCACTGTGGATCCCAGTCCAGGTGCAGAACCAGATACGCTTCTGGGCATGGTGAGGGGAGGAGGTAATCCTCTGTCACTTCCCTTTTCATCTGAGGACTAGGAGCTTCCTCCAGCTGCCCAGCAGTGAGAAGGTGATCTAAGGCCAGGAAAGAGGAGAAAGGTGGTACGTGTGCGCGCGCACACACACACACACACACACACACACACATGCTGTAATAATGACAGGGAGGTCTGCTGCTAGGGAAATGGGAGATGTCTTCAGGCCAGACATCATTACTGTTTATAGAGTAATTTTAAGCCTGCTTTTAAAAAAGAAATGGTTGGGTCAGCCTTTTGTGCTCTGAAAAGTAGCATCCAACACTGACTCTGCCTAGAACCTGCCCTTGCCTCCCTCACTCCTTTTCTGAAAAACTCCTCTCCTCTGCTCAGTTCATCCCCACTTGAGCTGCTTGGTGTAGGTGAGTTTTCAGCTTCAGCCAGGCCTCTTTTCCAATGCATGAAAGAGACTACAGAATGGAGCAGCAGGCTGCTGAACTTCCCCATCTCTTCGGGTGCAGTGCGGAGAAAAGGAAGGCAGGTTGTTGCTGATGTTGTGGTTGCTGATGTTGTTGTTGTTGTTGTTGTTGTTGTTGTTGTTGCTTCAGCTGGAGTGCTGAGAAAAGAAAGGCAAGTAGTTCTTGTTCTTCCTCCTCCTCCTCCTCTTCCTCTTACTCTGTTTCAAGAAAGATGGGACAAGCAGGAAGCACATGTAGGTGGAAGTGGTAAAGGAAAAAGACAGAAAAGGGAACAAATACTGAAAAGAGTCAAGTCAGAATATGAACTAAAATGATGTCAAAGACCAAGAATAGGAGGGAGGTCAGAGATGGCCATCCCTCTAACCTCTCTTCTTAAAAGGAAGAATCCCATCTTAGTTTCCTACTAAAACCACTTCCTGGAGTAGAATCTCTGGCCCCAGGAGTTAATGCTCAAGCTACTTTTTCTTATTCTCTCCCACCTAAGTGTTTTCTCTCTGTGGCAGAATGTTCTAGACTTTTGCTTATTCCTGTCACCTAACCCCTCAATTAAAACCATGTCTGGGCTAGGGGTGAAGCTCCGGGGTAGAGCACTAGATTGCTAGGTTTGAGACTCTGGATTCCATATCTAATACCAAAAACTAAGAGTCAACTCCATGCCAAAAGCACACAAGAAACAGAGAGGGGTGGGCTTGGTTCCATTTAAAAGGTTTGAGTACTTAGATCAGGTGCTGTCTGCTCATTACAAATGTGAGAAAAATAGAAAGCAGCCTCTGGTTTAGCAATATAATTTTCTCCAAGTGAAAAGAGCTGTTATTTGGGGCTTCCATGGTTGCAAGGGGCAGAGTTCAGACCTACAGCGCTTTTATTAGCAACTAGGTTTACATTTATTAGCAAGTAACTTTAAAACAAAGAGGAAGAGAAGGAGGAGGAAGAGGAGGAAGAAGAAGAGGAAGAAGAGGAGGAGGAAGAGGAAGAGGGGGAAGAGGAGGAAGAGGAGGAGGAGGAGGAGGGAGAGGAGGAAGAGGAGGAAGAGGAGGAGGAGGAGGAAGAGGGAGAGGAGGAGGAGGAGGAGGGAGAGGAAGAGAAGGAGGAGGACGAGGAAGAGGAGGAGGAGGAGGAGGAGGAGGGAGCAACAGCTTGAACACTCTTCCTTTATCTGTGCTGTATCCTGTGTCACCTTCTGACCTCTATCCCCTGGTGTTTCTAACTCAGATTTGTCCCTGTACCTCACCCCACAGCTAGAAGCTGATGTAATGAAAGCAGATGCCAGCTGAAGCCAGAATAGAATGGATGGCTATCTGGGGAGATAAAATGACAGTGTTACTTGTTCAAGCCATTGTTCAGAGAGGCATGTCTTTTATTTATAGACATTACAGTCTAAAGGCATGGAAGGCCAGAGCTTGATACTACCTTTTCTCTGTGTGACTTGCTTCCTAAAACTATGCCTGATATGGCTAGCTGTTTTGTTTCATACCTAGTTGTATATTCTTTCAGTAGGTTCTGTTGCTACTTATGTGGAGGTTGATTTCTTAATTTCAGTGCATCAATATTTTGCTCTTCCAGAACTCTCTTTTATCTCTGCCTAAAGCATGAGTTGCAGAAAAGGGCAAGCTGCTTTCTGTAATGCCAAAAGTCTTGGCTTTGTATTAACCAACATTTATAGTTTGCTTGGGAATGAGAAAAGAGATATGGGTGTCAGTAAGTTTCCAAAGCTAGTACTTCCCAGTAGATTCCATGGTGGTGACTGGACTTTTGAGCTGGAGGAAATGTAGTTGGCTATTCAGATCCTGAAGTTCCTTGCTTCCAAACACCCAGGGAGAGGTTCACAGGAGTGCTGCTCTAGGGAACTGGCTGCTAGCTCTATTCTTAGAGGGTTTTTTGTTTGTTTTTTTTTTTTTTCCTTAAATGGAAGTCATGAATTGTTATGGCCCTCCTTTCTGAAGGAATTCAAAGTGAATCTGACCAGCCAGTTTTAACAGGTTACCTGATGGCCAAGAAATTGTTTTTAGAGAACCAAAAGAAAACAGCTTGTTGTGAGCGTGGTTGTTGGTGATATAGATAAGGACATTAATTTTCCCTGTGAGATTAAAAACAAAGTCTGGCGTGCTGCGCTCCTTTGTAACAGTATGAGGGAAACTGCTGCTTTGCAAAAGACGTTTCAGAGCTAGATGAAGGAACTCAGAGCCTGCAACCACGACCCAGCGCCATTTCCCTGAGCAGAAGTAATCACAAAGCAGCCGTCTGAACATCGTGTTTGAAATGGTTTTCTGCAATTTGGCTATTAACCAAAAGGCTAATTGATTCTTTTCTTCTGCCCCATTGTAGTTAACATACTAATTCTTCCTAGTAAAGATCCATTTCATTATGCAAATGTAAAAAAAAAATCACAAGACTCGTGTCTGAGTGAGGGTTGCTTTCTGCAGAGACCCTGTCTGTGCACCTGTTCCTGCCCTCAGCCCCCACCTCCACCTCCACGAGCTGCCAAGCTAGCGATTCAGTGGTGTGCTTTAGCTGGTCTGGGGCCCTTGAATTTTGACTCAAATTTTCTTTGCAACTTACTCTTGTTTGCCATATAATTTCTCTCCTTCGAGCTCGCAGCATGCCAACAGCAGCTGCATCATGGCACTCACCCTGCTGCCAAGAGGGCAGGCAGCCTCCTTGGAGACCGTACGATTGCGCTAAGCCAACTGGTAAGAGATGGAAGCTGGAGTCCTACACCCAGCACAGCTGAAATTCAGATCGTACTAGGAGGCATTTGGTAGATTGCTGTTAGTGGTATTTTCTTAACTAAATAAAACTTTTAAAACTTTGATTTAGGAAGAATTTCAGGCTTGTGCAGAGACAAACGGAATACTGGGCTCAGAATTCCCACATGCCTTGCTATCTGCCTCAGCTGTCATTTTCCTGGGGATCTTTCACTGTCCGTGCTTTCCCCATGGCTCATCCAAACTTCGAGTAGACTTACTCCCATGGGGTAAATTTATCTTCAATTACAGTTGCTTTTCCATCTCTTTTCAGTCTCTCTGCAGGATGTTTCTCCATCCTTTCTTCCAACCAATAAAAGACGTTAGAATCTTTTTCCTTCTACATTAAGCTTTAGTGATCACTGTCTTTTGCAATATCATCTCAGCCTGTCACAGCTCAGTTGATCTGGTGTCTTAGCAGAGCACAAGCAAAATTTGTAGGTTCGTAGGACAGAGCGTTAAAAGACCATTGGTTTGCTTCTCCATTTCATTGCTGTCAATCTGTATGTACTGAGACATTTTAGATAAACGTCCTGTCTCCTCCTCTTACCATTCACATAGCACACAGCCTGCAGATCCAGTACATGACCTCACTGAGTGTACACTTCTTAAAGCAGCTTAGGTAGAGCCTAGCACTCAGGATGTGTTCAGCTCATGATAGCTGCTGTCAACATCATCATCATCATTACCAACCATTTTGTCTCTTATCACTCATTATACAGACTGGAGAGCTGAGGCCCAGAAGGCTGCCTTATCAGAACTTGAACAAAATTCCATATAACTCAAGTCCTCTATAGTACTAGATGTGGTTTGGTATGTTCTTGTCCTCTAGAAAACTGTTTTGCCAGATGTTTTAGTCAGGGTTTCTATTCCTGCACAAATATCATGACCAAGAAGCAACTTGGGGAGGAAAGGGTTTATTCAGCTTACACTTCCACATTGCTGTTGATCACCAAAGGAAGTCAGGACTGGAACTCAAGCAGATCAGGAAGCAGGAGCTGATGCAAAGGCCATGGAGAGATGTTACTTACTGGCTTGCTTCCCCTGTTGCTCAGCTTGCTTTCTTATAGAACCCAGGACTACCAGCCCAGGGATGGCACCACTCACAATGGGTCCTCCCCTCTTGATCACTAATTGAGAAAATGCCTTACAGCTGGATCTCATGGAGGCATTTCCCCAACTGAAGCTCCTTTCTCTGTGATAACTCCAAGTTGTATCAAGTTGACACACAAAACCAGCCAGGACACCAGATAAGAATAATTTTTAAAGGGAATACAAGAGGATTAGTAAATGCACAAATGGAAATAAGTACTGCTGCTGGAGTTCTGTCTTTACAGGGGAACATGTTAATGGGTAATATACCACCTCCTTAGTGAAAAAGTTGGCAGTTCAATACTAGATAATAGTTTTCTGTGCTCAAGCACGAGAGGTTTGCCAGGTATGGTGGTTTATGCCTTTAATCCCAGGACTTAGGAGGCAGAGACAGGTGGATCTCTGTGAGTTGTAGGGTAGCCTGATCTACATAGTAAGTTCTGGGACAGCCAGGGCTATGTAGAGAGACTCTGTCTCAAAACAAAAAAGAAGGAAGGAAAGAAGGGAGAGGGGGAGACAGGAACAAGGGAGAGAGGTTAAAGTATAAGACGAGCTGAGCTAGTCTAGGAAGGATTTGCTACTGAGATTGAGAAACAAGGAAACAGAAAAGGAAAGGGTCTGCATTTGCTCTGACAACCCAGCTAAGGGAAGTTAGATATCCCATTTGCTTATTGTTCTAGGGTTTTCTGTCACAACAGTCTAATCTAGAACTCGTGATGGCTCTACCATCTTGATTTCAGTAACCTAAGCCCTGGCGCACATGTAGTCTTCAGGAGTTTCTGGTGCACACAGATACTAGTTCCTTTTTAAAATTTTCCACACAAGCCAGCACATAGTGAGGACCTTTACATGTCTGGAATAGCGGTCATTCTTAACTGCTTTCTGTCCAGTTGGGTGGCCCTAGAATACTTAGTATTGTGAAGACGAGTTAGGGTCAAGGAGTTCAGGGCCTGTGCCCTATACCTGTGTCTGCCCTGTACCTGTGTCTGCCCTATACCTGTGTCTGCCCTGTACCTGTGTCTTATAGTAAGCATTCTCACAACAGGAGGTGCTATTATTGGTTTTCATTGCAGACCTTAGAAAGTTCTTTTTTATTGTATGCTTGTTCTATAAAATTGTTATGCAGATTAAATAAAGTTATGTTTATAGGGTTAGGTTTATGGTTAAGCAGTCCTGGGTTCATAGAAAATAACGATTTAAAATTAAAATTCTCATAAATTATAAGATCACTATTGCTAGGTGTGTCTTAGAAGCTTTGTTAATTCCAAGTCATTCCCTAGACTAGTGTTTCTTAAGGGCCCTTATCTAGACTGCTGTGGACACCTTGGGAAGAGGACATTTCCTTTTCTACTGACCTTCCATGATGGTTTTTTTTTCTTCCTTATGTCTTTTCTTCTTGTTGTCTTTAACTGTGTCTCCCAATTTAAAATGAAAACAAAAATGAAAAGAAGCATCTCTTGACACCAAACACCTCACTTGGCCCGTTTACTGCTTATTCTCCTGACTTTGTCCAGCAGATTTCACTGGCTTCAGACTGAAATAATACTGAAAGCTTTATGTGATGTCTTTCAGGTGTCTCAAAGCTCCACCACCAACTCTCAGTGTTGCTGCCCAGACCTGCTCCCAACACTCTTCTATGCCGTGTCTGGTTGGCTCCATTTTCTCATTGTTAGGCCAAGAACTTTGGGTTGATTCTTGACTACACTCTTGTCCCTACACCAGCTTCATTTTGCTTGTAAATCCTGTTGAATTTACACTCAAACTCTATCTAAAATTCAATCATTTAATCTCACCTTTGCTGTTACAGCCGTAGTCAACATGACAATCTCTCAGTTCCCAGCTGTCTTCTTGTTTACTTTACAAGCTACCCTCCCTCTTACCCAAAGTCCACTGTCAAGTGGTAACCAGAAAACTTGTAAGGTATCTATTAGTATACATCCTCTACACTAATACGCTCCCCAACATATTTTCATCCAACATGCAACAGGATAGATGCATCATATACACATAATATTGACTGAAAGAAGCCAAAGCATCAATCCTGAGTGGTACCATTCATTGAAAGTTAAAACAGAGATCAAACCATTCTGAACTATTAGAAGTCATTATGGTGATTGATGGAGGTAAAGATTGCAACTAGAAAAGAATCCTATGTGTGCTGTACCTTGCATAAGACTGGCAACTCTTGTGCATTCCATTTGTAAGAATTTAGCAATTGCTAGTGACAATGAATGTGCCCTCTCCTGTAGGTCCTGTGTATTTCAATAAAAGGTAAGATAGAAATGCTGTTTCTCTTCTATAAAATTGTTCTTCTTAGACAAGGAATCAGTCAGCATTTGTCACCATTAGAGTCTAAGCTCTGTCTCTGCTTTTCGTTCATGCAATGAGCATTTTTGAGCACTAGGGCCCAAGGAAGGCATTTGGGAGATCAGTGAGCACGAGAGATAAAACCTCCTTCTGAGAGATGATAATTAGAATGATTCACGAGCATATGGCAAGACACTAAGGGTTAGAGACAGAAAGAGAAGTGGGAGACAGGGAGAAAGAATAGGATAGCATACAGTTTAAATAAGAGGAGGAGAGGCCTCTCTCAGAAGGTGACAGATGGGCCAGGACCCATAGGGAAGACAGGCTAGGAGCTCAATGTAGATCTGATAGAAAAGCCTCCTGGGCAGAAGGAACAGAAGCAATGAGCTCTGGGAAGAAACAGCCTGGGAGTGAGTAACAGGAGCCAGGACATAGATTTGGAGAAATGTTGGCCAGGATAGGCTAGGGAGGATAACCAGTCAAGGACTGTTCAAGAGGGGCCTGATAGGTCTCTGTGAAGATAAGAGGCATTCTATAAAGATAAGAAGTTGAAAACTAAAAAAGGACTTTGTTCTCAGAGATTATTTACATTACATTTCAGCCACTTGTAGTAGCAAGACATTCATCTTATTGCTATACAGACACTTATTTCCTGTCCACTCTAACGTTAATGGGTATTTAGATAGACGGAGGTGTTCTCAGCATCGTATTCAGTGATTACCTTTTGCTAAACTAGTGTGGACAAGATATGCCAGTTTAAAAGAACTGTAAAGACCAAGGTCACGGGTATTTATGTGAGACTTTGCAGTACCATGCTGGTTCCAGCCCGTACTCATGGTACACAGGAAAGTTAAACCTCACATGTGCCACACAAATCAGTATGCTGTACCAGGGGTGGGCTTCAGAGACATCGGTCACTTGGCTTGAGCATCGTAGCATCTGCTTGAAAGTAAAATACATAGAGAGTGGCAACTAAGAACTCACATCAGAACACCTAATAATATCTTAGACAGTTTGCCTTTTAGGTATTCCAAAGTAGACAAGGCTGATAGAACATTTTACGAGGAAGCCAAGCACCAAGCAGAGCCTGAAAGCATCTGTGGGATTTGTGAAAGCAGCGACAGGCTCTGGGGATAACTCAGGGTTGAGGAAATAACAGGAATGAGTTTTCGTTTCAGGGAGCCTTGGGTGGCCACTCAGAGTAAGAGCAGACTGTAGGAATTTTAAATCTTGTAGAGATTTGGATGAATGTATCTCTCAAATGGGTTCAAATCTGGCAGCTTTTATATATTACACATCTCCCAGGCTTTTTGATGTACTGATGCCATATTTACCATTTCAAAACCTCACAGTTCATATGTTCTAAATGTTTTTAATGTATATGTATTTTTAGACCAGCAAAGAAGACACATCCAGCGCGACTGTATCAGGCCCTGAAACAGGAAATCGGGCAGGCCAGCCTCTGGAGACCAGCTCACTGGCAGCTGAGCTCCTGAGCGACGTGCCCTTCACCTTGGCCCCACATGTGCTGGCAGCACAGGGCACCATCATCGACCTTCCTAACCACTTACTCTCATACGATGTTGGCGACAACTTGTCCCGATTCTGGTATGATTTCACTCTTGAAAATTCAGTCCTCTGTGATTTGTAGTCTTTGTGTCTATGCATACCCTAGCAGCTTTAAAGGAAATGAGTCTGCCTATTTTATTGAACCTGCTTGATGTTCTTTGTCATTTCACTGGTGAAGGCCTTGAGGCAAGCAAGGATCATAAAATATATAAAATAGCATCATGTTCATGGTTTTATCTTCAGAATCAAATGAATTTATATAAAAATTGAAGTCAACAACTTAATGAATGGAACTGACTTAGGAAAAAATATGGATTCAGACTACTCATATTTCCCCATGTGATGGATCTCCAGTTGTTGAAATTATATGAGAAGTGCAGGGTGTTTTCTGCTGTCTCTGAAGACACAACAGTGAAAAAGAAACAAAGCTTCCCTCAGTTTCCAAAGGTCAGCAACCTGAGCCTAGAGCAGAGCGGGTGTGAAGGCTCTGGGGTTCAGAGGAGGTTGTCTACGCACTTACTCCCACAGTTGTTTGTGGATGAGGTCAGAAGAAAGCTTCCAGTTTTTTTCGATGTCAGTTTAGACAAACCAGTAGGGAAATTTGAAACTTCTCTAAAACACCAGCGATTCTTTGCTGATTCAAGACTGAAGGGGATGCTTTGGTTTTCTTGGACCCATGTGGCCCTCTCCACCCTCCTGAAGGATTGCTGTGTTCCTTCTTTGTTCTCATCCCTGCTGGGTGTGGCTGAACCAGTTTCTGGAGAATTGTCCCCACTTCTCAGCTAGGCTGTCTTCTTGATCACATATGTTCTCTGTTTACAAGATCTGCATCTCCTTTCACCTCTTCTGCTTGCTAATGAAAACATCTCATGGTGATACAGATCACCGCTCATCAGCCCTAGTTAGAAATATGTTGGCCGCAGTACAGGGGCCGGGTTTTACTGTTAAACACACACAGTTTAACTACGTTCCAGTTAGACTGTAGGCAGACACCCAGATATGAGTAGAATACTCTTTGTTTATTCCAAGTCAAACTGAGCAGGATTGCCATTGGTCAGTCAACTACAAAGAGAGTTGCTATGTAGTAACAGGTCCATTTCTCTGCCATGAAAAATTTACCTCGTTTCTTTTGATTAGTTATAATTTATTAATTCTGTGCCAAAGTTTTTTAAGTATATTTTTTCACAAAGAGAGTATCAGAAAAACTAAACACTGTGCAAAAACGTACAAGAATTTTACCAATTTTAATGTGTTCTGCATGCTCATTTAATAAATGTGGTCCTGATAAAGCATACTGTTACTTCTTTTACAATTAGCATTACCATGTGAGTAATAATTCAGTTAGGTCTTTATACAGTTTGCTTAAAACATCTGCATAGGAAATATGCCTTGTTACTGACACAAATGTGAACATTTTGTAGCACTTCTGTGATGGTACACCCTTTTTAACTACTCATGTTAATGTATTTTCAAACCTGAATATAAAGAGGTTGTTCTTTTGTCTAAAATATGTGAAATTTTATATAATTATACATTTCATTCATATTTATGTCTGCCATGTTACAAATGTGCTTATAAGTACTGTTTGTCTGAAATTGTTATATTTAAGAATGTGAATTGAAATAAATGTTTTGATTGTTTTCAGATCCCCAAAATTGCTTTCATTGCATTACTGACATTTAAATACATCTATGAAGTTGTAGACTTGGTAGATGGCAGAGTTAAGTACATTGTGAGTTGCAACTTGTTATTCTGTATATAAATCGTGTAGCTATTTTAAAACTGAAACAAAGATTATAAATCAACCAGCCAACCAGCCAACTCCATTTTACTCAAGGGAAAACTGAGGCCTAGAATGTAGATGACTTAAATCACCCAGTTAGTAAAGTGTATACTCAAAAAGTGGTGCCTTCCCAAATGTAAGCTGAACACGGCTGACACCAGTGAGCTTCCCGTACTGGATGGAGAAAAGCTCGTGAATTTTAGGCAACTGAGGAAGGCTGGGAGCAGATGAGGGGTTTCCTCAGGAAAAACACATCATTGGTTGTCCAGTGCCAAATAGTCAGCCCTGAAAACATACATGCATGTGTGGACTGAATGAATAGGTTATATTTAGGAATTATATCCATATATGAATATGGTAACAATTAGTTGGGTTTTTTTTTTAAAGGGTTTGTTTTTGACTTTAAGGAGTTGGAAGGGCTGTTTGAAAAGGGGCATAGAGGGAGAAAAGGGAAGAAAGAAATGTAATTGTAATCTCAAAAATTAAAAAATGTGTAAATAAGTTAAAACAATGTAGAACATATGCAGACAGAGTTGAGGCATTGCAGACAGCCAGAGAGTCAGTCACTAAGGACTTGAAATCTATTCCTAACTTCTGGTGGCCTCCTTTTCCTTGCTTGTTAAATACCAATTTTTATACCTTGTAGAGATATGTTGAGTAGTAAAAGGTGAATGCTGAATGCCTAGTAACCTAATGATTGATAACGTCATTGATCCTGTTAAAGGGACTGATCTCATTATGTATACACACAGTACTGTAACATGATGTGAAATACATGTTATGTGAACCACTTTTGACCAAAATTAAATGATCTATTCATTCCTTACTCCAGTCACCTCAGTAATGTCAGCAGTTTCTTCTGTCTTCTAAAACGCCATAGTAAGCGTGTACCATGGAAGAGCAGGGTCTTCCTGTGCTGGAAATCATTGTAGGTATACAATATGTGACCTCACTCACTTGATTTTAAGTCCTAATATATTTAGGAAGTTACATGTGCTTTTCTGACTTTTTTTAATGGCATTTGTACTCTTTCCTTTAAAAGTAAAGAAGTAATCCCAGCAAGTTTGTTATTTATTTAGTTAAATTATTAGCTCAACTTTTCAATTTGTGTACTTAAAATGTTAACAAAAATATAATTTTTACTAAGAATCCTAGGAACCTTGCAATAGGTCTTTGCCTTTTTAAGTAAATATCATTGATACCAACTTTTTATCCTCCCTCAAATAAAACAACTAAAAACATTGTGACAGGAAATACTGTTTTCCCAGGAACATCATTGATTTATAATTCTAATGGATAGGTGGGGCACATCAGAGAAATAATCCTATTCCCGCTATAGAATAGTGGCTCACCAGTCTCACCACTCGCCTCCTGAGAACACCCGCTCAGCAATGGAATGCTGCGGGTGGTTGTCACACACAAATGCTCCTTTCCGAGATTAATGTGCTATCGTATCAGTCGTGTCCTTGAGTAGCAGCCACATGCAGTGTAGCCGTATTCGATAGGAAGCTGAAGGGTGTTGTATCTTTTCAAGCCACTGAGAACTCTGGGTTCTTGGATGTTATCTTTTGAGCATTTGTGATACATTACTGAGGGCATGACCCAACTATTCCTGAGAAATCTAAGACTCCAAAAATAGGGCTGACTACATTTGGCTCTAAAGCTGGAATATTCTTATGTTTCAAGAAAGTTACTCATGCCATATGGCTTGGCGGATGGATGTGTGTGAGCAGGAAGAAAAAAAAAAAAGAGATGTATTTATTGATTGATGGATAGGAACTCTGTTACGTCAGCATAGCAGAGTGTTAATCTTGCAAATGTGAATAAACTTTAAAGCAATTTTACATCTATATGAAACGTGACAAAGATAAGGAAGGAGTCCTTCATTTGTCCCCTCTTGTTGACATCTGTCACAGTTAAGGAACCAACGGTACAGCATCCAACACACACTTTTCGGATGTCATAGTTGTTTTCCAGCATCTCTCTCCTGCCAAACTTTCAAGTGCAATTTATTATCCTCTCATCCTCTCCTTATGCTCCTCAGTGGTTTCTCTCGGGTCTTTTTTCTTTTTTTTTTCCTATATTGACAATTCTGAGAAATACTAGTCAGGTCTACTGGAGATTTGAATACAAAGGTCCCCATAGGCTCATATATTTGAACACTTAGGAAGTGGCACTATTTGAAAGGATTAGGACCTGTGGCCTCACTGGGGTAGGTGCAGCCTTGCTGGGAAAAGGGTGTCACTGGGGAAGACATTTGAAGTCCCAAATGTCAAAGCCAGGCCTGTAGCTGTTTTCTTTCTGCTGCCTGGGAATCATAGAACTCTAAGCTTCTACAGCACAATGTCTCTCTGTATGCTTCCATGCTCACTGATAATGAATTAAAAGCTCTGAAGCTGTAATTAAACCCTCAATTAAATGTTTTCGTTTTTATTTGGGTTTTTTTTAAATAACTGTTGTGGAGGTCGTGGCACCTTTCCACAGCGACAGAACACTGGTTCATATGGCACATGCCTGTCTTTAACGCTGGTACTCAGGAGGTAGCACAGGAAGATCTGTGTGAATCCCAGGCTGACTAGGACTGCACAGAGTGACCCTATCTCAAAAAACAAAACAAAAATGCGAGTGTGACGTCACCTTTCAATGAGAGCATGTCATATCAAGGGTCAAGGGTAGATGCTCTAAACCTGACCTTCCGGTATTAACTTGGGCCACCTGGCCAGGATAGTGTTTCCAGGGTTTTGTAGCACTGTCCTCCAACATTGTTTCCTCCGGACTCTGTAGATACCCTGCTCTGTGGAATAAAGCACAGCAAATACCCAACGAACAGGGAATTAAACTCCCATCTTCTTAAGGAGGGGGCATATTACATAATTATTTGGCCTTCTTCTGTACTGTAGATTTATCTGTTCACACCCAGTTTGCTTTTCTTACCAATTACTTACATTAGTCTGAATTCATGAATATTCTGTCTCCTGTCCAAAAATAAATTAGTGGTGGCCCAGGGACATATGCACATTTTTACAGACGTTAATAGAATTTGAAACATTTTACATGAGTACCGTCTGATGTTGGATATCACGTTCGATTTTAAGACTCCTTCAGATCCCTCTTCCTGTAAATACCAAGTATATAACTCGTCTTACCTTGACATGACTTTAACTGTGTACACAGTCACAAGTCACATAAGGACATTTTGGCCAGTAACAGGCTGCACAGATGGCGATATGAGGTCTCATAGGATTGTACTGGAGCATTCCTGCTGGGCCTTTTCTATGCTATGTACAGTAATGCAACTGCAGTTGGTGGGGTAACATGCAGTCCAGGTTTGTAGCCTAGATAAGCAGCAGACTCTCCCATCTAGTGTTCTCTACATGCACTCTGGGATGGTCACACAATGATGAGGTCATGTGGTGGCTCGTGACTCAGAACACATCCCGACCCATGACTGTACAGAAGACCTCCGGCAAGTGTGGCATCATAAATGGAGCCCACTGTCCCACCTGTTACCTAAGATGGTTCTATCATACACAAAATGCCGTCCTAAAGCCAGTGCTGTGTGAGATGACAAAGTGACCATTTTTCTGTCTAAGGAACCAACCAAGAAATCTCATGGCACCCGGGCTCTTCTCTCTGATATGAGCTATTTGTTTAAAGTAATAATAAAAGCAGAAGCATGGCTCCTCAGTTGTTAAACTTACATCTTATCTTCTGCCTGTAAGAGTGATCAGGAGCAGGGAAACAAAGTTCTATCTCCTCTTACAAGAGAGATAGCCAAGAAACTCCACCTCTGATGAATGAAAACGTACTATGCTAAAATGGCATTGATCCCATCCAACTTTAGTTATTTCATCCTCGAACCAACTGTGATGTAATTCTTTGTCAAGAATTTGCTCAAACCTAATTTGTACCCTTGCAAAGGAAACAAATTCCTCACAGTCAAACCTGAAACAAAAGATAATTGCACCCAGAATGTCCATCCACAACTACCTCTGAACTGGCTTGACACTTACCTCCCATGCAGAAAGGCTCCATTCAGAGGCCAATCAAGGAGACTGGCCCTCAGCTTGGCACTGCCGCCATGGAAGAGTCCAGAGTAGCCACGGTGTGGGCAGTAACACTAAAGGGTTAATTAGGGAGAGAAGGAGCTGTCCTGTGGATTTCATCTTTGCTGTGTGGTTTTCCTTTCTATCTTGCTTTTAAAAAGGTACGTACTTTATTTTGTGTTTTAAAAATTGAATGTATTTCCACATACTAGCTAAGAATATTTAGGATGCTAGCAAAGAGTGGCTTTATTTAAGAACAAGGGCCAGACAGAGCTGAGTTCTTTACCTCCAAGGTACACTGCACGTTGCAATAGGCATTCTCAAGACAAAAACAGAGCACATGGCAACTGACAAAGCACGTAGCAGTCGGTCTGAAATGAAGCCTGAATATTCATTGTCCTCCCAGAGTTTCTCCTCGTCACAGATTTGGACTCTGAGGAGACTTCCTGTTTATGTCTACACGTATTTGAACCTGGAACAGACTGTGGTCTTCTATCTCACACTGTACCAGCTGCAGCTGCCAATTAACACAGCTTAAAACAAGAACACTCCCATACCGCCACCACCCTTGCCTCTGCTCCTACAGAAGCATGGCTCGGATCTGAGAGGAAAATTCCCATGTTTCTACTTGAACTCGGCATTTCAGTTTTGTCATTGTAAAGACATGAGCAGCGATAGAGAAAATACAGAGAATGGCTGTGCTAAGAGCTATAAAGAACCAGTAGTCTGTGGGGTGTGAGAAGCAGATGTCTCTGCCTTCATACGTAAATATTCTCTTCCATTTTTTGGCTGCCCTACATTCTGAAATCGAAACCGGATGTCGTGGAGGAGGAAGGTATCTTCACCTTTCATCTTCATAATTAGTTTCTTCTAAGAAGGAAAACTTAAACCATTCTGGCCACTGTCGTTCCCCCTTTAAGAAACCGTTTCAGAAATTGGTGATACTCGTCTGGAATTCTTGAACTCAAGAGTCAAGGGGGATTACTAGTCTGAAGACAGCTTGGACTCTAAAAATACTAAGAGTGGCTGAGTAATGAATAAGACCAGTGTGCTTTACAAAATATTTCATCTTCCATATATTACAACAGCTAGAAAGATTTTTGCCAGGCTTCATTCATAATTTCTTACTATAAAAAAAAAAAAAAAAAAAAAAAAGGTATGTGCTCACTTCAGTAGCACGTACACAAAGACAACAGATAGACTTAGAACCCCAGCTCCCATGCCATCTCAGAATCTGTGGTTCTCTTGTTCATGTTCTCATAGATCTGTGCTTAGCACATAACAAATCCACCTTTGTTAGACCGATAAGTGAACCAAAGAAAGCAATCATGGGGTATTTATGAATGGGGTTTTCCAAAAGCAGTGTTATTGGTTACTTTTATCATGGCTGTGACCACATGCCTGACAAATAGCTGAAGGGAGGAAGGATTTCTTTGAGCTCATGGTGATGGGAGCACACAGACTGTCCAAACTTGGGGAAGGGGGACAGCTTGCTATGTGAAAGGACTGTATGGCAGTGTTACACCATGTTGGGAGCCTGGAAGCAGACAGCTAGGGCCAGAACCTGCCAAGCTGTAACCCAAGCAATGTCTCAACTGCTCAGTTCTCTCAGCTAAGTCTTACGGCTAAAATCTCCCAAAACAGTTCCATCAGATGAGACCCACTGTTCAGATGGATGAGCCTGCTAGAGACAGTTTGAATTCAAACCATGACACAAAGAAGCAGAATTTCAAAACTTGCAGCTTTCTGGCCCTGATGAGAGCTGCGTTGGTGCGGCTAAGAATAACACATACCTGACCAATCCTCTAAACGGGGTGTTTAGGGTCTGTCTGAGGTAGTTTCCATCTTTTTCAGGTTGTTTTCCTCTGCCCATAATGACTGTGTGTGATGAAAGCCGACCCTAGACACTGCAGTGTGTATTGGTGTTGTGGATCGCACTTCCTTCCCACTTTCCACAATGTGCGCTCTTGGTTGTATATTCTCCTGTCTCGGAATTTATTAAATCCTATCTGACTGGACGGGCCTGCTTTTTTCTTCAGGCACATGCTAGCCCTCGTCTGGTGCTCTTCCATGCTCCTGTTCTAGCCTGTGCACTCCTCTGCACGATTCTTCACAGTTTTTTGTGTGTCTGCTTCATAAGTCTAAGTGGATCCTCACGCACACATTCCCATGCCTGACACGCTACCTCACATCTAGAGTGTGCTTGGCAAGTTTGTAAATGAAGGAAGGTGAACGAGTCCATCACCGCTTAAGAAGAGGATGAGGTCACATCCTCTCTGTATCAGAATTTGCCTGTGAGTCTGTTAGAAGCTGTAAGCAAGTAAAGTTAATTCTTCCTTAATAGTCTCAGATTTAGCTAATATTCTCCATAGCATCCCAAAGTGCCATTTTGTTGATTAACTGTATCAGCAGTGATATAATAAAAATACATTGTGTGTATCAAACCTTTCAGATGGTTTTAAACTTTGATGTATGAATTACTATGAATCTGTGTGGTTATTTTGTTTTTCGGGGTTTTTTTTTTTTTTTTTGCATTTTATTTTTTTAGCTTCCTTCAATGTTTACCTAAAACTTCTGTTTTCTTGTGAATCAACGTCAATTAATACTAATTAAGTCAGACTGCTTGTTTTAATCCATGTAGTTTTGTAGATTCAAATATAGCATAAAGTAGAATGCCAGATGCTTTGGTGGACTGTGACAGTCTAGATTTTGTTAGGTTTTTTGTTTTTTTTTTAACCAAACCTTACTGAAGAAACTGGAGATAGTGTTGGTTATGTAGCTGACCTGTAGGCTTAGAGGATGCTCGAATTTTGCTCTCAAAGAGAAAGGATTACCTAAAGAAATAAGACTCATTTTCTAAATGAACACAGACTTTGAAATACAAAGAAATACACTTTGGTCCGGTCATTTGACAGATAGTTTACTGAATGAATCCAATCTTTTAATTCTTATATTGCTTGATCGTGACATTGTACTACACCAGTAAACTGATGTCTAACTAGCGTGGTCACTGCGTTAACTCTTTGTACCTCTAAGGTCCCCATTGTCATATGGCCTCCCTTCCCCTAGATATAAGGGTGCACACAGACTATAGCAGCCAATCTTTTAAATGCCTCATTTAGCCCATAAAAGAAAATGGGGTGCAGGGGAATCCTCTTACACTTGCTTAACAAAACTCTATTTTCTGTAATCTACATAGCAGGTTGCAATCACGTGATAGCATCCATAAGTCATAAAAATCTTCTATTAAAATGATTTTCACAAGTGTTCTCCAGCCCTGAACTTTGTAAGTGATATCTTAAATCTTTATTTCCTTCCTGTCCTTGATTAAAATACTATGCTAAATGAATACCAGGGTCAGCTGTTTCCTAATTGAAGGGCTGTCTGCTGAAACTCTCTGTTCCCCGTCTAGAGTTTATCACCTGAGTCACTTTAAATGCTTCAGGTTCCACACTTGCCAGTGTTCTGCGAGCAGAGGGTAGCTACACAAGCAAAACTGTCCTTAGATGAAGCAGTTGCCTTTGGAGTAAGTTATTTTCAAGGAAGCTTTTTTGGGGGGAATGATTGTGGCCTAGACAGGTGTTATCTTTCACATGCATGCTGATAAAGGCCTAGCTGCACCAGTCACCATCCTAAGATGGGAGACCGCAAGGCCTGTTTTTGTTCACCGACACATGCCATGTCCTCCAGCCCGGAGTGTGCTTTGTTGAACTTGTTCAAGTACAAAGTGCCAGAAAGGTAGCGTGCACTTGACAGGATGAAAACTACAGGAGATGATGTCCCCATCCCGAGCACATGTCACTCCAGAACGTGAGATTGCTGACAGCATTGATGACACTAACTTGACCACCAGGACAGCCATGTGACCATGAAGTGCCTGGCAGTTTGATGACTGACAGCCATGAGAAGACTTGGAGAACAAGGTGTGATTGTTCAGAGAATCCCAAACAACTTTGCTTAGGCTGTTTATATTTTGAGGAGAATACAAATCTACTTTGCCTAGAGGGCTTGTTTTGAAATGCAACAAGACATGACAAGAATGGTAAGGTGCTGGGGAGACTTCATTGAGCACCTTCGGCTTCTAGAAATGTTATGTGCTTTTTGGGTACTGGTCTGTAAGGAAGACCTCCCTGCTACCTGTCTCTTAGGGTACCACTAATAACTGAGTCTGAAGTCCCGTGGACCAGGTGGTACCGTGTCATAGAGCATCCTAAGTACATCCCCACCTCCATCTCCTTTTTGGTTGCACTCCATCCCACTGCCCATGTCATTTCTGTTCTGCCTGAACACATCAGATGCTCTCCAGAAAGAACGGCATTTGCCTACTGTGTCAGAAGTCCACAGCATCCTGGTTTTCTCAGTTTCTACTACTTGTTTCCTGATAATATCCCAGAGTAAGATGCAATTCTAATTATAAGAGTCATAGGGGAAAGCTGGTAATTATAATCCACACAGTGACCACTGGACTTGCAGGTGGCATTCCAGCTGATGGATCTCAGAAGACTTTCACGAGTGTGAACGAAATGTCTTAGAGGAAAGGTTTTGTTCCGATAGCAGTAGGTGCCATTACCATTTTCCCACTTCTTCCCTTTCCCTGTTTAAATGTGTTCAGGAGTATATTGTGTCTCCCTCACATGAGACCCTTTCCTCAAAGCTAGGCCTCTGCCAGCTAAGGATGGCCGGTGGTGCTCCTGCATTATCCACATTTGCCTACTCCTCTTTGCTAGCCACGGTACTTGGAAGTACATTTCATCTCACAAAAATGAGCACTCTTGGTAGTGCTGGTCACGGCAGTACATGGAGCTTATCTTTTGAGCACAGGATACATGAGAGCTTCATAAGGTGGATGTGTGCTTGATTGATAGCCAGGTCAAAACAATAGGCCTAATACTAGAAAAAAATTGAAGCTCAGGACTGATTACAAAACTATTTTGTCCTTATATAAAATATGTATTTGTGTTTTTGTGGCTGTTCACGTGGATGCACTGCGTGATTGCATTTGTGTAGAGGACAGAGGACAACCTTGAGTGTTGCTTCCTCCTTTTAGGACAGGGATGGGGGTCTCCCTATGGCTTGGGGCTCTTTGACTCATCAAGGCTGGCCAAGGAACTCCAGATATCCTCCTATCTGTCTTCCCGAGACTCGGATTATAAGTGTGTGCCACCACACCCAGCTTTTTAACACATTTTAGGGATGGAACTCAGGTCCTCATGTGCCATAGCACACAGACACGTTACTGACTCTCTAGCCCAGAAATGGTTAAGTGCTGCCTTCCTTGTTCGTCAGTTCTAGAAGTTTAATTATTTACCACTCCAGCTCAGGTTAGATGTATATTGTTTCTACCATAGATAATGCTTAATAAATTCCATATGGATGGCCAGACGGATATATGAATAGATGGATAACTGAAGTGGGGTTGTAGCTGCCTGTTATCCTTGCAAAACAGCCACCAACACTACAATTACTGTTTTCTTGGAGTTACACAGTAGTTTCTAATGATGGTTTTATACCGGGATACCCACATCCCATTCTGTTACCCTTGGAGTAAAAGACAGCTTACAAAAATGGATGTGGTGGCTTGATATTTAATGTCAGATTCTGACAGATTTTAGCTTACAGGTAGGAACTCATTTCCAATGTGAGGCACAATTCTAAGTGCTTTCTATGTATTATCTTCTGAAAACTTATTATGTGTCAAAGGTAGAAAGGATATGAGGGCAATCTGGCTGCAATATCCATCACCCCATTGACCACAGAGTTACTGGGACTGATCTGACAAGATGGGTGCCCCCCTCTTTCCCATCATTATCCACATGCATTCCTCCCAAGGCTGCACATCTCTTTAAAGGGGCTAACCCTTCCCAATAGAAGAGGGCTCTTGGTAGGTCAAGGGTAAGCAAGTAGCAGCACTCTCCTGATAGAAGTTCCCCAAAGCACTCATGGTCCAAAAGGGCAAAGCAATTCATCTTCATCAACCAGCAAATGAACATACAGAATTCAGTATAAGCCTACAATGAGATATTGATAACCACAAAAGGATAAAGCTCCTATTCATGCTATAACATTGAGTGAATCATAGAACATAATAAATAAAATCAGCCAGGCACAAAAGGGAAAATACTGTTCTACTTACATGAAATAGATAAGAAAATTCAGAGAGCTGGCAAGTGGATTAGAAATTATGAAGGATATAAGTGAGAGCAAAGGAGAGTAAAGGCTGTGGGAGGTGATAACTGTGTTAGATACGATGTTGTCCAAAAACATCGTAAATATGATTGTATAATTATATTGAACTGTACATTTAAAATTACTAAAATAGTAGATTTTGTTAGTTATACTACATACTAGTTAGTTTTGCTACAGTTTTAAAAATAATAATAAAAAAAAGGTCATTTGTATATGTGTAGATGTTTGGAAAAATAGGAGTCATATGTTCAATACAATGAGCACTCTGGGTATCATGGCTTTGGTCAGAGCTATCATCTCCATGGGTCTCTTGGCCTTCCTCAAAATGACATCAGAAAAATGCCTACTGTAACTAATTCTACCTGCACTGTCTACATTCAAGGTAGGGAGAGGAGAACATAGTGACACCAGCTACCATCGTTAATTTCTCTTTTAATTCCACCTATATTATTTCTGGGCATTGGGCATATCACAGGCTACAAGAGACGGACACCAGCAGAAAGGATACACAGTTTTCTCAATCTCTTCCATGAAAGCTGTAAGAATATGTAGTTAGAAAATATCTGCTAAGAGAATATGGGATGCTTGCCCGTAGATGGAGTATCTGTATTACACCTAGGTTCAGCAATCATCATGGAAGATGGGGTAGAAAGAGCCAGAGGTTAGCGAGTATCTCTGTGAAACACTTGCTGATGTGACAGGCCAATTAAACATGTGAACTTGTAATGGCTGTGGCTAACGCATAAGACCGGGGTAAGATCAAGTTAGTCAGAATACCAGAATAGTGGAAAGAGAATTTGAAGTTCCACCCCTAGCTGAGAAGCTGGTGGCATTTGGTGAGTGCTGAAGAGGAGAGTCAGTTTCTTCAGGGATATGGTCCTGTGTAGGCTGTTCATGCCCCCAGGGGACTGCCCTGTTATACCCATGCATGTATTGGCAGCACTAATTCAACTCTGGTTAACACAAGAGTACATTAAGTTGGAAGAGGGTGTGGTAGAGAAGGTCTAGGAAGAATTGGCGGGTGGACTGAGGGCTGAATTTTGTCAAAATACATTGTATATGTATGTGTATGAAACTCTTAAAGAATAAATTTAAAGTATTTTTAATGGCTGCTTAGAATAAACACATCTGGAAAAGTCTCCCAAATAAAGAGTTTAAGTCAGAGTCTCTCAGTCTAAGAGTTAGCATTTTAAATGAGGTAAGTCTTTGTCTTCAAGAGCTCTACCTCTCCTGTGCCCACTCTTTATGGTTAGCAGCATCCCTGAGCTGAACCCACTGTGTGCCAGCAGTCACCACACTCCCTTCTGGTTGTGACGATCAAAAATGCTATCAGCCAAATGACTTTAGGAATAGAGATTCACCGCCAATTGAAAAACAGGATTAGGTTACTGTGCGTTTCAGAGCATCTTCTCTTGGCCATTCTCTGGCCAGCATGTGCTGTTGTACATCGTCTTGTAGCCGAGAATATGAGCCACAAGTAACTGAACTAAATTACCACCAATTATGAGACATCCACCGGATGCTACGCTAAGTGTATTAGTCTAGGTTCTATAGAGAAACAGAACCCAAATAATGAAGATAGAGGGTAGATAGGTAGGTAGGTAGATAGATAGATAGATAGATAGATAGATAGATAGATAGATAGATAGATAAAAAGTGAGTTTATTGGGCTGCCTTAGATGATACAACTGGATAGTCCAACAATGGCTGTTTTCATACCAGAAAGACCACAAATCTTCTTACTAGTCAGTCTACCAAGCTGGTACCCAAATATTTCCAGTCTGACACTGGGGACCCAGAGGATTCCTAGAGAGCCACTGGTCTTCCATCAACATTAAACACCTGATGCTGGGTCAGCCAAGGAGTGTAGCAGTGGCAGCATTGGAGGAGGTAAACTTGCCAGCAAGAGGGAAGGGAAGCAGCCAAAAGCAGATCTTTCTTCCATTCTTCTGGAAGATAAATGAAAGATGACTGGTCTAACTATGGAAGACACTGCCACCTTTAGGGTGGACCTTCCCATTTCAGATTGTCATATAAAGCTACAGTGGCTTGCCTTCTAGTTGATTCCAGATCCAGTCAAGTTGACAACCCAGATCAGCACTTAACTGACTGTGTGCTTTCTCTGAGTTCTTAGTATTTAGCTATAGCCTCTTGTAGTTCAGTAAGACCTGAGGGTATGTGATAACAGAGCAAAGAGGAAGAGCTATACCTCAAGCACCTCAGCCAAGAAAACTGGTTCTTGACAGAGTGAAAAACAAATGGGCTGTGTCTCTAAAAAATATTACCACTACACAAGAAATACCCCACAATACTTACTGTTTATCATAACAGAGTTCAATAATGTGATACTTAAGAAAAGGAAAACATTCTGAAACAAACCTTAGTAGGCCATTTTAGTATTATAGAAACACGAGTGTACTTCCATAAACCTAGGTGGTCCAGCCTGTTGCTCCTAGGTTATGAACCTGCTGAGCTGGTACTGCTGAATACTGCAGGCAACTGTAACTCACAATGGTGAGTATTGACATATCCAAACATTCTGAGCACTAAAAGGTGTTGTAGGATATTTGATCACACTATGAACCTCTGAGATTGTGTTACTTACTGACAAAAAAAAAAAAAAAAAAAAAAAAAAAAAAAAAAAAAAAACCACAGTTTCTAGTTATGGAGAGTTTCAGCCCTTAGCACACACCTTTAATTCCTTTGGCTGAAATATAGACACACCCTTAGTACACATCTTTAATCCCAAACAATGAAGGTAAAATTAGTTTATAAAAGGATGCAGCCATATTTGAAAATGACATCTAATTGAGGGGCAGACAAAGTGTTGAATCAGAGAAAGATTTAACAGAATAGGATATGCCTAACTCTCATGAAAAGAAAGAGGAAAGGAAATCTACTTAAGGGAAAGTGCAAAAAAAGAAGGAAGGAGGCAGTTTTTACCTGGACAGTTATAGAGAGACAGGTTGCAGAGAGAACAATCTAGGTGAAGTCAGAATGAACCAGAGAATGAGAAGGAGCCAGAAAATTAGAATATATTGCTAAAGTTAACATGAGGCCAAATTCAGGAGAAGCCTAAGAGATGACAATTATATCAGGCGAATAAAAGTTACTTTTACAAAAAGCATACAATAAAAGTAGGTCATTAGAAACATCTTTTTCAAAAAACAAACAAGCCAAAAGGACCCAGCTTCATGGAGCACTTACCACACTGGTGCAGGCTGGAAGTTGTGGCAAATCTGCCAGCGAGTAGCAAGACATGACCATGAAGGTGAAGGAGGCCTGGCTGCACTGCTGTGCACTTGAAAAGCGGTGCACACAAGGGCACACTCAATTTATTTTAAAATATCTTCTCCCGTAATAAATGAGCCTTACCTCTTTATGGCTTCTGTACTTTATAAACTTAAACAATGTATTCTGCCCCCTTAGAAGGTCTTCAAGGAGAGCAACATCTTTTTCTAGAATCCCTCCTAAAGGATTTGCCAGTTACTGTTTTACAGTTAACTTTTGTACACTCTAAAATAATGATCAAAAATACAATGTGCTAAACATGGAAATCAGTGGCAGCTATTTGCCACCGAGTCTTATGTTGTGCATCTAACTGTGTGTGCCCTGCTTTCCTGTGGCCGGCAGCACACTGGTGATGCCACCAGCCTCCACAGCACTTCAGTGTCACTGGGCAGCAGGAAACTGCCAGCTCCCTTACAATGGGACCACTGTGGCATATGTATTTTGTTGTTGCCTCAAATGTCATGTAGTGCAAGGCTCTTATTTAAAGGAAAACTTTGGGGAGGGGGCGGTAGTCAAAGCCAAGAGGCACTTCTGTACCTTAAGGAGGTCTGTAGAGCAAGAAGTATTTCAGGGAAAGAGGAACCTTTTTTTTTCTTAAAATGAAATGACATGGGAATTATGGGATAGGAAAGGTGTGTGGCTTTTGAGTCTGCTGGTGGCCTTCAGTGGACACGTTCCCCCTGGCTGTTGTTCAGTCACTCACCATCTCAGTCCATTTACTCCCATTCTCAAATAAAACACATTGTTCGAATGTCATCACTTCTTTCTCAAGATGTCTTCAACAACAAATCTCCCCCTTTTCATATCAAAGGGGTAGGCTCTTTAAATTTTCCTGTAGGAAAAAAATACTTCTAGAAATACAGCATTCTAACCCTTTCCATTGTCAGTAGTTACTCAAATCACAGAATAGGATGCTTTCCAAGAAAAATAAATGTAAGGTTGTTAATATTTCATTAATTCCATGAGAATTTTTTATGTGAATACAAGATGCTTTGATAATACTCACCCTCTCCCTCTTCCCCCTAACCCCTTAGAATCATAAGAATCTATAGGTCTATACTCAGATCCTTGACTTTGGACAAATTGTGTCTAAAATTTTGTGGGGACTAAAGTTTCTAATCTTTGAAATAGAGATAATGTTTACTTTATACTATTGAGGTGTTAATTAAAGAAGATACTGTTTTCAGTGATTTAACAGAGAGCAGAGCACTGAGTAAGGGTAACACATGGCAGCTACTGGCAATCATGGCTGAAAATGCTGTTTAATATGGCAACTTTGTTCTCATTTCAAGCTAGCAGTATATGAAGGAATGGCCCATATCCATGTGACTGATCTGAAAAGTACCACTTCCATCAGAGGTTGCCGTAACTGAATAGGCTAGGATTCACTGGACCTGTTCTAAACCGGGCCATGGTTCTTGTAAAGCACAAGATGCCCACAGTTCATCTAGAAGAGAGACAGACTGGACCTGTTCCTCTTCAGAACATTAATATTTCCCACCACTTAGAGTAAATCCCTTAGTACTTGTTCATCAGAATCTTCCTTGATTCTTGCCTTTTTTCCCCTTGCAGGGTCATTTGAAGAGGTCAAATCTGTTCATTATTTAATACCTAGTTTGTATAATACAGACTATGATAGAGTCCCTATCCACACAGAGCAGGTATACCAGTTAGTTACTTTCCTCTTTGGTACAACCAAACACCTCATAAAAGCAACTTAAGGGAGGAAGTTTGTCACGACAGTAGACATGGCTGTAAGCCCTTGGGGTGGCTGGTCACCTCACGTCTTCCCATGAAGGAGAGATGCACACTGCTGTTCAGCTCAGCACTGATGTTAAGCTCACGTTTTCTTTCCCTAATTCAGTCCAGGACTCCAGCCCATGGGGCGGGGGGTGCCAGCCATTTTTATTCTGAGTCTTCCCAACTCATTGAACCCAGTCAAGAAACCCCCTCACAGGCACGCGCAGTGGTTTGTCTTCTAAGTCATTGTAGAGCCTACAAATTTGAATGTATTAACCATCTCAGTAAACATCTTTTCATTTTGTCAGCTGGCCACAGTACCCTTTTATTGGAAAGTCTTTATTTGGCTCAATCTACATTGCAAACACTAGGAGGAAAAAAAAAGTTCAGCACTTTTTGTCCTTTTCCAAAGTTCATCAACTTGAAATATAACTTAAATGTTATACTGGTTGATGTCCTTCAGAGAGTAGTGTTCACTGTTGTCTCAGATGGGTAGTTTAAAATAAGAATTGGCTATACTCCAGGCCACATGATGCAATTGTCTACTGGTTTTTAGATAAATTATTCAGAGACACGTTGGTTACTATCATGGGTTGGACAGAGATAGACACTAGATCATTTTTGAGAATGAATAAAATATTTAATTTTTTTCTCTTGAGAATGGCTTTACTGTTTAGTTAAGACTTTTTTGAGGCACTAAACTATAGTTAGGGGTGGGGAGAGGGAATATATGATTCTGTATTTTATGTTTCTGACACTTTTACCAACTCTTAAAATATATATAAGATATTACAGTTAAAGAGGCACAAGACAGTTATCCATAGCTTTGTGTCATATTTCTTTCTTTTCTTATTTTATGTTTCTTATATCTATCTGGCTGCCATCACTTCCTTAGTGATTACTGTGGTTTAAAAATCACTACAGCAGTTGGCTACCAAGAAGCATGTTCTAAACTAAATCTTGGCCAATAGACTGCTGATAAATCAAACACGTGAAGAATCATGAGGCCATTTTACAAAATATTCATAGCTAAGCATGGTATCTTTGTCTTCTCTGCCGCTGTACCAAATCCCCCCCTGGCTTGGGTGTTTCACAGAAACAAGTATTTGACTTGCAACTACTGCAGCAGTTGATGTCCACCTTGGGTATCCCAGTGCCCTTTACCACCCTCTCAGAAACATATATTCACAAACGTAAATCTTCTCAAACAGAAAATTCACTTGCGTGTTCCCCTCCTTCTTACCTGCAATAGTATCGATTTTATCATATGTCAGCTTTGTTTAACTGTAGGAATGGAATTGTCTGAATATAAAGTTGAAAGCACTGAACTTGTGAAACGCCAGACTAAAGCTCTCCTGCCGACAATAAATTCCCCTTACGGCCCTCTCTGCATACCACATCGATTTAATAGCCCAACTAGCCTTTTTGCGCACCACACTGCTCACTTAATAGCTCGCCTAGCTACCCTCCATCCTTTACAGGAAGCTGTTAATTATGGTTTCCTGGGTTTTGCATGGTTGTATTCAAGTGTTCCTTTCACTTTGAAATATCTGGTTCATTTTGTTCTCTCTATTTCTCCTCTTTGCTCTAAGGGCATGATGATGTCGTTGAGAAGGTGATATAGTTTGAGGAAAAATGGTCCCAAAGTAAAAATGTTCTAAGACTTAGAATCAGGGTTAAAACTCGTCTACATTATCTGTCCTTTGTGGGATGGGGGTGGGTAGTAACATACAAATATGAAAGAAACCATACCTATAGTGTGTGCTGCCTGGCTGGCCTAGAATTCACTATATAGAAAAGCTGACCTAGAGTTTGTAAGAATCCTTCTGCCTCTGTCTCCCAGGTGCTGGGATTACAAACCTATACCACCCCACTCAGCTTATGGGGCATTTTATCACCAGGGAAATTTAATGACTTGTTGCTGTCTTCGACACACCTTGCAAAGGCATGATAAACTTCTCCCTATAATCCGTCTTTCAGCAGCAGCAAATTCCCCACAGTGTTGCCTGATTAGGGCTGAGGAAGCTGATGTTGAGTGTGTTTCCCAGTTTGGAATGTGCTTCTTTCCAGAGGCTGCCTTGTGTGCAGAGCTGGCTGAGAGGAACTTAGGCAGCCATGCTCAGAACGGGAAGTCTGGATACGCTGACTGGGCCGGGAGCAGTGAGAGGTCAGAGCTCTGGTTGATTTCATGCTCCTCTGGTAAATCCCTCAGACTGTAGCGTCCGCCCAGAGATGCTCTGGCAGGAGTGGGAGGCAGCTGGACATATCAAGAAAGGCCTTTTGTCCCTGCTGTTCCATAGCCTTATTTGGAGCAACAGATGCAAATGGACAGGCTTGATTTCCTCTAATGCAGAATAGTTTTAATATCCCGAGGCTTTGCCTCCAATTTGAAAGCTTTGTGTAATTATTTGAAAGTTTTAGGACTGTGTAGAATTTTGTTGTTTTGGTTTGGTTTGGGTTTTTTTGTTTTGTTTTGTTTTGTTTTGTTTTGTTTTGTTTTGTTTTGTTTTGGAAGCTTTAAGGAGAAAACTATGCTTCCTCAAATAAACCACTTAACTTTCATTTTAATTCATAATACTAAATACCTCTGTCTCTACATCCCTCTGTCCCTTCTTTCTTCTTTAAATAAAGATTGCCACTAAGAATGTTAACAAGGAAGTGCCTGGGAGATAGCTTAGCCTTGCTGCAAGAGGACCAGATTTTGAGCCACAGAACCGAAGTTTTAAAAGCAGAGCGTGGTAGCACACACTTGTCATCTCAGCTCTGGGCAGGGCTCTGGGACTTGCTGTCAGGCAGCCTAACTTATTCAG
This sequence comes from Rhabdomys pumilio, assembly GCA_030674055.1. Lineage (NCBI taxonomy): Eukaryota > Metazoa > Chordata > Mammalia > Rodentia > Muridae > Rhabdomys > Rhabdomys pumilio. The sequence goes on from JANHMN010000016.1 coordinate 18,777,043, forward strand.
AAAGCCCCAGGCCAGCAAGAAACCTGTTTCAAAAACAAGGTAGATAGCTTCTGAGGAATGACGCTTAACGATGACCTTTGTGCACACAAATATGCATAGACACACGTACACACAAGTGTGCAAACAACCGTAAAATGAATGTTAGTAAAACCGTGGCAAACAACGACTTTTTCAATCTATGTTTATGTGCTGTTGGATATGACCATGTGATGTTTTCACTCATTTGGGGAGGAAAAGTGGATCTAGGAGGGAGTGGAAAACTTCAGCTTTAGAAACAGTATCCAACATAATGTAAAGAAATTAATTTTCCACTTTGAAGATGTTCACTTGCACAAACATCAAAATATTGAAAAGCTGAGTCTCGTGAGAAATGCCATCTGTCACCTGATGCTTCCCATTGGCTCCAGTAGAAACCTGCCTCTTTGTCCTGACTCTAGACTCTGCCTCAGGAGACCTTTTCCCAAAGCGATTAGAAACAGCATATATTGTTGTATTAGGGACCGACTTATAAACATTGTGGAGCCACTCGAAATTGTCCAGTTTTCCCAAAAGTGCGATTAATGGTTCTACTGAAAACGGTATGAGTAATGCAGACAGTCTGAGTGGAGATGTTACTGTTGATGATGGTGCGATCTGCAGCCCTCAGGGACAGCAGCTGTGAGCACTGGGCAGGTACACTGGCTAGGTACCCTAGCTTCTGGGGTTGGGTTTTGGAAACTCAGGGTTCACCTAGAGGCAGTGCAATAAATCAGTAATTTTAATCTTAAACTTCATAGTAGGTTTGAAAGTAGGTATAATTTAAATTATTCACTTTCTATGATGCCCTATATTATATATTATGAGTACTTAAAGCTTAAAAGACAAAACAGACTTATGTCCAGCCATTTTCTGAAGAACTGGAAGGTGACTTGAAGAATACGATTATTCACATCTGACTGTTAAGACTGCCGTTTCCCATAGACCAACAGAATCAATTAACCTGGACTTTTGGGGCTCCCAGAGTTTTAATTATCAACCAAAGAACATACATGGGCTGGACCTAGGTCTCCCTGCACATATGTAGCAGATGTGCAGCTTGGTCTTCATGTGGGTCCCTAACAACTGGAGCAGGGGCTACCCCAAAAACTGTTGCCTGTCTGTGGGATATGTTCTTCTAGTTCTCAGCAGGAGAGGATGTGCCTAGCCCAGCAGTGACTGGAAGTGCCAGGGTAGGGGGATAAACAGAGGGTCCCCACCTGCTCAGAGGAGAAGGAGATGGAGGATATGATGGAAGGATTAAGGGAGAAGGTGACTGGGAGGGGTCAGTGAGTGGCATGTTAAAAAGAGAGAGTTCTTGAGGGAAAAACAAAGACTGACTTCTTCCATGCCCTTCTGTCTCCTGTCTTTTAAGTGGTGACAGGGGCCCTGCTTCTCCAAGATTCACCCTTAGCCCTGACTCACTGCAGTTAAAAATAGGGCTGGAGAGATGGCTCAGTTGGGGGAAAGATCATGCTACACACACAGACCTGAGTTTGAACCTCCAGAGCAGGTACTGTAGTGCACGTCCGGAGGCTCTTGGGAAGCTCACCAGCCAACTTGCCTGGGATATATCCTGTGAACAACAAAGAGACATTGTCTTAAACAAGATACATGGTGAGGACCAACACCCGAAATTGTTCTCTGATCACACATGTGCTGTAGCACACACACACACACACACACACACACACCAGAGCTGGTGCCCGCTTGGATGAACACACGAGTGTGTGCATAAGTATACAAATAGACAGCATACAAAAACTCACAGATAAACGCACTGCTCATGATGTTCAAGTCCAGTAGCACATTCGGGCCATGCCGTAAGAAGACCTTAGTAATATAGACGTTTTAAAGTTTCCTCAAAACAAAAATCCCCAAGCACAACTATAGTCAAAGTCTGTTGTGTTTGATGGAAGCAGTGTTTGCTTTTTGAGAAGCAGAGCTACATGTGGGTGTTGCTGGGGGTGCAGCTGATGTTTGTTTATGAGGTGGGTGGGTATCAAAAGCTGAGCGGGTGACAAAAGTCAAAGCAGAAAAAAAATAATATTTTCTTGTATATTAACATGGAAATAATTAGTACATCTCCTAAATGAAACAAATAAACCAGATAACATCAGCTATTAATTAAGAAAGCCAGAGGAGCTTCTGGTAGCTACTTATAATTTTAAGTGTACCTGTTTGTAATCCTTTCCACTCTGATTCTCTGTCAGCATGATCCTCTCTATTGAAAAGGTTGTTTCAACCAACAACAACAACAAAAAAAAATAGCCGGGAAGTGGTGGCACATGCCTTTAATCCCAGCACTTGGGAGGCAGAGGCAGGCGGATTTCTGAGTTCGAGGCCAGCCTGGTATACAGAGTGAGTTCCAGGACAGCCAGGGCTACACAGAGAAACCCTGTCTCAGTTTAAAGGAAGGAAGGAAGGAAGGAAGGAAGGAAGGAAGGAAGGAAGGAAGGAAGGAAGAAGGCTGTTTTACAGATTGCCTATAACCCACGACTCTGCCTCTGCTCCCTGGATTACATTATGATTGGCGTATTCTTAGTGGTGTGCACATTGACAGATTCCTAGAGAGCTACTGATACAGACAGCTCCTAAGGACTCTTACTTGCTCTCTTACCAAGATATTCACATAAATTGTCATTTTACTCTTGAGTTAATTCAGTGGAGGGATTTTCAAATAAAAAAATAAAGACTAAGCGTAGAGACTTGGTCCTGTGAGTCATGGCAGGATACCGTGTACTGATGTTGTACTGATGTTGTTAGATCATGCCTTTTGTTTGTGGAGCGTCACAGATTAAGAACCGGATTTCTGCTTTTTAAAGCAGAGGCAGGCAAGACCCTGTCTGCTGAAAACTAATTAGATCTTAAATCCAAAATAAAACATCTTAGTTTGTTCCTAGACTTCCTGGAGGTGGGTAAATCATCTCAAAACCCAGCTATCTGCCTAAACTAAAGAAAGAAATAATATCAGGTAGGGACAGTGTTAGATTTTGGAGCCATGAACAGGTAAGTGGGGTGGGCTAAGAGCAAAGAAGAGAAGCTGTGTTATTGTACTGAGGGGAGAATGCTAGGCCCAGAGTCAGCAGCAAGGAAAAGGAATTGAAACTGACATTTGGCATAAAACCAAGGCCCTCAAGAAAGAGCTACTGTAACCCCAGGTTGATGTCTTCCCAGCAGACTAGAATATGTTTCCCATAGAAAGCCGTTTGCTGTCTAACTTGCTGGATCCTACACACATAATTAGGCAAACCACAGGTCACAAGAAAGGCCAATAAGCACATGAGAGAGTAAGAGCTGCTCGTGAAATACTTAGAGAAGTGTTTGAAATCAAGATAAAGAGCAAGCAGTAGAAGACTGTCAGCAATAACCAGGTAGTTACGGGTTAAAGACAACTAAGCAGGCTGCGCCAACAGCAAATATGTGGGTATCCGGAGACAGTGAAACGCAGCTCTGAATAAATTCACCAGAATATAGTCTGATTTAAAAGGTGGAGGGGTGCTCAAAAATATTGGAATAGTTTAACACATTGAGAGAAAATGAGTAGTTCTGACATACATCAGATCAAAGGCAACCGGGGGACTAAAGCTCATAAGAAAGTGAGGGTAGCCAGGCTTCTCCCCCAAAGGCTTAACTTCTGAGTCTCCTGTTTCCTAAAGCGTACTATGTCCAAGAATGATAAATAAAAGGAAAACCAGTACCTAGCTATTAAAGAGGAGTTCTGTGGAAAAAATAGAGGCAGTTGTTAAGATAGTTACAAAGGAGAAAGATCACACACAAAGAAATGATCACTTCATGGGCTGCAGACTGCTCAGGAGTGATACCAGAGAATAGAAGGCAACAGGATACTAGTTTTAAGACTGGAGAGTGAATAGCTACGGCCTATCAAGCATGAACGTAGAGAAAGGCATTTTGAGTGAAATACAAGATGAGTTCATCAAAGCGCTTGCCTTAAACCTAAGTGAGACTTCGAACCATGAGTTGTTTGTTGGCAATTTAAGAAAAAAGAAGCCAGTGGGGGGAAAAATGTTTGAGAAATTCTCATATGTTTGGAAAAGATATTTTTTTCTTTAGGGTATTGATTAAGAAATCAGAGTGGGTGGGGAGTTGGAGATATGGCTCAGTCATTAGGAGTACTAGCCGGTCCTCTAGAGGCCCCAGGTTCAATTCCCAGCACCCACATGACCGCTCACAACAATCTGTAACTCCAGACCCAGGGGATCAGTGGCACCAAGCACACACATGACACATATATAAATGTATCTCCAGGCAGAATACTCATAAAACAAATCAGAGTGTTTTTAAATAATTAAAATGGGAGTGATGGTGCATGGTTTTAAATCCAGAACTAAGGAAACATAGACAGGTAGACCCCTCACTTTGAGGCCAGCTTGATCTATAGAAAGACTTCCAGAACAGCCAGATATATATCAATATATATCAATATATATATACATATATATATATGTATATATACATATATATATATGTGTGTGTGTGTGTGTACATATATATATACACATACATATACATATATATAATATGTTATAAATATATTTATAACATATATATATGTTATAAAAGACATACCATGTTATACTACTTTCATTTTTGCTAAGAAGATAAAAATACTCTGAAAAATTAAACTGTTTATTTTAGCTCTCAATGCAAGGTTATAGATCATTATTGGGAAGAAGTAAAGACAGGAGCTTGAAGAAGCTAGTCACATCACAGTCATTTAGTATTTATAAAAACCAGACCATATCAAACCAGTCTCATAGTACGGTGATCAGTCCTCTGCAGACAAGACCACAGGCCACCTGATATAGATAATCTTCTTCTGGGACTGTCTTCCCAGGTGACTCCAGGTTATACCAAGTTTACAAAACTACATGTCAAGAGCAGTATTTTCATGGAACTTTATCATTCATAAAGCTTTAAAACTGAACCAAACGCCCATCCTAAATATTTTTCAGAACAAGAAAATAGACACCAAAATAAAAGCAGAGATAAAATGAGAAGAGCCAAGTCTAGAAATGGGAAGACCAATAAAAAGAAAATTCTCTTTTGAAAGCGCTAATAAAATAGACTCTTCTTTAGCAAGGCTGCTTGAAGGCAGGAGAGTAGAAAAGGTGTAAGTCTTTAAAACGTGTAGGCGTGCTACAGCAGCAATTGAAAACAGAGTGCTGTGGGCAGGTTTATTCCAGTACATTTCAAAACCTAGACAAAATAATTCTTAGAAAAAATAGAACTTACCGAAATCAATTTAAGAATTTTTAAAAACTCAACTATTCCTAAAGCATTTGAACTTACAATCTTACAAGAACCGGCCCAGATAATTTTGTAGATGGAATTTTCACAGCTAATTTTGATTGTCTAATGCTATATGTTGTAGGACTGAGGAAGTAGCTCAGCCAGTGGAATGCTTATGCCAGAATCTACATAAATACTAACAACAACAACAACAACAACAACAATAATAATAATAACATACCAAACACACAAAGAATGAACAAAAAAAAGAAAAAAACCCACCTGGTCCTGGTGAAGTGTACTTGTAATCCCACTGGAAGACAGAGATGTGAAGTTCCCTGGGACTCGCTGGCCACACAGACAGTGTCTATGGAACAATACCTAAGAGTTTGTCCTCTGGTTTCCATATATACACATGCACGTGTAAGTGTCCCTGTGCACACATACACACACCTTCACTTACATACAGATTTATGTTGTAAATAGAAAAAGAAATACTCCCCAAATCAAAATACTAGAAGTATTATGAGAGAAAAGGAGTCCTATTGCAGTTCTTCTGAGGGTGGAAAATGACCAACCAGAAAGCTGACTTGGACTTTGGAGCCCTCACAACCATCTTTTTAGGATAAATGAATGCAACAGGGGTACTAAATGTGAAAGAAAATGACTTCTGTAAACTTTTCTAGGAATAAAAATAATTAAGAGCTCATGAATGACAAAATAGACTGCCAAGTAGTGGGGCAGTGCAGAAACCAGGGTTGGGAAATGTCTGCTGGGTAATGTTGAATTACTAAAATAGAATAGAGAATAAACAAATATTTGAACTATGGTGTCAGAAGCAAAGTTGTGGCTGGCTACATGTCAATGTTTGAAACTCCCATGTATAGAGAATAGCTAACAACAAAACAAAATGGAGCTTGTCTTAGTCACATTTCTATTGTTGTGATGAGACATCATGGCCAAAGCAACTCATATGAAAGAAAGTAATTAACTGGGGGCTGGTTTACAGTTTCAGAGGTTAGTCCATTGTCATCCTGACAGACAGCATGGTGGCACACAGGCAGACATAATTCTAGAGAAGTAGCTGAAGGTTCTCCACTCTGATCTATAGGCACAAAGACAGACAGACAGACAGACAGACAGACTGACTCTGGGCTTGGCTTGGGCTTTTGAAACCTCAAAGCCACCCCCAGTGACACGATTCCTCCAACAAGGCCACTCCTTCTAATCTTTCCAATCCTTTCAAATAGTCCCTGATGACTAAGCATATATGAGCCCATGGGGGCCATTTTTATTTTAACTACACAGACTTGAATGCAGAAGTTGAAGAAAATGAAATAGTGTCTTTTCACATTGGTGGAAGAAATCGATATTGTACAAAATTAAAACTGCGTACTGAGGATTACATTTCTAGCCTTCCTTGTGCTAGAAACAGAATTTCAAACATATGCTGAATGTCTACTTCTGTGGAGAGATGCTATCCTTGAGAGACCAGCAAATGGAATGGGTTGATTCAGAAAGCAACTCACACCCCCAACTCCCAATCTTCTACTACAACAGACAAAGCATGGCTCAGTTCCACCAAACAGCAGAGCAGTGGAATAGCACCATGGTACAGGGAATCAAGTCAAATGCAGCCTAACCACAGAGCTGCCTTTCTTAGCATAATGGAAGGTGTGAGCCTGGAAATTGTACACAAAGCGGCTTATGCAAATGGAAGAGAACCCAACCAAACCTTGCCCCACTCACCGCCATACACAAGCAATCCTGCTATTTCAATGCCTTCTGCTTTCTTTACAGTATACTAGATAAACTGGCTTTCTTTCTACTTCAAACTAGAGGGTGAATTCTTTCACCAACCCACCATATCATCTGCTATAACTTTAGCAACACAGCAAGACAAGAGAAAAGTGAATTGATGTAAAACCCACATTTGATATGAATTAATTTTTAAGGCTTTAGTTTGTAATTTTAACCATGTGTCTATCTATGTGCCTGTCGGTGTGTAAGCTTACTTTTTATAGGAGAGTTGGCAACTCTGTATCACTAGAAGATCTCTGTACCATGACAGACATGCACATGTCAATTTCTTACCGTACCTAGGGGACTGGCACAGGTCTGGTTAAGAGCCTCTGCTCTAACTGCGTGTTTTTCTCTTAAATTTAGGAAAATGTGAGAGAATTAAAATCCTATGGTTTAAAAGTCTCAGAAGGAAGAAATTGACCCACAAATCATCAGTTTTCAAGTTGTAGCCTTGTGTTATTAAAGCAAACGACAGTAAGTTTAGTATAAAATAAGCGTTTTCTGATATAGTCATCACACATTAATAACTTATTTGTTAAAGTAAGGAAGCTAAAAAATATACCTGGTCATTACTGTGTCTTTAAGTATGATAACATTCATGTAGCAATATTTTTAACAATTTTAGGCATGTAGATCTGTGCTATACATGCCACCCACATGGTTGTACAGCCATCCAAAACATTCTCATATTCTCCAATAATTATATCTCAGTGTAAGCTATGTGCATTGCTCCTCGGCCTTTTCCAGTTTTCCGGTTTGAGGTTTATATCCTTTTCTAATAGAGTGGACACTTGAGTTCCGTAGGCCATCAGTTTTTCACAGACCACAGCCATGATGCACTTGCTAGGGTTTCCAGCTTCGATTCTCTTTTCAATGAAAGAGCTGAAAGGTACTTGGCAAGGGACAGACACTCCAGAACCTTGTGTTCTGGCATTGTCAGGTCCTACCTGGAAGCGATTTTGAATTGCCTTATACTTCACTAGTACTTTTAACATATTCATCCTATGTTATATTCAGTCAAAATCCCCCTTCCTGTGTCTGTATTGTATCCATTTTTATGACATGTAGCTATGTTATACAATTCAAAGGTATCTGAGTTCAAGCACAGTTGATTTGTGGCAAGTGTCCAGCTACCTAGCTGAACTGACGGAGACGGAAGTAGGGGACATCTGGAGAACTGTCTCCTTGGTGTGAGCATTCCGAGTGAAGACTGTTGTCGACAATGTGATCTGGCAAGTTGAATATTAGATTAAACTAATAGATTAAAAGTAGCATGTATATCTGAGGTGATTAATTTTATGTGACAACTTGATGAGGCCACAAGGTGCCTACACATTTAATTGAACATTATCCCATATGTCTCTCAGGACACTTCTTAATGCAATCCATACTCGATTGAGTAGACTCAATATAACAGACTGGCTTCCCTAATATGGATGGACCTCACCCAGCCAATTGAAGACATGAGTAAAGCAAAAAGGTTAAATACAAGGGGTTTTTATCTGCCTGACTGCCTTAAACTGTGATGTTTTGATCAAAACATTAGCTTCCCTGGGTCTACAGCCTGTTGGCTGCAGCCCTTGAGATTTTAAATTGGCTTAATCCTGTGAGCCAGTTCTTTGTAACAAATCTTTTTATGTATTTTCATATGTATCTGTTCACAAATATCTTTGTTGTACAATTTTATTTTACTGTTTATTATTATGAAATGTTAGTAGTAGAGGAAGTTTGAATGGAACATATTTAGAATACTGCTATGCTTGCAACATTTCTCTAAACCCAAACTTACTCCAAAATATAAATCATGTTTTAAAAAGTAGCACATACCATGTGATCCCTCTTAAGTCCATTTTTAATTATATGGCGAATGTTCACAAAATCTCAGCAATCTTTTCTTTGGGAAATTATTTTCTTTTCTGTAGCATTTTTAATGCTTGACTTTTAAAAATGAATATTTTTATTATTTTACTGAACTGTGGAAGTCCCTCTTTAAAAAACATTTGAGACTCATTGACAAAGTGACCCCAAAGGCTCTCAAACTCCAGTTCTACTTGCTGTTAGTTTGTAATAAAATGTCATCCCCTTTTTGGGTTTCCTTATGAGTCCAGAGCACTTTCAGATGAGATTCTAAGACTAACACCATGTCAGAGAACTAGAAATTAGGAATATGTTGATCCTGGCTGTCTTGGTCCAGTCAAGTTACTATAACTTAAAATTACTTTAAATTACTATAACTTATACCACAACTAGATGTCTTATAAGCACTAGAAATTTATCTCATGATTCTAGAGGCAAACACATTCATGTCCAGGGAATAAGTAGATTCAATACCCCATTGGTGCCATTTTTTGGTTCATAGATAATCGCGTCTCTTTGTGTCCTCATGGCAGAAGAACAAGGGAGTTCTCTAAGGTCTCTTGTACTAGAGGTATTTGAGCAGTAATTCCATTCACAAAAGCATCATCTTCATTTCCGAATTACTTTCTTAAGGTCCCCCTCCAACCACCATACCTTGAGGGTGGGTAGGATTTCAGCATATAAATGGGTGGGGTCACAAACAGTCAGTCTATAACACTGCCTGCTGGGAGCTTTGACAGTTATAAGCATGGGAGGGAAAGGAAAACTTTTGGCTGTAGTTCTATGGCTCTGGGTAGTTGCAGTAATTGGGACAGAGGAGTAGAGAACTGTGCCTCTAATTCAAAGCTAAGCTTGGCATGTGATGGCTAGAGGGATTCAAAAGTTCTTGCTTTCACTTATTCTTTTTATTCTGTCTCCTGACTTTTTGACTGCTTTATAAACTGTTCAGAGAGCCATTTCTTTTCTCTTTATTTTTTTCTCCAAAACCATGAGCACTTTGCATCTGGGAAAAGTACCATCTTCTTCACTGTGCTCTTATCAGCCGGAGGAGTTCTTATCCATCCTCTTGGGGTTGATTGCTGAGTGCTTGTCTTGGCTGGAAGCATGGCTGTGAACTTAACTACTGCACTTAAGAAGATGCTGTGGTTTTCAAGTTCTTCCTAGTCTTGTTTCCTTTTCTTCTCTGTTGGTTTTCTTGCTCGGGCTTTTTCTAGTAATACAGTTAGAGGCTGACTGCTTTTCTTATGCATCTTCTTAATGTGTCATCTGTAGGCCCATTCTTGTGTTCGCATGGTACACAGTGAATGTTTCCCCCTTCACTTGTGTGGTTGTTTTTTAAGTTCTGATAATGCATAGGAGTAGTTCTCAAACTTCACTAGGCATCAGGGTCACTTGTTAAGAAAATGGGAGTCCTAGGATCTATGTCTCTCACATGTACATATGGAACAAATTCAAGTCAGTACATATGGATGTAAGCAAACATCCAGGTGATATTGGCACTGATGCTGATGTGGTGGTCCAAAGACCACACCCTGATTCATTGACCTATACAGCACAAAAGCATGAAGTAGTTGTTTAATCCCCTGTGCAGGAAAGAAAAAAAGTTACTATCTGTAAATTTCCAGAACTTAGCCACAAAACAAAAATAACAGAAAGAATATGGGTATCTTTTTTAAAATACAAGGTAAAAGAGATTTTTTTCCCTTATAATTATTTTCCTCCACTGAAATAATTTTCACAGAACACAAGTAAAGTTAAAACTGCTAAAGAAGGGAAAGCTATTGGTTAATTCCACCAGGGTATGTAAAAAGGTTAATTATGGTATGTACATCTTGAAGATCCCCTTGCTGTGTGAGCCACCTCCAGAAATACTTGCCATAGAACTGAAATAGAAATGATTACATGAGTAAATTATCACCCACACGCCTTGTAGGCATAAGTTCATACCACAAGCCTTTTCTCTCTTCAGGGAATAATGGTTTTACATTGTACTTGTGATGGCACTCTAATTGCTAAATATAATGGGGGCATTATGCTGAAAAGTTAAAAGATTCCAAGTGAGAAGATAAGTCAAATATAGTAATCTCATCCACCAGTGAATTTTTAAAGCATGCTCCTGTCTTCTTCCTGCTGCCCTCTCCCCTGCTCCCCCAAATCCTAAGCCTACATGCAATCAAGAAACAAATAGCATAGTAGAGAAAAACTAACAAGCATTCTAAAATTCTACTAGCTGTTGATTCTAGCTATGACCCTTTGTCCAAATTTGGCCCAGTGCTTATTTTTAGAAATAAAATTTTATTGGAAAATAGCAATGCCTGTTTGTTTACATATTGTCTGGCTGGTGTCATCCATGCCAGGCCAACCATGTGGTCTAAAGCCAAAAACATTACTCACTATTGACAAAAAAATAAAAATAAAAAAATAAATTGACCCAGTCTAACCTATTCACTTAAATGAGAAATCTGTCCAGAGGATGCATCTCAAAGATACACATTCCAATAGAGGCAGCTTCAGAAGACTTAGCCTTTACTAACTCCTGCCCCAACCAAAGCATCAGAACTTTAGAGAAGAGCATTGGTGTAACCTTGCATCTCATTACAGTTTTCAAAGACCCCTTTCAAATGGCACAGGCACCCTTGAGTAAGTAATAAAACAGAAGTTTGCTTTGATATTAGTCCAAAATGTATAGATGACATATTTTCCACACACCAATGAAGGATACCAGTAGCCCAAAACTGGGAGCCGTTTCTATACTAAGTCCATGGATGAAAGAAGAAATGGATGATTTTTTTTTCTTTCTGGAAATATACTAACATTACATCAGGCCATATTTTCTGATGTGCAGTGCTTATAAAAAAATCACAATTGGTGGCATGAATTCTGATTTTCTCAAGCTAAAATCAGGAAACTGTCAAAGGCATGTGTGAGCATGTGTCTGTAAGTTTATATACATTTTTAAAACATGTTTTATATTCATGTTTAAAATAAAATTGTGTAATAGTGGTAGCTGACCCTTGGTCTCCCTTATTTATGCATAAAGGAAAATATATGTATGTTGTAAGCAGGAACCTAAATTCTGTTGTTTCATGTATAGCATTGTACAGTGAATTCAAGTACTTTTTTAAGACAGGGCATTATTTGGCTTTCTTTATTGGTTGCCTCCTTTCTGCCAAGAAACTGTGAATAAAAGAAACAACTGATATACTAAGCAAAAGCAGGTCTCAGTCTGCTGGGGGTAGCTGTGTCATCACATAAAGACATCATGCAGTACAAGTTGGCAGGGCTGAACATGGGGTGGATAGGCACTGAAGGTACATTTGAGAGAGCCTTAAAAAGAGAACAGAGACTTGCCATGTAGATGTACACACTCCATCCATTTTCCTGCCCGTGGTTTAATTTACTTCTTTCTTTATGGCAGACTAAATCCCTCATTATGTATATATACTATATCTCTTTATCCTGGAGTGATCCCTCAACTTGGCTATTGGGAATAGTGCTATAATAAACATGAATGTGCCGGTGTCTCTGTAGTATACTGACTTTTATTCCTTTGGATATATTCTCAGAGGTAGTATATATAAATCTTGATATGGTTCTTTTTAGCATCTTGAAGAACATATATATATATATATATATATATATATATATATATGGATTTTCAAAGTGACTGGACAAATGTACACTCCTATAGCAATATATAAGGGTTCCTTTCATCCCTAATCCACCCTAACATTTATTGTTATTAACTGCATGTATGTATATATATATATATATATATATATATGTATGTGTGTGTGTAGTTAATAACAATATATATTTTTTATATATAAAAAATGAAATGATTTTCATTTTTTCATGGTTAAAAATAATGAACACTTATGCATACATATTTGAGCGTTTCTATTTTACATTTTGAGAAATGTCTGGAATTTGAGGTTTTCAGCTCTTTATATACACTAGATACTAATCCCCTTTCTGATGGTCAGATTATAGCGATTTTTCTTGGGAGAATCTCTTGACCCCTTTGTCTGTGTTCCTTAAGCATGTGTTTATCATAGTGACTTTCTCTGCCCTACTCTTGAGTAATTCATTAATGAATGAGAACAAGTGGGTGAAGGAGTGGGTGTGTGAGTAATGGGCGGGTAATTAACAGAGGGCAAAACTGTGAACCATTCTGACCTGCTCACAGCTGGACAACTGGGCCTGCTAAAGAATGAGACTGGCGGGTCAAGGTAAGATTATAGAGTAAGCCATATGCCACTCCATGTATTGAAATGTATTAAATATTTGAGCACTCCCATGTGCCAGTCCTTTGCTAATTACTATGTGCCAATTTCTTGTTGGGCTCCAGAGATACACACCTTGGCCTCTGCACTTACTGGGGCTTACTGTTCCATTGACGCAGGAATGATCACAGATATGGCAGTCTCTGAATGCAGGCTCTCTGAGTTCTGGTAATAATTTACCCCAATTAGTTGTGTGTCCTTCAGTTTCTCGGTGGTTTAGTTTAGTTTCATCTGTAAAACTGGGACGATGATAGAAACTAATAGTGGTTGTGAAGATTAAAATGAGATACTGTATGTAAATTCGTCTAGCACAAAGAAGTGCTCAGGAAATATTAGGCACACTTATGACTGGGGAAAACAGACATTGAACAATAGCTAAAATGGGGTGTCACAGTTGATGAGAACTGCAGAGTAATAGGAGTGCTATGAGGTTGATGGTTGATGGTTGATGGTTGATGGTTGATGGTTGGTGGTTGATGGTTGATGGTTGATGGTTGATGGTTGATGGTGATGGAGTACCGACCAGATCTAAGATGCAAGGAATCCCATCTAGTAGAAGAGTGGATGTATCTGTGTCTGTTGATTGAGCTATTGAAAAAGATCACATGACATTTACTCATGAGGCAAACATCAGACTTTAGGACAAAAGATGAAAACAAATGAAGGTGAGGTTCCAGAATGTACACCAATACATACCAGAATGTATGTAAACATGGAATTGGTTCATAGTGGTGTACACCAGAAATCCCAGAAACTAAGAGATGGAGCCAGGCAGATTAGGAAATTCAAGTTCAGCCTTAGCTAGCTAGACCATGTGAGGTCAGCTTGAGCTACATGAGACTGTCTCTAGAACCAATCAATAAAAATAGCCTAAGCATGAATGAAGACAAGACATAGAAATAACCAGAAGGAATTCCAGGGTTAGTACCCAGAAGAGACTGAGCAAATTAGAGTTGTAATGAAACTGATAAAAGGGGAGACCATGACGTTGTGGAAATAAGACAGAAGAGCAAGGAAAAGGCTGGACATGGCCAGTAGTATCAAGTTCTGCTTCATTTTTAATAAGAAACGAAAATGGCCTACTCTGTGTGACAATTAGGTCATCTGATCAGTGTCATCTAATACCCATAGATCTTGAACAGGCTGGTTTCTGGATCCTACCCCATATTATAACAAACATTAAAATGTACCAAATTCCACATTGCGTAGTTGAATACGTGAAAAGGAAGAGTAGTAGACAGATGTTAATGAAAGGTTAAAACTAAGCCTTTGTCAAGCAGTTCCAGCACCACCACTCAGCTTAGCTTTCAAGATTAGGTGGTAGAGGAAACCCTGCTGGAGCTACTGTTTTGTAAATTGTCCCAGGTACTTTGTGGTATTCATTATTATGTGCAGACCTATGGAGGTTTGGCCCTTGATTCTTTTATGAACCAAGAGGCAAGTACTCTGGGAGTAAAATGTCCACCTATGTCAAACAAATTGATTTCTCAAAAGCACCACCTAGTAAGTTGATTTACATGGAAAAGATAAGAGGTATATGGAAAATGCATTAACTCTTCGGGGCCATTTGGGGCCACATTACTAAGCCAATGCTCTAGTACTAAATGGTTCTTCTAATGGCCCCAAGGAGCGAATGCACCCTCACCCGCACAGTCTCGGATGGTCCCCATGGTTATCTGCCTGCTGACATTTGCCCTCTGAGATTATAGGTGCTTTTAAACTACTAGATCATTGGCCTAATTCCCACTTTACAGACAAGGAAATGGAAAACTTATTCTAGGTTATTTGACAAGTTAATAACAAAACTTAGATTAGATATTAGCCTGCTAGACTGGCTAGCTAATAATTAGCATTCCGACTATCATCTCAGTAAATGCTTGTGATCCAGAATGTGATCCTTTGTAGCTATGAAGAGGACACATGGTTGAGAAGAGACTGACTTGAGTGGTCTTGTGCAGAACACAGTTTTAGTTGAGAATTTTTGTTGCTGTTTGATGGCTATCAGTTGTACACATAAGTGAAAACTCAAATGGACAAAGGAGAGAGGAGGGCTGTAGAAATGCCTCAGTGGTAAAGAGCAGGCATCTTGAGGCGGACCTGAGTTCAGTTCCCAGCAGGCCCACATCCCATGATTCACAAGTGCCAGCCATTCTAGCTCCAGGAGGATCTGATGCCCATGGCCTCCTGAAACCCACGGCCCCCTACTGCCCATGGCCTCCTGATGCCTGTGGCCTTCACAGGCCCCTACACTCAAATACCCACACCCCTCCATACACATAATTAAAAATAATAAAAATAAATCTTTTAAAAAAGGAGGCAGGAAGTCTTCACAATAGATGCCAGGAATGAATCAAGTCTGGAAGTATGTTTACCAGGCTTACACACTGAATAAAGTAGGTCACCTTTGGAGGTATTGCTCAGAGAGGAACAAGTTTCTAAGAGCCAAATGGAGACTGGGGAGCCACAATTCAAGAGTACTTGTTTTGCAAATGAAAAACAAAAACAAATAACTGGCTTCAAATCTCCACCAGGCTTTTTGCCCTGGGCTTATAAAAACTGAAAATCCCACTCACCTGATGCCAACCCAGGCCTCCCAGGCCACTTGCAAAAAAAGGAAAAAAAAAAATGCATCCCACATGGAGATGGTTCTAATACAAGCTTATTATAACCAAAGGTCATGGCTATTTTGCAAATCCATTCAGTTACTACTTCTCCACCCTTAGGAAGAGAGGAGATGTGGGGGCGGTGGGGTGGGGGAGGAAGAAAAGTGCATAACCGAATAGTAAGCACATGAAGCAAGAGACAAAGCCCCTCATCCTCCTGGCTGCCGTGCCACTTAAGAGTTTCCAAGAACTGCACAAGGTTTATTTTTTTCTAGAAAAAGAAAAATAGAACCTGCAATAGTCAGTTATGCCCTGTAAGCACAATTAAACCTCGACATTGCGAAGTGTTTATAAAAAGATAAGGAGATAAAGAGAGTATGTTCTGTGGGTGTGTGGAGAGGTAGGGGGAAGGGGATGTCTCAGCGGGCCCATGTAGAGGCATCTCTTCCTGTGAGGGACCAGTCATACTCCGGTATAGTATAGAATAGAGTTTATTGAGGGCATTGGGAGGGGAGCCAGGAGGGTAGTAGAGGCAGAGAGAGAGGGCTGGGTAGAGAAACAGAGAAGTAGAGGCCGGCCATGACCATGTGGAGAGAGAGGAAAGGGGGAGAGGGGACAGAGAGGCAAGAGGGTAAGAGAGAGAGGGTAAGAGATTAAGGGATTAAGGGATTAAGAGAAAGAGGAGGGGCCAAGCAGCTCCTTTTATAGTGGGCCAGGCCTACCTGGCAGTTGCCAGGTAACTGTGGGGAGGAACATACCTGGCTATTGTCAGGTAACTGTGGAGGTGGAGTTTAGACAGAATACTAACACATTGTATATTATGAATGTGCTGAAATTTAAAACTAATTTTAAAAAAATGTTCAGTGTGACTTTTGCCTAAAATGGTAGATTTTTCTGGTGGTGGTGGTGGTGGGGGTTGTTTTGTTTTGATTTGATTTGGTTTGGTTTGGTTTTTGTCAACAGACCAAGAATTAGGGAGGATCCGGTCTCTGAAATTGCATGAACATCTTTTTGTTTTGTTTTCTCTTGTCATTGTGATTAGATTTAGGACATAAGCACTAGTGAAAGCCATTTTAATAAACACTGGACCTCCCTGTTGAAGGAACACACACCACAACAAGCTTGAATGAGGAGAAAAGGGCAGCCTGAAAAGGCAATCCGGCTTTCTTGTCTAAATAAGAGATACATGTGATTGTTAACCTAAACACATAGAAGGGTCAGCAAATTAGATGTAATTGCATTTAACTCTTTGGACTTTTTAGTAAGGTCTGTGAATAAACAAAAGCCATTAGTGAATTGATTCCTTAAAAATAATTCTTGACATCTACATAGCATCTTACATGTCACGTGACTGGGTTTGATGCTCACCCGGATACGTAAGAAGAGCAGGGCAGGTCTTATTCACCCCACTTCACAGATGAGCAAGTAGAAGCTACAAGCAGTCCAGAGTTCTCTCTATGGGTAGCACTGCCTCTATAGAGTGATGCAGGCCCCTTTCTGATGAAAAATAACCTCTTTGTTCAAATAAGGGCAGAGCCTCCATATAATACAATGTTAACTAAAGATGTGTCCTAAAAATATAAGAAGTATGCTTACTGACATGTCTTTATGAAATTTAAGCAAAGATCCTTTAGTATCTAACATTAAAGGCTGAAATACATTAGGAAGAGCACAGATCATACCTGGTCAGTTGTATGTCAGAACACACCTCGTGCCTTGGCTAATGCACTTGTCAGTGGCTCCTTTAACTTTGCTCAGCTGTTCTCAATGTCAATGAGTTCTGGACTTGGGCCACGCCATTTCTATATTTTTCCAAAAGCCATTTTCTCCTGTGAGCTACGGTTCCTGAAGCTGTTCCATTCACTCTACCAGCTTGGTGTGATTCCCCAATGCTTCCACGAAACTGCTTCCTCAGAATGACAGGAGCCCGGTATAGATGTCCCCTGAGAGGCTCTGCCAGAGCCTAACCAATACAGAGGCAGGTGCTTGCAGCCAACTATGGGACTGAGCACGGGGACCCCAATGGTGGAACTAGAGAAAGGACTGAAGGAGCTGAAGGGGTTTGCAACCCAATAGCAAGAACAACAGTGTCTACCAACCAGACCCTGCAGAGCTCCCAGGGACTAAACCACCAACCAAAAAGTACACATGGAGGGATCCATGGCTCCAGTTGCATATGTAGCAGAGGATGGCCTTATCTGGCATCAATGAGAGGGGAGGCTCTTGGTCCTGTGGAGGATCGATGCCCCAAGTAGGGGAATACCAGGGCAGGGAGGTGGGAGTCAGTGGGTGGGTGGGGGAGCACCCTCATAGAAGCAGGGGGAGGGGGATGGATGGGAAATTGGGGGGGGAGAGGGTAGGGGAACCGGAAAGGGAGATAACATTTGAAATGTAAATAAATAAAATAACCAATAATAATAAAGAAGGAATGCTAAACTCTCCTTTATGGCCAGCTGCTCATCTGATCTGATCCTCGAATTTGCATATGATACCTTACTGAACAAGGGAAGTTTTTCTTTCTGTTTCACCAAATGCAGGTGTGCAGTCATTCTGTCAGAACTCCCATAATTGGCCAGGTCAAATTGCCTCCCAGGTCCAAGGCCTGAAAAATATTATTTTTTCATAAAGACAATAAAAAAAAAAAACCTCCACCATATTTGTACTTTACAACTCCCTCCCCACCAACACAGTCCACTGAAGCTCTTCACAACCAGACAACCTCACACATGGTACCAGTCGCTGTGATTCTTGGCAATTATTTTTCTAGTCCCTGTAGGTTTACAAGGGGAAAAAAATCCAAAGCTATAAATGAATAATGACATATATTGGCTTACTTTGCTCCCTGAAAAGCCCAACAACTCTTTTTTTATATTTACTTCTAAACATTTTCTAGATTCTTAAAAATTCTTGACTCTATTATTTTTTCAAACACCTTTCTGTTTCCCCTGCAGCCTTTTCTGTAAAATATCCTTGCTCCCTGACCACCTGGAATTTCAATGGAAACAAAGTTGTCCTTTCTCCCGCAGTGGCATGTCTATGCAACCTTGAAGAAAATAAAGGTGCCTGAGCCAAAACATGCTGTCATAGGTAACCTGGGCTTGTTAAAATATGGAGTGTCTCTGGACATAACTCAGTATTGTAAGCAGAAGTCCGAAGGGTTTGGAAAAGATCAAATATTTGCTTTTTTGTTTAAATCAGGCCCCAGTGATAACAGGTATTTATCTCCAGATCTTTCAAAGCAATAGTCTTCTTATTA
>JANHMN010000016.1:18807759-18843366 GCA_030674055.1 Rhabdomys pumilio
GAGGAAGAGGAGGAGGGGGAGGAGGAGGAGGGAGAAGAAGAGGAAGAGGAGGAGGAGAAGGAGGAAGAGGAGGAGGAGGAGGAAGAGGAAGAAGAGGAGGAAGAAGAAGTTGTTTTTACTTCTTAATAATTGGTAAGAAAAATAAGAAATGAATCTGATATTTAGATAGCAATTTGAAGAGTTCTACTTTGGAGTAACTAGCAGTCAAGTTTGCTGGTGTAATGACAGTGTGGATACCTGGACTGTATCACTAGGTGATCTCTGGAAGCTCACTAGGTGAAAGGTCTATACTATATCAGACAGAGAGTACTAGTGAATGTGCATGTTTAAGAAATGAGAATAGTCCGTACTCACATTATTAAGTGAACATTAATTCCTTGAACATCAATTACTAGAAAAACGATATAGAGAGATGAAACTAGAAGGCACTTAGGGATTCAGAAAGGAGCTATCCATATGATCCATTTCAAAGCATTTGGAACATGCCGGGTGAGGGGACAGAGAGAATGTAAGAGCCATTCAATGCGGAGGACAGACTGTGAGACACTCTCTTCTGGCCCGATTATGGCTGCTGCCCTCATGAACTCACAGCGGCTGTGGTTGCCTGCACAGGTTGGGCGCAAGACTGAACTCATCAACATTCCATCATGGATTTGGAAAGGGCTCTCAAAGCCTACCCCCTCCCTAGTGGGTTATTAGCAATTGGTGGCTTCTTGTGAACTGGAAGTCCTTGTCCCGGAGATGTAGCCACTGTGACTTGCCTATGCTCTGGTGGTTAACCCCACACCATGACCCGGCTGGCAGCCCTGGTTAAACTCAGTGAGTAACAAAACAAATATAAAATTACTGATAGTAGGAGGGAGACTTGGAGGAAGTAGGAGGGTTAGGGGGAGGGGGAGAGGGATGAGAGATGGTCATTAGAGGGTGAAGGAAGCCTCTGTGTGTGCATGTTTGTGTGTGAGATGGGGGGAGGGTGGGGGGTAGGAAGAGACAGAGAAATGGTCAAACAATAATAAAAATTTAAAGCTGGTAGGAATCAATGTCCAAACATAATTGCTCTCTGCTCTCAAAGAGCTTATAGTTTAGTAAGAGAAGTGGATTAAAATAAATAAATTAATAATAATAATAATAATAATAATTCACACAGCCATGTTCAGGTTAAAATACCCAGTGGAGAAAACAGACAAAGTTCTGGAAGATAATATCAGGAAGGACCTACTTGAAAGGGGTCAGGATAGTCCCTGTCTAGGTGATGAGACCAGAAGGATGAACAGCATCGGATCCTGAAGGTCTGAGGCTTATCAGGAAGCAGGGATTTTTATCCCGGGCTTATCCATATTTAAAGGTTCCAAGCAATGAGGAGATGGAGTCAGCTTGCTGTTTCAGACAAGCCTTTCTGGCTGCTATGCAGAGCATGGAGATGAACAAGACAACAGATAGGGAGACGAGTTAGATGGCTTTTCCACTCGACTGGGTGAGAGTTGATGTGTGAGGGCCGGAATCTCTTGGCGGAGGCAGCAGTGGGCAAGGAGGAAGTATGGTCGAGTATTTAACAACCCTTTTGGCTTGAGCACTGACCCAGTAGAATGGCTGTTGGCCTGGGCACCAGAGCAGAATCTGCAGGCCTCTGCAGGGCCAGGCTATCTCCAGAGGTGGAGCAGGCATGACAGGGACTTGGGCCAGCTGCTCTTTGTAACCAGTGTTACAAGTATTTCAATATTTTCCTTTGGGGAAAAAAATGCAGCTATCCTGGGAAAAACTAAGGAGATAAACAGGAAAGAAAAAAGCCTGCATCTTAGCAATGGGAGCAGAAGCAAAAGGGAACATAGTGACTAGGCTCTGGTTTCTGTTGGGGCAATGAGGTAAACTAATTTATGTACTCAATAATATTTCCTTACCATTTTGTGTCTAAGACATCCAGAGACTTGGCATACAAGTGGCATTTGACATAGGAGTAAAGAACTGGGGGAAAGAACCGAGCCGAAGAAATAAACTTGGGAACATAAAGATGCCATTTAAAGTGACAGAGCAGATGAGGTCTCCCAGGGAAACAGTGGGGAGAGGAGCAACAGAACCCAGGCGGAGCCCCAAGCCCTGCCAACACTCAGTGTCTGTGAAGGGTAGGAACACGTGACGAGCGAACAGGGAGGAGCTGTTAGAAGGAAAAGCAGTCATGAGAGCTCACAGGAGCTAAGCGTGGAGAGCTTTCCAGAAGGAGGAGGGAGTAGCTGGCGATGTTGAAAGTTATAGAGAGATTAAGAAAGAGGGACTGAAATTTCTCAGGGAAGTAGCAACATGGAGATTGTGGGTGACCTTGGCCAGAGTGATTTTAGTGAGTGAAGAGCAAGGAGGTCAAACTGTCTAGCTCTGAAAGTAAGTGAGAAGCGAGGGCAAAGAGATAGGGAATTCGTGGATGTTTTTCAGTGATGTGGGATGTTGTTGTTGTTGCTGTTGTTGTTATTAAGCTAATCTGTACAACTTTAATTAGAAATAGGGGAACCAGTAAGGGATTTTGATGGAGCTTAGGAGCTAGCAAATTGGAACTCCTGCTTAGCTTTGCAAATAATATCATATTTATTTACCCCTTTGTCTATGTATTACAATTGATTTCATGGTGTGACAGCATAATTTAGTAGTTGTGAGAAACCCATGACTCACTAAACAATATTTTCTCTCTGGATCCTTATAGAAAAGGTTTGTCAGCCCCTAGATAAAGCTGACATGTTACGTATACTAGCCTATTTAATTTTCTCAGGAAACCAAATAATGCATACATCCATGCATGCATGTATATATGTACATAAATATATACATATATACATATGCATGAATATACAACCCAAACAATGAGAAACATTTCCTTAGGCAGAACCAGCATGGGAATTTTCTCATGTCAGTTTTCCACTTTATTAGCAATAAAGACAAATAGCTGCTGTTCTTTGCGGATGCTGTGTCTCTGTTTCTGACAATATGAATAACCACACTTTGTTGACTCCTACAGAGTTTGTAATGAGAACTATGCCTTACATGTGACAGGTGTCTAATACATACTGCTTAAGGAAAGGACAGGAAAGAACTAGACACTGGACTAGAGAACTGTCTGGAACAAGAGGCAGGAGATCTCTTTTAGACAAGATATCTTGCCAAGTTTTCAAACGATTCTCATGGAAACAGCTTTTTTCATATTTCATCTATTTGTATAATATTTAACAAATTCACATCATTCTAATCACAAAGTCCAACTGTCATAAACAAATGGGAACATGCAACAAGGGCTTTCAGGCACATCCAGTTTATATCAGAGCAGCAACTTTGTTGATTCCCTCTGTGTTCGGGACTGTTGTAATAGAAGAGAAAACAGTCAGCCATTCTGGAAAGTTCAGGAAGGGGGCTCAGGTTGAAAGTGCTTGTCATCAAGGGTCTAGCAAGCCTCTTACAGGTCCCAGCTGTGCCCTTGAGTCACTGACAAAGCTGGCAGCAGGGCTGGGTCCTCTGAATATTGACTTAAGGCAGCTGTCCCAAGTCATCCCACTCTGGGGATCTGGGCGGACTGGCTGTTGGAAACCATGCAGTAAACACTTACGTTAGCTTCGTTTGGAATGAGGCGCATGGCATAATAGATCTCTCCTAGGAACACCCAGCTTTCAGAGAGGTGTAACTTCGAAAAGCTGGCCTGGCTTCTTACACAGCAGATTTAGTCTTAGAAAATGCACACAGAATTCTTAAGCTGCTGAATTTGTAGACAGAGACAATAATACCTTAGTGAACATATTTGGCAGCATCTCACCTGGTAACTGAAGAAGAATTCTCCAAATAAGCAATATGAAAGTCAGAAATTGGGGCTGGGATGTAGTGCAGGTGATAAGTGCTTGCCTTGCATGACAGGGTGGTGGGTTCAAGTCTCAGCACTATATAAACTGGGAATAGTAGTATACAGCTATAATCTTTGCACTCAAGAGAGGAGAGCAAGAGGATTCTAAGTTCAAATCCATCTTTTGCTATACAGCACATTAAGGCCTGGTCTATGAGGGACATGTCTCAAAAACATCAGGAATCAAATTGATAGTTATTACATTACCATGAGCTGACACTGTGAATCCTTAACTAGCCTTCTAACTTACTTATACCACAACTGAGCCCATAAAAAAAGATCCTATCCTGTACTGTCAACATTTTGGAATATTATTCCCAATAGTTTGGATATTAGATAAGAAGTTTAACACTTCTAGGGATAGCTAAAAATCTAAATATTATTAATCAAAAGTATATAGTTAAATTTTCTGATATAAAAATTTATATGTTTTATATTGACTATTAATGATAGTTGAAGAGGGTCTAAAGGTCATATATTCTATATTGAACCATCAATGGTAGAAACTGAAGAGCCTAAAGGTCCAAATACCATGTTTGAGAGACACAGATAAGACTCAGAAAAACTACATAAAGTGTTCAAGGACCAAAGGCAGTTATGAGTTAATGAAGCCTACAATCTATGTTCAATGTTTCTCTCATTATAAATCCTCATTCTGCATGAAGTTTCTGGTAAGTTGTGGGGATACTCCATTTATAGTGTAGATGGCTACAGCTGAATAATAAATTGGCCCACTACTCAAAGATATATTTTGCTCACTGAGTTTGTGCCTCACAATAGCACACGGCACTTAGAGGATGGCTTGACTCTGATCTTTACTCTGTGTCTTAGCTGGGATCAACTGAAGGCTCACTCACATGTTTACTAATTGATGTCAACTGGGAACCCAAACACACACCATTAGCCTTTCCCTGTAGAGCCTCCTCACAATATGGTGAGTGGCTTCCAAGAATGACCACCACAAGACAGAGAAGCAAATAGAGTCATAACTTTGCAACTTATGACTCACTGGAAGTCACATGTGTCTTATACCCATTTGTTTACTGTGGTTATAAAGACCTTCCCAAATTCAAGAGAAAAGGTAGTATACTTCTCTGTTTAGGAAATAGGGTCTCATTATGTAGCTGAAGCTTCCCTCGAATTTACAACCCTCTTGCCTCAGCTTCCTGAGTACTGGGATTATGGAATGCAGTTCTAGACTTGACCTCTTGATAGAACTAGTAAGATCCTAGGAGAGCATTTGGGATAATGTTACTATGAGTTCCCATTCTAAAATTACACTTGGCTACATTTGAATAAAGGTAACCTATTCGAGAACTCTACAGGTAGAGGAGAGGTAGTGGAAATGGCCCATCATCCCTGAAAGCTGAAATGCTTGCTCCATAGCACTCCCCGTCAGCAACTGCACAGGCTATACTTATACAGATCGAACAAAGCATTCAACTCCACATGATTGAAGCTTTTATTTCACTTAACTGTCTAGATTGGTCTATTGGAAATCATGTGTACAGACTAAATCCCAAGCATAATGGACTTCACAATGAATAAAAGAGAGAAATTATTTTAAATGAAGAAACTTAAAGAAGAATTGTTTGTGTACTAGATTATAAAGAACAGGTCAATAAAACCTTATATGGCACAAAGAAAAAGACATATTCTCTGACCACAAAATAAAGCTACAAATTAAGAACAAACATTTAAACATAAATTAACTATTCTCTTGGAAATTTAAAAATATTCATCTATACACTCTTGGGTATAGAGTTACAATGTGTGGTTACAATTATAAATTTGTAGAAAATAAGATTAACGAAAACACTACAAATCCAAAGTCATAGGATATACCTAATGCTACATGTAAGGCACATATCAAAATGTGAAATATGACAGCAGCAGCAAAGATTGACATTTAAGTGACATAGGCACTGGCCTATGGCTTTATATGTATCAACATACTCAGTACCCAACCATCTATGGGTGAATACTGTTCTGCTCTTTCTTCTTTAACCAAGGAAGAGATTGACACAGAAAAGGACTGAGTTAAGTGAGGCCACGGGCCTAGACCTCAAGCAGTTCTCCACACTTTGGCATTGGAACAGAGATACAGACAAAGTTCATCCTCTTTCTTAAAAATTTCTTTTCGCCATACAAAGGCAAAGATGGCCTCCTGACTCCTGGGTCATAGTGAAAACACAGGGCCCCTTTGATGGCGCCCAAACAGGGAAGGAGTAGAAACTGTGTGAAATTCAGATTTCCCAAGTTGTTTCCTCTCACATTGGAGAGCAGAATGGGTCTTTGCTGTCCTATGGGAAATCTACAAAGCATTCTCTCATACCTTCTTAGCAAGCATATTTTAGTGTGTTACAGCATAATGGAAGGTTCAGGTCTAGCTTCCCCAACATGAATTTGCTGATGTGAATGGAAGAGAGGCCATGATTTTTGTTTTTTGGGTTTTTTTTTTTTTCTCTGTGGTTTTCACCAAAGTAGAGTCTTGATTGTCTATGAACTTTCTGTTTTGCTAGGCTGATCTTTCCCTGGTCCTTTGGCAAGACCAAACAGGCTTTTGTTATGGCCATTTGACTTTGTAATTTTAAGCTTGCAATTTGCTAACTTATTCTGATCAGCTTCTAGGACATATACAAAAATGAACAAAAAGCCAAAGACTTAGCCACTGGGTCTTTCCCAGTATTCCTAACTAGTCTGTCTTCTTTTTACCTGTCCATTTTCTTATATGTAATTTCCAGGATTTCCCCATTTCTTTTAGTTGAAGCAGCAAGAAAAAGCATTTCTATTCCCTCTCCCAGAAGCAGAATTGCCTATCATGTCTTAAGAAATCTGACAGCAAGCACATACATTTAGAGCAGAAGTACATGCTGGTAGAGCATAGTTTATAATGATAGGTGTGGGAAAATGGTATGGGATCCACACCAAGTTCACAAGTCATAAAAGAGATTAGATTAAAAATCTCCCAGGTCCATGGGTATGGGGAGAGTACATGAGGAAGGTCTCAAATATTAAGTTCCATTTTCTTAATGAAATAGAAAAGGAATCAATCAATCGAGGCAGAAGAAGGTCAGAAAAGGCTGGTGATTTACAGAAAGGTGTGAATATCTTGCTTTGAAGGGCATACCAGTGGTTGGAAAGAAACAGTAGACCTGTGGCCATACTGAAACCACACAAATTTAGGAGGAAACCAGTCCATCTGGGTGATTATTTCCGTCCAGATCTGTGTACAGATTAGAGAGATTTTTAATTCAGTCAATAATTGTCAGATTAGATATTAGAAGAAGAAATACATGAGGGTAGAGAAGACATACATCAGGTGTGATCAAGGTGTGCGTCAGGTGTGATCCAGGTGTGCATCAGGTGTGATTATGATGTTGGTCAATTAGTCCTATTGCATGGAACAGCTTCAGAAGACACAATTTACATTGGATTTTGCCACTTGATGACCCTGTATAGATTTTAAAAGGTGGCCTGTAAACATTTGGAGTAATTGGAACAGAAGTCTCAACTGAGGTGACAATTCGTTAAATAGGAAGTGTTCAGGACAGGAATTGACAGCTATGGAGTAGACATTTGAAACTGAGGTTAGGAGTTAAAACAGATATTGGAAATTAAAGCTTTTAGGGTGGGATGTGGGAGTATATAGCTGAAGTGGAATGGAAGAAATTCTAATGAAAAGCTGATTCTTATGCCAACCCTTCCAATGAAAATAATTTTAAATTATGAATAATCCAAATATGCATGTACTTTTTTATTTGAATATTTTATAGTATGGCTAGAAATTAGGGTCTCAAATATGCTAGGCAAAAACTTTAGCTCTGAACATTGTCACACGCTCCATCAAAACACATTTGTAAATGCATCCACAGACTAGCAACAAAGCCAAGTCAAAATGAATTCAAGTCAGTGTTCTAGGGAGACGATCAAGTTGCTGATGTTTTTCCCTCACTGAGTTCTTCCAACAGATCTAGGTGGTTTTGAGTTCCAGTTTGTGTAGCCATCAGAGAGGCATAAGTCATAAAGCTCAGAACCAGTCTAAAGATGGTTGTCTCAGTCTCCAGAACTCGAATTTAAAACAAGAATTTTGGGTTTGGCGACACTGTTTGTTATTCTAAACACTGAGAGGTCAAGGCAGGTAGATCCCTGGGATTCCCCAGCTGGCCAGCTAGGCTGGCTCCACGGTAAGTGAGGGAGCCTGTCTTTAAATAGGTGGATGACACCTGAGTAATGACACCTGAGGTTGTCTTCTGTCCTTCACATGTATATTCACACGTGTGCACATTTGTACACATACTCACACATGCATACACACACACACACACACACACACACACACACATGCACACACACGTGCACTTGGGTTAGAAGGGAGAAGATAGAGCAACAATCTCTGTAACACTCAAAAGAATACATCAAACATAAAATTGTCCCCCACAGTAACCAACAAGGAAAACTCAAAATTTGCAACTGGGAAAAAAACAGGAGAAAGACTTCTCTGGGAGTTTCTAAGTTCAAGCCAGTACTTATGTGTGTTTTGTTCCCTGAATCTCACTCTCTGGGTGGTCTGAAAAAATGTCCAGCTGAGAATTCAGTTTGGAGTGGCCTTCCCCCTGTAGGACCCATTGGCATCTGGCAGGAACAAATGCAAATCCTCTTTAAATGAACCTTCCAGCGTGGGCTTCAAAGAGTTCCCATAGAAATATGAACCCACAGTTAAGGAGCCAGAACACTGTGAGTGACACCAAACAGAAATGACAGTGGCTGAATGTCACTCGTCAACTTCAGTCAGATATGAGAAAAGCAGACAGCAACAACATTTATACACCCTTTGTAAGGACTGCAGAAACCATGGAATCATTGTGGGATGATGAGATACATTATAAAGATAGTGAAGAAAAACGCATATGTTACAATTCCTAAAAAATGTAATTTAAAAGGTCAACATTTCGAAAATGCATTTACACATTGCTTCACCATAGGGCTACGCCCCAGCTCCTATAATCAATATTTAATAAAATAAGATCACAGCATTTTTTTTTTTATGTTAGAAAGTCAGAAATGGCAAATGTCCTGAGACTGGTAAAATAGATTAAGCTACGGCTCTATAAAAAGAATCCTCTCAGCAATGAAATGTGATATACAGATATACACGTCCTGATGTGAGAAGACAGGTCTCACAGGGAATGTGAAAGGAACCAATTGTAGAGCGATGCACCCTCCCATCTGATGTCTCCTCTGTGCAGGAAGATAGATTCATGTAGATAAGGCTGTAACTGTTTAATAGGCACACCAAAAAGTTAATGATGTTGAACTCAGAGTGTGGTCTATTATGATTACCTGTACATTTTTATTCTTTATCTCTCCTATTTTTATACCATGGACATGTGCTCCTCATATACCAGAAAACAAATTGGAGAAAAAAAATAACTAAGGGTAAGAAAAACTAGAATAAATATAACTATAAAATATACGGACATGACTTTTACTAAACGTCATTAGTACATTACTTGAAGAAAATCACTGTATTCTTTGAGTGGTACAAAAATAAGATTTAACAGTAAATGGAGTGTGTGTGTGTGTGTGTGTGTGTGTGTGTGTGTGTTTATTTTGGTGTTTATGAATACCAGTGTGCAATAAATTCTGGTTAAAGAGACATAAGTTTAATAAAGTTAAATTTCTTTCAACATAATTTAATAACTCTAAACTAAACTCGAACTGATGTTTTTCTATAAATTGATAAAATATTTCTAAAGTCTAACTGGAAACAATAAATGAGACTATTAATAATATATTTCTGAAAACTAAGGAATTACCAGGTTAGGGTTGTTTTTTTCTAATAGTAAGATACATGACAAAGCAGTAACCGTTTTCCATTGTAACTCAAGGAGGAAGCTCTTAGGCACTGAAGAAAACGTCACGTCTCATTGTATATTTTAGATTTCCTTATGGTTTTACAGATCATACTATAGCATTTCCCCTCCACTTTCCTCATTACAAACCCTCCCATACACCCACTCCTTGCTCTTTTGCAAATTCATGTCTTCTTAGTTTGTTAGTTGATGTTATAGGCATGTATGTATGTATGTATGTATGTATGTATGTATGTATGTATGTATATTCTTCAGTACAGCCTGTTTAGTCTGTATAATGCTACATGTATGTATGCTTTCGGATAACCAATTAGTGTGCTCTTTCCAGGGAAAACTCTTTGTCCCACTCTCAGCATTTTTCACGAAGAATTTAGTTATATATAGTTCTTTAAACAGGGCTGAGGCTTTCTGGGCTTTCCCTTGTCCACTTTTGCGTGTCTGTTGTTCTTGTCTTTGTTTAGCACACATTTAGGAAGTCGTGTTGGTGAGACTTTACCCTCTGACATTACTAGAAGACACACTCTCACTCCCCAGGCCTCTGCCTTTCACAGTCTTTCTGCCCCCTCTTCCACAATGTTTCCCAAGCCTTAGGTGTGGGGAGTATTTTGTAGATGCATCCACTGGCTGAGACTGTGTTCCACAACTCTGCGATTTGCATTGGGTTTTGGATTTCTGTAATAGTCTCTGTCTGTTGCAAAGAGAAGTTTCCTTGCTGAAATGGTGAGAACTATACTTATCTGGGCATAAAGACAAATGTTTAGAATATAGTAATGAAATTGTACTAGTTTAGTAAAGTTTAGTTTAGTAAAGTGCTGGTTGTAGATTTTCCTCAATGTTCTATGACTTCACTAGCTTTGGATGGTTGGCCAGGTTTCTAGTACCAGGTATGAGTTTCCTCTTGTTTAGGGGCCTTCAGTTTAGTGAGCTGCTGGTTACTACCAAGATATCTGTGCCACTACTACACCCTTATGGTTATCATGGCCATGCTATTGTGGTTTGCGGGTTTCAGCGCTGGTAGGATCATTGTATTTTAAAAGTGTGTGGTAAAGTGAATACGGTGAAAAATTTGATGAATCATTTTCTATATGACATTGTAATGATGGCCGTTTAAAGGCAAGTGTCTTTTTACCTGAAGTGTTCCAAAATAAATTCTAAACATGTTTTAAAAAATGTAAAGGAAGAAAGCAGTATAAATAGGAAGGCATGCAAGAAATATGTACTAGATTTAAAATGGTGTGGCTTGCTAATGATTCTGGATCTAATTCTTTGCTTCTTTCTGCGTTCATTACTTACTGATTTCCCCTACCAGCTGGGCTACTCCTTCCTCTAGCAGGATCAGCCTCTTCTGAAGCCTCATATGTCTGAGTTCCTCAGGCCTCATTCCTTCCTTACATTGTCTCCTGAGGTATCCTCATACCCATGCAGAGCTCCAATTACTACCTGTCTTCAGATGACTCACTGATTTAATGCCAACTCAGCTATTTCTAAAACATCAGTATTAGTCAGGTTCCAGGCAGGAAAACAGTGGCACGTTCCACATGTTTTACTTGAGATCATTTACAAAGCATCAAATGATGACCGTATATAGTATGTCAGGGAACAATCCTTGTCTTAATCATGAAAGAGTTTGGAGGTAAATGTTATTGAGGGGGAGAGGACTGTGGTGATGAGGGAGAGGAGATTAGAAGGATGACCTGTGAAAAAGGAAGAATATGATGAAGAGGAGGTAGAGGAAGGGGACAAGAGAAGGACAGGAAAGAATACAGTCTGGTAAGAACATGGGCCAATACCTCTGCTTCACTCTTTCCTTCTTTCTTCTCTATCTCCTACTGGCTAAACCTAACTAGAAGTCAAAAGACAAGAGAATGTATTGCTAGTGATGAATAGAATTTGTTCTGTGCGTGGCTGTCTCTCTGGACAGAGCAGCAGAGATAATGGCTCTAAGTCAACCAGCAGAAGACATCAACTTAGCCTTTGCTTCCCACTCTCTTCCTTCTCTAGGACATACCAAACTCAACAGGCTCAAGATTGAAGTCAAAATACTTGCTCCATAGGCTTTCCTCTTAAAAACAAACAAAAACAAAACACTAACAAAACCTCCAAACACACTTTTCATAACTCCTTTCTCCTAACAACACAAATTATCTTCTTGAATTAAAAAACATTGCATATATATATATATATGCAATACAAAATACAAAACATACCATACAACATATATATATGCATATATATATGCAATGTTTTTTAATTCATATATATATGCACATATATATATGCATATATATGTTGTATGGTATGTTTTGATATACATATTAATCATGAGATTATTATACTTAAGTGAATCAACCTGACCACATAGCTACTTATTTTGTGCATATGTGTCAAAAGTAACTAGAATCTATTCTGGTAGCAAATATCTCATGGGCAGTGCAATATTATCTAGGATACCCCTCATTCTAGGTCATTGGATGCTATAGATGTTGTGTCTGTATTCTCATAATTATGTATAATTGGACTGAAGTAGGGCAAAAGTAGGTGTACACAAAGGTATCATCACAGAAGCTGTATGATATGAGAATATAATATTAATAAAATGAACTAGAGAGCATCGATAAAAAAAGGAAGGATGTGGAGGTATTGAACTATAGGAAAAAAGAAAATCCGTAATACTTGGACTGGATTGGCTGTTGAAGGTAATATAGCTATGTCATCAGCATCCCCAGCAGACCTTTTCATGGTTCACTTTATATCAATTCCCCCCTCTAGGATCTGATTTGAATTTACACTCTCTAAAGGCCTCCATGCTTCCTGTGTTTGCCTCTTAGCAGCATCTCTGCACTTAGGAAAAGTCTCACATTCTGCTACAGTCTTTCCTAACTACCCAACTCCTTTTTAACATTCAGAGTCTGGACACTGCTTTCTCAGCAGCTTCCTCTGAATTTCCTGGGTAAGTCTAATCACTCTATTAAAAGTCTCATATACCACGTACCGTCTTATGTATGAGCCATCCACCACCAGCTCAGATCCATTTATGTGGCTCTGTAGCTAGAGATTGACCTACATTCACTTCTCTGTAGATGCACACTCATGAGGGCAGACTATTCTTTTAGGCTTAATATTCTTAGTGTCTGGCTTGTAGGTCCTATAAACACACAGACAGACAGACAGACAGACAGACAGACAGACAGACAGACAGACAGACAGACTTTAGTGAATGAGTAAAAGTAACAGCATTGTCATACATCACAAAGAATAAAACACTGAGATTTTGTTAGACTAGACTAGAATTACTTTTTCTATTCTGAATAAGAATAAAGAGAAAAGTACAAACAAGTATCTTAGATATGTAAAGACAAACATCATCAGAGTTCTTAAGCTGGGAGTGGTCATTTATACCTGTACTTACAGTCCCAGCGTTTGGAAGTCTGAAGCAGGAGAATTACTACCTGCCTTTCAGGTCAGTCTTCTCTACATAGTGAGTTTAAGTTTGGTGATCTCTGGGTTTTAGAAAAAGACCCTGTCACAAAACAAAGAGAAAAATAAAACAAAACAAACAACCCTATATCAATAGTAAAAATATTGAAATATTGGCAATTGTTTGATAGGAACTGGCAAAAACAAAGCAAGAATCCCCAGAAACAAAAAAATGAGTGTGATGGATTCTTATAAAATTTAGAGCCACCAGTCAGCCAGTCAAGCTGACCTAGTCACTAAGGAAACGAACTGGTAATGTGGGGTGGAAGACATGTAGAGGTAGCAAGCAGTGTTTCCTCTGTTGCTTTGTTTTTGTTTTTTAGACAAGGTTCATTATTAAACCTAGAACCCAGAATGCCTGGCCAGCAAGACCACAGGTTCTGACTCTTTGCCTCCCATGCTCCTAACCCTGAGTTACAGGTAGATGCTGCCATGTACCCTTTACGTGAATGCCGAAGGCCTGAACCCAGATCCTCACGTCTATGTTCCAAGCACTTTATCCCCTGAGCCATTTCTCCTGCCCTGGAAATTATTACCTTACATAACTAGAAGCCCAGAAGGGCTCTTTCTCATGATTCCAAATGGTGTCCAGCAGCCACGGGTGCTGGAATGCTTTCTTACTACATCCCTCAGAGAAGTGGAATTTCTTTCCTGAAAGTGACCGGAAAGTATTTCTTCTCAGCCTTATCTAATCAACTTAGTACCAACTTAGGTCAAATCTCCTGGTAGAGGAGTGCCAGACAAGTAATCAGCTAGCCTGTAGGAACATGCGCTGCTGAGCCGCGATCTCCAACTGCTAATTAACCTAGTGTGGGCCAGTGACGCTCTGTCTTTGGATCTGATTTCATAATTTCCTGATTTCCAGACCTACTCGCTCAATTCTCCTATCTTAACCATGAGCTTTCTGGGTAATCTCGAAGCAGCCACCTAACAATTTTTGCTATGTCCTCTCTGGAAATAGGTCTTTGGGTAGACTCCCCCTTTTCCCCAACTATTATTTTGAAGTAAAAATCTCCCTGGTTCTATGAATTCGTGCTAGCATGTGGGATAATGAGGGACTGCTGCATCTTAAGCCTCCTTTTATAGACAGGAACAGATCTTTCAGGTGAATGAGATAGGAACAGGCATGCCAGCAGCAACAGAAGCCACGCAACAGTGTTCCAGGAACTCTAGTGAGCCAGCCAGCAGCTCAGCTTGTACCTAAACTGGTCCTAACCAGACTAGTGGAGCCGGCAAGGAGGCAGGAAATGGCTTCTGTTGATTTCAGCAGCAGCTTAACTCAATGTGCCAGGGCAGCTGTGTCTCGCCTTGGCCACAGCTGCTGCGAGCAGCAGGATGAGGGTTGACCTATATCTGTCCTCTGTAGGTCAACCCCTGAATTTGTTTGTAGAAGCTTCAGTCTTCTAGAACGCCAAGTTTCACTTAGTACCTACCACAGTACCATGATTTTATCAGGAAGTGAGATACCCCACACCTGTGAAGTGCTGACATCTGTGGGCTTCCACGGCTCTAACTTCTCTTGCTTCATCTCTCACTGCCCCTCCCTCCTGTTGGCCTCTTGCTTTTTTTTCTTTTTTCTTTTCTTTCTTTCTTCTTTTTTTTTCGATCGCCACCCTGCTTCCATCATTCTCTGGGTGAGAGGGGCCTCCATGGTCACAGCTGTGTGCCTTGTAGCCATCACAATGACACCAATGACACCAGGGCTTGCCTGCCTGGTCCAGGTTCCATCTGACCACACTGTACCCATTCCTTTCGGTTGCAGCTATCATCCCAGGTGCATTCAAGCCTGTGCCCACTTAATGCCCTTCTGGGCCACCACAGGTTTTAGAATGTGTCAGTTGCCCTTTACAGCTGCAGGTGTAAACAGAGCTGTCGGATCCACGAATTCAATACATTAGTGCTCGAGTTTCTACACAGTAATTGCGTCTTCACTGTTTTTCATGGCTAAGCAATTTTGAAGAGATAGACCGTACGTCTTTATTCTACATTAGAGAGCCATCTATTTGATTTTTTTTTTTTTTTTTTAATTTTTGGAGCCAAAATCCAAATGTGATAAAGCCTCTTGCCCTTTGTCTTAAATCTGGATCAATATGAACATATTGTCCCTGGTCTCAGTTGGTAGACATGTTTCTTTAGGCTCACGTCACAACATGAACCGAATCCTAGTCAGTTCCCATCGTTGCATGGAAGCATCAGGACTCTGTAGGCCTCTCTCTGTAGCACACGCTTTGTTTCCATTACCTGTGATGATTTCTTCACCAGTTCTTTACAATAACAAAGAAGCTCTCTCGGGTGGTGGAAAAATGATTCCGGCAACTCAGGTCCCTGTATACACTAGCTACATCACAGTAATTTGAGATAGGAAAGACCTATTAAGCCATCTCAGTGATTCTCTGAGGGCACGTGGTGGTTTCGCCCTGTGCAGTATGCCTGGCTACTTTTCAGTGCATTTTCCAATTGCAAATAGTGCAAGAGAAAGAGATTCCTGCTCTCCCCAGGGGACAGTGCTGCACAGTCAATAATAGACCCCTCCATTACGGCATGTGACCTGCTCTGCCACCTTAATCATCTGCATTTTGACTTTCGTTTCTATCATTCCTCCTCCTGTGCCCTTGGATCACACTGAATAACTTCTCTCCATCCATGCTGTTTACGCCTCTCAAGTACTCTTGGCTGTGGCCAATGAGCCAGTCCCAGATGGTTAGCCCCTGGTGGTCATGCTGAGAGACTGTCTTCATTCATCTGCCTCTGGAAGGCAGTCCCTTCGGTCTTATAAATCATGTTTGTTGCTTTTCAGTGAATGTCCATCAGTTTCTCAATATTTGGTCTCATTTCTTTTTCACTCAAACCACTCATGAAAATCCCTTTGCTGTCTCTGTTGGCAGAAGTAGTAGAAGGAGCCCTGCAGAGTATCATTGCTCAGGGCAGTTGCCTTTGACTCCCTTACTTGCTGAGCCCATGGGAGTTCGGTGTGTGTTTAGAGACAGGAGTGCTTGATGTGTATTTCGTCAGGCCAGCCTTTGTTTTGGTGGCACATTGATAACTCTCGTTAGTTTGGCACATTAACAACTCTCTGTAGTTGTTTAAATCAGTTTGCTGCCCACATAAATGTCTGGTTGGAAAAAAAAAAAAAAAAGAAGAAGCCTCCCTGGACGCCCTCAGAAGATTGCCAACATCTTTTCTCTTACTAATCCTGTTTATGGAGGCCCAACTGGCAGTCATTAGCTTTATCTGGTACCTCTGCTAAAGGGCAGGAGGAGTTCCTTCCCTGTGAGGCAGAACAAACCCTTTACCTTGAAAGACCAGGAGTAGTACCACCACAAGCAGAGTGGTTTGGGAACACCAGTGTGTCAATGGTATGCAGTCTGTTTCCTTTGCAAGCCTCTCTTCCACATCTAAAGCACTGGATTTAATGAGGCCTGCTTTAATACGCCCAGTGTTGATGTTTGAACAATAATGATAACACCAGCGTGGGCTTACAGACTGTTTCCTAACTGCATCATCCTATTTAACAGTTGATACCATGATAGAAGGGGGGGATTATCTTTACTTACCAGGGAGGCTTAGAGAGGTTTTGTTATCAGTTTCACAAATAGCC
This sequence comes from Rhabdomys pumilio, assembly GCA_030674055.1. Classification (NCBI taxonomy): domain Eukaryota; kingdom Metazoa; phylum Chordata; class Mammalia; order Rodentia; family Muridae; genus Rhabdomys; species Rhabdomys pumilio. The sequence continues at coordinate 18,824,582 of JANHMN010000016.1, forward strand.
AATAAATTCCCCCTTGAGTCCTTTTAGTTCCCCCAGTGAGATGTTTTCTGAACAATTTGTGAAGAGCAACCAACTGCGTATTGGTTGCTAATGTCCGTGAAATGCAGAGGTTGGCATGTTTTTCTGGGCTCTTCACTGGGAAAAAAAACCAATGGAGCAACCTAGACATAAGCCAAATTTGATATGAGCCCTGGTGTTTATCAATAGAATAATTTACCTGTTATTTGATGACAGAAAAAGTATATTAAATTTATAAGACATAACCTGCTATCTCTTTCTAAACAATAATGTAATATTATTGGCCAGGACTAAAAATGAGCATATCTCTTTGAATACTAGTTCAGACCCTAAGGATGTCTGCCTTCTCTGCAAAGCTAGTGAGATTATATACACCTAAGATGAGAAAGCACGGAGGTATATTTCAACAATTCCTAATAACATGATTTGAGGAAACAAACTATCTACTTTCATGTTTGGATAATATACAAAATATCTACTTTTATGTTTGAATAATATACAAAGCAGAACTGTAATTTTATACCCGATATGTGGTAAGGGAAGCACAATATTCTAGATTCATGCTGCTGGCCAAACAAAAAAGGGCGTTTCGGTTACATTCACCCAGTGCTTATCAGTATTTTAAATTTGGAACAAAGGCATTTATAACAAAGAAGAGGGCCTTACTAAATTGGTCTTATGCTTTCAGGTATAAGCATAAGCAACACTCAAATAAAAGTCTTCAGCTCCAGAATTTTAAACAAAATTGTGGCCTGGCTGGAGCGGTAAATTGCATATGTCCACATCTGCTGCCAATACAGAAACACACGATGGTTGTCCTGCCTTAGCTTGTAGACCCCTGTGGTCTCACACTTGACTAAGTATGATTGGACACTAGCTTCACTGGATGGTACCTGTAACTTCTCAGGAAGAAATAATGAAGCAACTGCATCCTTAAAGATGTCAGCTGTAGTTTATAATACTCATTATTTAATTGTTTAAAAAGAAAAACCCTATTGCTCTTTTCTTGTAGTTATGTAATGCAAATTATATAATACAGTAAGTGCATGTTTATTGTGACTAAATTTAGAAAGACAATAAAAAACAAATTCTAATAATTTTCATGCAGAAGTAATAGATATGATAAACTTTCTAAGCTTCACCAATGCATCTAAATGTTTTATGCATATGTAATATATACATATATATACATATATTTATGCATATATATGTTCACCATTTGAAAAACAGTATATTATTGGGGCTGGGTATATAACACAGTGGTAGAGTTCTTGCTGATTATGCAAGAGGTTCTGAGTTCATTTCCCACTTCTTCAAATAAATAAATAAATAAAAATTGAAAATATAATTTTCAATTGTACTTTTGGTATTCCATACTACTAAGACTTTGCTTTGCTCCCTTAAGATCTCTAACTCACTCAATGAAGAACTTATGTTGTTGGGGTGTTAACTAAACGTTTTACAAAATTCATTTCCTTTATATGAGTCTTAAAGGTTCTAGTTCTTTTAAACGTGTAAGATACCTCTTTACAACCAAAACTAGAATAAATTGGGACTATTCTGAACATTTTTGGGGAAAAAGGATATCATCCATGGATTCCAGCATAGGGATAAATCCCTAGTCCAGTGTGAAGGGACCATGACTGACTGACTGGACCCAGATCTCTGGAGCTAAGTGAGCGAATCAGAAAGACTAGACTGAAAGGTACAGCAAGATACTTCAGCCCATTATGTCTCCCGATGTCCCCTGACAGAGTTTGCCACCTGTGTCACCAGGAGGAGATCTTCTTGGAAGCATTCCTTAGTGGTTTCCAGGAGGCTCCTTAGTTAACCCTCCAGTGTGAAGACATCTAGAAGGCCCTAAGGACTCCAAAAAGAGGATTGGGGTTTAGACTGCACTGGAAAAGTTCATCAACCACTTCATTTATTTGAAAGGATGCTTCATCAAATCTAAGGCACCGTTACAGATTATCTCATCATTGAAAGTGGAAAGAAGAAAACTGTGCTGTTAATTGAACATATTGTTCATTTAGACTTTATCCATCTTTCAGAGATACTAAAATGTGAACCAGTATCTTATAGTAACCGAACTGTGGCAATTTGCTTAACACCTACACATTGGGTAGAAAAGATTCAGTCATATTCTCTGAACAGATTTTTCAGTACTCAGTACATATTCATCTCTGTACAGAGAAGTTCAACTTAAAACAGGACTCTTTGACATTTTATTTATTTATTTTTAGACCGAGATAAAGGCAAAAATGCGCAGATTTTGACATTTATGTTTCTGTAGAGATTGTTTTATCATGCCTTCCATTGCTTTCTCAGAGTAGAACCAGAAAGGTACCATGTGATTCCTGTTTCTTTACTTTGCTGTCCTCAGAGACAACAGATTCTGTCAGACACCCTTTTACCTTAAGAAGCATGACTGATCCTTTTCTTTGATCTTCAAGTTTTCAGTTAGTCACTTAATGTAGTTCTAAAAAATTCCTCAGGCCTAGGAAATGCGGACTCATTCCAATTATGAATATTATGTCTTTTGCTAAACCAGTTTAATTATCAGATTTTACTGATGAACAAAAAAAAAAAAAAAAAAAAAAAAAAAAAAAAAAAAAAAAAAAATCAGGCCAAGCATCTGCCATGTCTCTCATCATAGAGGTAGGGCTCTTGTGCTGCCCGAGAAAATCTCTCCACAGAAGTCCAGTCCTCCTGAAGCCTCCTTTAATCTCACAGGGCCAAATGCGTTCTTTCTGTTTCCTGAGAAGGCTGTCTCTGGCAGGTCTTCTGAAATGGAAATCCATGCTCTTTTAAGTATTCTCCCTCCTGTTAACTGCCACTGTCTGCTTTCCAAATGTAGAGACACACAGCTTTCCCTGAAGAAGAGGAGAGGGAGAGACGGAGGGAGCAAGAGCCCATTATCCACAAGCGTTCTATAGTACTTGGAATATAAACACAGAATACCACACAATCATGTAAATTAGCTCTAGTATGTGGGAATAATTTTTCATAGGTTCTCACTCTTTCCCCTTTGAATTTCATCTAGAATTTCTTGCTTTACACGATATCATGTAAGGTTACATGATATCATGCTTAGAATATCATGTCAAGTTACATGATAGGAACAGAAAGGAACATAAAGGGGCATATTTAAAATCTGAAATTTTGATAAAGTTCTTTTTTTTAAAATTATACTGAGCACATACAAGAAGTATAGGAACCTGTTGGCATCTGTTTCTCCATCTTCATCCTGAATGGTGCCGAGATGCTGAGGTACCTCCAGTCTTCTCCTTTTTCCTCCCTCAATATCTTGCCTCCTAGGGCACAATGTCAACCTGTTAGCTAGTAAGCAAGCTAGGTGAGGCTGTGCAAGGTCTGGCATCCATCACCCAGGACTTCTTCCAGGAGAAAGAAGAAGGCTCATGAACCACAGAAAGGTGGATCTCACCTCTAAAAGCATTCATTAACATTGGTCCTGGAGGTGAATGCAGAATTTCTGAGGGTAAGAAGAGATAGGAAAGGGCAGGGATGCTAGGCAAGGTATAGCCTCTAATTCTTGAGCTGAAACCTCACTCTGTAGCCCAGGCCCCTGCCTCAGTCTTCTGTGTGCTGGGACTGCAGTGTGCGCTGCCATGCTGGACTCCTAATTGCATATTTGAAATGGTTCCATTGGGCAGGAGACATTCTTATTTTTCAAATAACTGAAGTACTACTCCCTATCAAGTCATTTCATTGTTTCGTTTTAGTTTTTTTGTTTGTTTGTTTTGTTTTTCTCCTCCCTTTAAGTAAATCTTCAGCTCACAATCAGAGGAAACCCATAAATAAAAATAAACATAAATGTTTAAAACCACCCCACATTTTTGAGGAACTATTTAATCAACTATAATTGTATCATCTTCGCTAGGTAAGTAGAGTTTTTATTCTTTTGTATGTTGGTTTCTTTAAATTTTTCATTTTTTTTGAGAATTTCATAGGGGAATACTGTATTTATAGAAGTTCTATCCACCCTTTTCCCGTTCCAACTCTCTTTCAAATTCATGACCTGTTCTTTAATTATCATTGTTACATGCACTTACACATACATGAAGACATACGTATATATTTACAAACATACATGTGACTTACATTTATATATATATATATAAAACTTACTGAATCTATTTAGCGCTGATTACATTTACATGTGTGTAGTAGGGCTGATCACTTGGGATTGGATAACCCATCAGGTGACGAAGAAAACTGGTTCTCCCTCTCTCAGAAGCCACTGTAATTGCCTGTATCTCTTCACCTAGGAGTGGGGCCTTGTGACATTTCCCAGGTCCACATTGGCATGTCAATTGGTAATGTCATTATGCTGGTCTTATTTAGGCAACCATGCTGTTGTGAATTCATGGGTGCAGCTTCCCTACCACATCTAGAAGATCATGTCTCCTAGCAGGCATCTTTGGTCCTCTGGCTCTTACAATCTTTCTTCTCTTTCCCCCATTTCCCCTGAACCTTAGGTCTAGGGGTTATGCTGTGTATGTACTGATTGGGTGCATACCCTCGACCATTTATTCTTTGCCTTCTGGCCAGTTGTAGATCAACGTAATAGCTTCTGTCAGTTGCCAAAAGAAGCTCCTACGATGAGGAATGGGAGCCATACTTATCCCTGGGTATAAAGTGTTTACAGTACGGTTAGAAATTATCCAAGTTTAAGGAAGCGGCAGTGAGGCTTTTATTCCTAATCTTGAAATGTGTTGATAATCATAGGAGCTATTTTTATTGTTGCTGTGACATAACACATGACCAAATCCACTAAAGGGACAGATATGGTGATGGAGAACTTCAACCTCAGCACTTAGGAGGCAGAGGCAGAGGCGGGTGAATCTCTGTAAGTTCAAGCACAACCTGATCTACATAGTGACTTACAGTCCAGCCAGGGATACACAATGAGATAGTGTCAAAAGAAGAGCAAGGAAAAGGAAAGAAGCTAAAGGCAGGAAACATTTGTTTCTTTTGGCTCACATTTTAAGGATGCAGTCCACCATGACCAAGAAGGATTGGGCGCAAGAGCCGGTCACGTGTCATCCTATGTCAGGAAGTAGAAAGGGGAAATCCTAGCGCTTAGCTCATTTTTCGCATTTGTATTCAAGCAATGGACTGGAGACACATATACGATGGATTTTCTTACCTCAATTAACCCAGACTAGAAATTCCATCACACATATGCCCAGAGGTTTGTCTCTTGGGCAATTCTAGATCCTGTAAAGTGACATTGGTATTAACCACGCTTACCTTAATTCATAGTCTCGTGTTAAAATGTGGGACTAAACATTTTTCTTTTTCTTTTTTTTTTTTTTTTTAACTAAACATATATGATTAAAACACATTCAACAAGTCTGTGTCCTCAGATGGACGATGATATTTTCATGGAAAAATTTTAGATAATGTTTTAAAAAGTAATTTTCAAGGATACATCTAAATCAAAACTGTTGATAAAGTCTTAACCTTAACATTTTTCTTTTATCTCAATTTTGTTGTTGTTCCTACAAACCTGAGTCAAATGAAGAAAAACTGAATTATGCCCTGGCTTAATATCTTGCTTGTGTTCCTCATTAAGTGTGGAGGATGAAGTGAGCTATGTAATTATGATGTGTCAAAGATTCCTTTGGACTCCACCTTTAGTAATTGGAGGCTATTTTAAAGGAAGTAGATGTACTAAGGTGGCTGATAGTTTCTTGGGCCAGCAAGCATTCTCTACTGTTGAATTCTTCAACAGTTACAGCACAATTCCCCAAACAGCTAACACCAGCTGAACATTTACGATGGTCTAGACACTATGCTAAGGGCTTTAGAAATCTTGGTTTACTTTTGATTTTTTTTTTTAAATTACTGAGCTAGGTATGATTATTTCAATTCTTGTAGAAGGTACTGTGTGTTTCCTGCGTTTTCTGTGTGTATTCTGAATCCAGGGATTTAGGCGAAAGTTAAAGGAAGTCTGACAGTTACGTATGATCGTTTTAGCATAGTAAGAAAGTACGTGGGAGCCAATTTCATTTGCAATGTGGGAAAAGTTCACGTTAGCTGCCAACTATGGGCTCCATGCCATTTAATAAACTTTCCTTTATAATTGTATTCATAATACATTATTATCCTATTTATACATTTCAAGACATTTGCAGGAAACACTGTGTGTGTTTGTGCAGTGTGCAAAGCATTCTAACAATATATTTAAGGACATGTTCAGTTTACAAAAATCTAGAACAAAAGTCCCCAGACATTCTAGCATTCATAAGCAACCACTGTTATTGTTCTGGTCTACGTATTGCCCTGTGGTTTTCATACATGCATATGTAAATAGGTACAGACTTAATAGTTTGGTTTTGTTTTCTGGGCTTTGATTCATTTGGTAAATTATAAACATTTGCATAAGTCATTAAAATTTCTACACACAAATCTAGCCATAATGAAGACGCCCATTGTTTTTTTACACTCTAATTGATTGGACTGAATTCTTATTTCAGATATTTAAGTAGGTGGAGAAAATGTTGGACAGAAATGTCTAAATCTTACTCATGCTATAGGCCTCAAATCTCTCTCTCTCTCTTTTTTTTTTTTTGGTTTTTTTGAGATAGGGTTTCTCTGTGTAGCCCTGGCTGTCCTAGAACTCACTCTGTAGGCCTCGAACTCAGAAATCCGCCTGCCTCTGCCTCCCAAGTGCTGGGATTAAAGGCATACGCCACCACCACCCAGCCAGGCCTCAAATCTCTATTGATTAAAATAAGTAAAGTGTGTACTCAGTAAAAAAAAAAAAAAAACTTGGACTACATCTGTGTTGGTTTGAATTTTAATCTAAAATTACAAGGCTTAAGGCAGTTAATCTCATAGCAATTCAGCTCATTTTTCTGTTTCAAGACTGGTCTAGATCGCTACTTAAGGTACTTGTCTCTAGAAACTGTTTTTGCATTTAATGCAGGAAGAAGATTCCACAGACTTGCCCAATGCAGTATTACAGGGACTAGGTGTAGTAGCATAGGCTTGTAGATAAATCTTCCTTATTACCAATACCAGATAAAGGACTTTGACCTTTGACCTTGGCCTTGACTTTACTTCCCTCTTCTCTATTCTCAGTTTCTGTATTGCCAGAGGTGTTTGTTTTATTTGTTTGATTTTTGGTATTGTTGTGTGTGTGAGATAGTACTTGACGTCCCTCGTACATGGAGGCGCTAAGCATTTGCTATTTCCTTCCATTATCTTGTCTCTCTTAAATCTATAACATTTCCGTGCAATCATTCTGTAATGAACTAGACACCAATATCTACGGTGCTAAATACACCTGAAGGTTATGAACTACGTCCATTTTTAACTGCTTCTCCAAGCTGAGAACTAATCCATTTGACTCTAGAGTCTGCTTTTATAATTTTTCAAACATTTAGATCCTCCAAAATTGTGGGATACCGAGTTAGATAAATATATTACAGTTGATATGGCTGGTGATAGACATGGTGAGAGATTCCACTGGATCTTGGACATTGCAGTGTGTGGCCACCGGACTCTAGTAAGAACTTGGTTTTTTTAACAGATGCCTTAGTCGTGTTAACTCCAATAGATCACCAGGACAGTGATGACTGCTGCTCTGTGCTGTGCTTATTTCTTTCTGTGTACATGTCCTCTTATCCATGTGTTATTAACTAATAGGTCATCAGAGTCCAATGGGGAAAGACACATGTCTGCGTACCCACAAGGGTCACTTTCCCACATCTTGCTACATAGGCAGTTTAAGAGAAGGAAAGTCACTGGTGTAGGTCAGGGAGAGCTGGTTTCTAAGCTGCAGTCATTCTCCCATGTGCTGTGACCTCAGGCAAGGTTGTAGGTCTGTTTCCCATCTGAATTAGAAAGATAGTATTCGTGATCTAACTTGTGATAAAACTTGTAATAAAAACATCATAGATTTGAAAGTGCTTAAAGAGTCCCACGAGGTTCCTAGAAGATCCAGGAGACTGAAGGGGACGTTCTGGAGAGTTGTCACGTCTTTGTATGTTTGACTAGTTTCGGTTTCCATCTGTGGCTAAGAACTGAACATATATGTGTGTGATATTTATGGAAACATTAAATGCTTGGCTATACTATGAATAGCTACGGCTGAGAAGTGTTGAAAGAAGTCATACCTTCCTTTGAAAATTAACAAAGGGACTAATCCTTTCAAGGGGTTAGGCAACTTATAGCTGGCTCTGTATTCCTGTGCACTCTGACTTTCTTCAAAGTTCGCCTGTAAGAGTTTTCTAAGAACAAGTGTAGTAAGGTTGGTCTGAGAGGAAGGCAAGTAGGCATCTCAACCCTCTTTATTCAGTAATAACTTTAAGGGCCTTGTGTAGTTTTGTATTATTAAGCGACACTTCTGAAAATACTTGGTTGAGTAATGGTGCCGTGGCAAAACTAAAGTTTATTTAGGACACTGCTCCACCCAAGGCGAGCAATTAGAGATGGTATGTGTGCAAACTCAGTCATCCTGACTCCCCCACTCAACCCTGGCCATTAGTAAGCAGTACCAGAAAGAAAAAGGGGGTTGAAGCACATATCACAGCTGGGGCTAGGAAGAAATAGGAAGGTCAGGAGATGAGAATGCTGGGAGGGAATCTGTAAGTGGAAATTCATTCTGATGACTAATTCCAGCAGAGTTAACAGACGTTGGAATGGCATAAGATTTATTAAGAAAAAAATTATTCCCCCCACCCCCACACATAGTATAATAACAACAGTCTTATTTTAAATGCAGCCAGGAAGGCTGAGTTTACTCATGAGATCAGGTTTCCTCACTTCCCACACCTGGGGAAATAACAGCTAATATTGACTTAACAGTCATTTATACCTGTTGGCGAGACAAGCTACAAAGGAAGAAAACTGGGAAAGATCAGTGGTTCTGTCATCCCAGAAGGTGACTGGACTACAATGGTCACACACTGAGGCAAATCACTCTTTCTTAAGGGAGGAAAAAAAATGGTTCTCACAGACTGGATCTACTCTAAGCACCACTACGACTGGGGTGCTAAAGATTTTGTTTTAGGCTCTCAGGAATGGTTGACGCCAGTGATAGCCCTATTTTAGTTTACTAATCTGGCATGTAAGCAATATGAAAGTAGAACACCCTTTAAAAATATTGGGGTCATTATCATATTACAAATAATAACTGTTAGTGAGTCCATCGCATTTACCTGTTCCTCTGAGAAATTCTGTGTAACTAAGATACACCTGTCCTTCTGGGGCTGAAGAGATGGCTCAGCAATTAAGAGCACTGGCTGCTCTTGCAGAACATCCCTGTTCAATTCCCAGTGCCTATGTGGTGCCTTACAACTGTTTGTACCTCCAGTCCCAGGAGAACAGATACCCTGCTGTCTTCAGAGAGCCCGAGGCATGCATGTGATACAGACATACACGCAAGCAAAACACCCATACGCATAAAATAAAATATATAATGAGGTATTCATATGGCTGATTTCTATTTTGACTATCACTGTAGTTTATTTGAAACCATATGATTAGATGCCACTTCTGGGAAATGCCAGACCCCTTAGATTATTATTTTGTAGTAAGCCAGGTAGAACTTTGGAAACTTTCTTTTGGCAGTTTTCATGACTAAATGGCATATATTAGTGCCTATCTGCGACTGGCTGAAAAAAAGAAAAGTTATCTGGTTCTTTGAAAAACACTTGTTTCCAAACTAGTGTTTCCCAGATTTGCCTGATCATAACGATCTCTGAGAGAGCTTGCTAAAACTTGTGGCATTGCCTCCTTAAAATCAGGTCAGCTGTGACTGCCCACATGGGAACCTTACAAGACTGAGACCTTTGACATTCCCTGTGCAGAGGAGGGAAGGCTCACAAGGCAGTAAACATTCACCAACAGCTCCTCTGAGGTAGTAGTTTGCTTTGGTGGGTGGCTTTTTATAAGACGCCCAATCTTCTGGAGATAATCTTTCAGCCATGCTCCTGTAAGTAACCTCAATTAAGTTTATTGGTTCCCTGATCTAGAATTGTGTGGTATCATTTCTTTGGTTTGTGCTTGGTACCCTATCAGGGGAGAACAGAGGCTCACATTTCCCCAGTAAAAGTCAACACAGAGACTGTTCAACATCATATGACACCACCAACCACCTCACCCTTTTAAAATCTTTGTTAAACAGTGGCCATTTGATGTAAAAGCAGAAACCTACTGTTATGGTTTGAATCTGACCTGTCACCAAGGACTCATGTGCTGAGGGCTTGGGTACCTATAGCTTTTGGGAAATGGCTGGATCCTGATGACTCTAAGCTAAGGAATGGATTAATTTCTTGAGGAATCACAATATGATGGCATTTTTAAGAGGTAGTAAAGGGAATCATGTAGTGCTTAATGAAGAAAATCTCTGGGGTATACAATCATACAGAAAATGTATCTGGTCCCCTGACCACCCATGTTTCTCTTTGCTTCCTGGTTGCCTTGAGCCAAGCATGCCTGGCTTACCATGTTGTGCTGCTGGGTTCCTGCCACAATAGACCCCATTTCCTTTATTTCAAAATAATGAGCCTGTAAACATAACTTTTATTTGTCTGACATAATTGTAGTCTCAGATGCTTACTGCTCGATACCTTCAACCATTCTTGTTCTTTCTGAACTCTGACTGGCTGGTTCAACTCAAGCTGTTCTGGCTCACATTCCTTTCCAAGCTGATTGATCAAAATTGGCTTCTCTTGGCTTCTAACTGAATTGTTCTGTTTGGCCTCAAATTAACTCTAGAAATCTGTTCTAATCCTCTGGCTCCTTCTCCTTCTTTGATTCATACTGTCTTCACCTGTATCTAGCTTGTTCTCTCTTCAACCTGTATCTATAAAACTGTCCCTGTATAAACTGCCCCTGAATTCCAAAAACTGAACTGCCATGAACTCCATTCTACTGCACTGTCTTTCAACTCACTGACTCAACCAAACTAGAACTCAGAGATCTGCCACCCTTGCCTCCTTAGTGCTGGGATTAAAGCTGTTGTACCACCAAACCTGGACCTAAGCTTTTCTTTACATGAAACTTGCTTTATATCAGGTTGGCCTTGAAGTCAGATATCTGCTTGCCTCTTTCTCCTGGGATTAAAAGTGTGTCTGTATTCCTGCTGAGCAACACAGACCTAAAAGGTCCATGGATGTGATCTCTTGACAGAGCAGCCCACACAGAAAGTGCATTAAAGTTGTAGGCATAACTATAAGGAATTGAGAAACTATCAACAACCAGAAAAATTACCTTCTGTTATTACTGGGCACCTGCTGTATTTTTGTCACTGTGTAAGTGTTAAGTGATCAGTTAATGAATAGGAAGAACAAAATCCCTGCACCTGGGGATGTTACAATCTCATGGGGATGTAGAGAAATACAAATACATTACAAGTTTATAACTTGTAATGAGAACTGTACTTGAAACAAAGTGACTTAATGATGAACTATTAGTGACAAATGAGGACTCAGAAAGGACATTTAAATATCTGAATTTTGAGACTCAAAAAATGTGAGGGAAGCCCTCAGGATTTGAGTGGGGTGAGAATACACCTGTGTAAGGGCTCAGCCACGTCCTTTCATAGGAAGTGACAGGAAGCCATGATGGCTGCCACCCACAGGGGAGGGAGAGGCACAGCAAGGTCAGGCAGAGAGGGAGGTACAAGGAGAAACAGGCAGGCTTTTTTGAGCTATTGTAGAGGAATTTTAATCCAGCAACATGGCTGCTCTGATCTCATCCAAAGACCTTCTAGGCCTGTATGATCTGGTTAAGATGCAAATAGGCTTTTAGTACACACCTTCAGTCCATCTGGCTGGAATCCTGTAGAGCACACTTTTAATCCACAACTAATTAAGAGGCAGACAAAGTGACAAATCAGAGAAAGAACTGACAGAATGAGTCAGAGATAGGCTACACCCAACTCTCAGGATAAAAGCTACTTAAGAGCAGTGCAGAAAGAGTGAAGACAGTTCAGTCAGTTGGGAGTCATTGTAGTGAGTGCAGTACACTAGAGTTGAGTTTGTCCTTGAGTTTGGACAGTTCAGTGCAGGTCAGCAGAGGTAGTTAAAGACAGAGAAGAAGAAGGAGACAGAAGATTAGAACAAATTACCAGTATTAGTTTGAAGCCAAGCAGAACAATTCAGTGAGAAGCTGAGAGAAGCCAGATTGAATCACTCAGCTTGGAAAGGAGTTGGAGCCAGAACAGTTGAGTTGAACCAGCCAGTCAGAGTTCAGAAAGAACTAGAAAGAATGTGCTTATTCAGCAATATGCCTCCAAAATGATAATTGCATCTGGTAAATAAAAGTACTTTTACAAATTATGTTAGAGAATTTTTATTTCATTGCAAAGTTACTGGAAGGCATTGTTCAACACACTTTCAAGGTTATCTTGACTGATAATTGATAACTAGAAACCAACAAGGAAGTGCAGCTGTACAGCTGTAACAATCACTTAGGTAAGAGATGACAATATCTGGAATTAATGTAGCAGCAGAAGAGATGAAGACAGGTAGATGGGTTAGATATCTATGTATAAGGGACAAAGAAGCTTAGCTGAGAGCTGGAGATGGCAAGTGAGGGAGAGTGACAAATCAATATTGTCCAAGTTTCTAATTTTAATAAGTGGAAAGACAGTAACACTCTTTATGAAAATTAGGAGTGGAAAAATGAAGACAGGAAGTCGTTGGGTTGTTGGAGGAAAGTAGCAACACAGGAGTTACAAATTTTCTATTGTGAACGTATTTAGTTAAAGCATTCATGAAGACTTCACCTTCATGGAGGTAATTGGATGTATGAATACTAAATTTGGAGGAAATGTCTGACCTGGAGAAATAGATTTAAGAGGTGCCAGCGTTTTACAGTATTTAAAGCTGAGACTGACAGGGGGATGAGCAATAGAGAAGAAAGCAGAGACTTCAGTTCAATTTCCACAACTACATAGAAGAGAAAGAACCCCTGAAGGCACCAAGCAGTGGTGGTTAGAGAAGAGGACAGACTAAGGCAACTTCAGTGTCCTAGATGTCAACAACAGAGAATGCTTCCAACAAGCTGAGCTTGACCAATTGTATGGAAAATGGCTGAGGGTTGGAGTAAGAGCGGGACTGATGGGTATCCACTGTGCCCTGAAATATGGAATCTCTTGATACTCTCTAGCGATTGTCAGTGATATGGAGTGGTAGAAGCCAGACTGGGTAAGAAACCAGAAGCAAAGAATAGACATCTCTCTGGAGATGTGTTGCTGCTATAGGATCATTCAATTCTGGAAAATGATGGAAAGAAACAGCATGGAAACCCTTTGGTGGTTGTTGTAATGGTAGCATATATTATTGGGAGTCATCAAGCAGTTGGTGGTAGATAAAGGGAGGATCACTGAAGAAATGAACTTAGCAAGAAGGTAAGAAAATGTGAGTGAAGAAAGGTACGCAGAGAAGCTAAGGTCCAAGTAGAAGAGATGGCTTTGGGAAAGAGGGGGAAACAGATGTAAATGCAGATTGGATGGCAGAAAGATACTGGAGTTGTATCCACAGGGAGGAGGCAGGATGCTGCTGCTGGTTTGGCAGAAGTGACAGGAGTGGGGAAGACACAAACAGTCATCATGAGCTCTGAGAGCCTCCTTTTCCTAACAGCCAGCCTCATGTCTCCTTTTATACAACTCACTTCATTCTTTTTAGACTTCTGCTTTTGTTTCCTTGGACCTATAACAGAAAGTGATCATGCTACTCAGAAAGTTCTGTGTTTATCTAACCTATGTCTTTAATAGGATAACCTTTTGCTTCTTTTTATTAGCACGTATTAATTGTTCAGAGGGATTTCACTGTAATGCCTCCATATAGGACTTTATCATATTGACCCTCTTACTCTTTAAATTCTTCTTTAGATTTATTCATTTTTCTCTTATATGTATTAGTGTTTCACCTACCTGTATGTATGTGCACCATGTGTGTGCCTGGTGTCTATAGAGGAGAGGGGTTCAGATCCCCTTAAAATGGAGTTATGTATGGTTGTAAGCTACCATGTAGGCGCTAGAAACCGAGCCTAGATTTCCTGCAAGAACTGCGGGTTCTCTCTCTCTTCTCTCCTCCTTCTTTTCTCCACCCTCTATCTGCTTAGTACAATCTTGAGACAGTATCATTGAATTCTCTTTTAGTTGTTTCTAGGCTGTACCCATGCTTTCAACATTCATATGCAGGACAGCCCTGTTTCCTGAAAGCTGGGGTAGTCAGTTCACTACTGTATTGTACCAGCCAATCCTGGTCAGGTCAGTGGTGGGTGCCTAGCAACTGGTTCTCTTAACAGCCAAGTCATCTTTCCTGCCCCTTTTCTCTATCTTCTCTTCCCTGCCATCTGCCCCTCCCCTGCTTCCTCTTCCACAGCCCATCTAGTCTTCCTTTTATTTTCATGTGCTTCTCCTCCCCCTGCACACATTCCACATGAGAGAAAACCATGCTGTTCCTGTCTCTGCGAGTCTGGCTTATTTCACTTAACATGATTATCTCCAGTTACATTGATTTTCTTGGAGATGACATAATTTCTTTCTTCTGTATGACTGAATAAAACCCATTGTGTATATTCATCATATTTTCTTTATCCATTCTTCTATTGATAGGCACTTAGGCTGATTCAATAACCTAAATGTCATGAATAATGCAGCAAAAATATGCCCATGCAGGTATCTCCGAACCAAAGTGACTGGTTGTTTTGGGTGTATGCTTTAAAGTGGTATCTTTCAATTCTTAGTTCCAAATTCCCAGGAGAGAAAAATATGATTGCCACAGCTTTAATCACTCATTGAACATCAGTCAAATCAGCTGTAGTCAGAGGGGTAAGATTAATGGGGACAAAAATAGCAGTCAGGCCCAAACTTTCTGTGCTGGGAGAGGATTCTTGGAGGACATTAACTTGCTAGCTACCTTACAAAACATATACTAAACTTACTTTTTGTAACACAAACTCTTAGCTTTGTGAAGAACACTTCTTTCTGCCCTTTCCTGCCGCCCCCACTCCCGTTCACCCCCCCTTAGTCTTTTCTTCCCATCCATTCAATTCCCATCCATGTACAATTTTCAATTTTTTTCTTGACTCTCTTTTCCTTGTTTATGCTTCTCTGCTTTGCCAACTTTAGTTGTACTGATGGCTTTAAATACAATACTGTGTACATGGGTAATTTCCAAATCCATTTAGCTGCCATTTTCAAGTTCAGTACCAATAAGGAAGAGAAAGTGGTGGTTGGTGATGGCCATGGAAGAAGAGAAGGAGAAGGAGGAGAAGGAGAGAGAGGGGGGGGAGAAGGAGGAGAAGGAGGCAGGGGAGGGGAGAATGCAGTATGCAGTATGGCTGCATACTCCTGTTAAAGCCATTGCTGTCTTCTCAGGCATCCAAACTTGGAGCCTCAGAACTGTCTGAAGGCTGACAGTATCATCAGCTAAGAAGTACCATTTGCATCTTTGTACCCTTCTCTATGCCCTCTGCCATTCTCCAGCCTCGCTCTCCAACACATGTAAATTATTCTTACATTCATTTCTCTGAAATATAGCTTTACTCATGATTTTGCAAAACCTGTTCAAAACCTCCAACAATTTCTCAGGGCATACTTAGTAAAGTGCACATCTTCGTCTGCAGCTAGAGCCTCCCCTGATGCAATGTCACCTTCCATTGTCAATCAGCCAAGGCACACTGCAGTCTTCAGGCAGGTCCCATGCATCCCTTTTTATGCATGTCTTAAAAGTTTTCCATAAGAGGGAGTTTTCCTCTCCCATGGTTACCATGATACTTTATTTCTATCTTCTTTATCTGGGAGGGCATACCTTTTGATCCTAAGTAGATCACAATTTACCAAAGTGTGAGAATGGCTATACTCTGCAGTTTGTAGAATAGAGGTCAGACACTTCAAAGATATTTAATAAGTAACTTCATGAAGAGTTACTATGGCTTGGTGTGGTGTTATTGCTACTATGACTTCCTGTATACTTATTAGATACATCAATATGGAGCTCTTCAGTAGAGAGCTGAGCAGACATGCTTCAAAGGTCTAAAATAATAAAGAAACTTCATTACTGCTGATGAGTGATGAGTGTTTATTTTTGTTTTTACCATTTCGTGTATATGATGATTTGTCTGCATGTATGCCTGGTGCCCTTGGAGCGGACAGGATGGCACTGGATCCCATAGGCCTAGATTTCCAGTCACTTGTGAGCCTGTCATATGGGTTCTGGACTCCAACCTACATCCTTTGAAAGAGCAGTAAGTGCTTATCAGAGGAGCCAGTTCTCCAGATGTTGAGTGCATTTTAACAAAGGTTCAACACACTCACTTCGGTGATTAAAAAAAAATTCATCGATAGGTGAAGAAATTAATTTAGAGGTACATGGTAATCTTTATATACTCTCATTGAAAATATAATAAAACAGATTTCTTTCATAGGACTACCACTGCTTTAATATCTTACAGACCCTGTGTGTTTGGGAATTAAACAAAAGCAATGTTACAGGGTAGAAGGGAATATTGATTTTTTTGTCCCACCTTGGGTTATCTTAATGTGTAGTTTTCTATAATATAGTCTTCTAGCTTAATGGTAAAAGCCTAGTTTCCTGCATGTAATTGGGGTGTGGCATTAACTTCCCACTTGGCAATCACAGTTGCTATTGAACTTAAAAGCTAAAAAAGAAAACAGAAAAGAAAAAAAACCTGTGGCTCCTTTAGGGATCATTGGATATTTGTGAATTTTGTCATGTTACCAGTTACAAACAAAGTACATTTGGTTTCTATTATTTCTTCTGAGTTTCTTTTAGAAACAAAGTTTTTATATTTTACAGGTGATGGTTTGTGCTACAGAGTTAAATATTTTTCAGTTCCCTTATAGTGACTCTTGGGAATAGCTATTATAAAAACGAGATAGGGCCACCTACCAATCAGCAGATCTCACAAATTAACTAATCTTCCTCAGCTGCCTTTCTCTGTCAATTCTGTTCTCTTTTCTTTTTCCTGTAAGTTTCAACGACCACTAGCAAGGTACAATTTTTAGTTTATGAGACAAATAGTGACTAACTGTTGCCACTTTCTCCTCACCATTAAACAGCATTGTCAATGATTCATTGTCACCTCTTATGACCTGAGCACTGGGGAGACTCAGCAGCTGTAAATCTGATAAATGTTCAAGACTCTTATTGTAGACACAACAAAACTCTGGTATAATGGAATGGGTGGCGATAGGTACGTTAGGAAATTACAACAGCAAAGAAGAAGCCTAGAGGGCGCTTCCAGTGTTAAAGAAGGTAACCAGGAAGGTGAAGATATTTGAACAAAAAACCTGATAGCCAGGGGGAGTGTGGAGCAAGAACATTTTAAAGGAAGGGAATGCTCAGTATAATGATAGGCTATCAAAAGCAATGGAGAATGTTACTTTAAGCATCTGTCAGGGGAAAAAAAAAACCAGGCAAGGCTTTGTTGCTGTTATTAGGAATCCACTACAAGAGAGTGTAATCAGATTAAGGTGAATATCAGTGCGGATCTGGTCAGTGTTCTCTCCCAGCCATGACCTCATTGTTAATCTGGACAGCCTGGATGCTACTCAGATTGGGGTTAGTCTGCAATGCCACCTCAGTCTGTTTTCCATTACCAAAACAAAGTACCTGAGGCAGCTGATTTGGTAAATTGGCTCAGCTGGCTCTGGGATGTATAAAATCTATGGTGGCAGTGGGGGTGGGGGTGTCTCTTGCTAATAGTCTTTTTGGTAGCAGTGTCCCTGGCAACTCTGGCAGTGATGCAGAGCATCACAGAGCAAGAGACAGGAAGCTTTTGTGTATGTATGTCTACTCTCTCTTCCTCTTCTTATAAGGCTTATAAGATCACCAGATTGAATCCTGAGGGCTCCACCCTAATGTGCTTACCTCTGAAGCAAACAGTCAGTTTCGATTTCCACACTCGTACATTCTTGTTTATTTGTGTGCATGTGTGTACTTACTGTGTGTGTATCTTGGTGTGCATAAGGAGGCCAGAAGACAGCTTTTAGGAGTTGATTCTCTCTTTTTCTCCGTGTGGGATCCTAGGATGGAACTCTAGCTTTCAGGCTTGATGCCCAAGCTCCCACATCTGTGGAGTTATCTCACTGGTTCAAGTTTCCATGTGCTTTCAAAACAGAAAACACAGCCAAACAAAGAAACAACAGCAAAAAACTATTAAATTGTTTATTTTATTTGTATAGATGTTATACTTGCATGTATATTTGTACCTCATGTGTGTGCCTGGTGCCCTCAGAGGCCAGAATAGGGTGACTGTTGCAGGATATTTGATTGTACTGTGAACCCTGAGATTGTGTTATGGTGTGGCTCAGCCATTAACACACACCTTTAATCCCTCTGACTGGAATAATGACTCGTCCTTATTACACACTTTTAGTCCCAAACAATGAAGGTAAAGTTAGTTTGTAGAAGAAAGCAGCCAGACTTGGAAGTGACGTGTAATTGAGTAGCAGACAAAGTGATGAATCAGAAAGATTTGACAGAATAGGATATGCCCAACTCTCACAAGAAGAGATAGGAAAGGAAAGCTACATAAGGGGCAATGGAAAGGAAAGGAGGCAGAGGAAGAGGGGGGAAGGGGGAGACACGGGTGGGGGGAGGCAGAGGCAGAGGCAGAGGCAGAGAGGCAGAGGCAGAGAGGCAGAGGCAGAGAGGCAGAGGCAGAGAGGCAGAGGAGGCAGAGAGGCAGAGGAGGCAGAGGAGGCAGAGAGGCAGAGGAGGCAGAGGCAGAGGAGGCAGAGGCAGAGGAGGCAG
>JANHMN010000016.1:18843376-18863559 GCA_030674055.1 Rhabdomys pumilio
GGAGGCAGAGGCAGAGGAGGCAGAGGCAGAGGAGGCAGAGGCAGAGGCAGAGGCAGAGGCAGAGGCAGAGGCAGAGGCAGAGGCAGAGGCAGAGGCAGAGGGAGAGGCAGAGGCAGAGACTGAGATAGTTTTACAGGAAGAGTTTTACATAGACAGGTTGAAGAAAGAACAAGCTAAACACAGGTAAATACAGAAGGAGCCAGGGAATGAGAAGAATCGAAAAATTAGAACAGAATGCTATAGGAGAGAGAGAGAGAGAGAGAGAGAGAGAGAGAGAGAGAGAGAGAGAGAGAGAGAGGCCAGCTTGAATTGGTTAGTGTGGAGATAGGAGTTTTGAGCCAAAACAGCAAGAGTTCAGAAAGAACTAGAAAGGGGGAAGAGCTCATTCAGCAGCAGGTCTCACAAGCTGAAAACATTCTAGGCCTAGATTAGATTGTATGGAGGCTAGAAGCTTTCACGGCTAGGCCTAGGTTATCAAACTAGGGCAATAAGCCTTAGAGACGACAGTTTACCAGGAGAATAAAAGTTATATTTACATATGGCAACTAATTACAGGTGATGGTTACAGGTAGTTGTGAGCCATCATGTGGATGCTGGGAATTGAATCTAGGTCCTCTAGAAAAGCAGCAAGTGCTCGGAACAGCTAGGCCATCTCCCCAGCTCTCAGTTTCCCCATTCTTAATAGCCGACACTGGGGATAAATTTCAGCATGACTTTTAGGGGAGAAATCATGTTCAAACTGTGGAAGATACTAAGCCCGAAGGTCATGGATAGAAGCACAAGTAGATGGAACTGGTAGCTCTATAGGCTTCACAAGTTTTCATCTTGTTCTCTCGCTACGAGGGGCAGCGTATTGTTAACTGCAGGTAGCTGGACACTTCTGCTTTCTCCTGTTTTAAATTAGTCTACGGATGGTCCTGCCTGGGATTTGCAGATTGTTGTTCCATAAATACCCAAAACATGAGGCCTGAGAAATGAGGTGTTCATTATTATAATTTTAATTACATGTATTTGGTTTGGATGGAGTGTTTTGCGTGTGTGTGTGTGTGTGTGTGTGTGTGTGTGTGTGTGTGTGTGTTTGCACACTCGAGTAGATCAGAAGATTACCTGGCCAAGCTGGCTCTCTCTTTCTATCCCTATGAGGCCTAGAGAATCACATTCATGTGGTAAGGTTTGACAAATTGATTTTATCCCTTGAGCCAACAGAGGTGTTTCTAAAGTTAGCAACCAACTTGTGCTTTTGTTCCTTTAAGACAGAGCAGTGTAGTGATGGGTTTATAACTAACATTAGGCCTTATGTAAAATGTTCAGAGGTCGTTACACTCAACTTCAAAGAAATGGGAAACTTCACAGGGCCTGTCTATACTATAGTAGTGTAACAGTGGACTTCAAACCCAGCAACCCACACTGTGGCTACAGGGTTTAACATTGACTTTTTTCCAATGCTTCTTTATTCTCTTGGCTTTGGTTACCCTCTTCAGTAAGAATAAATCATCACACATTTAACTAACAGGCATTTGAAGATAGGCGCTGCATTTATTGTAGCTCATTTAAATTCTTACATGTGACCATCACTCCTTCTTTCATGAGAATAAAGTTTTTAGAGGGAACCATGTTTTCCTGAATAAAGAGAAAATGTTCTCATATGTTCTCATCACAATTCAAATAACTCATGATGCGTTGCTGGAAACTGAAAATAATACTGTAAGATCAGACAGTATCTGGAGATGTAATTCAATGGCACCACACTTTGGACAGCCTATGCAAGGCTCTGGGTTCAATTTCCAGCACCAGATACATAACAAAATGGCACTTAAAAACCCAAACAAATTCTCTCACTTAGATTTTAGATACAATTTAAATTCATTACGTTAGACCTGAAGGAACAAGAAACCTAAAATTATGGCCAGCTGTACTGTTTTAGAGCCAGACGAAGTTGCTACAGATCATTGCCAACTGTGGCTTACTATGGCTTTAGAATCGTCATAACCCAGTGTGTTGAGGATGTCTCACACTCAGATGGAAGTGACCAGAGATGGCATTTCTATCATGAAGCTGTGCTGTAATCAAATCACCAACTTTAGACATTTGCCAGTAGTTTAAAAACTTTATACATTTTTAGTATACATTTCTTATCTTATTCTTGCTATTCCAAAAAAAAAAAAATCACGGAAAGAAGCCATTTATTGTTTTTATTCACAAAAGGTTATATAACTTCATATGAAACCATTAATCTTTAGATGGGAAAACTAATACAATAGACAAATTATGTCAAATTTTAAAGTCATTTTGTTCTATATGTAACTAAAATATATGTTGTTCTAGAAAGTAAGAAAAGGGAGGTGCTTTTCATTTATAAAAATTCTTTTGGATATCTGTGAGCTACCGTAAAGTCTCTTGATCATGTATCTGCCCAGAACATACATCTTATGCTTGGAGGTACTAAGGCACAGGGCTTCTTCAGACTTTTTGCCTTGGTCTCTCTGGTCTCAGCTCTCAGCTTCCACTTAGTTGAGTAATCTCAGACAAGACAATTAGTGTCTTTGTGCCCCAGATGGGAAAACAGTGAGGATAATAACAGCGCATACCTTGTGGATTATGTGAAGAATGAATGCGTTAACACATAATAATGTTCTTAGAACAGTAGCTGGCACGTGGTGAATGTTTAGTAAATATTAGCTATTATTTTCATATGTAATAAAGTGTGGAACTGTGACTGACTGATGTAGTAGGATATAGTACTAGATGCTTTTTTTTTTGTATTTTGATTAGGCATTATCAATATTTTTTTCTAAAAAATTTACTGTTTTCTGTTTGTTTTTTTTTGGGGGGGGGGTCTGGCCACATAAGGAATTAGAGAAAGGTGGCTCCTCTGAGTGAAACTGACCATCTAGTGCCTGGAATCAGGAAGCTTGTCAGTGTGGGTAGACACCAGGACTGATCAGTACACTATAATCTGACAGCCCACTTCTTTATTTTGTAAAATCATTTTTTAAATCTCATGTGAATTAATAGGAGGCATCTGCTATAGAACTTTAATTATTCCTGATTAGGGTTTTATATACTTTCTTATGTCTATCTAAAATCTTTCCACTTCTCATTTTCCTTGCAGAAGAATAACCCCTACACCCACCACACAGAGTAAATGACCACAATGAATTGTTACATTATGCCTGATATTTATTTCTCCCAAGAGACCTTCTGCTCCTGGGTAGTAAATGAGGTGCCCTCCATTAATAAATCTGATGATGCGATGATGTAAATTTTCTTGTTGACGTCTACAACTCAGAATTTGATGTTCTCCACCCCACCCCGTAACTACAAACGTTAAGACAGACTGTAATGGCAGGTGCATTTTGTTCAATCTAGCATCCATGCACTACTCCTGAAGTTGTGATTCACAAGGCGACTAAGACACTTAAAGACATTTCTAAGATTAAAAGGCTTAGGCATCCTTTATTCAGCTTTAACTAAAACATCTCACCGGATGCAGGTGTGTTTGCAAAGTTAGTTTGGCTTCAGCGTCCTCAGCCTCAGGTTGTAGAGCGCACTGCAGGGTGGAGCCCTTGCAACTTGCTTATCACAGCGTTCGCGTGTCTTTGGGCGTCTTAGCACGCGCAGGGCACGTATGGACCCACTTTTCTAGCCTGACCCTCACCTCAAAGGCTGTCAACTCTTCTGTCCCTCCCCTCCGCCCGAGGCTCTCCTCTCTCCTGTACTTCCATGCCCCGCCCCCAGAGCGGAAACGTGGTACTGTAATTGGCCGAGTCTTCTCTCACTCCGACTGCACAACCAATCTTTGCAATCCTGGAGTAAGGTGGCACTGCCAATCAGGGTGCTCGCAGCCGCAGGAGCCGGGTCCGGAACGCCCAGAGGCGGGGCCGGAGGCGGGGCGCCGACACAGGATTAGTTGCCATTCCGAGTGAGAAGCGGGTCGAGGTGGCGGCGGCGGCGGCGCTTGCGGTGGCGCGGGATACGCGCAGCGCGAGGCGCCTCGAGGCCCCTTTCTCTCCTCAGAGGCCAGGGCCCCCGCGGTACCCGTGGCCGCCGGGTCCTGTCGCGCGGGCGACCCCCGCGAGGGCTGAGGAGCCGCGGGAAGCCGGCGAGTGCCCTGTCAGCGCGATGCCCGGGGCGGCGGCGGCCATGGGCTCGACGCGGGCTCGGCCGTGAGCGCCCCGCAGAGCGCCGCGGGGCGGTTGAGGCCGTTGGACGTTGGCCGTCTCGGCGTCCCCTCCCCCTCGGCGGCGGGGTGCGCGTCGGAAGGGGAGCCCCGCGGCTCCGCCCCTCGCCGCCCCTCCCCCGTACACATCGCACGCACCGCCGCGCCGGCTCCCACACGCTCGCGCGCCCGCCCGCCCGCTCGCCCGCCCGCCCTCCCGCGGAGCCACCATGTCCACTGCGTCCTCCAGTTCCTCTCAGACCCCTCACCCCGCGCCGCAGAGGATGCGGCGCAGCACCGCGGGCTCCCCGCCCGCCTCTGCCGGGAGCGGGACGGGGCCGCCTGGGAGCTGCGCACCGGCTGCGGGAGCCGGCCGGCTGCTGCAGCCCATCCGCGCCACGGTACCCTACCAGCTCCTGCGGGGCAGCCAGCACAGCCCCACGCGCCCGGCCACCGCCGCCGCGCTCGGCAGTCTCCCCGGGCCCGGAGGGGCCCGCGGCTCCAGCCCGTCCAGCCCGACTCCACCGCCGGCCGCTGCCCCAGCCGAGCAGGCGCCTCGCGCCAAGGGTCGCCCGAGAAGGTCCCCCGAGAGCCACCGGAGGAGCAGCTCACCTGAGAGACGGAGTCCCGGCTCGCCCGTGTGCAGAGGTAGCGAGCCCAACCCTCCCGTCCTCCCGGGCTGCGTCTCCCCGACGGTGCCCTGCGTGGAAACTTCAGCCTCTCCGGGCTTCTGTTTGCTAGTGCATTACCGAAGGTGTGAAAGTGGCTTTGGGAATCTCACCCACACCCCCTCTGAGGTCGCTGCAGGGCTTGGAGGAGCGACCTGAAAATCAACTTTTATTTGACCCTCACACCGCCACTCAGATTTTATCCCTTGCATCCCTCGCCTGCAAAAGAAAAGTGTTTCGGTTTAATAGCTTATTAGCTTTCTGTGTTTGGAGCCGGGGAAGGAGGAGCCGGGCGAACCCCTTAAAACACGCACACAAACTCTCTAGCGGGGAATACGGTGGTAGTGGTAATCTCTGCAGCCTTTGTGCTTTCCCACAAAGTTCTTGTCTGGAGTATGTTTTGCTCGTTTTGTGTTTTGGAGGCTTGATGGCGGTAGTTAGGTTGTTAAGGATATCCTTTGCATGTGTAGGGGAGACAGTTTTAAGTGTATAGGGTTTATCCACCCTCTCTCTACTTTATATAGTCATGCATTAGATCACTACTGCACTACGAATGGCTTAGGCTCAGTGGTGATTTTCGTGGTGAATTTCTTAAAGCCTGTTTGTGGAGTGTGTTCACTTTTTCCTTCCATCTTTAAGTATACTTACCAGTTCAGCTGAGCTGAGTAGGGATCTCAAGTTTCTTTTTTGTTAGGTGTCAAAGGTAATGGTGAATGGGTGGATGCCGTGGACTCCCCTTTGTGTTTTCTGTTTAAGTTTGGTTTTGTTTATGCCTAGGGACATAGTGCATGAACTAGTTGATTCCTGGGGGAGAAAAAGAAAATTAAGCAAAACAGGGACGTAAAGGCCATAAGGGAGAGTCGACTACCTAATATTCTTAGATACCAGCCTAGAGTTACAGTTGCTGTTGCTGCTGCTACTGCTGCTGCTGCTGCTGCTGTGTAGTTGAAGGAAGGAATCATTCTGAATAGGGAAAGAAAACTACAAAAAAACCTGCTCGGAAGGGAAATACTACCAAGCTTCATACAATGTTTATGTGGTATGTGCAATTTTTGTTTAAGATGGACGTTCTTAAGGTGTTTAGAGTTAGAGAAAGGGATTGCAATACGATAGATCAAAGTTTAGGTATTTTTAGCTTTAATTTAGACCTGTAATTAGCATGTTCTAAAGCACTTGCTTTCAGATCCCTTGATGGTAAGCCTCTGGGTAGAATGTAGTGCAGTGGAATAAGTGCTGGAGCACCAAGAAATACATCCTGTAATCTGTATGCACGAGGAGGAATTTGCTCCCCCACTCCTCCCCCAGGTCAAGCCAGCTGCTGCAGAAACTGACATCCTCCAGCAAATCCTGAATGAATGAATGAAAACAACGTGATCGCCCTAATAATGACCACAACTGAACACACATCTTTGGCTGTATTTTATAGAAAAGTCCACCATTTTCTAACAGATTAATGCCATATGCAACTCCCTTGCACATTTTCTGGGGCTGTGTTAAATGAGAGGTAACAGAAAGAAAAGAAGGCAACAGCAGTCACATTTTTGAATGATTTAGCTTTAACAGTTCATTAATGGGAGTTTGGGGATTTTCTTTTAGGAACAATGTAAAAAAAATAAGAATTGTAGATTGTGTGCAGAGGATTTTGTGGGCAGTTTGAGAAGTTTTGGCAATTGCTGCAACAATATAATGGCCACCTAGTACCTCCTTTCTTTTTGCTGATAAACAGTAACATCTTAGCACAGATAATAGTACAACTTGTTTTTCTGCATCCTTCAAAAGCCCTAATTGCTTAGGAATTACATGCCCCATCATGAAGCAGTTCTAATGAAATTTGTGATCAGGCTTAAATTCTACTCTTTGTTGTAGAAAGGCACACCAGAGTTTAATGCAATTTTAATGCAATCATGATGAAAACACTCGTTCTGAGTCTGTTGGTGCAGCAGACAGATTTGCAGGGTCACAGCTTGTGCTGGTAATTGAGCATTCTGTGCTGTAGTTCTGCCGTTTGTAACATCAGGTGTTTTGTCAGTTTCTTGCACTGTAGTGATTTTTGAAAGCATGTTCTTGTGCTCCTAGTTTCTTGATTGTATTACCACTGTTACTTGTCCACATTCTGCCTTGTTCTCCTCTGAAAGAACAACATATAAGTAATACGTTCTTTCTCTTTAGCCACTTCAAATCTATCCTGTGACTTAACAATTTCAATTAGTTTCTTTTGACTTCACTAAGGTTTGACATCAGTGGGTTTTAGTTTCCACTGACCAAAGCGCCTGCTGCTGCTCCTGCTGCTGCTGCTGCAGACACTGACATCACTCTCCTGCATGAATGAAAAACAACAAGGAGCACCATTTCTTCCTCTGCTCTCCTTTTTCCTTTTTTTTGCATCTTTCAAGGTTGGGGGATGGACATTATTGTGTGCTTTGAGAGACTACACATAAAGATTTTTAAGTAGACATTGACTCAAGGGATATATATTTCATGGAGATATATGTTGTTTACAAAAAGCTTTAAGTAAGAGCTATGGGTATTTGCATTGTGGGTGACAAGGAAGCATTTAGAATTTTATTCATGTTTTGTCTAATTATGGAAGAAAATATAGAAACTAGGTTTTTTGATTCTTTTATCACAAAGAATTGGAAGCAGAATTTTGAATGCAGTCATAAACACTCCCAGCATACATATTTATGGGGTTAAGCTAAAGTAATAGAGAATTGATAGGTATGTCAGAAAATGGGGAGAAAACTGAATTCTGTAAATAGGAACAATCAGTTTTCTAAAATTTATCATATTTTAAAAATCCAACAGAAAGATAGTAATTTTCTTTAGTTTTATACCATAGCTTTAGATAATTGACTACCGTAATGGAACATGCATAAACCTGCTAATAACATCATGCTTTATTTAAAAGACATGGAAATTTACAAATTGAAAGTTGTGTTTTGTTGGTGTTCCTGGATCATTCTCTTTTTGTATTTTTTCGTTCTTGTGTATTTCAGAACTTCAAGGTTATTATTTATATTCATTTCTGAACTTGTGCTATTAACAAAATGTCATCCTTCCCCTTGTTTGATTCTGAAGGGTTTTGAAGTGGTGAATGACAAGCTACTGAATGCATCTTATGGCTCCCTGTGATGTGTTTGTAATAGATGTAAAATCATAAAGTATTATGCAAATAGTTATTTTTTGTGATGGTAATATATAAACTCTACCTTTGAGATAAGTAGAAGAATTCAAATGAGACTACAGCAGAGTGTTAGAGTTAAATAAAATTAATGATCTTTGAGATAAAGTCATTAATAATGATCTAAAGAAAAATAAAGTAGTTGCTTTCTGAAATCTAAGAATAAACCCATGAATTTAAACACTAAACAAATAAGATAGTAGATAACAAATAGAAATCCTTATGTCTGTAAATATCCAAATTAAAGAATAGGTTATAAAAGAGACAGTTTTGCCAAATCTAGTAACAAAATTTCTGAAGATCGGGTAACTTATTAGTTTTTCCTCTGAAAAATAGTATGTTAATTTTTGATTCAACCTACCAGATTTTTTAGGCCTCCTACTCCTAAGAAATTGGCAATTCTAGATTGAAATTTGATCATATTTTGTTTTCCTCAGGAATCTTGAAAGGCTTTTGTCATATGTAAAGAAATTAGGTGTGTTTTAAAAGGTCATTCAGAGCCAGCCAGCATAGACTATGCAAGTGCAGGCACTGTATTAATGTGCATACATGTGCTTAACTTGTTCATTTGCTTTAAGTTTTAAGCCCTTCATTAATTTCCTCTTTTTGAGTCATTTTATTGTTGTCCTTAGTTGTGAAATATAAACATTTTGCTATTTTTCTCTGTTTAGAGATATTCTTCAGTTTCCCTTTTGAAAGTTTATTATCTGGCTCACATTTCTAGAGATTGAAGTTCTCTGTACTGCTCTTCCCTACTTAAATTCTTTTTCTTAGATTCATTATGGGAACTTATTTCTAAACTTTCCTGCATAGAGTGAGAATGCATAAAGCTTTAGGCTTCCACAATAATCTTTGGTTTCTGATTTGGGGAAAAGTTCTTAGTCTCTTAGAGTTGAACTAATAAATAGTGTCAGTTTATGGCTCTGATTTTTTTTTTCCTTCTGTCAGTTACCTTATGGTGCATAAGATTTCAAAATCAGTGAATGAATAGCAGAGTTACTTAATCAGTAATTCATGTTCTAAATTTATCAATGTATGTTCAAAGATTATATTCTCTACAAATATTATTGCCATGAACATATATAGAATATTAAATACTTAAGGTGTATAAAGTAGATTAATTAATTTTTAACTGTATATAAACTATTATGTGTGCTTATTGAATTGAAAATTTGGTTGGAGTACATTTCACAAAAGAATAACTCATTTATTCTAGTTGACATTTTGAGAAGGATAATTATGTATACATTTGATAAATATTAAAAGATAATGGCATTCTTTTAATTATTTTACTTGTGATAATGTGGGTTATATTTGAACTAAGGAAACAAAACTCAGCTCCATGCAACAAATTAATTGTAAATAAAAGACAACATTCAAATTAAGTCTGAAATTCAAAAAGAAATTTAAAAGGCAGTCTTACCAAACTTTAATTTGCTGCTAATACTGTGTCAAGGTGCATATTACCGATGGCTCTGGGTCTTAACTTTAGTTCAGTCTTTTTCCCAGTGCTTAGAATTCTCATACCACCAAAGTTGGCTTCTCTGTAGCACCTGCCCTGGATCTGTTCCTGGCACTCACTGTTGTCATTTGTGTTCAGTATATATTGTTTGTTCTCCTATAAAATGTCTAAGAAACCAAGTCTTTGACAGTCTTTTTTTTTTTTTTTTAAACATCCTACATATTATTTATTTAAATAGAAGTTGACCATACCATATGTGACCATACCATATGTGACTATACCACATGGTCTCTTAACTGGTCTGATAAAGTTAAGCTGAAGAGACAGACTACTACTCATTTACTGGTAAAGTCTGGGGAACTGATGGAATGGCTGGAGTGTCAAAGTCCCTTACCCTTTGTCTGGACCTCTAGAAATGACCAAAACATAGTTTTTCTGATAATTTAGGAAAATTTGTGCTTATTCTGCAGAGTAAAATTTCATAGATTAGTAATACGTCTGAAGAATCTAAGAATATTACTTATGAACAAATTGTTAAAAAATACCTATCCAGAATTGTCATTTTTATAGAAATAGGTATGACTGATACTTTTATCACTGTGGTTTATTTCATTTCCATGTTGTTGAGGCAAATAACAGGAGGAGGCAAGTTTATGAATACTTGGTGACTTCCTTTGTATTGTTTTGTCTGTCTAGTTGCCGTAGATAGAAAGGAAGAAAACATTTGAGGGTGACTATTTGCCAAGCTATGTATACTTTGAAATTCATCAAGAAAATAGGTGCAGAATTCTGTGCTTTTAGTTCTAGATTCTGTGTTGATTCCACAGTTGATGAATTGCTGAGATATTTAGGTAAAGAATGATAAATGGGTTTTCTTTTGTGTTTTCATGGCAGTATTCTGTTGTTCTGGGACATGCTCTGATACTTTGAGGGCGTCTAAAAATGTTAGGACAGTTAGCTGAATGTAATTAAAATGGAATATGGAAGAATGGCCATTTTCTCTTCTTGCTTCTTACAGGGGAGAGAGGCACTCATACATGCACATGGAGGACATAGAGATGGACATTGCACCTTTTTCCTGGGCTGGGGGAGCTCAGGGTTATGAACATCATTGTGTCTGGTCTTATTTACATCTAACTAGCTGTTTCTTAAATCACATCACACTTAAGAATTAGTTATATATGGTGGTAAACTGGCTTGACTAATGCCTAAAGAATTACTAAGCAGGTACTAGTGTCAAGTAATTGTCTCAGTAGCTGGCAGTAGCTTTAGTCAACTTTCCTGAAAGCCAACAGCCAAGCTTGCAGTGTGAGTTTGAACTCTACATATATAATTTAATGGAGTGCCACCATGTTGTAACTTAATTATTGCCAAAATTAAGAATGAGTTGAAGAAGCTAGTGAAACCCATAGTAGTGTGTCAAGGTTAGTGTTTAAGATTGTCTGCCAAGTTATTACAATGAAGTAATTCAGCAGTCATCTAGCAGTATGTCTAAATATTAAACTAAGAAGCATTGCTACTTGCTGACTAGTATTTCTGAAGGTCAAAAGTACCCATAAACTGCTGATAGTAATAAATATTCTTATTTATCCAGTGTGGTTATGGGAAAACTTTTTGAAGAGTTCATTAGCTGATTTTTATCTTCTCCATTATTAAGTTAATATACTTCTTAAGATAATATTTAATGGCAGGGTCACCTGGTATAGTTTAGGATAGAACAAGTTAGCTATCTTTCTACCTCAAGCTTCTGAGTTCTTGGATTACAGGCATGCTGTACAATACCCAGTGTCTGATCTTCCTTAAGAATCTTTAGTATCCATCTATAGTTGCACATTTAAAAAGCATTCTTTCAAATGTCAGAACAGTGAAGTGGTCCAGGGAGTTATTTTAAAGTTATTACTCTTTACATATTTTCTCTTCATTTTTGAAACCAAGAATAGTTTGATTCCATGGCTTCTGTAATGTGTCTGGATCTACTGCATTCATTGCATATACACAGTGTTCTCCTGTACGAGAACTTAGGGTGATGTCACTGCCTCCCCACTTTCTTGTAGAAATCTGAATTGTTGTTGAATGTGGTTTCTTGTGTAGTTTTGTAGAAGCTGCAGCAATACTTAGTGATTCCTTTTGAGACCATTGAAACGAGTTTGACTTGACTTTCACTAAAATATCTGCTACTACTGATGAGAATGGAAAGTAGTAACCATTCCTATAGTAGCTTTTATGTACTGTTTCTGTGGAGTGCTCAGTGACTTACTTGTTTTTCTTATACTCAGAATTTACCTATTTTTATTTGTATTCACTTGTAGTTTTTATTTTAAAGTAATAGCATTATAGCCCTTATGGTTACTCTTATTATGTTAGTCTTTAGGATGGTTGCTGTGTTTTTTTCACTTTGTATAAACCATGCACTCAAAAAGTTAACATATTCATACAGGTAACTACTATTTAAGGATTAAATTTTACACCTAACCTATGGAAGAACAAACAGATGCTTGATAAATTATATTTTTGTGTCAGTCTTTTCTAATGTTGCAAATAGAATATTGAAGAAAAGTATTTGGCTCCTGAATATAACCATGTGGTAAGTCATATGAAACTTTAAGTAGAAATTTGGGAAATAGGACAGTATAGAAAATGATAAAGTAAGCTACTGTTGTTTTATATTCATTAAACATACTGTATTTTTTGACGTTTTCTTGATCCACAGATAAAAGACTCACACACAGTTGTTCATTTTCAACTTGCCTTCTTGGAACAATTGCTGGGCGCTATCTATCTCCTGCCTGAAAAAACGTGCCCTTATCATTACTCCTCCTACCTGTCCTGACTTTAGTTGTTCAGTTGAATCTAGTCCCTGCTAAACATCTCTGGCCACCCACCTATAGGAGCAGCCACAACCCACTGCCCCACTGCTCCTCCTGAGACTTCCCATGGCCTCCTGGTTTTCTCTCTCAAAGCGTGGCAAACTCTGTCTCTCCTTCCTTGGTTTTCCTACTTGCCTCCAGGGACTTGGAAGGCCACCTGTACCTTCCACCCAGCAATTGGCCCATGGCTTTCTTTACTGACAAGAACCAATTGGGGAACAGGACTTTAGCATCATAATCGCCTCTCCAGTCTATAATTAGTGTAGCTGTTTGCAAGTCCTTGACAGTGTAGCTGTAGTTTGGTTCATTTCTCATAAAAGTGCCTTACTGTTTCTGTAACTTTGTATGCAAGGTTATTTTGGTGGATATGTCTGCTTTCCCTAATACACCTATTTCTTTTTAGCATTACAGCATGTAATCTGATATCTGGTGTTCAAAAGGCCCTGCAGTAAATATTTATTAAATCCATATATAGGATTTACAGAGATTTCTGTTTGAACTATACAAATACACGTGCACACACTGAGAGACAAGTATGCATACTGTGGAATGAAATCACTGAAGGATGATCATAGGCATGAAATCTTAAAATATGTGATAGATTAAATTTGATAGGTTATATTTATGCTGCTCCTTTTATAGAATATTAATTAATTTTGGTCACTTATATGTTTTTGTCTTTGTTTTAGGCTTAACATTCAACTATGGTTAAGCTTGGGAAAGCACTGATTTAGATCTTTGTATAGTGTAGAAGGAACTAGTCTCTTGCTATAGAAATAGTTTGGACAAAAATGAATTTTACACAAGTATTTATATTTTGAAAGACATAACATAGTCTTTTATAGAGTGCTTTTTTGTATAACATACAGAGTTTAGCCACAACATGATTTTAATCATAAAGTATGAAATGTACTAAATGACTTTAAAATTCTTACAAAGTTATTCAAAAGACTAACACAAACCAATATGTAAACGAACCTTGACCTTGAGACAATTTCCTAAGAAACCAAAAGTCTGAAATGTAAACAAACTTTTTTTTTTTGGTTTTTCGAGACAGGGTTTCTCTTTGTAGCCTTGGCTGTCCTAGCACTCACTCTGTAGACCAGGCTGGCCTCAAACTCAGAAATCCACCTGCCTCTGCCTCCCAAGTGCTGGGATTAAAGGTGTGCGCCACCACCGCCCGGCTCAAACATTTTTCTCATAATATTTTAACCTGTGTATAAATAGCCCTTTTTTGTTTTGTTTTTGTTTCCCTCCCTTCAACCCCTTTCATATCTCCCCACCTCTACACCTTCTCAGATTCAGGGTTTGCTTTCCTTTTTATTAGTGTTACACTCATACCACTTGTTTCTATATAAAACTACGTAACTACAACCTGCCAAGTACGTTTAGTATTGCGTATATGTGTATTACTGCTTGTTACTGGATAGCCAGTTAGGGTGCTCATCCCTGGGGAAGACCACTTCTTCCTCTTTGAGCAGCCATTTGGAATTCTGTCAAGTGGATTTTGACCTAATGAGATTCCATGGAATAAGGATCTAAATTTATTGTATTTCCAGTAATTTAACACCATCATGCCCAAAATTCAGTGCTTCTTTAAGTTAGAAGTGTAATTGTACTGTCGCTAAAACCTAGGTAAAGAGAACGTGAGTTATATATTAATTTGTGTTTTACTATGATCAAAACTGTCAGGCAGCTTTTCAGGTGGTTATTTGCTTTACTGATTCTTTAACTTAATGTACAAGTAAATTGATTTAATTTACCAAAATGTTATTTGCACAAACTGTTTAGGAAGTCAGTTATACAAGGTTAAGGCTCATCTGAGGTTGTTAAAACATATTAATGAATAGTATAATTTCACTTTGCTGAATAAATGTTCTGACATTTAGAAAAATTAACTAATACCCTAAGAAGCTGATCTAAATGAATATGAATGTATCATTTCCATTACCTCCCCAGTCTGGGTTTGAAAGAACTTAGAAATTTGGAATTCAAATAACTCCTAAAAAGGAATGAATTCCTGTCTTAATTATTTTCCCTCTCCCCTGCTGTCCTATGAAAAGATGTATTTATTTTAGATAAATATTCCAAGGTCTCTTCTGTAATTGTGTCCTTACCAGACAAACAAATAAAAAGTAAAGAGGCATTTAATAATAATATAATAATAGTGCCGTTCCTAAGCATCAGCCGTAGGAAGTAGTCCTCCTTCCTTGGGAAGAGCTTTTAGAAACCCCTATATTCTTATTACTGTCAGAAGACAAAACAATGAGTAAACATCATTAGACTAGTCATTTATTTGTAGGAATGGAATCTTTTGTTTATAATTAGATATCCCCACAGGGTGTTTTTTTTTTGTTTTTTTTGTTTTTTTTTTGTTTTTTTTTTGTTTTTTTACTTTTAACATGAAGCTTTCCAGTTGTGAGGAGGGAAGGGGAAGGAAGGGAAGAGGAGAATGAGAATGCACACATGTGCCAGGGTGCTTTGAAGAGCACATTCCTTTCTCAGTCACCAGATGAGAAGTTCCTGATGCTCTCTCCACAGATTACAGAGGTTCATGGTAGTATTTTTTTGTAGTACTTCAATTTTAGTGTAGTGAGTGTTAGTGACTCAAATTTTACCCACTCACATAAGATAAAGTCAGTGGAGACCCAAGGGGGGTCAGTTTTGAAGTTCTGTGATTATGAGCTAATTTACTACTTATGTCATTACAATTATCTTTTATTTTCTGGAAGAATAGTTTTAACTGTTGAACTTGTGTACTAAACTACTTCCTTTAAAATTATTTGATAAGAATAGATTTGTTGTGTTGGGATTTGGAGAAAAGTTACTTAGTGTCAATGTTGCTACCTTTTGTGAGTCATTAAATATAACTTGAAGTCATGGTTGTATCCATTATATTACTTTAAACAATTTGTTAATTTTTTAATGTGGATTGGCGTGTTGTTCTGCATGTATATTTCTGCACCACATGTGTGCCTAGGATCCATGGAGGCCAGAAGAGGCTGTTAGATCCCCTGGGACTAGAGTTAGCAGATCGTTGTAAGTTGACATTATGGGTGCTGGGAATCAAACTCAGCTGTTCTTAACCACTGAGCCATCTTTCCAACCTACTTAGTCTTAGCAAATGCATCTTTTCTCTTATAGGCTTCATAATTTGTGAGTGCTACATTCAAAATTGAAACAAGCTTTGAAAACGCTACTAAACTAGGCATGGTCATGTATGCCTGCAATATTAGAATTCCAGAGATAGAGGCAGGAGAATAGTGATCTTAAAGCTGTTCTGAGCAAAAGACCATCTGAATTTAAAAGTATAGGGGTTTGAGAAATAACTCAGAAGTTAAGTGCCTGCTGCTCTTGCAGTAAATTGGAGTTCCATGCCTAGCATCCGGGTTTGGGGGCTCAGGCACCTATAAATAGATGGGCACACCTACACACACAAAAAAGTGTGGCATTTCTATGGAGTACAGTAATTACTCTCACAGGTAAAACTTACTAAAGATTAAAACTGACCTCCCTATATTCTATAAACTTAAAATCTAAATATTTTTAAACATAACTATCTTTGGGAAGTTTGTTAGTGTCTTTTTTCTTCGACCTGTGTTTTCACAGAGTAGAGTACACAACACTCTTCTAGTGTGGAAATTAATTGTTCAGAATACATGCTTTGAAAAAGTGGACTAGAATTGTTTTATGATACTAAGAGAATAAAATAATTGACTAAATATTTAACTGTATAGCTTCAAGTTTGAGTCATACTTTAGTGATTCATTTGTACAGAAATACAATTTAGAAGAACAGTTATCAAGATCAGAATATTGAATGATTCAAGTTTAAAGTCAAGGACCTGATGTGGAAATGGTTTCTTTGTTGCCACTGGAACACAATCATGGTAAACCTAGAATATTGGACAATGATGGTGATGATGATTTGTGCCAGCACAAAGCTTGACTTTAAACTCATTTCCCCCTTCTGAGCATATATTGTTCTGTTCCCGAATTCTTACAATGTATCAGTTTCTTTACATTCCCCCCAGGTCCTAACTGTCTCCTGTTAGGCGATAGACTGCTTAGTACTCTTAAGAACTGATACCACTTAGGTCTTTCCCTGCCATTAGGCTTTTATTTTACTATTTTTCCACAATTAAGCGTAATCTATCTTTAGTAGAAGAAGAAACAAAAGTGATTTTTATGAAAAATTTCTTTTGGTTTCTAAGTTAAGGTTAATAAATAAAATCTACCATTTTAACTTGAGGTAAAAGGTTTACTCTTGACACATGCATTTTTTTCCTGTATTCCTGCTTGATCAAACTTGCTGTTTTTAAGTAAATGTTCTTGTGCCACTCTTTGCTTTGAATTCATGGTCCCTGTTAGGAATGTGTCTTTCTCTAACATACATGCCTTTTTGCCGAAAACTTCTGAAATCTTTGCAAGTAGCCTTCAAATATCTGCAGCTTTTTCAGGTGGGGGTAATTGTTATCTCTTGTTATTTTTGAAGCACTGTGTATCTTTTTGTTTTGTTGTAGCTGTTTACGCTCTTGTAGTCTTACAGAGTGCCTGTTTCTTTAGTCACTTTCAGATGTCCTGCCCACCAAATATCTTCCTCTACTCAGATGTTTTAATGTTTCTTTATCAACTTGTTTGAAATTTTACTAAAGATTCTTCTGAGTTGACAATTACTGAAAAGTCTCTGAAAAGACATTGAGACTCGTTATATTATTCCCTTGTGCTACATAGATAAGAACAAACTACTAATAGAATGAATGTTTTTTTTTTTTTTTTTTTTTTTTTAAAGTAGAAGAGAATGATGAATATAGTCCTTTTTGGAAAGAAAGTGCTGATCTTTCAGTAATGTTGATGATATTTGAAAATACATCTAGTCTTCAGAAGTCTCCCAATTTTATAACCTCGAACCTCTTGCTTACCAAGAGGTTTTGGTTAATCAAAGATGTTCTGTAAGGCCAGTAAGGTGGCTCAGCAGGCAAAGATGTCTGATCTGAGTTCTGTCCCCTGGACCCACAGAAGGGGTTAATGGACTCCGGAAAGTTGTCTTCTAACCTGCAACATGTGATGCAAATGTGCACATATGCACAATAAATTAAAATGTAGTTTAAAATTTATAAAGTTTTATAAATTGCTGTTAAACTTACTCAGGATATTTAGCTTCAATATTTTGTTTAATGTTGCTTAGCAAAGTATTTTTTCCTATTAGATGTGACATGTATACGTCTGTAGTTATGATCTGGTTGAAATGACATTGCTTATATCTCATATCTCTGATAAACCTGTAGAACTTTTAGGTAACTGTACTATTCTCCAAACCTGTGTAAGGAGATCACATTGAGGAATTACAAATGTATCCAAGCATTTTTGGGAGAACATTTTACTTACAGTATTTTCAGGGAAAGTGTATCTTTTGTAGGGATAAATAAGACTTTTGGAAATAACCAAAAAAAAAAAAAAAAAAGAAAAAAAAAAGAAAAAAAAAAGAAAAAAAGAAGGAAAGAAGGAAAATTACTAAGAACATAGTGTTGACTAATTTAGATTATCCTGTTTGCAATGTCAGATAATGATGATAGCCCAGTGAGACTGACTTTGAAACTTGATTCGAACTGTCCCTAGGGATAATTCAGACCTTCCTGTTGAAAAGATTTATGTGTTTTTGCTAAATTCTCTTTTATTTCCTCTTATAAGTCCACTTGTAGAGTATACTTTGTAGCCTTGCTCCTTACAGCTAAACATTTTAAATGGCATATGATGCTTTTATTCTGTTCAGTGTTAGTTTGATCTCCCTTATTCTTGATCTTCCCTTCTTTGCCAGCAGAAGTAGATTCCTGCAGAAGACTGAGGAGGTCTAGAAGAATAGTGATTAAAAGATGAAGGAAGTCTGAGTCACTGAATGATGATACTGAGGGCCACCTGTCAGCCAGGAAGATACACATTAGGCTGTTACTATGATAACCCACTCAGCTTTTCAAATAGTAGCAGTTGGCATTAACCAACATTACCTTAGAATTTAAAGAAAGGTGGTTAACCAGCAGTTGTCTTTGAAGTTATTTTGATAGTATTCCTTGGGAGACCTGCTCTTTCTTGTCTGGTTTGTTAAATAGGCATATATAATGTCAGTGCTTTAAGACAGCCCATCAGCCCATCAAGTTGATCGTGTGACTGTGATGGAATATATTTATTTGGAAGTAATTAGGTATCATCAAACAAAGCACCTATAGCTAGTCTCTGATTAAAATATTAAAACATAATCTTTAAAAACATGTATAGATATCTTAATAGCTGCCTCACAGAAATAAGACCAATCTACCAGAGTACCTGGGAAGCTCAAGGATCTTACTGTGTTTGCTGAATGGTTTTACATTTTGTTCGGTTCTTATTCCATCTCAACACTACATTGAAAGGATTAAGAAAAACAGGTGGAGAAGGAGAGGGGAGAGAGGGAAAAAACAGTTGAGTCATCTTTTTTGTATAATTAGGTTGGTGTGGTTTCATTTTCCTCCCACATTGAGATGAGTCTTGAGTACATCTGGAGGTGGTGCTCACGTTTATTCCAATTGTCCCAGTTCTAATGTTTATTTTTAATCACAAGTTGTTTCCCAAACTAAAATCTTGATTATTTCACTCATGTTGTGGGACACTGGAATTGAATAAGGTTATCCCATTATTTAAGCTAAAATTTTAAACTTAGATGTCAATAAACACTGGAACTTCCACTTCTATCTACTGTGGATTGCCAGTTTTGACTGAAGAATTGTCCAGTCAGTTATTGTCATAGAGTAAGATGAAATGACCAGTTTTATGATTAGAGAATAAAAGATGATGCTATTCTAAAATATTTCTAGCAGCAGATTTATTTTACTTTCAAGTTGTTTTTAATCATTGAAATTACTTCCTGAAAATCTTTTATGTATAATATTGGTAGAATTGTTGGCATTGAATGTGTTGTTTGTATGCAAACACAAACTAGTGTTTTATCTGTTCTTTGAACAACAAAACTACTACTACAACAACAGCAGCAGCAACAACAACAGCAAAAAACCTTCCTGGCCTTGAAGGTGTCATTTTGTTCAGGATGTTTTTATTCTATTTTTGTTTGTTTGTTTGCTTTTTTTTTTTTTTTTTTTTTTTTTTTTGCTATTCCAGCTTTAAAGAAGGACTCGATTTTGAATAAACTGTTTCATAGTTATGTATTTGGTTCTTTAGTGTCAATATTTGTGAACGTAAATGCTAGAATAAATATTTGTACCTCCCTATTTCTGGAGACTTCATTCTTTTAAACCTTTTTACTCTAGAGAAGTGTGGTTGTGTATTTACAGTCAACGGTATGTTCCCTTTGCTGGGCCTAAGGATTTTATTGTGGGAACTACACCTTGTAGAGTAGATTTATTTTACTATGCTGTTTTATGTTGAGAAAATTGATAGATTTGCACATATGTTAGTGCAGGTTTCTGTTTATAATCTTGGTATTAGTAGGTTAATCTAAAGGGCAGTCGTATATCCATAAGGTTTTAAGCAGTCATTCTTTTCCTAAACCTTTCTTGCTTTATCTCATCTATAGTTTACTATGGATTTAACTTGCCCACTCAATTATTAGGCTGTTTGTTATTGGCCTACTAGCCTGTAGTTGATATTATAGGAGCAAAGTATTTTAAGCGATTGAACCATTTCATTTATTTTTATTTAAACAAGAAAATTTTTGCCGGGAGGTGGTGGCGCACGCTTTTAATCCCAGCACTTGGGAGGCAGAGGCAGGTGGATTTCTGAGTTCGAGGCCAGCCTGGTCTACAGAGTGAGTTCCAGGACAGCCAGGACTACACAGAGAAACCCTGTCTCGAAAAACC
>JANHMN010000016.1:18863659-18878554 GCA_030674055.1 Rhabdomys pumilio
GAAAAGAAAATTTTACTTGTTTAGACAGAGTGATGTTTTCAACAATATATTAAATTATTTTGTTGCTGCTCAAATAGGAAAGAAAGCTTATGTTTTTTTTTTTTTCCCACAGTGGTGTTTTTTATATTGTTTTAGAAATCAAAGAAACTATAGGAATGCTGATATGTACTTATCTCATTTTTAAATTTTTCATGTTTTATCTGTTCATACTGTACTTTAAAGTTAATACAATTCAATTTGTCTTTTGTAGAGTTTTTATAATATTAATAGAGATAGTTAATTTTTTCCTTGCCTTAAGAATGTTCAGGTACATTTCCACAAAAGCTGCCTGCTTACAATAGCTTATAGCCATCTGTTTCAGTGTTTTTCCACAGAGACCCAAGACTTTGTGTTAGCAGGCATGTATGCCAGGCCTATTGCTGATTTTAGGCCTATGGCTGATTTTAGGTCTTCAGTGTATAAGCAGGGCTGCCCCTGACATCTCCTCCCTTCTCTAAGTATAGAAGGGCTGTGGTGATTCTAATCTTGCCAAGGCAGGGATAGAGGCCTGACCTCCATTAATTAAAGGGGACCTTGTAATGGCTCCGGTCCTCCTGTCATTGTCCAGTGAGGCATGAGGGTGATACCCGTACTGATGTCTTTTTCCTGGAGAGGGGATACCTTTGACATCAACCCCTATGCAATAAGGCTTGTCCCTCAGGGAGCCCAGAAACATATTTTTAACTTTTATTTATATTCCCTTGCAGTGCTTAGCCTCACAACCTAAGCAAGAATTCAGATCGCCAGTCAGAGGGGGTTCTGGGTGACCCCTCTCTGCTTGGTCTAGGGGTGGAAGTTTCCTCTTTTAGGTTGGATGGAGATGGGATTTGGGGACACCCTGGATAGAGTAACCTCATCTTGAGTCTCGTGGTCCTCCATAGCTAACTTATGATAATGTATCTGAATAGATTTTGCTGTCAGATTTTCTGTTGTTTCACAAAGTTAGTCAGCCTATTTAAGACCCAGGGACCAAAAGAAATAAGCAAAAATAGCCCAATTAATGGTCCCAAGATGGAAGGAAGTAGAGTTGACAACCAGCCCGAGTGGTCATAGACCTTGTAAATAGGCAGCCTTGGCGGATAATACCAACTTAGATAAGGTCAAGGGGAATCATAGGCAGAGTCATAGTGACCTGTCCCTGAACCTTCACCCAGCTGATAACCCTGTTCTGAAAGATATCTGTACTCCCCCTGAACACCTATGCTCCTGTGTCACCCCCTTCCCTACATCCTGCCTTTTTGTGTTTATAACCCCTGTGTTAAAAAGTAAAAATTATGAGTTGATAATTTAAAAAAAAAAAAAAAAAAAAAAAGAATGTTCAGGTACAGATGAGATGGCTCAGTAGCTAAAGCTGTCAAGCCTGAAACCTGACTTCAGCTCCTGAGCCCATATGGTGGGAGGGAGAACCAAGTCCTACAAGCTTTTCTCTGATCTCTGTAGAGAGAGAGAGAGAGAGAGAGAGAGAGAGAGAGAGAGAGAGAGAGAGAGAAACATTTTTAAAGAGACTGATTGCTGTTTCTTATTGACATGTCCAGTAGATTTTGGGTAGTTGTGGGGGGAATCTGATTATTCTCTTTGGCTCTTCAGAGTTCCTTTTAGCTTCTTCCATGGCAAAGAGAAGGTCCTTCACAGGCCTTCACTGTCATCTCTTTGTCATATGGCACCCTCTGTAATTTATAAGTCTTCTACTATTTTCCTTAAAGGAATGCCTAGATTTCTACTTCTAGATTCCTTCTTAGTATTTACACAGGCTTCTTTATGGATGGTCTTTAGGTTTATTCTGTGATTGTCAGCTTTAGAAAACAAGAATAGGTCAAAATTGTATTAGTAGAGTGTAGGTGAGTGCTCAGATTTCAGTTAGTTTCCTCTGTAGATTAAGTAGAAACTAATTTCTGTCTTTTATGAACGAATACAGATATTTCTAAACCTAGCCAAACACAATGAAAGTGTAGTTGAATATGAGATTATACATACACATAAAGCTATTCTCTGTGTCTGGTTTTAGAAAGAATTCAGTATCACACAATCATGTATTCTGAGAATTTGGTCTTAAATTTAGTAGTTAAGAAAAACACTAATTTCATTTAGGTAGTTCAGTATTTATTTGATTTACTTGAACATGCTTTCTCCTCTTTCAAAGACACTAGCTGAATGGTTCATACATTTCCACCATTCTTAATTGCTTTGCATACTTTAGGTTCAGTTGTATCTGTGGTAAATTCTTTCAAAATAGATTTAAGAACAGTATTATTTTAATTCTTGCTGATTCACATAGTAAAAACTCAGTTGTAGTTTTCATTATAATTTTTCTTTATTCTTGAGAATATCTTACATTTTTATAATGAAATATTTTAACTACTCATCCTATTTCTCCTGCCTTCCTGTAGTCCTCTCAATCTGTCCTCCTCCCAACTTTCTTTTTTTGTTTGTGTATGTGTGTGTGGTGAATGAGGGTTTTTTGTTGTTTTTTATATAACCTGTTAAATCCAATCAGGGCTGCTCATATGTCCATGTGGAGCTGGAGAATCTTACTAGTGAACAGACTTTCAGAGAAAAATGACTTTCCCTCTTCTGGTAACTCTCAGTTGCCAATAGCTCCTCAGTAAGTGGTGGGCTGTGGAGAGCCTCTCTGTTGCCTGTACTAGAATCTTGGCTGGCTTGCTCTTGAGCAGGTCTTATGAAAATGACCACACCAGCTATGAATTAATGAGTGCAATAGCTTAGTCATGTCCTGAGGAAAGCGTTTCACAGCACTCCACTCCACTATGTAGCTCTTTTCTCCATTCTGCATCCTCTTCTGTAATGCTCCCTCAGTTGTAATTTTTAAGTATGGCTGTATACTTTAAAGGCCATTTTGATTTTATTGAAATATATTTCAGAAAAGTATATTTCATTTTAATTGTTCTGGATCATTTAGCTATTTTTCTTTCAATATATAGTTTCAAGTTTTATTTATTTTAGGAGCACTTGTTAAATTGTTATTCTATTCTGTTCTTTTGAACAGAAGAGATCTGTAGGGACACTTGTTAAGCACATGTTGGACCTTCTTTGCCTATGTTATCAGTTATCTATTCATTTATTTTACCAAATTGTGTCTACTGATAGGAAAGGACTTTGGTTTTTGCCTTTCTCTTTTATTTCAAATAGCTTATTCAGATCAGTTTGCCCTTTTTATCCTTTATCTGAAGTTCATTTGAATTTGTGATTTTTATTTTGTAGGTTTTAAATAATGACTTAGTGCATCAGAGACTGTTGAGAGCTTAGTAAGAAGTGCTTTGCTATATCACAAGAATGAAGGAGCCAGTTCTTGCTTCTGTTGGATCCACTTATATAGCTAGTGTGATGATTAGTTACTTAAAGCAAGGTTAGCACACACCCAATTGCCCTTTTGCCTCTGCTGAGCATTTAGGTTAGCCCCAGCTACAATAAGATTCTTATCAGAAACCAAGCAGATGCTGGTACTATGCCTTTGAATTTCCTAGCTTGATGAACTATGAACTTCTTTTCTTTGCAAATTATCCCATTTCTAATATTCTGTTACTCCAGCAAAGTGAACTATGACAGTGCTTGTGTGTTAATATAATTTTTTATTAATTTTGTGTCAAGGTAAAAACACCAATAAAGGGTGCTGGTAAAATTCCTGGAACATGTAGACTTTGCAAAATCTAAACTAGTTGTAGTTATATTAGATAATCAATTACTATACATTAGATAGAGTAGAGATGAATATTGCATTCCTCCATTTTTCTTCTTCTGTTTGTTTAGTCAGGGTCTCATGATATATCCTTGGCTGGCATGGACTCAAGTAGACCAGGATGGCTTCAAATTCATAGAAATTCTCCTACCTCTGCTTCCTAAGTGTTAGGTCTAAAGGTGTGCATCACTATGCCTAGCCCTGCATTTTTCTTATTCTCGGTCATCCAGTTTTATTTCATTTTTTGAAAGTCATTCGTTGTAATTATGAGGCAAGAGAAAATATAATTTGGAAGTGATATTTAAATATTTCTATTTATATAATATAGTAAATTATATATAATATAGTAAATTATATTTCAAACTACTTTCAAAGATTGCTCTCATTACAGGTATACTAAATCTATAAATGGAACTTGGTCAATTTTTTTCTTTAACTATAATAAACCAATGGTGGGAATTCCCTGCTGTATATATGTATGACTATTTTTCAAATATTTCAGATGAACATTTTTCAAATGTTTCAGATTAAAACATATATCAGTTTTGAATATTTTGAAATTGGGGAAAAGCCACTTAATAATGTCTTACAGTCTTGATGCATTTGCTATTTTGATTTCTATGAAGATTAAAATAGGTTAAACATTATAAAATAGTATCTTTAAAAGGCAAAGGTTGTTTTATAAGATGAATACACAGTATTGTAATTTCAGATTCAGAATTAAATCCTTCAGTAAAATTAAGTTATTATGGTTGAAGTTTCACCCTGCTTAAATATCAATTTCACTCTGCTTATTAGATATTAAAGTCTTGGCATTTTGGTTGTATAAGAAAGTCTATTTAATACAGTTTTTCAGACTGCTTATTAATGACCTTTATTGTAGTCAGATTTCATTTACATTCCAAGTGCTTTAAGTGCTTAAATCTTTACCCAACTTTTTTCCTCTCCTCCCACTCCATAACTCCTCCCAGATCCACCCTTCCTCATTTTTTTTTTTTAAATAACCCACTGAGTCCAGTTTGTGCAGTTACTATTCTCAATGGGTATAGGATCAACCACTAGAGTATGGTTGACCCAGTAGGGGCTATTTCCTTAAAGAAGCTGTATTTATCTTTACCAAGAAGCCATCAACTGTCAGTTGATCCTCAGGAGTAGTGGGGTACGGGAACCCCTCCCTCTTCTATACTACAGCATTGATTTGTTTACTCTTGTGCAGGCAGCCACAGCTAATGTGAGTTCATGAGTGCAATTATCTTGTTATGTCTAGTAGACACTGTTTCACTCTGCTTCTCCCCAACCTCTAGTTCTTAAAATCTGCCTTGTCCATGAAGCCTGGGGAGAGGGGGGTGATAAAGATGTTCTATTTATGATAGAACACATGCACATTTATTCTCTGCACATTTATCAGTTGTGAATTCCTGCATTAAGCACCACCCACTGTGCAAAGAAACTTAAAATGAGGATTGATAGCTGCATTAATCTATAGATATATAGCTATGAATTTAGAGAACAGTTTAAGATTGTATTCTTTTAACAAAATAATAATAGGCTCACCCCCTGGGACCTGTGAGCACATCAACCATGGGTTTTCAACCAGGTTAGCAGTGTAAGAAATGCTTTTCCTTTGTGGAGTGGGTGTTAAATCCAATCAGAAAGCAGCTGTTTACCATTGTAACATTTCATGCTACTCTTGCACCCATGGGGATATCTTGTCACACTGGTCATTGTGGTTCACAAAGTGCTCAGTTGGGTAAAGCTGTTGCTAACTTCCTCTTAGCAACCTATATTAGCTCCCTCTGGTACTATGAAAGCTGGAAGCAAAGAAGCTTCTTGGTCAGTACCCACTTGATTTCTCCATGTCCTGTGAGCAAAATATGTGAGGTCTTCAACAGTAGTTCTTATC
Source organism: Rhabdomys pumilio (assembly GCA_030674055.1). Lineage (NCBI taxonomy): Eukaryota > Metazoa > Chordata > Mammalia > Rodentia > Muridae > Rhabdomys > Rhabdomys pumilio. Next base: position 18,869,296 of record JANHMN010000016.1, read on the forward strand.
AAATTCTGGTGCTCAGCCAAGAGAAGGGGCAACACCCTGTGTCTGTCTGTCTATCTATTCATCTATCTACAATCTACTTATCTATAACATACATTTATTATTTATTTATTTATTTATTTATTTATTTATTTATTTATTTGGAGGGGTGTCTCTAGTTTAACTGTGACCAACAACTTGATGTATCTGTACCTGGCACGAGGCTTGCATTTGGTAAAATAAAGCTTCTGGGAAGACAATTATTATCCCTTGTGTAGCATGAAGCCAATTAAACTTCTTTCTATGAATAAATAATAAAACATGTTTCTATATGCTTTTAAAACATCCTTAATGTTAACTAAATCTTCATCTTTTATCTTCCTGGTGTTCGTAAGCATTTACTTGAGCCTTTACTTAAAGTTGAAATTTTGCTATATATAGCTAGTGCTTAGTTTGAAAAGTGACTTTTTGAACATCTGACTGGTTATTAAAATTAACTAGGTAACTCCAGAAGCTTAGCTTGTCATTGCAAATTTCAAAGAACTGATTGCCCTTTATGTAGAAGGATATTTTCTTAAGTCAAGCCTTTGGTGTCCTTGTGTGTGTTTGTGTGTGCACGTGCATGTTTAAGCACCTGGATCCTAAAGATTCAGTCCCAATTTTCTAGCCATTGGCTTTTGAGCTTCTGTAGAATTTGAGTGATCTGGTATTCAAATTTCTTCTAACAAACTCTCCTTACTGTGTTTTACTCTACATCTCAGAATAGTGTTGACTTCAGGATCCTGCTGCCTCAGCATCTGGGTGTTAGGATTAACAGGCAAATCATGCTTGGTGATAAACAAAGACATATTTTGTGTTTGGATATGTGTGTGTGCAAAGGCGTGTCCGTGAAGGTCTGAGGACAACTCAGGTGACACTTTGCTTTTCCATCTTGTTTGAGAAAGGTCACTCCTTTGTTGCATATGATCTACTAGCTGGCCTGAGAGTTTCTGAAGATGTTCCTTCCTCAGCTTCCATTTCCCTGTAAGGTTATGTTGCTGGGATGACAGATGGTGACTACTGCTTGCTTCTATTGGCTGGTATTATTAGTTCATTATTTGTAATAAAATGCTAACATAATTTCTGCACACAAAATAATTAGAAGAAATAATGTTAGTGCTTAGTTGTATTAAACATGTTGCTGAGTACTTTTCCAGTTAGGATATGTTGCAGTTGCAATGAGCTTCTTGAAATGAGAATAAAGTAGTTGATTCCTGTTAGCTGTTGTGACATCTGTCTTATAGAGTTTATACTGTTTATCCTATACTTCAGGGAGTGATACCTCTACTTAAAGATTTACGTATAAATGATTTAAGTTTATGTTTTGCTTGTATCATTGTAAATGGAATGCTTTGGCTTACCTTGACTTGATTTAAGTCTAAACATGAATAATTGACTTGCACATACAGAGGGAGCTGAATATAGGGTAACCAGACTGAAATGTGTTAAAGTTCATTAAAAAAAGGAAAATGGGAGTACTTTTATTGTATGCTTTATATTATGCATAATGGTCAGAAACATGATATTTTTACTACTTTTTAAGTATAGTTTGCAGGGTCTGGTGGCCTGTATCGCCCTATAGCTAAACTTTGTAAAGTTTCTAACATTCTCAAACTTTGAGGTTTTTTGTTTAGTTTAGTTTTGTTTTTTGTTGGGTTGTTTGACTGGTTTTGGTAGAAATTCCACTTTGTTAACCTTCCACTGGAGATTAGTATCTTAAGATGTCAGATTTTCAAAATTACTAGTCCAGTAATTGCCACTGAAAACACCACATACACAAATGATAGAAGCACATTAGTTGGACATCCTATTGCATCACATTAGCACTTGGATCTATTGTGCTAAAATGTAAAACTGGAACTGGTGATAAATATATACAAACCGTAAAATTTAAGGTTATCTCAGCTTAGATTTTAAAGGAGTCAAAATCTTAACTCATTGACAATTGAGATAATATGAACAGTTGAATTTGTTGAAATAGTTTTACTGTTTATGATAAATCCTCTGATAAATCTAAAGTTAATTGTATTTGATAACTGGAGCTATTCTGGTTAATCATTTCATGAAAGAATACTGTCGTTGTTAGTTGAGGAAGACACTTTACAACAACTTATGACCTTTATATGTGTGACAACACAAACATGTATATACATATCTGAGCACATTCATGCATAAACATGCACACAATAATTTTTTTAGTCTGTATTTATTTACCTTAAGATTAAGAGGATTTTGTTTTTTGTGATGATAGGTACTGAACCAAGGATTGTGTACTGATCAAATGATCTACGTCATCAACGTAACAGAGGGTTTTAGAAGCACACAGACTACACATAACTTTCAAATAGTTTAGAATAGATTAAGTAGAGGCACGCACCTCTTAATAATTATGGCTTTTGATTTTCTGTGTCCTTTTTATTAGCAGGCAACTGCTATAAGTATTAGCTTTGCCATTAAAGTAGTAATTGTTTTTATTCTTTTTGGTGAAAAAAGTATAAAGTAACTTAACCTTAAGAAAGTCATGACAAGGCCAGGCAGTGGTGACGCACGCCTTTAATCCCAGCACTTGGGAGGCAGAGGCAGGCAGATTTCTGAGTTCAAGTCCAGCCTGGTCTACAGAGTAAGTTCCAGGACAGCCAGGACTACACAGAGAAACCCTGTCTCAAACCCCCCACCACCAAAAAAAAAGAAAAAAAGTCATGACAAATCAAATTAAAGGGAAAAAATTAAATTTGTTTTTCACAGTTCATAAAATTAGTAAATACTGCTTTTATAAAGTGGGAAAACTATTGGAAAAAATTAAAAGAGGTGATTAAGAAAGGGAAACAGGGAAAATAGTAAAACAAAAGCAAGTGGGAAGAATCATAAAATAGGAAAAATATTTTGTAACTAGTGAAATCAGTGAGATAAACTCACTTTACAATAAAAAGTTGATTAGATAGTATGTACAAAATACACATATTAAGTTTGATTGGTAACTTTTGAAAATTAAAGAATAAGCATACAAGATATATAGAAAGCAGAGGGGATCATAATGTTCAGCTTGATGTTATTTAAAAGCAAAAAACTGTAAATGAGCCAGATTTTAATTACAGTGTATATAAGTCATCATGATGATGTTAGGAATTGTACATGGACCAAATTGTAAAGAACTACAATATAAATGAACTTTTTCACAAAGAAAGTTTTTAGGACTTAATAGTTTAGACATATTAGAGTACATTTCTAAGTAACACTTCAAGTGGTTAACTCTGCATTATAGATTTTTATTTAAACTGACAAGTTTCCTTATCGTCTAAAACCAAATTGTAACTTCTCTACTCAGGACAATTAATCATGGTTTTCTTTTCTTTTTCTTTTTTTTTTCCACAAAGAAAATTACAAACAATCCTAAACAGAAATAGACAACATTAGATTTTCTGCCTTTAGTCCACACTAAAGTTGCATTCAGTTATAAAAATAAAGAAGGAATTTGGTAATTTTCAGATTTTTCTCCAGTAATTCTTAGGTGAAACAAAAGTTATGTTTTTAAGATAGTGGCTAGAAAATATAACAACAAAGTATATAGTATTATTTCTTTCTATTTTGATAAACTAGTAGTGCTTCAAGAAGATAGCTAAGTGACAAATCAAAATATTTTTCGTGATCTTTAATATTATGGTCAATATACATTGCCTGACTTAAGATGGGACTGGAAAAGCTCTGAGACTTGGGAACTGTATTGGTTCCCAATCCCTTGGACTTTATTCTAGGTATATACGCTGGTAGTGAGTTATTTGTGTTGGATACATGGATACATCTTCTCGTTTCTTTATATGTTAGGTGTTTCATGTGATGATGTTGATGCTGACCCTGACTGGGAAAGACGTTTTTCCTTTGATTTTGCTCTATTTCATTACACAATGAATTCCCTCTGCTGCTTTGAGGTCTTCATCTGCAAATAGAGATATTGAATTAAAATATGAAGTTCTTTGTGAATGTTATTTGTATGGTCATGAGTAAATTCATTAACTGTTAAACATCAGATTCCTTTCTGTCTGTAGTATCTGAAATTGTATTTTTGTGGGAGAGAAGCAGCTTAGGGTACCATGAAAGCAGAAGTGATTGAGAATTTCTTAACTAGAAAAACAGAGAAAAGGATGTTGAGCAAACGTTCACAGCATTTGTATGATGTCTGACATCTGAACTGGCCTTGAAGATCAGTAGGAGCTTTTCAGATGAACTTGGAAGGACAGAATTATAGGTTGACAATATAGAAGGTTCAAAGATAGAGACAGCACCTTCTACTTTTGAAAAATACAAATTATTCCTGTGACTCTAGAATAGGCATGTGGAGGAGTAACAAGATAACAAATACTGAAATAAATGAGAATCAAATTGTGGAAATCATTTACTTCATAAAATAGATTATAACCATGGAATTAATTTTAGCAGTGGTACTGAGGAGCCACTGTAAGATTTAATTGAAATAAATGCAGAGATGGCATTTACAAACAAAACTGGAAGTTTGTGAGGCATGATAGAATCTTAATTAAAGCTGTAATGAGATGATGGGTAGATTTTATTACAGGTGCCTAAAATAGTTGGGCTTTCAAGGGTATTTGAAGATACTCAAGATATGTTTGTTATATATATATGAATGCATTTTCCTGGAAAGGGGTCCGTAACTTTCATCAGCTTATATAAGAAGTGTTTGGTGTATCTATGTTACAGGAAAAAGTGATAAAGTGACATTTATAAGCTCTGAAGTTTATGAATTTAAAAATATGCTCTAACATCTAATCTTTTTTTTTTTTTCTTCACTTTTTTTTAGTGGACAGACCAAAATCTCAGCAGATTCGAACTTCTAGTACAATAAGACGAACCTCTTCTTTGGATACAATAACAGGACCTTACCTCACAGGACAGTGGCCACGGGACCCTCATGTTCACTACCCTTCATGCATGAAAGATAAAGCGACTCAGGTAAGATGAGAAAAATCAAAACCAGTTCTTTGATTTTGAAACTAGAATATTATTAAATTATCCTGAATACGAAATAAACCCAACCAAAGCAGAATCTCTTGTTTTAAGTACGCAGCAGAATAATAATTTGTCATTCAGCTATAGAAGATTTTAGTTACTTAATATTTAATAAGTAAATTCAGGCTGTATTATGATTTTGGAGACATGCTGTCATTTTTAAGAATTGCTTTGTAATAAAATGAAGATAATGATTAGGAAGCATTTTTGAAATTTTTTTCAAGAAAAGTTTGCACAGGTCTTGAAAAATAGTTTGTAGAATATCAGCAACATGGATTATGTTGTTTTTTTTTTTTTTCCTGTTACAAAGGCCAGGCTAATACCAGTGAAATAGGAGATTTGCCATTTTCTTAACTTATCCTATTTCAGAAGATTCCCTAGCCTTTTGATGTGAAGAATATCTCCTCTCATATCAGAAAAAAGTATCTGAACATCTTCATTTATTGTGATCTGAGTTTTGAATATATCTTCACCAAATGTTTCTTGAGAAATCATGAATTTTATTGAAAATATAAGTGATTTTTACTGGGCATAAAGAATGTGTTAGCCAGGTGGGGGTAGAAGATACTAAGTGGGTATTAGATTAGGGAGTATGTAAACGTAAGGGCATTCAGAATAAGAACATTTTGGGCTTTATAGTTTAAAAAAAGAATTAGAGTTTCTTGTTTGAAGAATGAGGGAAATGAAGGATAGAGCATTTTGTACGTGGTCTATGAAAACCCTTTTTATCAGGTTGTTGTCATTATGTTAGGTAAGCTTGGAAACTGAAACGCGTTGCTTTTATTATTGTCCATCCTATCAGCTCTACTTTATAATTCTTTTTATGACATAACCTTTGCTTTTACTTGTTTTAACAAGGAAAAGCATAAGTTCGATATGGCAAGCAGTGGGATTCTCAGCCGAATGGTTTGCACACCTTATAGATGTGGGCCTAAGCATTTAGAGGAAGGCACAGATGGAGATGACTAAGAACCATTTTCTAGAAGAGTTGGACTCTCGGTTGTGTAAGAGTGTAGGTTAAAGGATAAAAGAATGAATTCAAGCCAAATGAATCAGAGCATAATGTTAAGTTACACAAAGGGATGAAAGAACTAGATTTATTCATTTGGAAGCAACTAGAGGGAACAAACATTTATTAACTATATACCATTAACTGTTTGTTTTATCACCTGTATCTTGTTTAATTTTCACAAGTACATTGAACTGTAACTCACATGGGAAGCACAAACTCAGAGAAACAAAACGACTTGTCCATGATCATACAACAGAGTCATATTAAAAGTAGATTTCTTACACAGATTATGTCTGGCTTCCCTAGTGTAATAGCTGGCATGGTGCTGAAAATAGTTGCTGTTTTTTTTTTTCTTAACTAAGACAAAAATATTTAATGTTTATTAAAAGTATGTTTTGTGCTGACAGTATCCAAAAACAGTATCTTATTTATTTTTCAGAACAACTCTGAGAAACAGGAGCCTAGGAACAAAAAGCAGGAAGAAGAACTGGATTAGTATAGTCATAGAAGCCAAAAGAGGAAACATTTCTAAGAAAGATTATTGACTGATGCTAAAGAGAAGTCACAGAGAGTAAGGATCTGGGGATTAAGTGCACACTGTTGTAGCGAGTATAGCATTAATGCTGTGGTGGAGTTCAATGCCAAGGTACTTGGGAGTGGAGAGGAGTATAGAGGTAAAGGAAGCAGTTCTGGCTAAATTACCTACGTGTCTCTATCTGTGCAGTTGGGATATTGAAACCTAATGCTTTGTTACATGATTAAGTATGATACCTAAGTGTGGCAAATGCTACATATACACCAGGTTTTAGTACTAGCTATAGAAAAAGCCACTTTTAATATTTTGCAGGGTCTTTAGTACATATGAGCATCTATGAAGCATGTGTGTGTAAATTATATACTTATATAAAATATGGCTCATCTTCCCACTTTAACAGATTTTCTTAGGGACAAGAGAGTTGAGTTTGAACTGTGGATTCTTGGACTCCTCATAGTTATATGGCAGAAAATGTCTACATGGGCCATCCCAAGTCTTAACTATTCTCTTTTTGTGCCATACCATATTCTGTAATTGGAAATGCTTTTATACATTTATAGATGTTTAGTATATACTTCTCTACTCCCATTCTCACAATTAGATTATATCCATACTCTCTCAGGAAGTAAGAACTAAGAAGTAGGTCCTTTCACACTATGGAGGTCAAGATTCCTTCTAAATAGACACATACACATACTTATTCATATACGTCAGCATATGGGTTAAGCTTCTGGTATGCATGTGCTTTGTCTTTGAGGGTCCTTTCACCCTGCATATGTCTAGAATAGGGTCAGAGTAATTTCCTCTAAATCATGAAATACAGAAGGAGAGCTTGCCATGCCTGTGTCTGGATATAGGTCATTTATTTAAAATTTGATATTGAAAATAAAATATAAGACTTAATTCTGAGCTGATGAATTTAAGGCTTAAAAGAATTAGCTGATGTATTCATGTTACATAGCTTGTTAGGTATGAAGAGACTAGAGCCCAGATTGTGCTGATTCTTAGGCTTCTGGTTTTTCTCCAATTCTTTACTTCTCAAACAACTACTGATTTATATAGCATTTAATCTAGTGTTTGACTCATATGCCCAAGAAATGGTCTTGCTTCCAAAGCATCTGTAAGTTTAATTAAAGATACAGGAGATGAATATACAAAATTAGTTTTATGACTATATCCATGTTCATGGATTGACTCTTGAACTCTTGATGGGGAGTAGTTTTTCTTAATTTGGTGAATGTCAACTGGGAAGATAGTATATTCTCATCTTGTTACAGATATTAAATATTTGTCTTTCCTTTGTAAAGGGCATTGGTAATACCTTCTTTCTTTATTTCTTTATTATTTCTGTGTTTCAATTACCTGACAGTTGATGGCTAGAGAGAAATTCTTAATTCAAAAAAATATGTGTGGGCCTTTAAAAAGGAAGTAGCTTTAGGTTGTCAAAAGATAATGAGCTTTGGAGATAGAGCTTATTTTTAGATCAGTGCCTGCTATGGTGAAACCCACTGAGAGGGTGGAAATGTTGAGTGCCTTTGACCTTATGTTCAAATCAAGGACCAGTAGACAAGAACATCTAAATTAAATGAAATGTTAGGGTTTTTTTTTTTTTTTTTAAAATAAGCATATTTTGTAACTAAAATTGTAGACATTTATTGTATATAACATGTGTTGGTATATGTATATACTATGAAGTGACTATGTCCATTCTCATAACTTCTTTGGATAATAGCTACACTTACAATTTAGTATCTGCATTTTTCTAATGCTACCCATACATCATTTAACAGCAGAGACACATTCTAAGAAATATCCTTATGCAGTTTCACCATTGTTTAAGTGTGTAGAGTGGCTGCAAACCTAGATGATATTAGCCAATTGCTGGCCCATAATCTCTTGATGAAGAGATATCTGAGGCTCAGGTTGACAGAACATTGTGCTGTTTCACAGTAGACATTTTTCTTTTCTTTTCTTTTTTTAAATATGGAAGTATATGCTCTGATGATAAGGCATAGTATTTTAAGTATATAATAAAGTAATTGTCTATTTTCAATTATTACATGTGGAACATAATTTTATATACTGTATGTTTTTACACCTGTAGACAATGTAGTATTTTTCTCACCATAAATATGAAATGTATTATGTGACCATTTTAAAAGCACTGTGATTAGGCAATAAGAGTGTTTTCAATCCCATTAATAATTTTATGGGATCCCTGTTATCTGGGTCCTTATAAATTCATTGAAATGTCATTATGTAGCACATGACTATATGTGTTATGTTATTAACCATGGTCCCTATGAAAGTTTATTTCATGAAGTTCTTTTTCTTTATTGAGAATTGATGCCCTTTACACCAGTATTGTCCTAGTATTCTGCTCATATGGATTGACTATTGGGCATGTGGATTTAGGTTATAGATGTAAATACATTTGTCAAAGTTTATTCTAATGTGTATTTTAGCATATGATTGTTAACCTTAAAAATAGAGGCTATAGAAACACACTGAACTCTGAGTTGTTTCTAAAGTATAATACTATCTACTTTGAAATGAATTAAAAATAAGATTTGTTGGATAGATGGATACATATTTGATAAAGGAAATACAAAAAAATATTGTATATGAATGTGTGAGCTTTATGAGTAGCCATTGAACTCCCGCAACTCTTGTGT
>JANHMN010000016.1:18878564-18923404 GCA_030674055.1 Rhabdomys pumilio
GTGTGTGTGTGTGTGTGTGTGTAAAGTGGACAATGAAAGCAGTCTATATCAATAATCAAAGGTGTTTTCTATAATTTTCCAGGTATACAAATGATTGAAGCTGTTCGCAGATGCTGACTTTAGTGAATAGCTTTAAAAATCTGATACATATTTGTTATGACAATGCAAAGTACCAGTCTCTCTTGCTACTCCATCCATCTAGGCTACTGAGTAACACTGAGAAGTATACGCTTCTTACTGACCTTATCCTTTTGGTATGAGCAGGAAAATACTTAATAGTTCTAAGCTATTTATGTGTACTATTGAATAGTTACTATCTCATAATCCAGTATACCAATAGACAGTGTATAACTATTTCACACAATTTCTATAAGCCCTTTTGGTGTATAGTGTTGTTTATTTTAATTAAAAGCTTGCAAAACTTTCAGCATGGACATAAAATCAATATCAAAAAGGAATAGATGAAAGACATAAAGTAGAAGTCCCCCTGCCCAGTTTTATAAAATGTCTCAGATACATATTCTAACAAATTAATGGATTCAACATGTTTTACATTTATCTTGGAAAAGAAAAAAGTCACCTATCCTAAGAGAGACTTTTCACTTTTGACACCACACTTACCACTTGTCATAGGACAAGAATACCATGCTGTTAAAATTTCTTGTGAAACCCATAGACTTTTCATTTCTCACAGGAATGCACTAACAGAGCTTTCATACTTGTCCCAGAGTGTCTTAATTCATTTGTACTAAAAAAGTAGTACTATTTCAGGTTAGATGTTTCTGGATCTTATCGATTTTGTTTATTAAGTAAGCCTTTGAGGCTCAGAATAGTTTTTATAATTTAGATGAGTATAAGTAGTGGCTGCCAACTCTTAAGCCCTCTTTAACTAATCATTATTAACAGAGTTCTTGTGCGTGGGGTGGGGAGCAATGCACATGCTTTGAGAATGTCTGTGCCTATAGAACAGCATTAAATATGTACTTGCTGATGTAATTGTATTTTACACTGTAACTCTAATGTGCTTCTTCTGCTTAATGGATCCTAGGCATCCGGCTTGACTTCATGGCCGACTTCAGAAGTGTTTTATTAAATTTATCATAGACTATTTTTTCCTGTAATATTGCTGTGAAACTCCTAACTTTACAATATTGAAGAATCTTAACTAAGTAAAAGGTTATCTGTTTATTTAGTTATTTTTTGTCTTTTAGAAAAGAACTAATACCTTTTTTATAAGATCATCTAAGTATTGCTTCATATTTTGTTTTATGTTCTGCTGTTGTAATTAAGGTCTTTGACTACCTTCTAATTTATTTGTACTGTATCTCTGTTGAATGTTCTTGTTTCTAATACATTGTCAGGTAATTTTCTTTGGCTTTCTAGACATGATCATGCAAACAATAATTCTGTCTTCTTCTTATCTATTCCTTGTTGTTAAGCATTCTCTTACAATTGCATGTGTTAGTACTCTCAACCATTCAGATACTGATTATGTTAGCCAGTCCTGCTCTTGTCTCTAAGGTAAATGTACTCAGTGGGCATTACTTTGCTATGAGGTGAGTATTGTTGTTGTGTGTACTTGCAGTACTTGTATTCTTATTTTACTAAGTTTGTTTCTTATTTTAGTCAAGAATAACTGCTTATATGACAGCTTACTTATATAAAAATATTACTTATGTAAAAAATTTTATTGTTACATAAAATAGCATTCTATAATATGAATCTTCCTTAAAAATGTTTATTCCATGCTTGGAATTGAATCCATTACTTCAAACATGAGAGACAAATTTCCACCTATGTCACTTTTCAGCTGTAGTGATTAGAGACCTGAAATAAATATACAATAGCACATGAACTATTTATTAATATTTATGGTATTAAATATTTGGAAGTTTATCATGAAGGCCTGGAGTTTTTTAAATGATGTCATACATATGTTAGTGTTAGTTATACTTGCTTTGTGAAAAGGTCTTGCAAGATTTCCTTCCTTTGTGTTTTAGCATGGTGTGAATACTATTTGAATTTTCACTTGAGTCTGAAAGAATTTTAGTCTATGAACTTTATTAGTGTAGTATGTTTTTAGATTGTAGTTCTGTAGAAAAAAAAAACTCAGTTCTTTGCCATGACTTTTTATGTTCTTTGTTTATATGTGAAAGAAATTTCAGTACATGTGTTTCATGAGCCAGATACTTGCTGGAGGGTCCCTTGAGCTTAGGACTCTGAGAATAGCCTTGGGATATGGTAAAAACCCTATGTCAAACAAACAGTCCCATTAAAACTTGTATCCTTTAAGGATGAAAGTGGATTGTTAAATCTTGAAAGATGCCAGCGGTGGTGGTGCATGCCTTTAATGCCAGCTCTCAGAAGGCAGAGGCAGGCAGATGGAGCTCTATGAGTTTATGGTCAGCTCAGTCCCCAGAGTGGTTCCAGGATAGCCAGGGATAAACAGAAGAAACCCTGTCTCAAAAAAACAAAACCCAAACAAAAACAAAAAAACTCAAAACAAAGTCACAAATGGAATTTTTGTATATGTGTGTTCTTTCTCTAGGTGATGTTCTTATTTCCTATTTTAAACTATTTATTTTAATTACTATTTTAAATGATTTATAGTTAAAATTATGAAAACATACTAAAAGATACATTATGTAAGTTTTTCTTAATCTCATTTAGCTTTTGTATACGATGGTTTATGACCTACCAATAGCCTTCCCTAGGAGTCTGCCTTTGAGAATACGTATTTATGAGTTGGCTATAGCCTTCATTCAGCAATCACAGCTCTGAATTAAAATATATACGTTCTTCGAAATAGTACTAAAATGTCCAACCTCTTCTTTTTTTCTGAAAATAGCTTGTTTAGGTAATTAAAGGAATAGGTGGTTATGCAAACTTTAATAATAACTATAATAATAGAGAACTTTCAATTTAGATCAGAAGTTTTTACCCTAAATCACAATTGATAGAACAATTTGAGCTTGCTGTGCCCTTGCTTCACATGCTTTCTATTGACACTTTCTTAAGAAAAAGCAGCAATTCTTTTTTTTTTTTTTTTTTGTATTTAACTTTTTGAGTACTTTATATGTTCTACATATTAATCAGTCAGATTAATAGCAGACATAGTGCTCCCATTTTGTGGGCTGTTTTTTCACATTGTTATTCCCTTTGCTGACGAGAGGCTTCTTTAGTTTATGTAATCTCATTTGTTAATTCTGTTTGTGCATGTATGTGTGGGTATGCTTATGGGTATGGGTGTGGAAACATGAAAGGGTGTGTGTATGTGATTGTGTGGAAGTTAGAGGTCAGCATCAAGTGTTGTTCCTCAGGTGCTGCCTGCCTTGTTTGTGGAGATAGCAGTCTCATTGGACTGGAATTTACCAATTAGACTAGGCTATCTTACCAAGGAACTCCATGGAGATCTCTCCCTCCCCAGCACTGGGGTCACAAGTATGTCACCATGCCCAGTTTTTGTTTTTTTTAAAAACAGAGGTTCTAGGTGTTGAACTCAGGTCATCATGCTTGTGTGACAAGCTCTTGACTAAACCATCTCTTTATCACATCTCCTCAAAATTTGTCAATTATTGGATTATTTCCTGTACTTTAAAAAATTTTTATCAGAAACTCTTTGCCTATTCATATGTCTTAAACTATTTCCATGTTTTCTTCTAGTGGATGCAGAGTTTCAGGTCTTAGATTAAGGTCTTCAATCCATTTTTAATTGGTTGTTGACAGGGTAAGAGATAAGAGTATTAATTTTCTCCTGTGTGTGGCTGTCCAGATTTCTGAGCACCATTTGTTGAAGTGGCTTACCAAACAATTCAGTCACTCAGTGGGCAAATTAAATAAACAGACGGTTTTCAAAAGATGGAGTACAAATAACTAATGAACATTTAAAAAGTGATCAACATTCTTAGCCATCAGGACTAAATCAAATTAAATAAAATCAAAACATTGGTTTTTTTTTTTTTAATACCCCAGTTAGAATCACTGTCACTAAGAAAATGACATGCCAATGAAGATGGGAATGGTGGTAATTGACCACAATGGAAATCAAAATATAGTTTCCTTAAAATACTAAAAGTAAAACTACCATATAATAAGTATGCTACTACTAGGAATGTACTCAAAAGTTATCAAAGAGAGCAGATGAGGGAGACACCTGCATGTCCTTGTTTATTGCAGCACTATTCACGATAGCCAGGTTGGATAAGCCAAGGTGTCCATTAACAGATGAGTAGATAATATGTGATATGTATATTATCTCATAGAGATGGAGTGTACTCATAGAGATGGAGTTTTATTTAACCATAAAGAAGAACAAAATATTGTTAAGGAAAGTGGGTGGAACTTAAGTTTATTAAATGAAATGTCAGAATCAGAATGAAGACTATTGCATGTTTTCTCACATAGAAGGATATTAGATTTGACAGATGTATGTATAATCATTTATATGTGCATGGCATAAAAGTGGAAGTAGATCTTGGAAATTTTTAGAAGTGAATATTGTTAGTTGTTAGAAGTCTGACCACAGCAGACCACTCCAGACCACATGGTTCCAAGGATGGGGGGAGGTTTATTCAGGAGATAGGTCAAAGGTGAGGGGAAGAAGATGGAAGGATAAGAGAGCGAGGTCAGGAGGTCCTGCCTGTTTTATATGGGCGGTGACGTAGTATCTCCCAGGTAAAGGTGAGGTAGCCAGGTGGATTCTGGGAGAGTATGGCGGATGCCTTGGCAACGATGTGGGGGTCGCCTAGATGTGATGTCACTGGGTTCAGAGCCTGATATTAACAAATATGATCAAAATGCATGATATACTAGAATGTAAATATACTTAAGAAACTCATGGTTTTTTTCTTAGCACAGTTAAGTATATCCCTTAGACAAACAACAAAAGTTTCTACCCAGGACCATGACCACTTTGGTGTGGACTGACTGTTTAACTCCAGATGTGCTTTATAAGATTATAGCTTAGAATAAGATGAAGGAATAATATGAGAAAGGATTATGTATCTCTAGATGCTAATACTTATTTTGTGTCATTGATCATTTTTTACATGAGAGGAACAATGTAAACGATTTTAAAAGATTTTTGTGCTTCCAGAATTTACAGGATAACTCTTTTACCTACTTTAGTGAGGATTATGTAGAATAATCTATATTAAGCTTTAACATAGTTATCTACAAATGAAGATGCTAATATTTATTAGCATCTTTAAAATATTAGCTACTTTAAAAAAAGATTTTATGTGTACAGGTGTTTTTGTTTATATATGTGTGGGGAGGGGGCACTGGTGAGTGTGCAGTACCTGCAGAGGCCAGAAGTGGGCGTAGGATCCTCTGGAACCAAAGTTAAAGAAAATGTTTAGCCTCCATGGTTGTTAGCCACCATCTTGGTTCTGAGAACTGAACCAAGGTCCTCTACAAAAGCAACACTCAGCTATCTATTTTACTGTCCTATTACAACTGCCTTTGTGATAGAATATAATATTTCACTGTCATTAAGGTTAAATACAATGATATTAATGTCATTATTATTAGTACCAACAGTTTATTATATAAATTTACAATTAAGAACAGTAAGTCTTGTCTGGCAGGAAGTGGCTTGGAGATGATAGATTACCTCAGAGCCTGAAACAGCTCTGAAGTTCTGTAATTACTATAAGGTTGAATTGTAATTCAGTCAAGTATTGTTTGTCTTCTTTGTAATTTTACAAATAAATGATACTTTAGATTTGCAAACTAAAGTGTGGAAGTCTGAGTTTCTATTATGAAAAATTCTTCTTTGGCTATTATTTAAATTTGCCATTATCATGGTTAGTTTTTATGACTTCTGTGGAGTTTATTGGGGTGGCGTGAAAAATAATTTGACAGTACCTAATAGTTACTCATTATCAGGGATAAGCTATTTTTAAAGTATTACATTACTAAAATGCAGCAAGACACACGAGTGGTCAGTGTGCCAGCATGGCAGATTTTAATTGAGTAACTTCTTTTTATCAGTAGTCTTAGATTTTAGACTTGCTTAGATGTATAAAAGGTTCCTTTTCTCTTCCTTGATAGTGAGGCAGTTTGGATAGAAAGAGGAACCTCCTAAAGTATAGTGGCCAAAGAACATTCTGTTATATACAATAATAAAATTATTGAGGACTGTGTTTGCAAACTATTTGTGGAATAATGTTCTACAGTTGTTAGTAAGTATTCTTGTAAAGTAAGTGTCCAATAATCATGTAAGTAAGGAAAAGTTAAGCAGGTTTTTTTAAAGTGTGTATGTATTTGAGTTTTTAGAATGCTAAACTATATTGTATGTGGAGTAGAAAGATGGAATGAGTGATTTCCCCCAAACTTATTTCTCCATGGAACCCTTGTATTAAACATTCTTACTAATATCTAGAAGCAAAGCTGTAAGTAGCACTTTTTCTAAAATTCTAGTCCAGATTGTAGACAAAATAATGGGAGTTGGACCTTCGGTCTCACTGATGCCAAAGGAAAGAAACTCTACTACTTTATTTTGTCCAGTTATTTTTCTGTTTGTAATTTTTAAACATTTATGAAATGTTCAGCATCGAAGGAATTGAATTAAAATTTATTTAGCTTTTCTTCTCTAGCATATTCATTTCCATGACTAAATTTTTTTCTGTGACTGTACTTTTGGTTTCTAAATGTTGTGATCTTTTGTTGTTGGTTTTTGTGGCAACAGTGCTACTTAGAAGAAATACAAAAGTATTAAGTTATGTGAAGCCTCAAAATTTTGACAAAAGTGGTCACAGAGGAAAAATTCTGTAATAGATTATTAAAAATAATATTATTTGGAGGGCTAAATTATTTTCAGGTTGTTCCATCTAGGATTGAATATAGGAAATTTTGATAATTTTTGAAAAACATTATTAAATGTATTGTTTCAGACATTATTAAATGTATTGTTTGTTATCCTTTTTCTTGTCAGATGAATAATATATTCTTTCAGTTGATGAATGGCCCCCTTTAATAGCAAGCCCCTCAAGCTGCTTGACTTCTCTCTATCCTGTTGGTATTCAGTTGTCACTGGTTTGGTTTTAGATAGTTGACACTTTTAAGAGGGAGTAATTTTAAAGATGCTCATAAGCATGTGAACTGCATGAAGACATTGGAATGATGGCTTCTTCATCACATTATGGAAATTCTCAAGTGCATGCAATACAAAAGGCATTCTAATGCCACATGTGTGTTGTGCTAATCATTACCCTTTGTCTCCTAGTTTTTGCTTTTGCTAATTTACATTATACTAGGTTTTTCTCAAAAGTTAAAGTGTGGTGTTTAAATATTTGGGGGTTTTTAAAAACAAATTTCTTACTTTATTGTAATATTTAAGGTTGAATGTTTAGTGTTAATATCAATTAATGTTTAAATAATTGAAAATTATATTTTAGTTTAAATGACTGGTAGTAGCTTAGGTTTTTTTTTCTTCAAAACTGCATTACTTTCATTTTAAAATCAATACATTTAATTTATATTTGTTTTTAATTCTTTTTGTTAGATTTTATATATCTATATTTTTAAAATGCAGTTGACTAATCCTTTTCCCTAAAGAGAATCCTGTCAATATTTTCTTCTATTTGTAAAATTGACCCTCTAGCTAGATGTTTGTTATGTAAGCCATCTATACTACAAATGGTTCTGAGAGTTCTCTTTTTCTTGTCTGTTTTCAGTAGAATATCTATTTTGTACTTAGTTTGTTCTCTATAAAATCTCAGTATATAAGCTGGGAAATGGCTATGCATGCTTTTAATCCCAGTACTTGGGAGGTAGAGGCAGGCAAATCTCTTGAGTTCAAGGCCAGCCTGGTCTACAGAGTCAGTTCCAGACAGCCAGGGCTACACAGAGAAACCCTGACTTGAAAACTAAAACCATATCAAAACAAAATAAAACAAAAAGCTCAGTATATAAATCTTCATGATTTTATTAGAATTTGCTGTGTTATTAATGCTGATGTGAAAGTGTCAATGATTTTAATGTAGATGACTCATCAAGTTAATCGGGTCTAATTAATTAACATTTAAAGATTTTTTTTACAAATGCTAAGAAAGTATTTTAGTTACTTGAAATTAGATAGTAGCAACATTCCCATTTCTTACATTTGATTTGTCTGGTTGGTTTTAAAGACACCTAGTTGTTGGGCAGAAGAGGGAGCAGGAAAACGATCCCATCAGCGCTCTGCATCATGGGGAAGTGCTGATCAACTGAAAGAGGTACGTGATTGTTTTATTTCATTCTAAGACTTGTGTAGATCTCCATGGGTTGTTTTTACTATTTCCCAATATTGGGAGGCTTCCATTTATTATAACCTGCTTTTTCACACACAGAGTTGAATCTTACATTTTGGTAAAGAGTGAATTTTTTTTGTTTGTAATTTTCATATTCTCAATAAATATTTAGGTACCCCCATCAACTGTAGTACTTCTAGAATGAACTCTGGTTTTGTATAATAATCTTTATATCAGCTGTTTTAGTTATCTTTATTTCCCCCTTAGCTTGCTTTTTTTTTTTTTTTAAGTTACAGCAAGTAGAACCATAGATCATAGCTTTATACAATGATAAGATAGTGCTTTTGCTTTCTGATAGCTTTTTATGATATGTAGCTTATTATGACCGTCTGGGACCCATTAGTACAGTGGAAGCCAAATCTTGTGGAAATGATCTACTCCATGATTTATTATGAATAACACACACACACACACACACACACACACACACACACACACATATATATATATATATATATATATATATATATATATATATATATATTATTTTTCCTGTTAGTTTTATCTATAGAAATCATTTTAATTCTTACCTATTTGTTCTTTCAAAGCTATTGAAAACTAGAGTTAAAATATCATCTAGTCCAGAGATCTCTTAGGTGAGCACTTCTTCCAAAAATGACCATCTCATCTTTGTTACATCTTCTCAGTAGTGAGAACTCATCTTTTAAGAGAACTGTGTACTAGTTTTAGCTGAGGTCACTAAGTATGTTTTTATCTCCTTTCTAGTGCTATGATAATACACCATAACCAGAAGCAACTTGGGGAAGAAAGGGTTTATCTCAGTTTAGTTTATAGATTACAGGTTATAGATTGGGGTGGGGGGGGGGGCAAGGTAGGGACTGAAGTAGAGACCGTGGAGAAGTGCTGCTAGCTTGCTTGTTATACCTGGCTTGCTTAGTTACCTCTCTTACACATCCCAGGACCACCTTTCCAGGAGTGCCACTGCTCATAGTGAGTTACACATTCCCATATCATTCATTAATCTACAAAATGCCCTGTAAGGCTGCCTACAGGTCCATCTGATATAGACATCTTTCTCAGTTGAGGTTCTTCTTCCCAGGTAATTGTAGCTTGTGTTAAGCTAACAGAATGCTAACCTGCACAGTTTTTATGTTTTGAACTCAGAATGAGATCACTTAGCTTTGACTCCTAACACTTGCATCTGTGTTGTCTCCTTGAAATTTCTGCAAGTTTGGCTGTAAACCAGTTTTGTTGTGTGTTAAGCATAAACATTCTCTCAGATTTTATTTATGTGTATGTGTGTATGCCTGCTTGTCTGTATGTGAACCACATGCTTGTAGTGCTTATGATGGCCAGAAAAGGGCCATGCTTCTCCTGGAACTGGAGTTACTATGAATCAAACCTGAGTATTCAAATAACAGCAAGTGCTGATAACTGCAGAGCCATCTCTTCCATCTCAGAATTTCTCTAAAATGACTTTCCTGTGGACTATCAGACCTACTAGTATTCACTTGCTATATACTTTAAGTTGTCAGGTTTCTCATGTACAATCATGTCTAAATAAAGTGGTCTAATAGCATGATATTGTTTGTGATTTCATTTTTAGCCACTTTTTAATGTTGTGAATATAGAAAATCTGTAATTCTGGCCTACCTTTTACCCAAATACATAGTGAAAATAGATTTTTTTTTTTTTTTAACCAGGGACAGAATAAAAAGAAGCTTAGTTTAATACATCCAGGCTGAAATGGAGATCACCTGTAGGATATAAATAATGAGGCAATCAAATTTGCCATTTTATCTCAGTTCAGTGTAGTTTCAGACACACTGCTGATATCTCACATGGCTGTTATGACTGAATGTCTGTAGTAATGAATGATATATACTACTAAGAGTTATTGAAATTAGAAGAATTGATTGTTCTCCCTGGAAAACCACAAAGCCAAACAAAATTGTCAAAATAAATATTTCAATGCATTGAGCGCGCCATGGCGCACCGCTTGGGCGTCCGCCGGCAGAGGGTGGGCGTGCCCCATCCAGTGCGATTTCGAATCCCGTGAGGCTCTGTTGTCGAGTCTTATGGGGAAAAAAAAATATTTCAATGCTATGGATGTAACGAAAATAACTGAGCAATTTTATTTATGAAAACTTGGGATTAGAGTAGTATAAGTAGTGGTATTCTTGCAAAAGAGATTCAAGATGCCGATAGAAATAAAACCCAGGTAAGATTGTAAAAGACTATAACTTAAAAGGCAGTCCTATATCGCGCACGCTCACACACACACACACACACACACACACACACACACAGATGTGTGTGTGCATGGGGGATAAGGAAGGAGGAAAAGGAGAGAGAGTGATCATTAATTGCTTTGTCAGAGTTTTTTTGTTCTTTTAGTTTTATAGCTCATAATATCTCTGACATTAAGGAAATTAATTAGTGAAGTGGTTGAGATCCTGACTGGTACAAATTTGTAGTTAAACGTTAATACTGAATTATTTACACAGCATTGTGAAATACTAAAAAGAGGTTAGAATGGAAGGTCAAAGACTAGATTTACCATTTATTAGATTTCTTACATGGGAAAGGCACTTTATTTTTAAGTGTTTTACCATCTGTAAAATGGATATAATTAAGAGATCAAGTGGATTTGTGAATGTTCTTGAAAAGTTAGTCTGTGATCTTGTTACTTTTCTTTGTTGTAGTAAGCCAAAAGCAACTGAAAGGAAGAAACATTTTGTTTAATCTTTGAGGGTATAGTTCATTGTGAGGGGAGTCACGACAGGGATGCAGGTATCAACCACAGAAGAGTACTGCTTCTGCTTCTTGCTTCAGTTTCTTGTTTGTTCCATGATTCTCGATAAGTTAGTGTTTTATACAACCTCAGTTCACTTGCCTAGGAATGTTGCTGCCCACAGTAGACTGGGCCTTCCCACGATAGCCATGGCCACAGAACCAACCGTCTGATTTGAGTTATTCTTCAATTGAGGTTCCCTCATTCCAAGAGACTCTAGGTTTTGCCAAACTGGCAATAAAAACTGATCAGCACAGTCTGCTACATTTGTTAATACTTTATTGGTATTTATAAATACACTTCTGTGTTAAAATTTTTTGTTTATGAAAGTTCTCTTAAAGCAGCTGTGTTTTAAGATTTTTGTATGTGAGCTGTCTCTGTTTATTCCTGGGTCATTTATGTGAGACTGTGTATGGACAGATATATGGATGTATAGGAATCAATTTGCTTTTAGCTAGACTCTAGAATGTTTCTAAGGATATACTTGTTCTTTAAATTTAAAAGCATTGAAGCTTCTTAATTCCATGTTTAATATCAAAATTACTAACAGCCTGAGACTTATGACCAATTTAATTTTGAGAAAAATTTGATTGTCTTTTGTGATTTTTAGAAAAAGCAAGTGATATAATGCAATTCTTGCTAAATGTTTTATTCTGGTTTGTTTACTTTTATAAGATGTATCTTCTTTTTACTTTTATTCTTGATTCTTCAGCCAGTATAGTTTGGTGATTGTCTTAGCTTTCCACTGCTATACCACAAATGTGAGATTACCAGTTTAAAAGGAAGAAAGGTTTATTTTGGCACATGGTTTCAAATTTTTTAGTCCATAATCAGCGGGATCTTTTTCTTTGGGCTGTGGTGATACAACTCATCATACTGAAGCATGCAATAGAGGAGACTTTGTTAATTCATGGTGGCTGGGAAGTAAAGAAAAAGGAAGGATTTGGATACCTGTATAATCCCACCATGTGGGTAGCCGACAGTAGGTGGCTATCATCCTTGCAGCCATCTTGAGCCATATACACTGACAAGAGACTTGATTACAACAGCCTACAACAGCTGAGCACACTCTGATAACATCTTGTTTTAGATACCCAGGATTTTCCCTTGGATATGTGAGACTTAAAGGTGTGTGACTTAAGGGCATGACTTAGAGATCAGATTTAGAGATAAGACCTAAGAGCATGCCTTAAAGGCGTGGCTTAGAAGTGAGATATATAAAAGGCAAGAGGCAGACAGAAGAATTCATTAGACATTTGACATTAGACATTAGGTAGAAGACACCTGGACTAGAGAACTCGGAAGAAGATTTATTAGGCACTAGGATTAGACATTAGGCACTTGGAGGAAGAACTTGGAATTAGAAATTAGACACTCGAGACTTGAACAGAGAACTAGGAATTAGACACTAGGATTAGGCACTTGGCACTTGGAGAAAGAACTTGGAACTGGGAAAGAGACTAGCAACTGGAACTAGGATTAGGTACTAGGAACTAGGGACTTGGAACTAGGAACTTGAAGAGAAAAAGAGAGACTGAAGAATAAAAAGAATTGAATCACACTCTGTCTGGTCTTCATTCTTCACGTCATCCTCACTCTCTCTCTTGCTGAACTCCGACCCACGGACTGGAACAGCTTGAGGCACTGCAGGCTCTAACAGTTTAGCCCCCAAGACTTTTGGTAGTGCGGGTTCCAACATTGATAGAGCGGTCCCCAACATCTTGGTCCCCAAAACGTGGGGTAGAGTGGCTCGGGCCGCAACACCAGCACACAACCAGTGACCTAACCTTTTTCCATGAGGCTCACCTCTTAATGTTTCCACAACCTTCAAGTAGCACCACAGGCTGAGAACCAGCCTAGTAACACATAGGCCTTTGGGAAGACATTCTAGAATGTAACTATAGTATATTAAAAGAGCAGACTCCAGAATTCCATTTGAGTTGCAACATTTAATGCAAATGTATTAAGGTTTAAAAATCTATGTTCATTCCTCTTAAATGGGGGAGGGGTAATAATAGTACTTATCTCATATTCTTTTGTTGAAAAACAAACACAACAGTTAATGTCTTAAGTGGAACAATAATTTCTATAGTGCTTTACTGCTCAATAAGCAGTTATCAAGCTTTAATCGTAATTTTTATTAGTGGTTGACATAGTCATAAACAAACTAGCCTTCAAGTCACTCTGAACAATGGTTAGAAAGTATATGCTACCAGTCAGAATATGCATTGTTAGAACATTTCAGCATAGCTAATTGTAATATGTTGAAAATTTTGTCACCTACATTTGACAAGTGATAAATTCACAATATAAGGATGTTTGTTTGCACAAAGAAAATTCTAGTGTGTCACTTGTAAAAATATCAGTGACAGAAATAGGATATTGGAGCTGTATACTTCTGAGATCTTTTTTTCTGCTAGCTCATTTCTGGAAACTACTGCTCTAACTCTCCTAATGTAGTGTCAACAGCCCTCTTTATTTAACAGTTTTCCTTTAGGTTTGTTAGAGCATAACTTTAACTTGAACTGCCATTTTCCCCTTCTAAAACACAGAACTATGGGATAGGAACTTTTTTATGCTTTTCTTTCTAGGGTTCTTGAAATCCACATAGAAGGGAAAGGTTTCTGGTTCATTTTAATGTGTAAGAGGCCACAAGACATTAATTAAGATTAATCAGTTTTGAAGATTTATCTATAAAATGAATAATTACAAATTGCTTTAGTTTGAAGGCATGCCAAACTGTTCTATATAAGCACGTTAAGTTTTCAGATGCCACTGAAACATCATTAGTATTCAGAAAACACCCAATTTTATACTTATATTCTAATAAAATAACTTGTACAATTTGAGATCCTGTTTACCTTCTTTCATAGAGAATAATTTGTTGTGATTTAATAATGATTATCTACTAATTTTGATTTGTTTTTTCATGAAAATTAATGACTCCAGCATAAAATTAAGTCATTTAAAACTAGAGCAAGTAACAGAGATATTATTGTAATCTTACTTCTTATATCTTTTTGCAGAGATACTGTATGAGAGATCCATAAGTCACAAATGTGAAAAAATTGTAAAATCTTGATAATAAAGACTTGTTATCCCCCTTTTCAGTGCTTTTACTATTTCCCCATTATTTACCACTGGTAAAAATTTAATTTCCAGCATTTATAGGTTTTAATACTAATTGTCTTATTGTGCTTTCTGATGTCTCAGTTACTTATGGTGCATATTTATGTAGTTTCATAGTACATTGTGTTTTGCTATATATAGTCTTGAGAAAGTTCATACATTTTAACACTTTGTGCCTATATTTTATGTAGTAGACAACATAAAACAGCTTATCTAGTTGTTCAGAGAATGATTGATTAATGCTTCTTTGTGACAAAAGTAATATTAATATTAAAGATTTCCTCAGAAGGAAGAGACAGGCAGATCTCTGTGAATTTGAGACTATGTGTAGTAAAATCCGGTCTAAAAAGAAAACCAGAGGGAAAAGTAGATGTCAGTTTTGACAGATTAATCAGTAGACATCTGAAATATTTCATACCTAACACAACTTCCTTTTTAAAGGAAGAGACTTGTAGCATTATAAAGGTAAAATCTGAAAGAGTCCAAGAAAATGTACTCTATTGCTTACCAGCACACCATATAAAGTTGCAGAAATGAAACATTTGTTCCATTTTTTTTTTTTTTTATTTTTGTTGTCTCAGTCATAACAACTTGAAGGATAAATCATTGTGGTAAAACATTATATTTTATTAAAATTTTTGAGAAAAACTGAACAAAAAATAAAGCACTGGTATTCACTTTTGTTTTCTCTATTCTCTCCCCAAAGCAGATTGCTAAACTTAGGCAACAGCTACAGCGCAGCAAGCAAAGTGTTCGGCATGGTAAAGAGAGAGACCGGCAGTCACCTCTCCATGGTAACCATGCAACAGTCAGTCAGACTCAGGTAGGAGAAGTTCTTCCAGATCTTAGTAATTCCTCTTAATGTATTACTAAGGGAAAGGCTTTACCTTTACCAAATCACTTTATGTAGATAAATTTTTATTCATTCATTCATTCATTCATTCATTCATTCATTCATTTATTCATTCACTTTACAACCCAATATTAGCCCTTCCTTTCCTCTCAGTAACCCCTGCAAGTTCCCTCCATTCCACTTTCCACTTCTCTTTTGAAGAGGGGGAGCCCCCCTTCTGAGTATCATTCTCCAACCCCAGTAGATTCTTGTAAGATGCTTTAAAATTGTATTTTTTAACAATGTTTTAGTAACAGACAAAACATACTATAGTGACCTAAAAATGATTTTTATCTGTGCTGAAATCGCAGGTAATATGCTTACTAAATAACTGAGGAATATTTTGTTTAATCATTCTATGAGTAGAAGGTACCTTAAACTATGTGCTTTGTGCTTTGGGTATTTATTTTGTGTCTTTTTCCATATGAAGAAATTTTAAAATAGACTTTTTATTTTACCCCAAGAAATTTTAACACATCTTATGGAACTGCTCTGAAAAGTGTTTCTCTGGAGTGAAGCTTAATGAGTTAGGTCAGACACCATGACCAAGTAGCATATTGGTAGTTGATACAGATAAGGATAATTCAACACTAGGAAATAGTAATATAACTCACTATATCTAAAAGTCAAAGCAGAGAAAAAGCACATTGAGTTTTCTTGATGTTTTATAACATTTGGTACAACATAGTATCCATTTGTGGTTATAAAAGTTCTTAATTAAATGGAAAACAGCAAAACTTTTGATTGTGATTGTGAGTGTACTAAGATCTTATCCTAAAAGTACTGGTTGGTTGTTGCATTAATGTTAAGATAGAAATCACCACCCAGGCCTATATTTATTGACATATTACATAAGGCAATAAGAAAGACATCCCTAATTGTACATTATATTGTGTATAGGAAATCAAAATGAATAGCTACACTATGAAAACTAATTATGAGATCATTAATATGGAAAATACTAACCATACCAAGTGGTAATGAAAATGTAAAGCAAAAGAACAGTGTGAGTTGCTGTTAGGACACAGTAATATAACCTCTCCGTCAGGCACATACTGATGATTGTCCCCTGTCTTGTTCCCTTTCAAGTAGACACTACAAATTAAGACATATCTACATGGGTATTTGGAGAAGCATTCCTTATTCATAATAATAAACTAAATGAAAACAAATATTCTTTTGCTAGTGATTGGACAGATATTTTTACATAACTATACAGTGTAGTACTATTCCACAGCATGGAAAAAAGAAGCTGATAGATTTAACAGAAGAATTGAATTTCAAAACTCTTTTGCTAGGCGTAGGAAGTTATGAGGAAAAATCTTGTATAATGTATGATTTGTTACATTAAATTCTCAAGAAGGTATAATTGCATAAAATAAGTATCAGGAGTGGGAACTGATAACATGAGACCCTAAAGAATATTTTTCTGAGTAATGAAGGCTCTAAATGTGACTGTACTGATAACTGGATGGCACCATATGTTAGCAAAGCCCAACTAACTTCATATTTAAAATGGGGTGACTTCTTGTATCTCATTGATCATATCTGTTCTTATCTGATCAGTGAGATACAACAGACTGGATTCCCTAGACATTCAAAGTGAGAGTTATGTTTGCTTTCCTTTTTTTTAATAATCTAGTAAAATTAATAATTTGATGTTTTTTTGAGAGCACGAACTGTAATGTTAACCCATTACCTCAGTTAAATACTTAAAAAAAAGACTAACATGATTAAACTTGCATTTAACTTTTTGGTATCTGGTTGTTCATAGAAACTATTTACATTTGCTATATAAATATTTGTTATGAAATATGGACTCAAGTTTGAGATGCTTTAAAGAACAAAAACAGCTATTTAAATAAAATAAGTTATAAATTAGAAAATTTTCTTCATTTTTAAACTTGTTTATATACATATATACTCAAGTATTTTTCATATTCTAATTATGCTTATGATTAGACTCTTGTATGATAAAAAAGAAAACTGAAACTTAATGAAATGATTAAAAGTATAGCCATACAAAAGTTTACCAGTATTATTTTGGATTACTTTAAAAAATACACAATCCCACCAAGTCACATGAAAAGAAATATGCAAGTTATACATGTTTATTGAGATTATAAAATGAAAAACAGAAAATTGATCACCTTAACACATTAGTTGATGAGAAAGTATTTTTAAGATACGTGTTCGTTCCAAATTAATATACAAATTGTGTATGAGTTCCAATGGAAACTTCAAAGCAATTGTTTTTATTATTTATTATCAAAAGAGTTCTTTTCAAAGATCAAACTATAAATACACACACACCCATTGCTCAGAGAGAAAATTTGAAAACTTACTGTTTTTATTATTTAAGTAGTTGTTTCTAAAGGTCATACAAATACACCTATAAGGAAAAAAGTTCTAAAAACTAACTCTTCAATTTTTAAGATGATATGCTCCAATTCATTGGTTTTTCACAGTAAATAATTCGACTCCATTCTGTCTTCTGCCTCAAAGGCTATTGGATCAAGGTCAGTCCCTATGCCTCTGTCAAACATATCTGTGCCAAAATCATCTGTTTCCCGTGTACCCTGCAATGTAGAAGGAATAAGTCCGGAACTGGAAAAGGTATTCATCAAAGAAAACAATGGGAAGGAAGAAGTGTCCAAGGTAAGATTACATGAGATATTTAATTTCTTTCCTTACTGTTAGAGTGTTTCTCAAAAGCACTTTGGGGGCATGGAAACAGCTTTATGGAAATAAAATTTACATACCATAGGGGTCATTGTCTTTGTCAGTCAGTCATCTCTCCTATCTTGCTAATATATTTTGCTATAGGCCACCATTGATCTATTCTCTGGGTCTACATATATTTCTGTTCTAGACATTTCAAGTAAATAGCATCGTATAATGTGTGTCCTTTGGTAACTGGCTATTTTCACTTAGCATAGCATGTCTAACATTAATCTAGGTTGCAGCACATAGCAGTATTTTCTACTTTGGTCTATGCTTCCATGAACATTTGTATAAAGTTTCTTACGTATGTATATATTTTTTATTTTGTGTGTGGACATAGGATTAAAATGAGCAGTAGTGCTGTAGCTCTGTGTTTAGATGTGAAGGAACTGCCAGGCTGTTTGCAAAGCACTTGTACCATTTTCCATTCCTACTAGTGATGTAGGATAGTTAGATTTCTCTACGTTTTCTCTAAACGCTTCACTAATCTTCCTTGGTTTATTATAGCGAACCTCTAGTGGGATCAGAGTGGCATTTCATTATAATGTTGCTTTGCATTCCTAGCAGCTAATGATACTAAACATCTTTTCAGAAGTTACTGATAATTTGTGAGTCTTTATTAGGTAGATTTTTATTTCTATCTCTTGTTTAAATTCGACTGTCTTTTATTAGTGAGCTGTAAATGTTCTTTGCCAAGTTCTTTATTTTATATATATAAATTCTCTATCAAATACCTCATGTGGAAACATTATGAGAATTGTTTCTCCATTTTCTTGAAGACTTATTGGAAGAACAATATTTTTGATGAAGTCTAGCCTATTATTTTCCTTGTACATTCCTTAATCCATGGTCCCATGATTTGCCCTTACATTATTTGTCAGTGAGTTTTATAGTTTTGGCTCTCTCTTATTGTCTTGGTTAGGGTTTCTATTGCTGCAACAAAACACCATGACCAAAAAGCAAGTTGGGAAGGAAAGATTTTTTCATACACTTTCTTTTTTTTTTTCTGTTTCTTCTTTTCTTTTCTTTTCTTTTCTTTTCTTTTCTTTTCTTTTCTTTATTTCTTTAAAATACATTTCAGATTTTATCTCCTTACCCCATTCCCCCCTCACCCAGGAACCCCCTATCCCATCCCCCCTCCTGCCTCTGCAAGGGTGTACCCCCATCTACCCCCCACTTCCCCCTCCCCACCCTCGAATTCTTCCCCGCTTGGTGTTCAGCATTCATGGGACCAGGGATCTCCTCTCCCCCACATGCCCAACAAGGCCATCCTCCCTTAAGTATACAGCTGAAGTCATGGGTGCCTCCCTTTGTGCTCCCGGGTTGGTGGTTTAGACCCTGGGGAGCTCTGATTGGCTGGCTCTGTTGCTCTCCTCTTGGGGCCACTGATCCTTTCAGCTCCTTCAGTCCTCTAACTTCTTCATTGGGAGCCCTTGATCAGATCAATGGGTAGCTAAGAGCATCCTCCTCTGGATATGTCAGACTCTGGCAGACCTTCCAGGAGACATCTGCATCAGGCTCCTGTTAACATGCACTTTCCTGACATCCATATAGGCGTCTATCTTTGGTGACTGCACATGGAATGGATATCAAGGTAGAGTGGTCTCCCGATGGCCCCTCCTTGACTTTCTGTCCCACACTTTGTCTTTTTATTTGCTCTCTTGAGCATTCTGTCACTCCTTTCAAGAAGGACCGAGACATCCACATTTGGTCTTCCTTCTTCATGAGCTTCATGTGGTCAGTTAGTTGAATCTTGGCTATTTCAAGCTTTTGGGCTAATATCCATTTACCTAAGAATTTCTTGAATTCATTATTTTTAATAGCTGAGTAGTACTCCATTGTGTAAATGTACCACATTTT
Source organism: Rhabdomys pumilio (assembly GCA_030674055.1). Taxonomy (NCBI): domain Eukaryota; kingdom Metazoa; phylum Chordata; class Mammalia; order Rodentia; family Muridae; genus Rhabdomys; species Rhabdomys pumilio. The sequence continues at coordinate 18,898,219 of JANHMN010000016.1, forward strand.
TTGTATCCATTCCTCTGTTGAAGGACATCTGGGTTCTTTCCAGCTTCTGGCTATTATAAGTAAGGCTGCTATGAACATAGTGGAGCATATGTCCTTGTTATATGTTGGAGCATCTTCTGGGTATATGCCCAGGAGTGGTATAGCTGGGTCCTCTGGTAGTGCTATGTCCAATTTTCTGAGGAACCGCCAGAATGATTTCCAGAGTGATTGTACCAGCTTGTATTCCCACCAACAATGGAGGAGTGTTCCTCTTTCTCCACATCTTCGCCAACATCTACCATCACTTGAATTTTTTATCTTAGCCATTCTGACTGGTGTGAGGTGGTATCTCAGGACTGTTTTGATTTACATTTCCCTGATGACTAAGGATGTTGAGTATTTCTTAAGGTGCTTCTCAGCCACTCGAATTTCCTCAGTTGAGAATTCTTTGTTTAGCTCTGTACCCCATTTTTAAATAGGGTTATTTGGTTGTCTGGAGTCTAATTTCTTGAGTTCTTTGTATATATTGGATATTAGCCCTCTATCGGATCTAGGATTGGTAATGATCTTTTCCCAATCTGTTGGTTGCTGTTTTGTCTTATTAACAGTGTCTTTTGCCTTACAGAAGCTTTGCAATTTTATGAGGTCCCATTTGCCAATTCTTGATCTTAGAGCATAAGCCATTGGTGTCCTGTTCAGGAACTTTTCCCTTGTGCCTAAGTATTCGAGGGTCTTCCCCACCTTCTCTTCTATTAGTTTCAGTGTATCTGGTTCTATGTGAAGGTTCTTTATCCACTTGGACTTGAGCTTTGTACAAACGGGTAAGAATGTATTGATTTGCATTCTTCTACATGCTGACCTCCAGTTGAGCCAGCACCATTTGTTGAAAATGCTGTCCTTTTTTCACTGCATAGTTTTAGCTCTTTTGTCAAAGATCAAGTAACCATAGGTGTGTGGGTTCATTTCTGGATCTTCAATTCTATTCCATTGATCTTCCTGCCTGTCTCTGTACCAATACCATGCAATTTTTATTACTACTGCTCTGTAGTACAGTTTGAGGTCAGGGATAGTGATTCCCCCAGAAATTCTTTTATTATTGAGAATGGTTCTCGCTATCCTGGGTTTTTTGTCATTCCAAATGAATTTGCAAATTGCTCTTTCTATCTCTATGAAGAATTGATTTGGAATTTTGATGGGGATTGCATTGAACCTGTAGATTGCTTTTGGCAAGATGGCCATTTTTACTAAGTTAATCCTGCCAATCCAGGAGCATGGGAGATCTTTCCATCTTCTGAGATCTTCTCCAATTTCTTTCTTCAGAGTCTTGAAGTTCTTGTCATATAGATCTTTCACTTGCTTGGTTAGATTCACTCCAAGATATTTTATATTATTTGTGACTATTGTGAAGTGTGTCATTTCCCTAATTTCTTTCTCAGCCTGTTTATCTGTTGAGTAGAGGAAGGCTACTGATTTATTTGAGTTGATTTTATATCCAGCCACTTTGCTGAAGTTGTTTATCAGGTTTAGGAGTTCTCTGATGGAAATTTTAGGGTCACTTAAGTATACTATCATATCATCTGCAAATAGTGAAATTTTAACTTCTTCCTTTTCTATTTGTATCCCTTTGACTTCCTTTTGTTGTCTAATCACTCTAGCTAGGTATTCCAGTACTATATTAAATAGGTAGGGTGAGAGTGGACAGCCTTGTCTAGTCCCTGATCTTAGTGGGATTGCTTCCAGTTTCTCTTCATTTAGTTTGATGTTTGCTACTGTCTTGCTGTTTATTGCTTTTACTATGTTTAGGTATGGACCTTGAAATCCTGCTCTTTCCAAGACTTTTAACATGAATGGATGTTGGACTTTATCAAATGCTTTCTCAGCATCTAGTGGGATGATCATGTGGGTTTTTTTTTTTTTTTTTGAGTTTATTTATGTAGTGCATTACATTGATGGATTTCCGAATATTGAACCATCCCTGCATTCCTGGGATAAAGCCTACTTGATCATGATGGATAATTGTTTTGATGTGTTGTTGGATTCAGTTTGCGAGAACTTTATTGAGTGTTTTTGCATCAATATTCGTAAGAGAGATTGGTCTATAGTTCTCTTTCTTTGTTGGGTCTTTGTGAGGTTTAGGTATGAGCATAATTGTAGCTTTATAGAATGAATTGGGTATTGTTTTTTCTGTTTCTATTCTGTGGAATAGTTTGAAGAGAATTGGTATTAGGTCTTCCTTGAAGGTCTGATAGAATTCTGCACTAAAATCATCCGGTCCTGGACTTTTTTTGGTGGGGAGGCTTTTAATGACTGCTTCTATTTCTTTAGTGGTTATGGGACTATTTAGATGGTTTATCTGCCCCTCATTTATCTTTGGTACCTGGTATCTGTCTAGAAAATTGTCCATTTCATCCAGATTTTCTAATTTCGTTGAGTATAGGTCTTTGTAGTAGGATCTGAGGATTTTTTAAATTTCCTCAGCTTCTGTTGTTATATCTCCCTTTTCAGTTCTGATTTTATTAATTTGGATACTGTCTCTGTGCCCTTTGATTAGTCTGGCTAAGGGTTTATCTATCTTGTTGATTTTCTCAAAGAACCAGCTCTTGGTTTTGTTGATATTTTGTATAGTTCTTTCTGTTTCTACTTGGTTGATTTCAGCTCTGAGTTTGATTATTTCCTGCCGTCTACTCCTCTTGGGAATGTTAGCTTCTTTTTGTTCTAAAGCTTTCAGATGTGCTGTCAAATTGTTAGTGTATGCTCTCTCGAGTTTTGTTTTTGTTTTGTTTTTGTTTTTGTTTTTTTGTTTTGTTTTGTTTTGTTTTTGTAAGCACTTAGTACTATGAGTTTTCCTCTTAGTACTGCTTTCATGGAGTTCCACAATGTTTGGTATGATGTGTCCTCCTTTATATTAAATTCCAAAAAGTCTTTAATTTGTTTCTTTACTTCTTCCTTGACCAAGTCATCATTGAGTAGAGCGTTGTTCAGTTTCCACGTGTATGTGGGCTTTCTGGTTTTTTGTTGTTGTTGTTGTTGTTGTTGTTGTTGTTGTTGTTGTTAAAGACCAACCTTAGTCCATGGTGGTCTGATAAGGTACACAGAGTTATTTCAATGTTTTTGCATCTGTTGAGGCCTGTTTTGTGACCAATTATATGGTTTATTTTGGAGAAGGTACCATGAGGTGCTGAGAAAAAGGTATATTCCTTTGTTTTAGGATGAAATGTTCTATAGATGTCAGTTAAATCCATTTGGTTCATAACTTCTGTTAGTTTCATTGTGTCTTGGTTTAGTTTTTGTTTGCATGATCTACCTATTGCTGAGAGTGGGGTGTTGAAATCCCCCACTATTATTGTGTGAGGTGCAATGTATGCTTTGTGCTTTAGTAAAGTTTCTTTTATGTATGTGGGTGCCCTTGCATTTGGGGCATAGATGTTCAGAATTGAGAGTTCTTCTTGGAACATTTTTCCTTTGATGAGTATGTAGTGTCCTTCTTCATCTTTTTGGATTACTTCTGGTTGAAAATCAATTTTATTTGATATCACAATGGCTACTCCAGCTTGTTTCTTGGGACCATTTGCTTGGAAGATTGTTTTTCATCCTTTTACTCTGAGGTAGTGTCTGTCTTTGTCACAGACGTGCGTTTCCTGTATGCAGCAAAATTATGGGTCCTGTTTATGTATCCAGTCTGATAGTCTATGTCTTTTTATTGGAGAACTGAGTCCATTGATGTTAAGAGATATTAAGGAAAAATGATTGTTGCTTCCTGTTATTTTTTTAATTAGATGTGGAATTATGTTTGTGTAACTATCTTCTTTTAGGGTTGTTGGAAGACTACTTTCTTGCTCTTTCTTGGTTGCAGTTTACCTCCTTGTGTTGGAGTTTTCCATCCATTATACTTTGAAGTGCTGGATTTGTGGGAAGATATTGTGTAAATTTGGTGTTGTCATGGAATATCTTGGTTTCTCCATCAGTATTGATTGAGAGTTTTGCTGGGTATAGTAGTCTGGGCTGGCATTTGTGATCTCTTAGGGTCTGTATGATATCAGTCCAGGATCTTCTGGCTTTTATAGTTCCTGGTGAGAAGTCTGGTGTAATTCTTATAAGTCTGCCTTTATATGTTACTTTACCTTTTTCCCTTACTGCTTTTAGTATCTTCTCTTTGTTTTGTATATTTGATGTTTTGATTATTATGTGACGGGAGGTATTTCTTCTTTGGTCTAGTCTATTTGGAGTTTTGTAGGCTTCTTGTATATTTAAGGACATCTCTTTCTTTAGGTTAGGAAAGTTTTCCTCTATAATTTTGTTGAAGATATTGACTGGCCCTTTAAGTTGGGAGTCTTCACCCTCATCTACACCTATTATCCTTAAGTTTGGTCTTCTCATTGTATCCTGGATTTCCTGGATGTTTTGGGTTAGTAGCTTTTTGCATTTCACATTTTCTTTGACTGTTGTGTCTATGTTTTTCATGGTATCTTCTGCGCATGAGATTCTCTCTTCTATCTCTTGTATTCTGTTGGTGATACTTGCGTCTATGACTCCTGGTTTTCTATCCTGGTTTAACTCCTGGTTCCTAGGTTTTCTATCTCTAGGGTAGTCCCCCTTTGAGATTTCTTTATTGTTTCTACTTCCATTTTTAGATCCTGGACAGTTTTGTGTAATTCCTTCACCTATTTGGTTGTGTTTTCTTGCATTTCTTTAAGGGCTTCTTCCTGTTTACCTGTGTTCTCCTCAAATTCTTTGAGAGTGTTGTTTATGTCCTTTTTAAAGTTCTCTATCATCATCATGAGAAGTGATTTTAATTCTGGGTCCTGTTTTTCTGGTGTGATATGGTGTTCAGGACTTGCTATGGTGGGGAAACTGGGTTCTGGTGATGCCAAGTAACTTTGGTTTCTGTTGTTTACGTTCTTACACTTGCCTTTCACCATTTGGTTAGCTTTAGTGCTACCCACATTCACTTGTTCTGACTGAAGTCTGCCTTTCCAGTTATCTTGGTTGTGTCAGAACTCCTCAAGTTCCGGATGTCTCTGTGATCCTGAGCTCCAGCTGTTCTGAGTACAGTGGCTCCTCTAGGATTTCTCAGGATATGGTGTCTCCACAGTAGTAGACCAGTTAGGTGTTTGCTGCTCTGAGTGTAGTCGCTCCTCTAGAGTTGCTCAGGATATGGTGTCCCCTGCTCTGCAGCTCTGTGGGCTATGTCCTCTCTAGGATGCCTGCAGCTCTACGGTCCTTGACCTCTCTTGGATACCACTGCCGCTCTGAGGTCTGTGACTTCTCTAGGATGCCTCCGGACTTAGTTTCCACAGGGGAGCCTTCAGCTGAGAGACTGCTCCAGCCACCGGTATCCGTGCCAGGGGTGGAAGGACTTTCTTACACTTTCATATTACTGTTTATCATCAAGGGAAGTCAAAACAAGAACATGAGACGGGAGTTGATATAGAGGACATGGAGGATACTGCTTCCTAACTTGATCTCTTTGGCTTGCCCAACCTCCTCTCCCATAGAACCCAGGACCACCAACATAGGGATGGCATCACCCATAGTTGGCTGGGCCCTCCGACATCAATCAGTTTCTCAATTAAAGTTCCCTCCTTTCGGGTGACTCAAGAGTGTGTATCAATCAATTGGCATAAGACAAGCCAGCACACTTACATATAAGTCTTTGATCTATTTTGAATCTTCTAGATCTTAGTACTTATAGATCAGATATAAGCAATATTCATAAGTTCTTTTGTACCTATATTTGTTAGTATATAATGAGTTTCTATATGATTACTATACCTTAAAATTTTTCTATTGGAGATTTAGATTGTTTTCCATCTTTATCATAGTCAGTGCTTTATAAAACACTGTATACTTCTCCAAACAGGCTGCTAGTGGTGAAATTACTTTGTCAAGGCATTTTCTTTTTTTTTTTTAATTTATTTATTTATTTTTTTTGATATCTTATTTACATTTCAGATGCCAAACCCTTTCCCCATTTCCCCTTCCTAGAAAATCCCTATCCCGTGCCCCCTTTTCCATTTGGCTTTTATACAATTTTTTTTTAATGTTAATCAAAGGCTTTATAAGTATGGTGTAATGCTCAATTAAAGTGTAACCTAATATCCAACCTAGCTATGTAAACTATCTTTGACTGGTGGAGACACGTGAACTTCTGCCTCCATGCCCCCTCTCTCTTTCTCTCTCTCTCAACACCTAGCTTCTCGTCTACTTCATCTTCTCCTCTCCTTACTCCATCTTTTCCTCTCGGTGCTCCTTCCACCTTAGCTCCTCCTACATATTACCCTTCCTGTTAAAATAAAGCTTTTTCTCTCAGAATACAATTAGAGCATAATTATTCCTATTTGTACCAGTGAGGTACAAGATAGTCTTAATACCCAGTCCATCCTTTTGTTGACTAACCAGAACCTCTGTCATCTCTCTTGACTAAAACACTTAGTTTTGAATCTGAGTTTTTCTTTGTCAAGGCATTTTCATATTTTAAGTTTTGATATGTACATCCTCCCAAAACATTGTGCTATTTTAATTTTTATTGTATATTACATTATTTTCATAGATATAATGCTATATAGGAATTTATTAGAATGGAGATTGTGACACTTCTTAGCTGTTTGCTGTTAAAATGATTGCTTTAGAATAGTAATAAAAAGAAAAAAACTTGATCTTATATTTGGAAGATAATCACTCACAAGTTTATCTATTTCCTAAGAACATCAAAGCAAACTTTTTATTATGTAGAAAACATTTCTTGAAAATGAATTATATTTTAATTTGTAAGGATATACATTTCAGAATTATTCTAGAATTACCTAAAAACTTGTAACTTAAAATGTTGAATTTTTAAAAAAAATTTGTATTTTGGGTATTTTCTGCATTTTAAAATAGTTTTAATTAGCACTATCACCATCAACTCTAAACTATATGTTCTTTATTCATAGAAACAAAATAATATAGTGATAAATTTTAATGAGTCTCCTAGGTCAAAGAATGTGATTGGAATTGTAGTGTCCTGTTTTCTACTTTTTCCCCATTAGAACTAAGCACAATTCTGAATAGTCACTTATTTATATGCCAGGTTAACAGAATTGTTGAGATTCATTATTCTTCACTGAATACTAGTAAATTTTATTAGATATCTTAGGTGATTTCAAAAGACAAAAAAATTCTTGGGATCTAATTTATACACACCAATATGAGGCTTTTGTTTTACCTTATTAGTATGTGAAGATGATTTCTCTGAATGTTCAGTTTATCCCCAGTGTTTATGTGCTACCCATGACACTATGGAGAGATTTGTTGTTAAACTTACACTGCTCTTATAAAGAATAACATTGGAAAACTCCTGGAGGATAGACAGGGAACCCTGTAATTTTTAAGGGAAACAATTTGAAACAAATTTTAACTTCAATAAAGGCAACATGCCCAGAAGTTACTCTAAGATACAAATGTTGTGTTTATTCACTGAGGAATAAATTATGGTGGTAACACTGGTAGAATATAAATTCTGATGGAATGCCTCATGGTTTGTGATAAATAGAATGTACTTTCTGTCACCCACATGTTTACCAGTGTTCCTCTTGCAGCCTTTGGATATACCAGATGGTCGAAGAGCTCCACTCCCTGCTCACTACAGGAGTAGTAGTACTCGGAGCATAGATACCCAGACACCTTCTGTCCAAGAGCGCAGCAGTAGCTGTAGCAGCCACTCCCCTTGTGTGTCTCCATTTTGTCCTCCGGAATCCCAGGATGGAAGTCCTTGTTCAACAGAAGATTTGCTCTATGATCGTGATAAAGGTGAGAATGAAGTCATCTGTTTATACAGAAGGCTTGCTTTTGCTCATTATAGTCTGTGTCTTGGACCATTACCCTACTTTTCCCCTTTGTGGAATGGTGAGATTGTAAAAGATGAGTTATCACAGGTTTGTTTGTTCATTGGTTTCACTTTCCTCCTTTGTAACTCTCAAACATCTTCCATAAATGTGTCAGATAAGCACAGTGCCTGGTTCTAACAGCTAACAAAAGCTATAAAGTGGATTGGCTACAACTACATGTCAGTATTTCCTATTCCTTTTTTTTTTTTCCAGAGATGATGATGGTTATGATACAGTTTGTATTTCTTCTGTCTAAAGGTAGAGTTTATATTCAGTGATTTGGGAGGAATATTTTCTCAGAGTGCCTTGAGAATGAGTGTTGTGGTGTGAAGGTGCACATGTGCATGTGTGCATATATGAAGACTAAACTAAGACAGGAGATGCCTTCCTCTGGTTTTCTCTACTGTTCATTGCCTTAAGATTTACTAAACCAAAAGCATGCTTTTTTGGATGAGAATGACTGGCTAATGAGCTCTTAGTATTTGCCAGCCTCTGTGCCTACCAGTCTGGAGCTTATAGAAACATTCAGTCCTGCCCAGTTAAGATGTGGGTAGTGGGATGTGCTGGGACCAGAGCCTAGCATAGATGTCATCAGAGAGACTTTATCCAGCAACTGATAGGAACAGATGCAGGACCCCGCAACCAAGTATTAGGTGGAGCTCAAGTATTCGGTAGAGTCCTGTAGAAGAGGGGAGATCAAAGGGACCATATGTTTTGACCTCTGCAAATGTGCTATGGTTGTGTAGCTTCATGTTCTTGATATGGGATTCATCACAGTAGGAGCAGGGTCTGTGTCCAACTCTTTTGCCTGCCTTTGGGATCCTCTTCCTGCTACTGGGTTGCCTTGTCCAGCCTTGATGTTATGGTATGTGCCTGGTTTTATTGTTGCTTGTTACATTTATGGCTTATGTCCCTTTAAGACATGCTCTGTGAGGGAAGGTGGGGGGGAGGGGGAACCCAGGGGAAGGAGGAGGTCAGAGAAGAGAAACGGCTGTGAATGGTGGAAACAGAATGTAATATATGAAAGAAGAATACATTTAAAAAGAAAAGAATGTGGGTGATAGAGATTTGAACTTGGGTTCCCAGGCTTAACTGGATAGCAGGTTCTCTTACCCATTGAATCATCTCTCCAGGCTTTCCATCTTTTTGTTTGAAACAGAGTTTCTCATGGAACCTGGAATTCATCATTTTGGTTAGATAGATGCCCAGGGAGTCCCTAGAATCTGCCTGTCCTTACTTTCCAGCCCCAGGTTCCAGATGCACACTACTATGCCCAGCAGTGCATAGGTTCTCAAGCAAGAAGCACTTTATCCACTGCAGTTTTTTCATTTTTATCTTCCTAGCCTCTTCACATTTTTTTTTTCAAGATAGGATTACTCACTAAACCTGGAGCTCACCAACTCAGCTAAGCCAACTGGCCTTCGAGCTCCAGAGTTCTAGACATACACTGCTATGTATTTTTAAGTAACTAGAGAAATTTTAGAGTGTATCTATAGAACATCACCTTAAAGTTAATAGATAGATTCTTACTAACTGTTGGAAAACTGCTATTTCTCACTATCAGGTCCAAATAGTTTTCCTGTGCTCCTGCTATCTTTTGGTTAAGTGTTTGAACACCACAATTTACATGGTTCTTATTCTGGTCCCTAAGACCTAGCTGCAGAAGGCATATCAGTTGCTCGCCTTCTGTGTTCTTTGACTACTTTCAAAGAAACTGAATTTATTTTTTAGATAGAAGTCATTAATAACAAAAAATTTTAAGTATCTTAGTTTTCTCTGATTTATTTTGTGCTGTGGTTACATGCAAAGTATGTGGATTCCCAAGTGTGAGGCTGGAAGTTATGTGTGTAAGCATCATGAAGGGAGGCCCAAGGTACAGACAAAAAACAAGTGTTATAAGTTTATCTCGTAAGGCGCTCTCAGTCTCCCCAGGTAGCATCCTCCCCCGGAAGTAATCACTATTCTATCGTCGTGCACCACAGTTTATGTTTTTCCTGCTAAAAGAATTTCACAGAAATAAAATGAGGTTGGTATATTCTATATGCTTTTGTATCTGGTTTATTCTACATATTTCTTAAAAGATAAACGAAAGCTATTTTGGACTTTGTTATCTTATTTTATATCTTTTAAATAGTTCTCCCTTTGATTCTTTTCCTTATTGCAGGGTTTGTGGACATATTCCATCAAGTATGTTGAAGATATCTTTAGACATCTTCCCTTCCTTAGAGCATCAAACCAAAAAACTTGACATTTCACTAAGAAATGGTGCTGGAGGGCTGGTCATGTAGGCACACACCTTTAATCCCAACACTTGGGAGGTAGAGACAGGCAGAGCTTGGTTGACATAGTAAGTTCTGGGCCAGGTAGGGCTACACAGTGATACCCTGTCACAAAACCAAACCACAAAACAGGAAAAAATTATCCTAGAGCAATTGTGGGGGCACATGAAGTTGGGTGGGTGGGGAGGATCTAGAAGGATTTGAGGGATGGGAAAGAATATAATTAAAATATATCATATAAAAGAACTTTTAAATATAAGATAATTACCTTAAAATCAGCTTCAAATTATAGAGTTGGAGCTACTGAAGCAAGTGTAGGACTCAGGCCTAAAGCCATACTACTTCAGAGGCTGAAGTGGAGGACTGCTCAGTGTAATATAATAAGGCTGGCAAGAACTGAGGAGTGAAATTGCACATATCAGCTTTGGCTACAGGCAAGACTCTATATGAGAGAAGGGAGGGGCAGTGAAGATCTGGGAAACATTTAATGTGGTTTTACCACTTGCTATGAGGAAGTCTCATTAGTTTCCTAAACTTCTTACTATATTTAGCTTAGAGACATTGTTTTGTGATTCTAATTAAGTAGACAATATTTTTCCTTGGAAAACTGGCCTACATGTAAAATTCCAGTTCTTAACAAAAGCACATACTGTTATAAAGAGAACATTAACATGGCGTTTTAAATTTATGTGTGCATATATACATCACATGTATTTTTTAGGGTTGGGTATAAAGGCCTATCCTTTTGAACTGTCCTTTTTCTTCTGGCTTACTTAAGAAATATTTGTAGCATTTGCTGCACATCAGGTTCTATACTAGAAAGTAGACAAACAGAGATGAATAAAATGTCCTTCTTCTTAAGGAAGTTGCAATCTTAGTAATAGGAATGTGTAGATAATATGCTCTCATAAATATTTAGTATTTTAAATAATGTTTTGAATACTGAACAAAAAAAAGAAAGTGGTTTATCAGGTTGGGGAGCTTGTATATTATGTATCAACTAAAGAATAGTCTTTGGCCTGTGACTTCTCTTTGTAAATCTAAATTTTGTAGTGGTTTGTATTTTTAATATTAATTTTGCCTTATAATTTATGTTTTTATGTTAAACTTTGGATTCTTTTATATTCAGCTAAGAAAAAAGTAAAAGCTATCTAATTTTTGCTGGTTTTCATCAACTGTGGAGATAGGACTGTGATTTTTCTAGTCAGCTAAGATCCACTTGGAGTACATTCAGACTCGTCGTTGCTCTAGGACGTTTCTTTGGTACAATAGCTTAGGCCATTCTTACTAGGAATATGTATGTTCTACTGAAAGGTGTACTGGTGAGGTTCATCTATTATGTATTCATCCTTTTTGACTTTGCTAATGTTGTCTCTGCCTACTTATAATATCTGTTCCTCATGAATCATGTATAATTTTCAACTAAAGACTTTGTTAGTAGCAGGCTTTTTTCTTTGACTATATCAGTTGCAATGCCAGAACAAAAACTCTTTGTTGAGAAAAGGCCAGTTGATGGAGAAACTCGTTTTAGGTGGAGATTTGTTTGTTTGTTTGTTTGTTTGTTTGTTTGTTTGTTTGAGTTGGGTTCTGTTATTTTTTTAGAATTTTTCTAGTAACCTAAAGAATTAAAGCAGTCTGGTCACATGTGTTGAGCCAGTAGGGTAACTTTAACCTAATAGAGAAATAATACCTAAACCTCATGTGAAGAACTCATCTTGACATTTTTTATATTAACACTGTCAAAAATATATCCCAAGAGTTGGCCTAAGTTCTTCTACATCATCATGTCCAAAAGGGAAAAAATATATAGTACAGATGGCAGCATCAAAATATTAGCTCTTTTAGCAGCTCTGCCAATGTTCCTTGATGGTAGCCAGACCAGTGCTGGGCACACCATAAAATCCAGACTTCAGTCTGCTGCTTGTCATGGGTCTTTGGCACAAGTTACTTAGGCAGTTGTTAGAAAGTACTACAATTTTGCAAGATATTATAGAAACATTGATTGTTATAATTATAAAGTAAATGGAACCGTTCTGTTCAGGCCAACTACTAAAAGTTATATTCTAAGAATCCATAAATTGATTACTTGTGGTTTAAGCTGTATTTTTTTGAATGAAATATGCTATGTGGATAGAGTTTCCTATGCTAGGGCTTATAAACTGATTTAACTCATACTGTGAGTGACTCATAAATATTAATATTACTAAACTTTGGGTTTTAAGCATAATCAGTTCTTGGTCCCCAGAGAGCAAATAAAAATATTAGCTTGTCTTTTTAGGATCTAACAGCCTGTTTGGACATTTTTAAATTCCTGTTTCCTATTTCTTATTTAGCCATATTACTCTCTAATCATAAGCTTAGATTTGTGACTTTTTTATTTTTGTGATTTATATTAAGAAAACAAACGTTGAATATATGTTTCAACTACCTTATTTTGAAAATCACCATTTTCAACATGAATTTATTGATCAAAAACTTTTTTATGGTTTTGGAGTAACTTTTTTTAACCTTTTATTAATTTTGTGTGTGTGTGTGTGTGTGTGAGTTGCACATCATACATCCCAGTCCTACGCATCTCCCTGGCCTCCATATTCTCCCTCCCCTTGCAACCTCCACCCTCACCCACAAATAAACACAAGCAAACAGCAACAACAACAAAGCATAGAAAATGTCTTACAGCGTGTCCACAGTATAGCCCTCGGTCTACACACCTTCACTTACAAAGTTCACTGGCTCAAGATCTCTGGCTTCTGTGACAACAGCAGTATTAGATCCTCACTGAGACTCATTGGAGGAACGTTTAATGGTAAAACTACAGATGAAAACCTTGTTCCTACAAGGACTTTATGTCACATGTTAAAACTGCCTGTTGTAGATTTCTCACACTGAGATTGTTGCCCATTTACCTTTTTCAAGACAGTATGAAACATTGCACATATTTCCAGTGTCTGGAAGTATATAATAAGAATCTCTAGTACCTGCCGTGTTCTTATCATTCTATAATTTTTACAGTTGTACATACCAATATCAGGTATAGGACGGGTCTATGTAAATATTATATTATTTATAATTCAGAGTAATTAGTGAGTATAAGTCAATTGTATTTGTTATAGCTCAGTCTAGAATATAAGCAAATGGAAGATTTGAACACTCCTCCATATGCAGTGTACTTGATCTGCTGTTACCTGCTTACTAACTTGTAAGTGTCAGTAATGAGAGGAACCTAGTTTACTTCATTGCTTTTTCCTCAACAAATTCAGTCATATCTGGCAGGTATGGTGCTAAGTAGAGATTTTAAAAGTATTCTTACAAGAACTTTCTTTATAATATGTTCATATTTAAAAGGTTATATCTTTATTACTGTTTTGAAAATACTGGTGTCGTTTTAAGTTATATTATGTGTTGTGCTTTTTTAGTGTTCAAGAAGAGTGTGATTCTCTTTATGAATAAAAAGACAGCCAAACGTAGGCATAGGTACGTTTGGTGAAGGAGTTGGGGAACCACAAAGTTCTCATTTCGTAGTGAAATTAAAGAAAATAGCTTTATTAAGACATGTGTCATCTTTTCTTACAATTACTCCTGTTGACAGTTGGTAAGTTTTGATCATGTAGAATTTTGATCAAAGTAGCAATTCTGTTAAGACTTATGTATCAGTCATATTTCTAACCTAATTGGTAGGCTGACTTAGGCTTTTATTATATTAATATTAATATTTTATTTCAATATTTTTGTTGAAATCCATTTTTCTAGTAAACTACTACCTACTTGGAAATGAATAAGCATATTCTTCTTTCTTCTTTGGTTACTGCTGTATATATTCTCAATTTTTTTTTCAAAGTAGTCTGAAGATTCTTAATGATTTGGGCATTGGTTATACTTTCAAGAAATTAGACCTCCCAATGTAGCCTTCATGGTCAGTAGCTAGCAGAGTTGATGCTATACAGCTTCATTCCTGGAGAATCTGGTATTCTATGGTGTTCTATGGAGATGATTCAGTCTATTAAATGCTTGCCATGCAAACATGAGACCTGACTTTGATCCCCAGAAGCCAGGTAAAAAACAACCTAGCGTAGTCATTTGTGCGTGTAATCTCAGCAGTGGGCACATGAGGTTCTTGAGCATCGCTGCCTAGCCAGCTACTCTTACTCCACACACAACCTCAGATTTTCCTCTGGCTTCTTTTGACACGTGCACTCAGATGCACCTGTATATGAATGATCAGGAACACACACACACACACACACACACACACACACAACCTTGCTTTCTTTCAAGAAATGGGATATTATCTATGATAGCATCATTGTGGGTCAGTCTATTTAAAACAACACTTAATTTAGTAGCGTCTGCTGGAGAGGGAGTGGAATAGTCAAGTTTTGAATGGCATACTTGCTTAAAATTTGCAGATTAGAGATTTGTTATTGTTGGTATTCTTGAGAACTTTCTGTGGTTTAGGCACTTCTTAGTTCTTTTATATTATATCTTAAACCATCTGTGTCTCATTAGTCACTTCTGTTTTATGGATCAAAAGCCAGAAATGAACCAATAGCGTAAATAGCACAGATAAAAGTCAGGTGGTCTGATTGCAAACCAGAATTCTTAATTCTCTTAACTCTCATTTCTCAAATTTGCCTGTATTTCAGATACACTTAGAAGATTTTTCAAAAGGAGAAAATAAAAAAGCCAGGCTCCTTTGAAAGATGAGATGTGAACTTTGAACTATCAAATGCTAATGAATCTTGGGTTAGGGATTATGAATCACTGCTTGGGTTAGGCGTGTAAGTCAGTGGTAGAACAGCTAGCCAGCATGTGTGTGGCCCTACATTCAAGTCCCAGCACCACACAAAACAAAACAAAGACATCATAAGTTATTATTACGTGTTTGAAAATTACATTTATTTGATAATCTAATAAGAATAAAATATATGTAAAAACTTAGGGCTATAATAGAACACATAATAAAGACTTTATGTACCTGACTCAATAGTCACATATGTGAATTACTTTTATACTGGTGCTCTATGTCATAGAATCTAGTATATGAGATGTTAAAAGTCATTTCTGAAAGATAAAGATACACATGGATTAATGAATACTTTTTCTGTAGAAAATTCCAAGTTTTAATGATTTAAAATTTTCCAAGCTTTAATTTGTTCAAAAATATTTAGGAAATTACTTGTATTTTATGTTAATATTTTGCATGCATAAGTATGATCTATAATGATAAGCAATTAAGTTGTATGCTAATGTGATAGAAATAGGTCAGATTTACCAAATATTTGCTTATCACTATTTCTCACTATCTTTTTAATGTAAATACTCATATATAACCAAATGATTTTTACTGAAAAACCAAAAAGATTTAAGGCATTGAACATATTTATGTTTGTTTTTAACATTAACACTGCCCTACAAAAATAAAGAACATGAATGTTTAAGTGGATAAGTTAAAACATAGTTGCTAACTCTGAAATAATAAGAAAAAACCTTTAAGGCAAAAAAAAATTATTTTAAAATACCAGCAGGAAAAAGACTATCTATTTTCAAGTTATTTAGCTCACAACTAGTTTCAATTTTGGGAGAGTTCTTTGAAATTATAATAAAAGTGTAAAGAGAAATTGTGTCATCGGCTTGGTTATGAACTTGAAGCCAGTGTGACATTTCTTGCATGATGATAAGGTGAGTGCTTGATACTATGTAGTCACATCTCAATTGATAGCATGAAAGCTTTGTTAAAGGTATCAAAATCATGGCTTTAAGTGGATTCCATTTACTGGTGGGCTATGCTGTGCTCATCAGTAATCTCCATGAGGTTAGTCATGCCTTATGCACCTATTTGTTAGAAAAGAAAGGTTGAGGTTGAGAGGGAAACTCAAGGTCTCATTCACAACTGCTTAGAAGTTGAGCAGTCCTAACAGTATAACTTTACTCAGAGACAGCACTACACTTGGCCTCTTGATTGCACTGCATCAACCTAAACAAGAGATCCTCTTCCCTTTCTTTCTTCTATGTGTGTAAGAAACAGGTAAACGTTGAGTCTAGGAAAGTCATTAAATCTAAATAAATCTATAAATAATATATAATGAAACATTAAATCTTTAAAAAACTAAACCTCATTCTGTTATTTAATTCATTCCAGGAGGTTATTCTATGCATATTCTGTAAGGATATGTCTAATAGTGATAAACTGTGTGCTTGTAGCTTTTCTAGTAGTATGTGGTTTCCCAGCCAGGGAGACAGCCACTTTCAAATATAAGCAAGATCCGCATTTCTAAGACTAACAGTCTAAATATGCACAAAATAAAGTGTTAGAGTGTATACTTTCTAAGCCTGTATTGTGTACCTTGTGATGATAAAAATATTTATATTATTCAGTTTCTGAATGCTGGGCTGTTTTCCGTATCCTAAACTAAAGCAAGTCACCAAAACTGTAATGTAATTTGTTGTTAATACCATTTTTCAAAATTCATGGAAATGATACATCTCAATAGATCATGTGTGTGGTATTTTAGCAGTGAGCATTGGTTTGAATTAAGTGAGGACCTAAGTAAATAGGACTGTTATATTATACAGATCTGTTATGACACATTCTAGTGGACTTAGATTTCCAAACACTTTTGCCAGATAGGAGAAGGAGAAGTTGCACATAGGTTTTATAGCTTTTTGTGAAAAGACAATTTTGTTTTGGGTCAAAAATATGAGGAAAACATGTTTGGTAGAGACGTTTTTGAATTTTTCATGTCATTAGTGCCGAATATGCAGGCTGCGCTGAAATCTCTACTTTATAGATTCTAAAGGCAAAATTCTGGGCAAATTACCCTTCTTAAAATTATTATAGACAAATGGAAGACATGTTGTAAACTTATTTTACCCTGTGTGGTTATTATTCCTGGTGTTTTAAAAATGTCATTTATTAGGAACTTTTGTAATAAAAATTATTCATATACAAAAATATACAAATTGGTTAGACATTGAGAGATCATGTAGAGAACCTCTTCCTTGTTATAATTCATATTACTGCATTAATTTGCATTTTTTTTTCAGATTACATCTGTGATTTTCTCGAAATGAAGTTTTCCGGGCTAAAATGTCATCCTCTTATATTCTGTGGTCTGGCAGATTACTGTTGAATTTAAGTTCTTATTTACAAAAAAAAAAAAAAAAAAAGTACTACCCAAGGCTCTTAGAAACACCCTTGCAATGACAAGAGGCTGGCTTTGTGGTAAACAAAAAGGTCTGTTTGGAAATGAAGCTTAATTTAACAACACTTTGAACGCGTAGTTAATATAACTGCTTTAAATTTGCAGACAGTGGGAGTAGCTCACCGCTACCCAAGTATGCTTCATCTCCCAAACCAAACAACAGCTACATGTTCAAACGCGAGCCCCCCGAGGGATGTGAGCGGGTGAAGGTCTTTGAGGAAATGGCGTAAGTAATGTCTCCTCTGTAGCTGCGGTCTGACTCTTTCATGAGCTGTTGGTTACAGATGAGTCAACCCCTCTGTCCAGCTGGTACTCCAAAAGCAAAGTTGGAAAAGAGAATTGATTAGACACATGGTCCGACGGTGAGGATTGGAGGGCTGCTAGCAGTGCATTAGCTAGTACTGCAAGCTGAGAAATCCACTCTTTTTACTGAACTGTCTCCCTTGGTCTCCCCTTTGCTCCTCCTTCCCTTCCTTTTCTTTCTCCTTCCCGACGGTCTCTCTTTCCTGTCTCTGTTTCCTTTCCTTCTCCTTTCTTTCTCTTTGCATTTCCACTTACTATTTTTCTCTCTCCTTTTATTTTCTATTTTGAAAAACTTCATTTTTAATCTTTAAGATTTTTCTTTCAAAAATTGTTAGATTAGCTGACTGACAGAAATACATTTAGGAGGAAGACTAGTGGCCTCGTGTGAGTAGCTTACAGATGGTCTCTGATTCTACAAGTCAAAGGGAAAGTGGTTTCCTTCTCTGTAGACATATCTAGCATGTTTATTCATGAATTCATGTTTTCTGACCTTTCTATTTTAAATTTTCAATATGGACAGGTTAGAAATTAAACGAGAAAAAGAGGTTCATGCTGTAAATCTTGGGCATCTAGAATCACTCGGAAGATGGTTATATGGCTCTTGGAATCATTCATTCTTTTGTCTCTGTGGGTACCAAATGCAGACTGCTTCTCTTACATCCCGGAGGGAACAGACTGTATGGGAGTTAGTTATTGGTTTAGTTCGGAGAGTGGGTTTGGTGGGGATACGGACTCTATTCTTTTGGCTGATTAAGAGACCACAGAAAACAGTGTTTCCCATTTGTACCGATAGACATCTATCTAAAGATACAGAAAAAGTTAAAGGGCTTAAAATAAAGTAAGTAACATCTCTATACTTCCTATCTGTGAAGTTCATCCTAAATGTGTATAATATTCAAATACAGTATAGCATTTCTTTATATTCCTCAATGATTAGAAGCAAATTGAAGATATCTGAAAATTTGCCTGGTCCTTTTGGAAATAGTTTTTTTTCCTTCAATGTCATTTCAGTGCCCTGTATGTGATAGTCTCCCAGCTGACCTATGCTATGGAAGATGTTTCTCCTTTGTGTGCACATAACTCATCCCTGTCATTCACATTCTAGCTGTTTTAGAAAACTCCAATTTATTCACAAAGTACTTTATAGAGATCTGAAAACTAATTCTGTTTTATGGTTTTAGGTCTCGTCAGCCTATCTCGGCCCCTCTCTTTTCATGTCCTGACAAAAACAAAGTTAATTTCATCCCAACCGGATCAGCTTTCTGTCCTGTAAAACTTCTGGGCCCTCTCTTACCTGCCTCTGACCTGATGCTCAAGAACTCTCCTAATTCTGGCCAGAGCTCTGCTCTGGCAACACTAACGGTAGAGCAGCTCTCCTCCCGGGTTTCCTTCACATCTCTTTCTGACGACACCAGCACAGCAGACTCCCTGGAGCCCTCTGTCCAGCAACCGTCTCAGCAGCAACATTTGCAGGCGGAGGAACACATCTCCACTCAGAACTATGTGATGATCTAAAGCAGAGGGGGAGCTGGCCTCCACCCGTGTTCCATGGATCAGGAATGAGATCTCAGACATCTATCTGCATGGAGTGACAAACTTTCTGAACACCACCATCAACAGCAAAATACTTAGCATCATAAAAATAGCTATTAACACTGATCTTGGCAGGGACCTACTTCTATTCAGCAGTTTTTGTGGAAAGCAGTAATGCTTGCAAAATGTGTGTGTCATTCAGCATTTAAGTGGAGACTATGCATTTCATAGTATGTCTGACAGATTAGTACTGTGTCCTGTGTTTTGTTCCAAAATTTTCAGTATGAATAAGCTCTATTTCAAAAAGTTGCCTGTCTAAGTAGAAAATGTCTTGCTGTGTTTTGTCCTATGGAAGATACTGTACTTCAGGATTATGTTTACAATTGATCCAGGTGTTTGTTTCTAACTTCTATAATACATACAATGCAAAAAAAAAAAAAATGGCCACAACAGTTGCACAGTGCCCACCCTATGGCCTAGCTTCAGGTACTTCAGTTGAAGTCTAAACTCAGGTAACTTGGAATGTATGTCATATTGGGATATTAAATATTTCACAGCTACAAAGCTAAAGAGGGAACATCACTCTTTTGCCTTTCCTTATTTTATGCATTTCCTTTTCATCATTCCATTCCACATTAGAATAAGAAGTGCATTCATCCCTAGGAGGTGGTAATCCTGGGTATGGGGAACATGAGGAGAACCAGCAAATCTGTGGTGTGTGACATCACTTTTGTCATGTGGTTACCAGTAGAACAACTGTTGCATTTACTGTTTCAACATGTGTAAATGTGGCTTTTTTTTAAAAAAAGGTTGTGTTGTTCAGTTAATGACTGTTACAGTGCTGCAAATGAAGCTTCTGTATTAGACTAGACATAAACATTCCACATTGTGTGCGATGGGATTTAAATACAAGAATGGCTGGGTTTGATTTCAAAGCAAGTGAAGTTTTGCAGGAATAAATAATTAAGAATTTTTGTTTATATTGGCCATTGGGGTCATAATTGCTACTATTTTTTTTTTATCTAAAGATATATTTATGTTTAGCTTCATTTTAGGAAATTCTAATTTGCTGGTTATAAAGTGAGACATTTGGTTCCTGTTTTCCTCAAGTATTTGATAAATGAGTTGTATTCATATAGAGAGAATGTGTATGTCTCAGAACCAATGCAGCATAAGCAAGCATATTTCTTGTTGACTTTCAAGAGCAATAGCTTAAAGCTGTCTCATTTAAGCCTCAGATAACACTATCATGAATAATTTTCTTAAGACTTGGAATGTGTGGAGTGGAGCAGAACCCCAAGTAAATAGCCTTGAACTTGCAGACTTGACAGAAGTTCTCCACAAAGTGTGAAGAGAGCTGTAGGATTCCTGATATGTCACCTGGAGAGCCTGACTTCAAACATTGTTTTCTGCAGCACAGCTTATGCAAAAGTAAAGGGAAGCTTTTGTATTTGTATTCCATTGCTTTCAGTTCAGTTAGAGCCTAGAGTTCTCTCATCTCCACCTAAAATGTGTGGCACATTTTTTGTTTGTTTGGTTGGTTGTTGTTTTGTTTTTAGAATTAGGGGAACAAGTTGCCTACAGTTAGTGTTGAGGTTTTCTTAGATCATTCCTGAGTTTTTCTTTGACTCTTCTAAGGAGTCGATGAGTAGGAAGGAGCATGATAAGCTGATAAAGCGACACCTTTTTAATTTTTACAAAATGCTGTGCGTGTGTGTGCATACATGCACACCCAGATATGTGTATGTGTGTATTCTGTGTGTTATTTCGTCACCTCAATCTCTCCTTTCCACCAAAGTTTGCAGTAATACTCTCTCCTGAAGGTGCGTTCTGGCTCACAGTCAGTGTTATAGAGACTGTCATGGAGAAAAAGACTCAGTTGACTTTTGCCATTTTCACAGGGGAACCTTTTAAAACAATCTTTTCAGCAGCAGACACCTTTAACCCTAATAATCTCAGGCCTTGATGAAAATACTATATTTTGTAGATTATGGTTAAAGGAAGAAAATTACTAGTTCCGTAAGATAAATATGAGCTCCGTTTAACTTGTGATATCTGGGTTAGCATTACATGATGTGTTGATCGTGTGCTCTGCTTCTGTCTAAGATGCAATAGTATCATTATCAGTTTCAGAAAGATGGACTGAGTATACTTTTTTTGGTGATGAAATCTATGTACGATATTTATAGTGATGTGCTTTTATTTTCTCATGAGAAACTAAATATTGTTTGTGTTGTACATTTGTTTTTAGCATATATTAAAGTTTTGAACCAAATGTGTTAAAGCTTATGCTTTGCCATGTAAATTTCCCAGAAGTTGTTGAGCTCAAATGTATCCTACATCCAGCTGTAGAAACTTGTCAGAAATTGTTTAAATTTTGTATATAGGTGTACTGTTTAATTTTAGCCACTGCGCTGAACAGTATTCAAGTTATATAATATGGCTTTACACAAGAAATGTGTGGCTTCTGTTTTGTATTTTTTTCAGTATAGAAGTTCCTGTGTCTTATTTAAATAAAGTTATTAGTAAAACTGGAATAGTTTACATGTGTTTTTAAAAAGACCGGTTGTTGGCACGTTACCCATTGGAGGTGAGTTCTGCCTTAGGTAATGGCAGTATTGATGCTGAGTTCTGACCTGTGGATCTAGAGTTGTGGGGCGTCTTAATTGGATCAGATTTCTCCAGTTTGGTTTCCTCTTGACATTTGCACACTTTGCATCCAAGGTAACAAGTCTGGAGTCCAAAGTTTTGTGCTGCTTCCAGCTGTGAGCATTTCTAACAGAGAAAACATTGTTCTGTTTCTTTCCTATGTCTAAGAACTTATAGGGAATGAGTTTAAATTCAGTGAAATCAATGCAGAGAAGTTGCATATTTCCTCTAAAACTGTAATAGTAAGTTTGTTTTAATCTTAGTAGGTTCAGTATAAAAAGAACCAATGTTTTAATAAAGAAAGATAATATGTATTTTATGACAGTAAGCAATTATACTAATAGCTAAACACTTTGGGAAGCCACTGTGAAGAACAATTTGTCCCAGAGTATTATTTATTTCTGATACATAAAAGAATTAGACAAAATTGACATTTACATTAAACTTAAAAATGATTGCTTAATTGCCATTTTTGGTTGAGGAAAAACAAAATATAAAAGGTTTTGAAGTTGAGATTTATCTATTAGAAATCTACTAAGGGTATATAGTTCATACAAAAAGTTACTCTAAGAGTTTTTAAATTTTAATTGCAACTAAATGTGAAGGAAAGTTATATTTTCATCCTCATTTGACTTAATCATAAAATAAGCTAATACAAGTAACCATGAGAAATAAACCAAACTTTAGGAGCAAAGGGAGAGAAATGGAGCCTCACGCCATATCTACCTAAAACAGCTGTATTTATGAGTATTAAGTGGCTGCCTGTCATCCTACACTGAAAAGTGCCACCTAGTTTGAAGTTCATTTGTTTGCTACTGCTCTATAGGTGGCTTCCACCTTCTGTACCCATCTCTAATACTCAGAACTCTTTGTACCCACCGTACACTTCATTCTTGGCTCGTTTTGTGTGTGAACCTGCACTTATTTGGAAAAATAATTGCTTAATTTATACTTCCATTCAAAATCTTAATGCTGGTATCTGGCTTGTACCTGTACCTATTCTCAGACTTCCAGCTTATCTCAACCTCAGTGATTAAATGTGTCACCTTGCCCTTAGGTCAAGCCAGCTCTTTCTGTCTGTACTAATCATGAATCAATCTTCTGAGCTGTATATATCCTCTTTGAGTGAGGGGCTCTGTGTTCAAAACCTAGGGGACAATCCATGAAGTGCATGATTGGGTTTACATTCCTGGCCTATAGCTCCCTTTCTAAGGCATGCCATATATACTCAGTTTCTTCTCTCAAACAAAACTTATGCCTATACGTTGAAGTCTCCAAGGACAGGATTTGATGTGATGCCAAATGACTAAGCAGGGGCAGTTTCTGGAGAGTGATATGCTGAGAAGAACATGGACTGACTCTTCATACCTTGCTCTACACACCTTCCCATCTCGAGCCTTTGAAATATCATTTATAAAAAGAAAAACTTTACAATAGTTATTGAAACTCTTCTCTTTAGAGGATAGCATAACTGTCCCATTAAGTGTGCACTGGACCATATGGCTTCTTCTGAGATGAATATGGCAGATAGGATGAGGTGTCAGTTCTGAAGGTAGGTTATAAAAAGACTGATGTCTTGGATGTTCAGCTTTCTTGGAGCCATTGCAATGAGGAAATGGGAAGTAATATTGTAAGGAACCTAAGAGTCTGTGAAAGACTGAGTTGTGGCTAATGGAGTCCTCAGCCCACCAATATATAGAAACATCTGCCAGACCAGATAACGTTAGAGATGAGTACAGTCTCACCAGGTACCCTGGGCAGGAATGCTGAGCTAAACTGCCCTTCCTGATATGTGCTTATTGTTTTAAGATGTTAGGCTTCATGGAAACATGCTATGTAGACTTAATAAGCAAGTGCTACCCCTCTATGTACATGCACCTATTATTGCCCTATTTTGTGACATGTAGTTAGATCCAAATCTGGGAAATGAGACTTACTTTTTCAGAATGGATACTTGAAAGTAGCAGCACTAGTTAACTTTCCCCATCACGGTAGCCAAATACCAGACAAAAAGAAGCATACGAGGTGCAGGACTTCTTTGTGCTTCCGGTTCAGAGGAATATAGTCCACTATGGTGGACAGGTCAGTGATGTTCACTGTGTCACACAAGTGGCTAGGACCCCACACGTTTCAGTGAATGGTGGTGCTCTGTGCTCTCTCTCTCTCTCTCTCTCTCTCTCTCTCTCTCTCTCTCTCTCTGTAACCTGGGACCCCAGCCCACAGGATGGTTTTGCTCATAATTTACAGTCTTCCTTCTCAGTTACCCTCTGGAAACATCCTCACCAATATGCCCAGAGGTGAGTCTTATAGTTCGTTCTCGATCCAGTCAAGTTGGCAACACAGTTCACCATTATAAGTCAACCCCTTGTCCACGGTGACACCATACGTATCACTTTATTTCATAATATTCCATCCCTGGCCCCTGAAAAGGCTTTTATGACCACCTCAGTGTGTAGTACATAGCATTTAGTTCATCTCCATATGTTCTAACATTTCCAATATTGTTTGAAAGGCCAAGGCCAAACCTCACTCTGAGACATGTATTTCTTCTAAATGATGCGCTCCTGTAAAATCAAAGCACGGAAAAAACAAACAAAAAACCCCACTTCTTTTCTAAAAGGGCAGAATGCAGCAAGCAAAAATATGACCAGACCAAGACTGAAATCCAGCAGGGCAAACACCATATTCCACAGCTGCATGTCCAACGTATGGGTTTCTGATAGCATTTCTGAGATCCAAAGGATTGAGGTAGCCCTCCTCTCCAGTTCTACTCTCTGGGGCCAGCTTCACTCCATGGCTTTTACCTTTCCTTGGTGGATATCTCATAGTCCTGGAATCTCCAACCCTGGGCTTTCCATTGCGAGTTAGGCTTCATCTTCAAAGCTTCATGTAATGGTTCCTCAGAGTCAGGGAATCTAAACCTACCCCACACTGCCTGACTTCAGTGACTTTCTGGAATTTTGGTACAGGCCTCTGTGTAAATCTCATGTTTTGTAGGGCTTCAAAACCATCACCAAGTGGACTACACTGCCAGCTTCTGTCTCCCACTTATGATAATCTGTTCCTCTTCTACCACAGCCATATTGGCCTTAGTGCATAAGTGGGAACTGGGGAAATACTCCTCTGGGTGGCTATTTTTGAGACAGTGAATCCTTGCAATGACATTCTCAACTCAAACTCCTTTCAAATGAATTTGGGATATACAATAGCTCGTGTCTTCCCCTCCTGGCACCTTTCCCCATGCAGAGAGAAGGATGCTTCTCTTTAATGACACTAACTTATCAAACAAGGAGAGTTGCTTTTACCTCACCTATTATGCATCTTTAAACTTGTGGCCCCTTCCTCACCAAACTGCACAGTGTGTGTGTGTGTGTGT
>JANHMN010000016.1:18923414-18934186 GCA_030674055.1 Rhabdomys pumilio
AAAATGTCATCATTTGAAAAGTAAATGATGATACACCTCTTCTATGTGGGTCTAAAGTTAACCTAACATTAGACCAGCTAAGAAACCCAATGAAATACAAGGATATATAAGACTCCTGGAAACAGAGAACGCCTTGGGAAATGATGCTGAAAGGACTGAATAACTGATCATGTTTTAAAGTGTGATGAAGAAGGAGAGAGGAAGATAAAAGTTAGAAAAAGGTTTTTCTACCCTTGAACTCTTCATTTCTTTCTTGTCTGTTTGTTTTGCTTTTGAGACAGAATTATGTTATGTAGCTCAGGTTAGCCTGAAACTCATAATTGAAAAGCTTCAACCTCTCAAACTGTGCCCAGCTTGAACATCTTGTGTTAGTCATTTTGTTGTTTTTTCCCTTGATTACCAAGAGGCTGGTAACCCACTGCCTCTGAAGTGGGCTATCCCATTCCATAGGCATTTGCATCTCACAAAAAGAGAGATATGTTTTTTTGTCCCCCTCAGAGGTTCCAGATCACTTTGGTGAGGATTTCTCTCAAGCACAATAGCTAGTTTCTTAGCACTAAGAATTTAAACAATTAGATCATTTTTCTCTAAAAGATTTTATGATAGCCCG
The DNA here is from genome assembly GCA_030674055.1 of Rhabdomys pumilio. Lineage (NCBI taxonomy): Eukaryota > Metazoa > Chordata > Mammalia > Rodentia > Muridae > Rhabdomys > Rhabdomys pumilio. The sequence goes on from JANHMN010000016.1 coordinate 18,924,025, forward strand.
AATAGGTTCCCTTTCACACTATAAGCTTTACTCAAGCCTTGGCATCTGATTGAAGCGTAACTTTGATGGCAATCCTTTAGCCAGGATTGGCTATACCCCTGCCGGCAATGGATGTTATTTCAAACCACTGTCTGGAAGCAAGATGGATAAAAGGTGGATGCAGGACTCCACAAGGACCTGCCAAAAGGGGAGAAGGGTTCATACTGGAAAGCCAACCCTCTTCTGAGGTTTTCTGTTCCACTTTGTAAAGGAAAAGGATTGCACTCAAGGGACAGAAGTTAACAAAAGACACCACTCATATGCTGCAAGGAGCAGCCTGTCATTTTTCATATGGCCTGGAGTCAAGGCAGACAGGTAATCTTAGCTGACATCCCTTCACCTGCTCCTCTGATTACAAACAACTGGTGTGGTCTCTCCTGCTTCCTTCCCGGGCCACCACCCTCGAGCAAGAACTGGGAAGCTTTGTAGGAAGTGATTCCTATTTATATCCCTAACCTTGTCTCCTAATTGCTCCCTGGAATCCAAGGCTAGATTAACTGGTTGCGGGAACATAAAACGAAGGGGGTCAAAGAGCCATAATGGCTACTGCTGCTGACTCCCACTGGCAGGTAATAGACTGTTAGATGTGCACTAAGTGCTCATATGCTCCTTGGAAATATTTGATTTTTCTTTTCTTACAAGAAGCATGTATTCCTTTTGTGATGATTAGTACAAAGACAAAGAAGCAATGTGACCTTTTGCAGCATGACGGACAGTCCTCCTACCTCTGCCTACCCGGCTCCTTCTCATCCATCTGTCTAGTTTTCGACAGAGAGTAGATATGACTTAGATTTATGTAGTTTTGCCATAAGGGCAAGGAGAAAATGGAGCAAATGACTAATGTGAAAATAAATGTTAACCACACTAGTAATCAGCGTGATGTACATTAAAGCAATCTGTTGCCTTTCGGTTGGCAAAGAATAAAAGGATAAAAGTTCAGTGCCCAAGGGAGGTGAGGATGCTGCCCCTTGTGTGGTTTGTATCTTAAGTATGTGTTGAAGGATCACTCTCTGTCCTGTGGGAAGTAGCAGAAATATTAGGATCTGGGTTCTAATAGGAAGGTGTTGGCTAGTTGAACCCTATTCTTGATAGGGATATCCAGTTCCATGCCCCTCTCTGTTTCTGTTTTTGCTTCCAGGCTACCACAAAATGAATAGCTATTCTATGTCCAGCCACCAAGATGTATTGTGTTACCGCCAGCCGAAAGTGACAGGTCAAGAAATTTCCTTCTCAAACTTCTGAAACCATCATCCAAAGTCAATCTCTTTTCCTTTCCTTACAAGATGTTTGTCTCAGGCATTTTGTCACCATGTCAGTGGACTATCAGAGACACCCTTATCTTCTGGAAGAAGAACAGACTTGGTTTGAACGGCAGTATATGTGCAGTAATTCATGACAGGAGTCGCTAAGGGCACAAACACACATGGCCACTTTTTCTTGTAAAACTATGTGTGTGAGCAAAACATATGAAGACATTACAAAAAAAAAGTCACTGGTGGTTACATGTGAGTGGATAATTCTTTAACATCTGCTTTACTGTTGTGGAAAGTTTTGACTATTATTACCTGTTGACCTTGTCATTTAGAAAACAAAACATGATGCTTTCTAATTACACGAAAGGAGGGAGAAATGTATGAAAAGGAAGAAAAAGATAGCAGCAAAATACTATTACTTAACAAAAATTATCCAAATCAAAGGGGCTTGAGAGTGGACACATGCCTTTAACTCCAGCCCTTATGAGACTAAGGTAATGAGATCTCCGTGAATTTAAGGCTGGCTTGAGATATATTCTGATATTAATGCTAGAGGAGAGAGTTTCCTGGTGTGTGGCCTGTGCTAACACGCCCTTTCCTCTGGTGAAATGGGTTTATTTAATGGGTAATCAGGGAGCCCAGAAACCTGCCCCTCTCCTTTATGCTTGCTTCTTCGACTGCCTCATTTAGAAAACCGTACCTCAATCCAGAAAATGACGAAATGATCGTGTTTGAATAAAATTGAGTCTATAATAAACTTTCTAGCAACTGCCCAGTGGGTACCTGTGGGGCTGGCCAGGGATACTTAGTTCAGTTGGAAGAGCATTGGCTGCCGTGGGTACTGTGGGTGAGAGTCAGCCATGTGCTGATTTGGTGACTCTTACTCTCAAGTGTATGGCTCAACTACGCCAGAGGGACAGACAATTTGGGGCTCAGTACTTTCTCATTCCTCTCTCTTGGTGAGTTTTTGCCCCTTTATTTGCCAAAGGAGATCTTTCCACTATGTTGCTTGTGATTTTTGTCAGCTGACAGGTCACTCTCTGAAGAACCATGTCCTTCCCCATTCTGGAACCCAGTAGCTGTGAAGCAAACGGGAAATGGAGCAGATATTGGTGTCAGATATGGGTGAGGGCTTGCTAGACCAAGAGTTTTTATTTATAAAATGGAGATTTAAAAGTCTACCTTATTCTGCTTGGGTGCCATACCGAGATACTTTAGACACTGTATTGGCAGTTCTAGAAGCTCTGTCCTGCATCCCGGGTACTAGTGAGGGCTCTTTCTGGTTTGCAGAGGCAGAATTGTCCTCACATGGCTTTTCCTCTGAGACAATGAGCGAACTCTCTAATGTTTCATCTTATTGGACCAACTCTCTTGCATAATGCCATTTTCCTTAATTACCTTCTAATGGTCAAATTCCCAAAAATGGTGTCATTAAGTTTTAGAGCTTCAACATAAATTTGAGGAGCACACAGATCAGTCCACGACAAATACCTACTTCTAACACGGAAATGCAAATTGGACATGGCGGGGGCACAGTTGTAATCCCAGCAGAGCAGGAGGATGAGCAGTTGAAGGCCAGCCTGGACAACATAGAAGACGGAGGTCAGCCTGTGCTCTATGAGTCATCAAAACAACAACAACAACTAAAACCCAAAATATAAAACAAAAATTAGGGAAATGCAAATTAGATCTACCTCCCAACTGACAGGAGGGTCACAGAAGAATAAAAAAGGTCAGACAATTCCAAGTACAGGTGAGAAGGACACAGCCAAATTAGGGCCTGCTCTAGGCACTCATTTAGAAAATCAGTTTGGAAGCTCCCAAAAAGGCTAGAATTATCAATTGACCCAGCAATTCCATTCCTTGCTTATACCCTGAAGAAAACAAAAATACATAGCTGTGCAAAAGCTTGTATACAAATATATTACCCACAACAGGTCCTGTGTCAAAACAGTTCAACATCACCAGTCAAATGGCCACATAAATCAATCACGTGTGTAATGTGCACACAGTGGAGTGTTACTCAGCAAGAACATTCTTTAATGAGATGCTAATAAAACTGATGAGATGATACAGATGAGCCTTAAAAACATTATGCTAAGTCAAGCAGGCTAGGTACAAACTAATCCCATTGATATGAAATGTTCATACAGAACAGTCCGTGGGCAGAAGTGAGACTGGTGGTTGCTAGGGTCTGATGAAGGGAGAGTATGCGTTTCTTCTAGAAGCAATACAAATGTTCTGGGGCTTAGAGAATGGCCATAGTTGCATGACTCTGTTAATATATGAAAAGCCATTGACTCATACATCTCATGTGTGGCACACTTCAAGAAAATATATGTGTCTTAGTCAGTGTTCTATTGCTGTGAAGAGACACCATGACCACAGCTACTTATAACGGAATGCATTTAAGTGGGGCCATCTTACAGTTGCAGAGGTTTGAAGTCCATTCTCATCGTGGCGATGAGCATGGAGGCATATAGAAAGGCCTGGTGCTGGAGAAATAGCTGAGAGCTCTACATTCAGATCCACAGGCAGCAGGAAGAGAGAGAGACACAACTTGGCTTGAGCTCCTGAAACCTCAAAGCCCACCTGCAGTAAGCATACTTTCCCTCAAGAAGACCACACTTACCCCAACAAGGCCACACCTCCTAATCCAGCAGTTCTCAGGTGTCAAGGGTCATAATCCCTTTGGAGGTTAAATTACCCCCAGGGGTTGCATATCCTACATATATCCTACATATCAGATATTTACATTATGATTCCTAACGGAAGTAAAATTACAGTTATGAAGTAGCAATGAAAATAGCTTTATGTATGGTGGTCCTCATGTCATGAAGAACAGTATTAGGAAGGCTGAGAACAAAAAAAAAAAAAAAAAAAAAAAAAAAAAAAAAAAAAAAAGGAACCACTGTCCTGATCCTTTCAAATAGTGTCACTTGTCACTTACTGGTGATCAAGCAGTCACATCTATGAGCCTATGCGGCTATTCTTATTCAAATGACCACCATAGCCATATAAAAATCCTATACCGAAGCTTAGTTAATATGAAATGGACATAGTGTCTGGCCTTGAGTAAGCCTTTTGTGGACAATAGCTGCTTTTTTCCCCACCAGCTGTGTAAGGTCAAAAGGAGTGTAGAGTAAACACACACACACACACACACACACACACACACACACACACATTGTCGATAGTTAATAGGCATTTACTCAACAGATGTGCAGCAAACTTCTGCCTCCGAGGTTGTCTACAGTATGTCCTTTGAACCTTTTCTTGGTTTCAGAGGGTGGAGCAGTTAAATGCCCCACTGCCCAGCTGCTCATGATTGCTCTCCCATGTTACCTATGGTCCTGACTGTCTGGTTCCCTCCAATCCTGCCTAAACTCTAGAAAAAAAAAATGCCAAAAATGTAGGATGATCGAGGCTTCAACACAAGTTCACCCTTTTGTCTTTTTGAGGTACTTTCTCTTTAACCACAGACAAAGCAGTTTCGCTCTGGGCTTCTCATCACTAGATCATCATTGGAGAAGCTAGGACTCCACTAGGGCTTGTGAAGACAGGTAACAGATGGGTGGAAAACTGCAGGTAGCCAGAGCTTAGGCTGTGTGTGCTGAGGATTTGCTCTCTTCTTTCCAACAAGAGCCAAAGTCACAGCTCACATAGGATAGCAGTTCTTATTGGCAGGATAAAAATACACCTCAGTTTGCCTATGAAGGCACAGTTTGGCTATCTCACTTTGAGAGCAGGGAAAGAGGAAAAATTACAGAAGGTTGGGGCCTCCCTGCTGGTAAGGGGGCTACTGGGGACATCTCCATCATATTTGCAAACAGATGATAACAGGTGTCAGTGCTTCAGGGGGGTTCCAAGTACCCTGTGCCTTCTGCACTGGTCTGTTGCTGACTTTTATTGTCCACCAACTGCTTTGAGAATTTATAGAAATGCTAGACTGTTTCCTGTGGTAAAAAAATACACTTAATTTTTACAAATCCTTACACATGATCTCAGGATTCACCAACTGGTGAAACTGAAGAGGTCCATAAATCTCCACACTAGAATAGGTTTTTATAATTCAGCTGGCAGAGATCGAGACAAATTGCAAAGGACAATGGAACCAAGAGTGTTGGTTGCTCAAGTGCCGAGAGCCTGGAGAACTCCTTCTGCTTGTACTAGGGTTGGGAGACTCGCAAGGGTGCTAGGAACATAAAACTGATGTTTGGAGCACCACAGGTCAGAGGCAGATATATCAAAGGAGACAGTTAGATCAAAATCAATAAAGGAATTCCCTTTATAGTAGCTGGAGAAGGGACCACAAGAGCTTTGATACACAATCCAGCCTCTTTGGAAGAGATGTTTCTAAAATGATTGGCATCTTCACTGGTTGGTAGAGGGTGAACAAGCGAAGGCCTCTCTAGCTTCAGAGTTCTTTGTGAGAATTCCTGGGAATGCCACAGCCACATGTGGGGTAGGAAGGAGATTCAGTTCAACATGCCTCAGTTGGTAAGTGTTCGTTCAAACTTCCAGAGTGTGACACCGGGAAGTTTGTTTTAGGGATTTTTAAGTACAGTACCATTTTGGAAAACAGTTTCCTGGTGACTATCACAATAAAGCTTAAGGCATACTATGTTGAAACTCTTTTGTACAATGCCTGTGACCTCTTCCATAAGAATGGGTTCTACAGCTTAAGGGTCTTGGGGGAGGATCTGGTGTGCTCTGGGTCATCATCAAGGTCACCAAGCTCTGAAGTACATGTTACATCTCCCTTAAGGATGGTGTCTGTTGACTGAGAACCAATGCTCAAGATAAAGACCTACGGAGGAAGAGTCTGGAGGATTCAGATATGGCCTGGCCCTACAGATGACACAGATCACCTGGTTATTCACGGCATCCTCGCCCAGCTTTATGGGAAGAAATCAGGTCTAAATCTCCTCTGTTGAGGAGACAACCCTTGTGTTACACATTTCCCTAGTGTTTATCTGAGCACAGGACTTTGTGCCTTTTATACTCCTGAACACTTCTGATCAGCTTTCTACCATGGTGAGTATAGTAGTTTACTGTCCTAATTGTAGCAACAAGGTACGCCCACCAAAGCCAGTCAATGAAGGGAAGGTTTATTTTGGCTTATGGTTACTGGGTGATAGTCCAGCCTGGTGGGGAAGGCACTGTGGCAAGAGCAGGAGCCCCGTTGTTCATATCACATCCACAGTCAAGAAACACAGAGTGAACAGGGAGTGGAGCTATGCTACAAAACCTCAATCCCCTTTCCCTAGCAATCTGCTATCTCTAATGGGACTCCATCTTCTAAATGTTCCATAACCTTCCCAAATAGTGCCAACCACTTGAGGACATAGTATTTAAACATGAGCCTGTGGGGGATGTTTCACTTTCAAACTACAAGAATCAGTCATGAGGAAGTTGCTTATTCCATTGCTATAGAGAAAAGGGCATTCTGATAGGCTTGGATGGTCTTCTGAAATACTCCAAAGTGTCAAGCATAGAGAAAGTTTAATTCAGAGCATGGAGGGGCTCCAAAATGTGATTGATTTGACTGTTATCTCCAGAAGACTGAACAAAGGGTTCTGTGTGACTGTAGTCAAGTGTTTAAGAACTCTAGAGCCAGCCTTTGGGTATTGTTGAACATAGCAGGGCCCTTGGGGCAGTAGTTTCCTATCAGTGAGTGGTTAGAAGTCAAAACATAGGTGCTTATTTTGACTTAAGAGCAAAGATCCTAGTTTCAGAGTTGAGTGTAAAGATCAGAGAGCCTTGGATGGGCATCAGGAGATCAATGACACCCAATCCTTAAGGTGACTTAGTGACCCACTTTTTGAAATGTATCTTATTTTTATTATTTAAACTTGGTCTTTGAAGATGTCATATACATGTACGCTGCATCTAGATTACCCCTCCCTTGTCCTCCCAACCGCACAACCCCTCTCCTTCCATACAAATTCCTTTCTCATATTCATGTCTGTTTGTGTTGTGATCCACTTGACTAAGGCCATCTGTGTGACCCAGGTTTTGAAGCTATCCATTGAGGCCTGGTGGACTCAAGAGGAGGAACACTGCTGATGACAGTGACTTCCAGCATCTGTTAGTAGCCAGTAGTTAACCAGGAAAGGGTAGGTCCTCATACATTCGTTTTATACCTATGACTGGATGTTAACATATATAACTAGTTTAGGTACCGGCAGGCAGCTGCTGATGGTGATGACTGCCATGCATGCCCAGAAGAGACATTTTGTAGCCTTTTCTCTATTTTCTGGCTTTTACATTCTTTCTTACACCCTTTCTATGATGCTTCCTTTTTGATTGGGTTTACATACAAGTCATGGATCCCTTCCCCCTGGGGAGATGGACTTGAATCCAACCGTGGAGTGGCTGGTTACCGCCATTACAGTAGTGCCATCATAGCACGGGTGGGTACATCTGGCCTGGCAGGTTGGCAAGTGAACCCTTTGTACCCCTAATAGTTTGGATAGCACCTTCTAGCACTAAGGAAGCTAGAAAACCGGGAGGAGTTTTGAAGTTCAGTTTTATGTTATTTGGTTTATATCTTATAATCCAGGTGTGTGGTGTCTTCAGCAATATCTCACTATCAGCTCATTCTTACGCGTGACCTTTCTGTACCTCTGCTCTGTCAGCTTCAACTCTGTGTTGCGTGAACACTGTTTCTGGCTGTTGATTTAATTACGGGCAGATTTATGATATCACTAGCCCAGAATGAAAGAAGGGAAATCTGAAAAGGTCTGATTCTTCCTCAGGTGAACAGCTGCTCCACCAGGCTTCTTGAGCTCATCCGATGAGACCAGGTGGCTCTGTGTCTCAGAGCATGACTCACTCTCTGACGCTTGTGTCTTTCCAGGCAGAAGAGGAGCCAGGAATGCTTAAAGGAGGGAATGTGAGTATGAATGGTATCTTGAATATGTGATCTAGAATGGTACATTTCAATTTTTTTTTTCCAATCTACTGTAAGAAGACAGAGGTCCATCCTTCAATACTTTTTGTATTCTAAAACAGCACAAATATCTTCTTAGTAATTTATGTATATATTTAGTCATGCATGCATATTTCCTTCTTGCCATAGATTTGATGTGCTCCACTGTTGTAGTGTTTCCAAAGCCTTGAAGATCATGATTCTTGTCAAGATTACTGTAGCATTTCGTCTGCTAAAAACTATTGCAGTTGGTCGGGCCATGTGGCCTGTTCTAGGTAAGAGATGGGTGGGAGTCGGCTACTCCTTGGGTGAAGCCTTTAATGTTTGACTACTAGATCACCCTCCTTTTGCTGTGGTACGAAGAGCTCAAATTATTGTGTGATCATGCTTGCTGAAGTTCAGCTAGCCCTGTCCTCACTGACACACAGATGGATGTTAATCCATGTGGCGTTCGGCTATGAGTAGCTCTGCTTCCTTGCATCAGGAGGCACATCTGATGCCTTCACCTGCGTCGTAGGCTGGGGCTTCTGGTCCAGATTTTCACGGGCTCTCCCATGTCATTAAGACTGGTATATGAAGAGTTCAGAATCTAGTCTCTTCCCTCCTATCACACTAAGGAATAATTTACATTTAGTAAAATTCATCCTTTTTTACCTTTACGGATTTTGATGAATTCAGGCAATCATGTAACCATCAACTGAATTCCAACAGAGTTCTATCCCCCTAAATTATCTGCCTTTTGCAGCCCACTCACCCACTTCTACCTCAGTCGTTGATAAACATAGACCTTATGTCTGTTCCTAGAGATCTGACTTGTCCAATTTTTAAATCATATAGCATCAAAACTTTGAGATTAAAAAATACAAATAAACACAACTTTTACTATGGAATAATTTTAAATTTGTAAGAAAGCTTCAACATAAGTTTCTATATCTTCCTGGCTAGCTTCCCTCTTACTAACATCTCACATAACTCTATGACAATTGTTAAAATTTTAATAACCCACATTGGCACAGATAAACTGTCAACTTTGGGACTCACTGGTTTTCCCAACAATGCCATTTTTCTGCTCCATGATTCCTTGTGGTGTTTAGTGGCCTTGGCACTTACAGTTTTCCTCTTTCCAAAGTGGCCTTCTTCAAGATGTAGATGCTATTGAAAGGTATTGGTCTGGAATTTTATACACTGCCTCTTGTGCTAGCTTTGTTTGGTACTGTTCTCATTTCTAAACTGTTGTGAGCTTTGGGTGTGGGGGGGCATATACAGATATAAGGCACTCTTCCTGTAGCATCGTAGTAGGAGGACATGCTTTCAGTGCATGTTGGCCTCATGTTCTATATATCAGTAGCATGTTCATGTTGATTGATAAATAATACTCACTGTGCTTATGTTGCAGACTTTTCGTTTTTATCTTTCACAGGTAAAAGACATCTGGGCTGTTTCTAGTTCTGGGAGATCATGAATAAAACTGCTATACATTGACATAGAGGCTTCTGTGAGTGAGTGTGTGTGTGTGTGTGTGTTTTCTCTCCTTTTCTTTAGGGTAAATTCCTGGTTGTGGGATTGGCAGGTTGTATGGCATGCATATGCTTAACTTTCCATGAAACTGACAAACTGTTTCCCCAAATAGCTGTTCCCTTTCGCCTTCCCATCAACAATGTTAGCAGAGTCCGACTGCTCTGCCTCCTCATCACTTTAATTGGTGGTCTGGCTAGTGAGTGATTCATTGTAAAATAAATCAAAAATAAAATTAAAAAAAATGAAATTGACAAGTATTATAGTATAGCCCTTAGGTCCAGCAAAGAATGCCCTTAATGTCTCCTAGCCTCCGCAGAGAATCTTGTCCAGTCATCGCAAAAATCAGCAGACACTTATTGGACTTGTGTGTGTGTGTGTGTGTGTGTGTGTGTGTGTGTGTGTGTGTGTGTGTGTGTGT
>JANHMN010000016.1:18934196-18989525 GCA_030674055.1 Rhabdomys pumilio
TGTGTGTGTGTGTGTGTGTGTGTGTGTGTGTGTGTGTGTGTGTGTGTAAGGGGAAGACAGTCTCATGTAGCCAGCTGGCCTTGAACTTGCTATGTAGCTGGGGATGAGCTTGAACTTCTGACCCTCTGATTCTACCTCCCGGTTTGGGATTACCATCAGGTACTCCATCCCACTTTATGAGGTTCTAGAGATCAAAGTCAAGGCTTTGTGCTTGCTGCACAAGAGCTGCTGCTGCTGGAACCACATCTTTAGCTTTTCATTAGACTTTCTAGGCTCATCCCCGCCCCCTCGATATTTAGGAATGAGTTGATAAACAGGGAGGAAGGAAAATGGAGCTTGGTGATTCTACAGGAAGGTCACTGAGAATGAATAGTCTCTTTCCCCTACTTTAACAAATACCATTTCATGAACTGAGGGAGCCCCAGGGATGTCTGTTTCTATAGTTTTGATGCTGGTCATCACTTAAGGGTCTTAGAGCTGAAATCCTTACTCTCTGTAGTAACTCCACTGGACAGGGTATATTATTTTCCTGTTTATGGGTGAAAAAAACCCTGAAGCCAGAGGTGGCTATAACCTACAGCTGGTAGAGACTTGACTTGATTCAAGATATGTCTGGCTACAGAGGTAACTTCTTGTTTACTATCCTAAACTAATTTCATAAATCTTTCCTTAAAGGGTATGTTTAATAACTGGCTTCTGAAGGGAAAAATAAGAAATGTGAGTGAATGGGGAAATATTAGTTCTTACGGGAACTTCATCCATCTTTGCATTCTTCCTTATAGCTTCCTATTTATAGCAAACACTTGGTTGTAGAAGCAGCCCTGGCTTGTAGTTGTACCACGTGGGTTCAAGACTTGGGATTTTGTTGGCTCCTTGGTCCCTAGTTTCCTTATCTGGATAGAAGTATGTCAGATTCTTATAAGTACTGAAAGGTAAGGAGCTTCAACAAGTCACCATGGGCTTCTGGCTTCTCTTCTGCCCTGCTGCCTGCCATTCACCATCCTCTGGGAAGGCAAATGTCTCCCTGAGGCCATTGCAGGCAGGAACCAGGGCAGCTCTGTAGTGTATTCTTCTGTTGGCTCTCCATTCTGTCTTCTAGTAACAGCACCCAAACAGCATTTACCTGGAGGAAGCTCATCAAATGGCCTTGTTTCCACCCATTGATCCTAGTGAATGAAGATTGGTCATAGGACCCATGCAGGGTACATTCCAAAACTTTAGTTACAGATACTTGTGGCCGTCCTGTCTCCTGTTAAGAAATGCTTGATGGAAGATTCAACTCACAGACCACATGAAGCTCATGAAGAAGGAAGACCAAGTGTGGGTGCCTTGGTCATGCTTAGAAGGAGTAACAAAATACTCATGGGAACAAATATGGAGATAAAATGTGGGACAGAAACTGAAGGAGGGGCTGTCTGGAGACCATTCTACCTGGGTATCCATCCCATGTGCAGTCACCAAAGGTAGATGCTGATGTGGATGTCAGGAAGTATATGCTGACAAGAGCCTGATATAGCTGTCTCCTTAGAGATCTGCCAGAGTCTGACATATTCAGAGGCAGATGCTCACAGCTACCCACTGATCTGATCAAGGGTTTCCCATTGGAGGGGTTAGAGAGAAGACTGAAGGAGCAGAAAGGGTTTGTGGCCCCATGAGGAGAGCAACAATAACAACCAACCAGAGCTCCCAAGGGTCTAAACCACCATCCTGGGAGCGCATAGGGAGGGACCCATGACTCCAAGTATATATGTAGGGGAGGATGGCATTGTTGGGCATAGGTGGAAGAGGAGATCCTTGGTCCCATGAAGGCTGAACACTGAGTGGGGGGAATTCGAGAGTGAGGAGGTAGGAGTGGGGGTAGGTGGGGGGCACATCCTTATAGAAGCAGGAGGAGGGGGGATAAGATAGGGGGTTCCTGGGTGGTGGGGGAAATGGGGTAAGGGGATAAAATCTGAAATGTAAATATAATATCCAGTAGTAATAATAATAATAAAAAAATGCTTGGTGGATTGAAGAAATGGAGGAATCAGAGCTGGGGCAGAGGAGGTTGCAAATAGGAACCTTTAGACCCAAGTATGCCTGACATTTATAAACATGAGAGTCACCCGAGAAATAAGTCTATTGTCATATATTAAGATATCAATTAATCAATTAACTAATTAAGACAGGACCTCATTTAGTCTAGGCTGATCTCAAACTGACTACATAGTCAAGGGTGACCTTGAATTCATGGTCTTCCTGCCTCTACCTCCTAAATGATAGTTTTACAGGTTTGATGGTTAGGCCAGTCTGAGTTTGGATAGATTTTAGTAATGACTAGTCTCCGAACTTTGTTGTTCTTTTCACACATGCCTCTCTGAAGGTTCTAGAATACTGTTTTCCTTTGATAAGAAAGTTAACTTTAAAAGCTCTATGAAAGGCGAGGTCTGAGGCGGTGTTGCTTGCCCCACATCTACCATAAACATGGACCGTTTGCTAGAAGCCTTCCCAATGCAGGTTTCTTGGCAGCCATGATCAGTCATATATATTCGCCTCCAAGTTGGCATCTGTGTTCCAACAAAACTGAAGAGACCAACTTACATCACTGCACTGAGAATGCCAGTCGGAGGGTTTGGAAACTGCCTCCAATCAAATCAGGAAGCAATGGATTAACTGGCTTTGGTGGAGGACACTAGTTGATCACCAAGCCAGGTATAGCACTGATATGCTGGGAAAGTCAATTAGTGTTGTTCCCATGAGTCCTTGCCAGAGACTGACTCTGGGGTAGGGTCTTCGTGCGGCATCTCCTAAAAGGGGAGCTCAGTGCTGACTCTAGAAGTTGCAGGATGGGACAATAGGCAGGAAGGACCTGATGGGTGTCATCTAGTAGGTGGGCAGCCTCACAAAGGGCCTTCCAGGCCCTCAGCCCTGGGCCCACACCAGTTATAAAAATTGGCTAAAGCACAGTGGGGTTTACCTCTCCATACCCAGGGGTGCTGGCTTCAAGCAGAACATATTTTTCTTAGGGAAAAAAAAATTCCAACAACAACAACAAAAACGTGCTGGCTTTCTAAATCAGTACTTTCTAATTCTGAGACTGACGGATTGGTTTTTTTTCACTCACCCAGAACTCAAAATCAACTTGACATTTCTAAAATTACATTCTGAGGGGAATGAATCTGTAAAGCGAACGGAGAGCCAGTGCCAGTTGGGGAAAGAAGGCAGGCACAAACAGAATCACGCCTGGTCCCTCCTTACAATGTGTGCAAGAGTTCTTTTATCTGTTAGCTGAGGAAAAAAAGAGGGGAACTCAGGGTCATGCTGAAGCCATCGGAAACAGCAGGAAAACCAAGGAGAGCCTGGGTCTGTGTCTGAAGTTCCAGTGTAACTGTGGCTCCAAGCTGGCTACCCGAGGGGAGGTGGAGATGACGCGAGACTGTTGGCAAAGAGGGTAAAGACATTGTCTTTCCTTATGTCAGAGATAACACTTGTGTGGGCAGTTGGGGAGGCCCCAGGGTGGGTCTCAGAGGAAGCCTCTTGGCCAGGCGGGTGTACAGGGCACTTACAGGAACCAGACAGCAGCTGCTTCTCCTTACTTCGGAGAGGTGGTCAAGGGTCTTTCTGTGAACAGGATCAAAACATGCCTCTCAAAAGGGATCAAGAGGCTGCCCAAGTGGATTGCAGATGGGAAAGGAGACCGAGTCTTTTTCTTTTCTTTCCTTTTCACGAGAAATATAAAGAAAGTTCGGGGAGGAAAAAAAACGCCTCCATGAACAACCCTTTCCTTTTCCTGTTGCAAAGCTTATTCAACCACTGTGATCCTCTTTCCCCCACTCACTGATCAGTTTTAAAATGCAGCCTCCTACTGCTTACGCTATTCAAGACTGGAAGGACTCCACCTCCCTCAGGCTCCCAGCCTTCCCATAGCGGTAGATGGAGCCAGACAGGCCTTCCAGATTCAGCTCCTCACTGGGACTTCTGGGGTTTTCATGGCTACAAACAAATGTGACCCGGGATGAAACTAGGACCCTTAGTCCTCATTCCATGATGGGCAACTTGATCTGGCAAATCATTAATCCCTGGCTCCCAAGGTGCCTCTTGAGTGGCAGTGTCTAATGGCAGAGGCATGTGTCTAAAGCACATACCTGATCAGGCTAGGAAGGCACCATCCTGGCATGGCTGGAGGAGAGAGGTAGGGTGGGAGCTGAACTTTCAGGGAGACAGTAGAGCTTCATCCTTGGAGAATGGAAGGTGCACGTAGAGGTGCCATATTCTACTGGTAGAGATGGTCTCTGAGGAAGCTCTTGAGTGGGGTTGTCCTGGTGTCTCACATAGCGAACAAGCCCCTGGGATGGTACATTAAGGGGATGGCAAGCATGCCTGTGTTTAGAGGGGTGTGCAGTTGGGATGTGATTCTGTATCATGACAACCTGAAAGCGTATTAACGTGGAGCTGAGAAATCTGCTAGAGACAATTCTAGTAATGATACCTCTGACAGCACAAGACAGCAAAGCCAGGAAAAGCTACCCAAGCTCAGCCTCCAGCTGGCTCCCAGACGTTTCCTATACAAAGTAGACATCTGTAACAGCCTGTGTCTCCAGCCCTCAGAGTGGTTTTAGAACTGCAGTCAGTCCTTCCTGAGGTACTCCTGTGTTTCTGAAGGTAGCCCAGGAGGCCTTCTCTGAGATAGCCAACAGGAGCCCACAAGAGGTTACTTGCCTGTCCTAAGCACAGGGAACTTTTTCTCTTGACCACCACTGATTCCTCTCTCACAGAGGGCCTTCCGTACATTGTCATAGTCTACATGAATGTCGGAGCATGTGCAGGGGCCCTAACTTAGCAGGTTACCTGTGACATAGGAGAGAAGGTGCCAACTCTGGGGTCTGGGATACTGACAGGGTATCTGAGCTGTTGATGTGGCCACATGTGAATCTGTTATTACCACTATTTCGTGGTCTTACAGAAGTCCTAGGCAGCCCTTGTAGCTGACTGCCTGACTTGGGGATGTATAGGTCTGATGTACAGGTCTAGCCAATAGCTGGAGAACTGTCAGTGCCCCCCCCCCCCCCCCTTTCTATTGCACCTTCCATGATGCTTTCTTAGCACAGCATGGTAGATTTCACCATGGTGTATTGTTGACATAGCAGTGGTCCTGAAGGATGTTAGCAAGAGCAAGCAGTGGTCTGCTCGTGCTCCTCCTCTAGTGCTCAATGCACATGGACAACATACAAACCAAACAGGAGGAAATAACTACAGCGATAGAAACAGGGCCTTGACCCTCTTGTTTTATTAAAATGGCATGTAAATATTAAAACAGCATACTGAGCAGGTTAGACTTCTGCAGGCCCTGGATGAGGTGCTGCCGAGTGGCCCGAGGGCTCCCCTGTTGAAGGTTGCAGACTCATGCATTGAGCAATTCGTGTTCTTTATCGGTTTTCCCAACAGCATCAGGATTTGATAAGGGGTCGAGGTCAGCAAAGAGGCTGAACCAGGCAGTCAGGTCAGAAGAAGCCTTGGCAGGCTCTGGGGAAAGAAGAAGAAACATGAAAATACCCACCTTCTCAGAGACCGCCTCTGCCATGCTGGGCTCAGGTAAGTCCAGTAGCATCTTAGAAGGGACAAATCCCATGACCCTTGGTCTCTAACCATTAGGGAATTTCATGTCCCCTGAAAGGCTGGCTAACACAAACTGTGGCCTGAGGCTTAGTTAAGTAACTTCCATCTGCAGTGCAACTCCAGCAATGGCTGCAGCTCACAGAGGAGCTCAAAACCCCACACGCTGTCTGTCTTCCCTCAGCCAGGACACAGCATGGCTATTTCAGAAATCAGACTGAATGGCTGAGGAAGCAAGGTGCCTTCCAGTGTCTGCTGGGGGAATTCCTTTAAGTCCCCTGGGCCAGGAGTAATCTGGTGTTTCTGTTTTTGAACCTTCAAAGGCGCAGGCCCACAGGAGGTCATACCGAGGCCCAGTCTCTCCGCCATTATGGTCACTGCCTTTCCCACCTTGTCAAACACGAGAAAGGTCCTTCCTTCCCTTGCCTTGCCTTCCCTTCTTCCCTTCTTTTCCCTTTCCCTTTCTCTTTCCCCTTCCCCCTTCCCCCTTTCCCTGTTTCCCTCCTTTTCCTCCTTCCCCCTTTCCCCTTTCCTTTCTCTTCCCTTCGTGGGCTTGAAATCCCTCCGTTCACCCTTGCAGGAGCTCTTTCTTCTACTTGTTTCACCCTGACTCCCCAGAAACCATGATTAGACAGCTAAAGTGTCTTCCAGATGAGGAGAGAATTTTCAAAGGAGTGCCTCATGCCAGTGATTTATAAATGAGCTGGGCCTCTCATATAAATCATTCCACGTGAGTATCTACTTCACCGGCTTGATAATCCAAGCCTTTCCTCCTTTCCAGCAGGTGGAGATGTCAGAAGCATGAATAAATGTCTCTCTATTAGGGTACCCTTCTAGCAGGGAGCGGCTAGGAATGTGCTTGCCATCTGGCTGAAGTCTCTCAAAACTGGCTGAGTGAAGGGATAGAATGGGGTGGGAGTTAAATCGTCTTTGATCCTTTCTCTAAATGACACGGCACTGTTAAGATAGTGAACCAAGCACTTCATGCTTTTGGTTCATCTCCCTATTTCCCATCATGATACCCAATGGGTGCATTCTTTTGTAATGATAGAGGCAATGTACGTTATGTCATAATGTATGAGATACAACTAGTACACATAGGAACAGCTAGTAATGGCAAGACTGAGGAATCCCAACAGTTCTCTGAAGAGTAATCCAAATAGGTTATTACCATATGTAACCTTAATTGAATTCTACGTGGAGAACCCTCACAACCCCTGGCTTATTTCGATTTGATATACTGAGACCAGAGAGAACCTCAAATCGTCATGTTGGAAGTCATATGAGGCTACTGTAAGGGATAAGACTGACAGACGATAGAGATAGATTAGTTTATCTCAGTTCTTGATAGAGAATGTAATATCTCAAAGACACCCCCAGTGAAAATATGTTTCACACTTCCCCTCGCTCCTAACCTCTTGCAGAGATCTGAGAGTGTCCCCAGGGAGGAATCCTAGACTTGCAGTTAAGAGCTAAGCCAGCTGACTGCACTTTGAGGAGACCGACCCTTAGATCCTCCAGGTCTCCGCTAAGAGTAAAACCAGGTGCAAATTATTTGCACAGCACTTAAAAGAACATCATGGGAACATCCTAGGAGCACTTTCTGATGATAATGGGACAGACGTTTCCTCTCATGTCCTGTGGTCAAAAGGAGAGGGGGTGATCACCAAAGCAACAGAGATAAAGCTGTGGATGACTACACATGAGATCTCCTGCCCAGCAGATGCGCACTTCAGGGGCGCAGAACAGATCTCATGAGCTTAACAAGGACCTCTTTTGAGACCTAAGAAGCCCAGCCTAATATTCAAGACCAAAGGACATGAGATCTAATAAGAGCTGTCATCCCACCAGCTGCCGGGTACATATATGGTTCCTGCCCATGATGGCCTCCAGCAGAGGATGGTGGGACAAGACCTTTTCTCCTATCTTCCCCAGACTGGGAAAAAACTTACAGAACAGGAGAAGCATTGGATCGTATCTAACTGAAATACATGGCCAACGAAGGAAGACAA
Source organism: Rhabdomys pumilio (assembly GCA_030674055.1). Lineage (NCBI taxonomy): Eukaryota > Metazoa > Chordata > Mammalia > Rodentia > Muridae > Rhabdomys > Rhabdomys pumilio. Next base: position 18,941,801 of record JANHMN010000016.1, read on the forward strand.
TGGATTTTGCAAAGCAACCAAGAAACTGCTGTATCAAAGCACTGTTTTCCCTCTTACGTTGTATACCCATTTTCTTGTGGAGTATGGTGACTTCACGACCACACCCAAACCCATCAAGAAATCAAGATCTATGGTTTCCTGTCACAAAGGGGGACGGCTTAAAACTGAACACCAATAACACAGCAGTAGAACGAGTAACCACACATTTCTACCAAGATGGTCATATGCATCTCTTTCCTGTACGTTGGGAAGTTGTAAATAGCAGTCCAACCCAAAAGAGAAGAGTGGAGAGCCGAGTTAATGCTAACTTTATGCCATATTTTACAATGCCACTTGACTTGGGTAACCCAGCATTCCGTCATACCCCTGTGCTCTGCCTGAAGAGCATGGCTAGAGGCCTTTAGCCCTCTTGTTTTAGGGAAGCAAGCTCCTCCATTTCCCACATTTACTGTTTGTGCTGATACTCTGGCATGTCTCATCCTTAATTTACCATATACATCTTTAAACCTCTGCTTTACTTCTTTGTGTATCAAGTCCTGTCTTCTGAAAAAGGTGTGCAAGTTCTTCTTCAGAGCACTGAGCAGGTAGCTGGGTGCTGAGTAAGCCCATTGCTGAGCCTCGTGCTAAAATGCTGACCATCGGGGGCATCGCTGTAGGGATCATTATGCCTAAAACTCTGTCCTTTTACTGCGATGTTCTGGCTTACAGTGTTTTGCATGCCTTTGTAAAGAATAATTTAGTCTCCAGTAAAGCCCTAAAGAGAGACCATGTTTGGATGCAGAGTTCAGATGGATCTGGGAACAGTTTCTCGAGGAAGAATGTTACACTGCATATGCTACAAAACTTAAATGATTGAACGCCTTTTGTTTAACCTGCTATTCCAATGTCCATACTTTCTAGTGGACTCAATTATGGAATTATACTATTTTTAATAGTTTACATTTTTGCTACATTTAGGCATCATGAACCCTTGAAACCATGGGTCATGTATCATTTCATTCCTGTATCATTTAGGACACTGACTGGCACACAGTGGGGATCCAGACATATGACTCTTGAATTAAGACAAACTATTAAACCCCCACCTTAAAGTAGCAAGAAGCACACTCTTGGTGCATCATCTTCAATGGCAACATTGTACAGCCCATATAATTTCTAATATTCACTGGCTAGACGAACTTCATTTTAGATGGGCAGTACACAGACCTAATAATGAAGACTAGTAAGTAATGAAACAGATGGCCTGTGACCTATTCCCTTGGTATAAAACAATGGAAAACAGAAAGGATTTTAAATGACATTGCTGCTCACTGAAATGTTACTTAAATATATAAAGGGCAATTCATAAGCAAACAGAAGCTTCAGATGTCAAGAGAGCCTTCTGAGATGCTGGAATTCAAACTCCACTGTATGTATTTATGAGAAATCCTTGACCCGTTCGCTTACAGTGAGTGAATTTTATGGCATGTAAATTATACTTCAATAAAACACTTTTAAATGACCAGTATTTAGTGTGATCCAGGAATAACAAAACCTCCTGAGTTCCTAGAAAATTGGCTCTTAACCATTTTCCTTTTAGACCCAAATCACATAAAAAGCAGTAAATGTGGAAAGTCAAGGCTGTGGTGCAAATGTGTGCCCAATAGTGCCAGTCAGAGGAAAAGCTGAAAGGAATCCTTCCTTGTCCCCATACCTGCCTACCAGCACTGTGCCTCCTTCCCTCCAACCCAGCAGCCTGTGTCCTGAAACACATCAGCCAGGAGCCAGTTAGAAATGTTGACCAGCATTATCTGTAAGCCGGTTAGAGATACTGACTGACTGAAATGGAATCCTTGAGACCAGTGTTTGTTTAGGGAACAGTGACTTGGATGGTCTGCTGGCTGGCTGGGTCAACATGTTTGTTAGGTTGACAGGGCTGGAATGAGGAAAGGGACACTTTCAAAAGCAAAGGGCCTACTTCCAGATGTCATCTTCCTAGGCAGCCATGAGAAATTGTACAGCTTTAGACTCTTGGGTCTTACTGTGCTCTCTGACTTGAGTTCATGGAGATGCTATTTCCAGAGAACCTGGATCAACTCAGGGGGAATCTGTGTGAGGAGTGAGTCCAGAAGAATAGTCAGTGCTGCTATTTGGTAGTAGAAACTCAACAGGAAATTGCTCCCTGCTTCAGAACCAGGTGTGATACCCATTTCCAAGCACAGCGACCAAAACACTGGATTCAAACATGTATTCAGCTCAATGTGTTCTTCAGAGTGCAGAATGGTGTGTAAAGTTCCTCAAGGCAGCGGGGAACACTCTAAAGTGGAGCTTGCCTCCTTTTCTGTAACATGCCGCCTGAAAACTTACAAATGAATCTGTATATCAAATCATGTTTGAAAAGTGCCAGAAGTCAAACCTGCATTGTCTCCTTGCTTGAAGATGTGTTTTCGTTATGGGTATGACTGTGTGAAGGACTGTGTAGACGCCATGGAGGCCAGAGGCATCAGGTCCCCTTAGAGCTGGAGTCACAGGTGGTTTTGAGCCGCTTAACGTGGGTGCTGGGAAGCAAGCTTAGGCCCTCGGCAAGAGCAATACCCCTCTTAATGGTGAAGCCATCTCTTCAGCGCCCCGAATTGCATTTTTCAAGCATACCATGTAAAGGGATGGTGGAGCAAAATTTCTTTATAAAGGAAAAACGTATTTATTTTCTTTTTCTTTGGGGGGGGGGTCTGGGAATCACACTCAGGGTACTGTGTATCCTAGGCAAATGGTCTATCACTGAACCAGCCCCCCAGCCTATGATTGTCATCCGGCTGAATGTTTCTGTAGCTAGGGTCTGTTTGGTATAGCTTAACTCCCATCAGAAGCTCCACGAGAACACTGAGAATCCACAAAGGGAGGCTTTCCCACCTCAGAGGACATACATGAAGGAGGAAGAACTTGAAGCCATCTCTTCTTCGGAAGCTGAGATGGTGGGGGAAGGGAGTAGGATACTATTCCTCGGTAATTTTACAGACATACAGACATCCTGCCTCCTCCCCCCCATGCTATGCACAATTAACAGCCAGCATGTAGAGCCTCATTCTCTTCTTACCATCCATCTACCAGCTTGAATGTGGCCTCAAGGGGATAAAATGGCATTGATATGATAGATACCAGCTAAGAACAAATCACTAAGCTCAATGGCGATCCCAGACTCCTTCATATCTCTCTGGAAATTATTTAGGGGAAGGGTGCTATGAGGATAATTATGGGTGGAATGACAACCAGATTTCGAATGCCTTGCCTTCTGTCAGGAGAAACTGCTATTGAGAAAGAACTGGGCATTGCTAATATTCCAGTAATTGCCATCAAGTGTTCCCTAGCCAGTGGTAGCTGGCAGCGGCATTTTTAACACATAGGTGTGGCTACAAAGATGTCTCCCTACGTCAAGAGAAATTCTTTCAAGAGAGAGGCAGTGAAGGGTGGAGGCAGGAGGGCACTCCAAGCTCAAGAAGAAACTGCCAGCTCTGGGCTCCTCTGACATGTCAATGTGCTACCCATTTGCAGAAAACACATAAAAGTTTGTTAGAGAAGCCCTGCTCCCTCTGTGTACACATGGGGAAATACCAATGAGCCAGAACTAATATTGTCCAGTAAGAGGAACAAGCAGAGCCAAAGCACATGGGCCAGAGAATGCTTTGCTGTGATTGTGTCTCACCACTTACAGCAAAGGGCCCAGGCAGGGTTGCTATCTCAGCCTAGGGGTCTGGGGGCAGGGGTGGCCATGAAAAACAAAGGAGGAACACCACAACAATGGTGGCCATGACCCTTCAGCTCCATTGCCCACTGGCAAGGTATTCATAAGATTCCTCTCTCACTGGGCTTCAGTACAAGTGAACTGGGATCTTGTGTGTAAAACCAAGTGGAAGGGAAGCTAAAGAGCAGGCTCTCAGTAAAGCTCTCAGGTTTTCCGTATACCTCAGCATACCTTAGGAGTAGATCCAGAAGTGTTATCTGAAGGGTTCATGTCTTAGGCTTGTCACCCTTTAACCTAGCGACACGCCATTTGTCAGCTGCTCCCACTCTTGCCCGCCATCAGCCATTCAGCCATCCATCCCCCCTCCCACCCCCTCCATCCATCCTTCAAACAAGTACATTTGAAACACCCACTGGATTCTAGGCATTGAGCTATGATCTGAAAATATGGCGAGCAACACAATTGTGAATCCTGTTTCCATGACAACCCAAGGAAGAGACAGAAATGAAATCAGTTTTCCCATAAGGTGAGGTAAGAGGGTGATTTAAGTACAGGGTGTAATGAAAGTGTGGAGCAGAAACAGCTAATGCAGATTGCAGGGGTGTGGATAGACTGACATCAAGACTGAGACTTAGAAGTCAGCCAAGTATAGCGCTAGGCATGTGTAGGTGTGGACAGCATGCACTAAGCAGAACATGCCAAAGCCTTGTTGGTGGAAAGATCTGGGTGCACTAAAGCTTAGTATGGCTAGAGTTCACTGGATGGATAGAGAATATGATTAACCATATAGTGATATGTGTTTGTAATCCCAGCACTTGAGAGGCCTGAGGCAGGAGGATGACTGAATGTTTGAGGCTAGCTGTGGCTATCTAGTGAGTTCCAGGATAGCTTGGTTCAGATTTCAACACAACCATCTAAAAAGAAAAAGATACTCGTTCGTTGGCACAGTTATGTCATTGAGTCATGCAAAGCAATGGTGTGGGTGTTGTGGGCAGCCATGAAACTAGGGCTAGGTACTAAAGGACCTCATAAACCAAGCTGAGAATATAGCCCTCGCTACCGTGGTGGAAAGTGTGAGAACTTGGCAAGGCACACGACCTTTTGAGGTTCCTGGATTTCCTCATCTACAGAGTGGGTAGAGGAGTAGTGAAGGATCTTTCTGTGTAGCAGAGGCATTTGAAGCCTGCAGCTCTGAAGTTCTGCCTTGCAAATGCTGCTCAGCAGGCCTCCAAAGCTCTGCTGCAGGGAGGGAGCTAACGTTCCTCCTGGCACCGGCAAAGCGCCCGCTCTGTGCTCATACCATAAATACACAGGGCTCTTTTTTCCTTGACACTTTGCCACCAAGTACTGGAAATGTCAGTTACCTGGCACCATGCTAACCCAGGAGTGGAAAGAGATGAGGTCAGCCTGGGGTTTATTTGAGATAACCCAAACCTAAAACCCACCCAGATGGCAAGAGCATCTAAGAAATGGGCAAAATGAAGAGTGCCCTGCAGGAACACAAGGATTCTGTGAATGTGTAACAAGAGTTCCAGCTTTTGTTTGCAGAACCTTGAGCTGCGAAGATCTTGAGCACTTTCTTTGAGCAGCTGGTAATCTTTCCTGTATCAGTCTACTTTTAAATTAAAAATTTAACTTTGGGAAAGACACACAGACTATGAAACTTCAAGCCTTCCTTAGTGTTTTCTTGCAGGGCACTGACTGGCTCACCCTACTCATATTTAGAAGATCCAGGAAGTGGATAATTTTCGCATCATTCACTGGTACAGGAAGTGCTAGCCACATATGCCGGTTAGTTTTGGTCAACTTAACACAGACTAAGAGGGCCCCTTATAGCTGAGAAATTGCCACTGTAAAGGTGACTTGTAGGGATGTCAATGGGGATGTTTTCTCGATTGATGTGGGAGGGACCAGCCCACTGTGGGTGGCGCCACTCCAGGGCAGATGGTCCTGGCTGTTACAAGAATGCAAGCTGAGTGAGCCATAGGAAGCTAGCCTGTAAGTAGCATTCCTTCATGGCTCTGCCTCCAGGTTCCTGCTTGACTTCTTGCCATGACTTTCCTCACTAATGGACTGTGAGGTAGACGTGTGAAATGAACTAAACCCTTCCACCCACAACTGGCTTTTCATTATGGTCTTTTTCCCACCAACAGAAACCAAGCTAGGAGAACCCTCCATTGGGCCAATAAGTTTGCAAACTCTGAGAAATCCCATTAATTCTACCGAATTTTAAAATGACTTGATTAGACCTGTAACTTTTGTTGTGAGCTCCTACAGCTTTTACTAGGAAGGAAGGAAGGAAGGAAGGAAGGAAGGAAGGAAGGAAGGAAGGAAGGAAGGAAGGAAGGGAGGGAGGAGGGAGGGAAGGAAGGAGGGAGGGATGGAGGGGTGAGGGAGAGGGAGGGAGGAGGAAGGAGGGAAGGAAGGAAGACTTGTTTTCTTTTCTTTTCTTTTCTTTTCTTTTCTTTTCTTTTCTTTTCTTTTCTTTTCTTTTCTTTTCTTTTCTTTGTAGTTTCCCTAAAGGTGTCTCAGCCAGACAATGATGTTTTCTTGTTCAAGAATTATCTATAAAGACCCAATTTCAAATATTCTACTCTGTATGATCATTCCATTTTGTTAGACAAGGACCCTGTCTCTCTATACCATCATTCATTCTGTTGTCTTCACTGGTGCCTTCATTCCTATGTGAAACCAAGAAACTCACAGCCAGGCTGATCACTGTAAGCCCTGCTCCCCGAGCAGGGAAGGGCCTGTGGGATGCTACTTTTGCTATCAGACACTGCACTGAAGGGTCACAGAAGTCCTGGTGGCAGGCATGGGCTCCTTAGTCACAGTGGCAATGTTCAAAGCTGCCTTTACCAAGAGTATGACCTTAAGCTAACAACCTGCTTGCTTCTTGGGTTTTCTCATCTCTCAAGTATAGATGATGATAGTGCGTGCCTGGGAAGCACCAGATTCAATGGATAAGTTGACACAGGAAAAGAGAGACCACAGTGCTTGGTACCCAGCATGTGCTGTCTTGAGCGATGGCTGACGAAATCTTACAGTCTGTGGCTGGTAGATTCATAGAATTACTAGATTTTACACCTTAGCCTCTCGGAGATGGGAGCCAAGCCACAGATAAGATTCTACTGGGATAATAAGCCTAGACCAATACCTCACTTACTAAATATAAAGCAGTAACTCAGAGAGCTACAGAGAGACTCACCACCACCACCACAGGGTAAGGAAGAAGAGGGTAACTACAAACGAAAGCTGGGCTCAACTCCCTCCTTTTTACTATTGATCACATCTTAAATTATGCATCTCAATCACACTGACCTCCAAATTCTCCCACATCTGCCCCACTTCCTCTTGTCCACATGCCCCCAATAACGGAATTTTTTTAAAATGTCTTTTGCATTGTCCGTATACTCATTGGAGTATTGTCAAACTCTGAGTGGTTTGACACTCAACAGAGCCACTGAGCCAATATACCAGTGAGCCTCACCGCCCCATGTTTAGGTTAGTTTATGGGTTAGTTTCTTAATTATTTCAGTCATTACTGAATTTAGGTTTTGACACGATCTGGTTAACCAGAGGAATCCATCTTAATACAATGTGGCCAGGGTTTAACAGTCATTATTAAACTACTATTTACATACAAGTGCTCATGCATATTAGATGGACTTTCTAGTCACTCATGTACGTGGTGAAAAACAGTCTTAGGCTGACATTCATCCTTTCTTAGTTGGGGAATGAGAGGAATCCTGATAGAAGCCTACAGAAGTTTAGCCACTTACAGAAGTTTAGCCACTACCAATGGCCGTCCTGTCATCTATCCTGAATTAGGGAAGCACTGGACAACATGACAGCTGCTCCCATTGAGAATGGTGGACAATGAATAGGGTGACTTTATTTTTCAACCACGGAGACATTTTTCCCCCTATGATATTTTAAATCCTCTAGGCATTCTGTTGGTAGCTATGTGCATGCAAAGGCATAATCACCAACTAAGCTTAGCATTAGTCTTGCTAAAAGCCCAGAAGAGAAGAGACTAACAACCAAAATGATATTAAATAGCAAAGCACACTGCTCTGTTTGGTGGCTCAACATGGCTGCTGGAAGGAGACTGGAGATTTGCCCAGTGTATAGAAAGCCCCATGTAACCTAGCTTCTTTTGGAGTACATGGCCCAGTTTATAACGTGCTTTGGCTTTTGTGACCTTAGAGCAACTCTCCACTTCAGTCCACTCACTCTTGCTCAGTCCGCTCCAAGAAGTGCTCTTCCCGCAGACCTTGCTAAAGCATTAGGATGGTAATATCAAATGAGATGGCTTGCCCGAGTAAGGCACAGCCTCTCTTTGTGCAACCCCTTTCCCGTTCCAGGTCACACCTTGCATTTCTCTCTTACTGTCAGAACACCCCCCTCCGCTGTCTCACAGTGGTTTGGTGCCTTCTCTTCAGACGCGGTGCAAGGCTGATCGTGCAAAGCCCACAGTTACCGTCTTGTTACAGCTCTTGGGTTCTCTCTGACCAGAGCTCTTCACACATTGTCTGTCCAGGAAGAGGCTATGGAACCCTGCTTTCTCACTCGGGCAGGGACTGTCAGCCTCTACTGCTCCCTGTAGCAGCAGGGCATGGGCATGCGCAGTAGAGCTGAGGGTGGGGACTAGTAAGGATCATTCTGTAGCTCAGCTGGAGGGACATCAGAACCTCACAGAGGTGGGCAGATCTGGCCTCTCGAGGCTCCCACAACTATTAGGTCCTCTCCTCCAAGAAGGCTGTGGTAAATGTGAAGAGAGCTGGCAGGCTCCCTCACTAGGCTTCACCCAGAGGTAGAACACAGTGAGCAGAAGCACACATCTAGCATTCTCTATCCCTGCAATCTCCAATCCTATGACAGCTAACATGTGAGATGGGTGTAAAGAGGATTTACAAAGAAACTAAAAGGGAAAGGTAGTTAGTTCATTTAAAAAGGTATGTGTGTAGGTGGGGGGGGGGAGGGGGGCTTTTTTCATCTTGCTCCTTCAAGGTCCCGTATAAACGATCTCATTTCCAAAGAACTAAGGTTGTAATAGCTCATAATTACTTAATCATTCCCCCCCTGCCAGTTGTTCTCTGCTCTAAGTGCCACGTAAACATGGTGTTTATTAAGGAGATAGCTTAAGTTCTGGGAAAAACCAAAGCAAAGCAATTTGAACATGTCTTAATAGTAGTTGCTCCTATCTTGGTTTACGTAGCATGAGAGGAAAGGGAAAAAAAAAATCACAATAGAAGAAAACAATTTTCTTCTCAAGACCAGTTGAGAAAGTCCAGGCTTCACCATTGAACTTGTTTTTGTACTTTGAATCACTAGGTGGGGTTGGGGGTGGGCACAGCAGCAATGCTCAACCAGCATGTGGCCTGAGGCTGAGGCCTGGTGCACTCTGAACCCTTCTGAATGAAGAATACTTTGGTCCGGGTGGAAACTCTGTTTGTTCTGATGCTGTGATGGGGCCTTACTTTGGATGCTTGGAGTCGAAATAGGAACTGGTGAATTGGGGCATACATGAGGTAGGGACAGGTCAAGGTCTAACCGAAGCAAGAGTGAGTACAATATATGACGGAGGCAAAGTTAAAAGGTCACTTAGTACCTGTATGCCACTTAGTACCTATAACGATGACATGTATGCAGGCGGTCTGTGCATGGCAGGCACAATCAGTCTGTTTAAAAACCACAGGGTTTGAACTGTGAAGGCCTCATCCTCTCATGCATGTCACACAACTACTTTGGTCAGGGTGAAAACCCTGTTTATTCTGAGGCAGTGATGGGGATTTTACTTTTCGTGCTGAGGTCAGAAGCATACACCTTAAATCCAAGTGAGAGAATAAGATCCAGAACCTCCCCTCGCTCCCCTAAGAAAGTCCTGAGAGGGAGGAAATCATTAGAAAGAATTGATCTGGAGTCTGACACTCCGTCTTAAAGTTGAGGTGTGATTTGGAGATTTTTAGCTAAAAAGTCGATGGATGTAATAATAATAGTAACAATAACAACAAATACTTAAAAATAAAATTAAAAGATACTGGTTATAAAGTGAAAATAAGAATACATACACAGACAAAAATACTTCTGTATTAAAGGGGTGGGGGATGAATGAACGAGTGAAACAATAAAAGTGTTTCTAGTCACTGTGGTACCTACCTTGGAGAGAGGCCTGGAGATCTTTCATATTTTGGTCTAAAAGTTGTGAAGGAAGGAATCCAGAGCCTATCTGGGGCTTAGGGTCTGGCTCTCCCTGGGCCCCCATAGGGGCTGGCTCCTTTAGCCGGTCATCTCCAAACACTGCAGCCCACTCTCTGCTGAACTCCCCCTCATCCAGGCAGGAAGTGCTAAAGATCTCATTCAACAGCAAGAGGTCGTCCTTGTCCCCACTTTCAGGTTCTGGGGTCCCCGCCATTGGACCCAGGCAAGCTGGTAGAGACAACAGAACACAGAGCACGTGACTTCCAAGGGCTTGAGCCTCAGGAACAGCTGTCATGGGGGCTGGACTGGGACAAACTGAATGATGGCTAGATTTAAGACACCTAACCAGAACAGAAATTTGTCCCATGACACCCTTTAGTAACATATTTCAGAAATACGTTTTTAAATTCTATGTTCCTTGTCCCCTTTCTTCCAAAGCAAATACAGCTTTTGAGCCTTACTAGAATTGCATTGAAATATTTTCCACAAAGTCGAGGGTTTGCGTTTTTTCCTTAACATAAAAGCAGATCTGACAAAACATTCCCAGGTCTGAAACAAAGCCAGAATTGAAAGCTGTTGGAGATCTTAGTTTCTTGTTTGTAAGCCTTCCCGAATCTTCCCACACAAGCCCTCCATCCACACTGCCTGGGCTGGAGCAGCCAGCATACCATGTGGCAGCCTGTCTTGCCACCCAAGCTGGGGAGAAACCTCACCACACCCTGGCCCAGGGGAGTGTGTCAGGAGGTGCATCAACGCCCAACACAGATGTTTGCAGTAACAGCTGCAAGAAGCAAAGGAAAGGTGGCTCTGGCTTGCCTATGAGTGAGAGGGAAGGAGCTGGTAAGACAAGGTCTGATGCAGAGGGTTCACTTCATTAGCCTCAGACATTAGACTGGAAGGTGGCAATGAACTCTAGTCCAGAGGGGAGTTCAGGCTCAACCCACCTTCAGCAGACCTTGGCCCTCTGATACTCAAATGAGTCATCTTTGAGGCTGTAGTAGGCTCCCTACAAGTAGGAAGGAGGGCCAGCTTGGAATGTCAGGAAACTGGGAAGACTATATCAGAGTTATGTGGCCAGCTGACTTTAAAGAGAGAACCATTCTCACATATGAACAGTGACTAAATACTGAATACTACTTATGAGGAGAACAGAGGGCATGGCTCTCATAAATCCCATGCCAAGCTTTCATTGAGGTTTTTTTTTTTTTCTGCCTATTTTAAGAATGAAAAGCTGAGACAAGTATTACATGTTGTTTTGTTTGTGGAATTTAATTGCCACGTGCAGACTGCAAACATTATTATAAGCCGTGAACCGTGGAAAACAACATGGTTCCTAGTGTTTTTCTGAGCAACGCTGACATTCTGAAGATCATGATAAAACACGATTATCAGGATTTCCTCAAATATATTCATATATCTGGTGATTATTAGTTAAGGATATTGCTGTTTAAGTAAAGCTTCTCTGTGTTCCTTTGCTGGGTCTATTTTCACCTACATGTTACATAAGAATCTAGGAGTTAAGGGTTTGTTTTGTTTTGGAAAACTAGCTATAAATCGGGGAGGGGGTCTAGTAGCTCCCATCACTGTGGTTTTAAAATAGTAGCAAAACATCACTTTAATCAGACAACTGTCTAGTTTAAGCCTTTTTATTGTTTACGCTATCAAAGGCATTTTCAGCCAGACATAGCCTGTAGGCCTGCTAGGTGAATAAGCAGCAAGTTGGTTCTGTGAACAGGCTTCCCAGCTGGCTGCAGGGGCCCCCAGATGGGGTGAGTAGGTAAGGCAGGCAGATGGTGTAGTACAGGCTGCTTGCCTGCCTGCCGCCATACAGGAAGACATAGAGGGATGGTACCCTCAATGTATTAGATGTGTCCCTGGACACATGCATTTACATATGAATCCCTCCCCTTTCAATCTCTCCCAGAATCACCTTCTGAAGCTGTGGTTACCTTTCAAATCTCTGAACTTACTATTTTCTGGCAACACTGGAGTGTCCAAACCCTTCTTCCTGATTTCTTTCTGGCCTAGAGAAAACCATATGATTACTAAGCCAAACCCACTTAAGTGACACTTGGAATAAGTGTCAGAGGACCTTAAGTGCATCTTTTAGCAATGCCTGTAAAAGCCAGGCTTGGGGAGGGGTCACCAGGGTGACTGGAATGGCTGGCTATCCAGCAAAGATCACCATGAACAGCAGAACCATGGATCACAGACAAGGAGTCCTCGACACATAAGCAGATGATAAAACTTCTCTTTCTTGTTTATGTCTAGACTTCACTCTACAGTATTGAGACACTAGTGGCTTCTGCTAACTTAGCATCTCTTCTCTTTCCTGAAGTTGTTTTTCTCTTGAGAAGCACTCTCTCTCTCTGAGATCCTGGTGACAGGCACCCTAGGAGACCTCATCACCCTTCACTCTGCATGTGGTTGGGCTGGTCAAAGTTCTTCTCTCTCTCTCTCCTCTCTCCCTCCACCCCTCTCCCCCCACCCTCTGGCCACAGTAACCCTCTCTCTCTGGCCACAGTAACCGACTCAGGAGAGGATACATGCTGAAGGCTTCCCTGTATTTGCTAGATGAAAACTGAATAGAAAATGGCCTGTCCTTTCTTTTGGAGTTTCAGATCCAAAGATATAAATCTGAGGCTGCTAGTGAAAATAAAGTCAGTATACAAAGGAAAACAACCTAAATAGCCGGAAATGGAATTCACACAGCACTCCTAGACAGCTTCTGCATGAGTCTTGCTTGAGTCAATGTACTGCTGTGTCCTCAGTTACAGGGTTGGGTGCATTTTAAGCAAAATTCTCAGCCTAACCTGTTTCAACATGGGCTCCATCCTTACCACCAAAGAATTCTGACTAACACTTGACCCTATCAAACACAAGTGCTTTAGTCACAAAAGTGAGTGAACACTCTGTGGAGTCAGTTATAAACTCAGATTTTGCTTCTATTGAAGTCCACGATTGAGGGTGGTCTATTATGTAGCATTCTGCTTATTTATTCACTCATCTTAATGTATTATTAAAAGTTGCATATTTTAAAAAAGTCATCACACCCTGGCTTTTAAGTAGTTAAAGCAGGCTACCCGGTGAACTGTACTCTGGGAAGGAAACTTATTTAGGTAGCTAAAAGCAAGGAAACTGGTACTGACTTGACCCATAAAACACAGAAACCTCCCAATTATTACACCAATAATTAAGATGCCTGAAATTACTATGCATAACTTGCAAGAGAAACTTAATTACAAGTCGAAATGGACAGGTTCAGGTCCGTAACCGGCAAGCTGCGACTCGTGAGGCAGCGCTTGTCAGTGGGTTCTGGAGGGTGAGCCTTTGTTATCTGCTTTGAAAACAGAGCCACTCCAGTGGGACAAAGAATACATACGAGATAGGGTAATGTCCTAGGGAGAAGCCTTGTCAGGGCCTCCATCCACTCAGACAAATAAAGGCTGCTCCTGTTGGGGGGAAGTTGGGGGGCCACAACTTTCTTTGGCTTAGAGTTTCCAAATGCCTGTCTCCAATCCAAGTTCTCCAACTCCCGACCACACATTCTTATCTTATTCTTTGTAGTGTGCAAGCTGGCTGAAGCTCCAGGAGGTGACCTCCACCCTGCACCTTCTCTGAGGCCAGTGTGAGATCATTCCTTATTCAAAACCTTACAAATGTTCCTCCCGACATCTTTGCAATAAAGCATAAAGTAGCAGCTTCACACAGTAGCTTTCCTAATGGTGGCATACAGGATCTCCACATGCTCGGCCAGAGCTGAAGTGGGTGAGGCTACCTAGCAATGCTGCCTTCTGGGAAGTGCAGAGTTTAGCCAAGGTGCCATGTTTGATGCTGTTTTCCTGTCTGGGGACTTGCTGTTCTTTTCTCAATGGAAAAAACAAAAACAAAAATACATCTATATTGTTTTAAATCAAAAAGATCTTACAAACTGTTTCCTTCAACTTATTTTACAGAGGAGGAAAACTAGACCCAGGTCAGATTACCTGTCCAAGGTCATGTGATGTCTTAGTTACGGAGAGTCTGGCCTGGGAGCTTTGACTCATAAGTCAGTGCTTTCTCTCTGGGGAAGCTTGGCTTTCCTTCAGAATGAAGATAGGTATTTTTATGTGTGCTGATAAAGAACTGACTGAGACCTTACACATAAACTCCTAGGAGAAGCTTTGTGAAGAGGTGAGGCTTTCTAAGGCCAGAATAGTCCTCTAAGTACCATGCAGAGACAGGCAGAATGTCCAAGACAGCAAAAAAAAAAAAAGCACCCCATATGCCTGCCTTGCTGAACGCCCAGAAATTAGAAGCCTGGGCCCTGGGAAAACATTCCTTAGAAGAACTGGTCCTGAACCGGTGAGTTCTAGCTTGTAAAAGCTCAAATGTAGAGGAAACTCAAGTTCAGGCAGAGCGTGGAAACCCCGGTGACAGCCCATTCAGATAGAACTTTTGAAATCATATTGAGTTTCATGACCTCAGCATAAATTAGGAACACAGAAGATGGAAATAACTACATAGACAGAAAATGAGAGCACAGGACAACAAGCAGATAAATGTCACTTGATTTACCTTCATCTGTGTGAAACAGGAAGGCTCACTTCTCTGGGTTTCTCCCCGTTCCCCACACCCCACGTAATGACTAATCTTAAAGGCCACAGGCCTGCAGTGCAGATGAAACCCCAAACACCAACACTATCTTCCTAGCACCCCAAAGACAGCGGGGGAAGATGGTAGGAAACCACCTGACAAAAAAACGTCTAAGCAGAAAAACATTTGTCAGGTCTGCTAACAAAGTGTTCTTGTTTGGAATTCAAAAATGCTGCTTTGAAAAACTCCCTTGGGGTTTAAAAATAATAATACATAAAAATCCCGACTGACAGGGGCCTGGGTGAGCATAGGGGTTATGTAAGGATCTGTATGTGCTCTCTAGAAAAAAAAAAAAAAGAACAATCCAAGAATGCTAGACCCAAGTAGGCATAAACAAAACTACCTGATTGCTAAAACACTACTCTAATCTCTCTTGATAAAAAACATGAATCTTGGGGCTAGAACAAATCTTTAAAACTCTATAGGAATAATCCCACACAGAGCATTCTATTACATGATTCAGGTTGTTTTATTATCTATTTGGTTTCTTTAAGCAGAGTTTCATGTGGCCTAAGCTGGCTCAAACTTGTTATGCTGGCTTTGAACACCTGAACTTTAATCCTTTGTCTCCCAAGTGTTGGGATTACAGGTATTTGCTGACACACTTCTGCTTTCAGTAATTTATTTTAAAAGTGTATTACTGTTGGGCTGGGGAGCGGGAGGGGTACTCAATGGTTAAGCTCTAACATGTGTAAAGAAAAAGTGTATCATTATTTCATAGGGTGACCCAGGTCACCAGCGTATCCTAGTATACTGAAGGAAGAGTTTATATGAGCAGATAGAGAATTTAATACTCGGTTACTGTATGTCCTGAGGCAAAGCAAACATCTCTTATTTGACTCTAAGGGTGACTGCAGGTGACAGTTCAGCAACTCAGGAGAAGCTAGGTGCCATATGATAGCACATGATGGCTCTGGGCTAAAGGTTATCTCTTAGAGTTCTGCTGCCTGCTGGATGACCCGTCATCATTATACCTGACCAGAAGACAGAATGGTGAGCAAGAACAGAGAAAGAAGACATACATGTTTATGAAATATGGATAATAGTTTTGTTTTGCTTTTTAATTGGCCTAGACCTTGTGGTTTTTCATAAAGACTTGCTGATAGGATGTATGTACGTTGAACTTAACAAAATTTCACTTGCTTTATACTACATTTTTCTTCTCTGTTATGGTATTTTGGCAGGGGTGAGAGGTGTCCAGCTTGAAGAGCACAAAGATTTATATATGTTATAATTAGTGAATGAAGGTTACATGTCACAGGTGGTCATACGGTGACTTCAGAGCCACTTTCAAGAATCTCTGAATGTCACTAATTTGTTATTAAAATATTTTTATACAGTGTGGCCAAATATTGGTTTTGCATCACTTTATCATTGAGAAGAAGGCAGAGCTACAGTTGCATCTCCTGAGTCCTAGTAAATCACCCATTCTTGGATTAAGTGCCTTTGATTTCTTCTTTCAAGTGTTTTGCATATTATAACCAGCATTTTCATTCAGAACTTAGGCCATGAGGCAGTTTTGAAACGGCATGCATTTCAAAGTGAACACATCAGTGGGCATTCTTTTCTTCAGTCACAAGTATCCACATGCTGAGAGTATCTCTGTACTTGTGGCTGTGGTTTTAGAGCTGATACCACCTACTGGGATGCACACACAGAAGAGGCACATAGACAGCGGAGAGCATCACTCAGGCCTACCGAAAGGCTCTGTGGGACAACAGTGATGAAGGAACAGGGTGGCTTATGTGAGAGTGTACTTAATCAGGAAGATCTGTGACTCCATCTTTCTGCCTGAGAAACAGCACACACACACACACACACACACACACACACACACACGTACATATATATATATATGTACTAATAAAAAACTATTAGTACATAATAATTTTTTACTTCTGAATACTACCTATTCATAAATCAAGTCTACTAAAGCAGTAAAATTAAGTACAGTTATACACAAAGAAGATGCTGGGGTTAGGAAGAATATCAATCCATCAAAACTAGACAGAGCATGCATGCGATTATTAACACACTTACTAAATGGTAAGACTGGCTAAAACTGGATAGTAGATACTTAGGGCATGTTATACTATTCTCATAACAATTTGGTAAGATTAAATTATTTTAGTGTTCAAAAAATAATTTGTAAAGGATATTTTTATCCCATTAAAATGTTTTATTCTTTCAGAGGTGAAAGGTCCTTACAAAAATGGGGTCCATGGATGGTAACTCACAGTGTTTACTCATGCATCTCATTACTCAGTATGATTTCCGTTTTACTAATCACATGTCATTTTGATAAAATAGTGCATAGCATGATGCCTTCTGTGAGATATTAATAAGGCCAGCAGACTTCTGCCTCCAGGTCTATATTCCCAAGCCCTGGGAAGTTCATGGCAAAGCTGTGGTATCTTTCAATTACTGAAAGACTTTGTCTCTAATACTCTGTGAATTCGGTCAAGACTTTGATGGTTTATCTTAATTTTTAGCTTGACTGTATGGAGAACCACTTAGGAGATGATTAAGCATACCTCTGGGAGTGTCTGTGTCTCTGAGAAAGCTAGACCATGAGGGTTTTGCCCAAATCAATAGCTGACCCATTGATAGACTCAAAAGTTGAGTAGACAACTGGGATGTAAAATTCCTGAGTTGGAGGAAGTGTCTGGCTAGGAGTGTCTTTGAAAAGAGTATCTTGGTGCGGGCTGTTTCCTGTTCCTTGGTTTTCTGGCCTCTACAAGGTAAAGAGCTTTCTTCTACCATGCCCTTCCTCCATGATGTATCTGTCTTGCAACAAAGTTAAAAAGCAGTGAAGCCAGGAGACCATGAATTGCAACCCTGAGCCAAGATAAACCTTTCTTTAAACTGCATCTCTCAAGCATCTGTCACAACAACTGTCTAGCAGGTCGAACTCAGACTGAGCTGACCCTGGTTAACAGAGGTCCACAGGGTAGCTTGGGTCAGTTACTATGCTGTAAGAAATCTGTTTGAATAGGGCAGAATACCAGTCTCCAGGTCAAGGGATACTCTGATGTTTGGCTCAGAATCTCAGGAGCATTTTGGACTCTTAGTAAATCATTAAAAAGAAAACTTTGCTTGGATAAGAAAGTAAGAGCTAGGATTATACTGAAACTCTTCTGTTTCTTTAGATCACTTAGTATCAGATGTCTCATCCAAATCCAGGGTCCTGCATTTTTTTTAGGGGGTTATTTGGCTGTCAGCATGAGAGGTCTAGCCTGGTGAAGCAATGAAAATACAGCACTGTATACCATCTAGTGAGCTTTTGTACTCTTCCTTTCTCAACTCGCCTGTCATTCCAAGACTATCCCTGCATCATAAACTACAACATATCCTTTTCATACCTGAGTCCATTCCTGACAGTTATCTGGCAATGCTGTTGTGTTTAGTCCCATTTTACGAACGAAAACAGCTGAAACTTAGAGGGTTTGTATATGAAGCAAACTGTTTAAGGCCATGGATGGGCGGATTAGTATGCAAAATCCACAGGTATCTCCTTTGGAAGATTAGTTTTTCTGTTACAACATAGGACTTTTGTCATAATTTTCAGCTTTAAAAACACTATCTAATTAAATATAGTAACATGCATATTAAATGTTGCTTGATAATTTTTTGCTTATGACTATAAAGCGATTAAAAAAGATAAGTATTGGATTTTCTTGGCATGGAAAAAAAGATAAGTTAAACATTTAAGCAAATTATAAACTCCAAAGTAAATGTAAATCTTACCTTCCTCAGGTTTCACGTCTAATAGTTCATCTATGAGTCCTTAAGTGAAGAGAAATACAATAAGTTATGATTTAAATTCCATTATATTTGGATTTTGAGTAAATTATTGAAATTGGGAAGTCTGTCCTTAGCTTACCTGAGCATGCATCATGTTCAGAACTTTTGTCTATAGGGGACAAAATGCTTTTTCCCTCTTCAGCTGTAATAGAACATATGCAAGTGGTTATGACCAGCTCACAATGGTACATGTTTATATGATAACATGTGAAATAAATGCACACTGTCAGAAAGAATAAGCAATCTGACCTCACTCAGGCAAAGCAGTGGTCCTTGGTTTCCCTTCTACTTCAGCTGCTGGCTCTCAATGAATTGAAATTTGGCCATGAATCTCTGTTATGTTCAGTAGATAACCATACTAACATACTGTTCTATTTTCCATTCATGGAAAACGGAATGGCTTAATTAATTGGCTGTTACTTGGTATCACTAATACATTCTAACCATATGGGCCTGGTTAAGATAAAAAGAAGGACTACGCAATAAAAAACAATTTTGTTTCAGACTTTAAACCTAATATTTCCAAATTCTGAGAAAAACTGCAGAGACAGGGAAAAGACCAATGGATACTAAGGGCATGCTTAGTGGGTAAGGAGATGAATCGGTGGTGGACAGAAGGCTTGAAGGCAGTAATCATATTTTCTATGATGCTTTAATGGAAAATATTTCATTTTGTATTTATAATACCTATCAAATATAAAACACTAGATGTGAACATTATACAAATTGTGAACTCTGAGTGATAAGGATGTATCTATTAAGGCTTTTAGATCATATATATATATATATATATATATATATGATATATATTTCACACACATATGTATATATATTTATATGTATTATGTATGTATATACACACATATATGCATATTCCACTCTGGCGTAAGATGTGGACAGTGAAAAGTTGCATATATGGGGACAGAAGTACATGGGAAAACTGTGCCTTGAACTTACTTATCCTATGAACTAGCTGTGGCTCACAATAAATAACAAAACATAGCTACGTATGCATGTATTCACACATGATAGACCAGCCTCAAACTCAGTTTGTTCGTATGCTCACCAGACCTTCTACAGGTCTCAGAATAAAAGACAGACACCACTTCATCATAATAGATTCACAATCTCAAAATATTATGCAAATATCACATCCAATTAAACTATACGAGGAAAGAAAATTTGCATTTTATTCTGTTTAGTCACACATTATACAAAATGTATATAAGCTATATGGATTTGAAACTTTTCTATGAATATAATAAACTGGAGTTTATATTTTTTCCAAAGAACTAAATATGTTCTATTCAGTGACCTCGATTCCCACACAACATTGATGGTACATGCCATGGGTTCTCTGAGGGATGCCGAGGCAGGAAGTCTAGATCAACACAGACAGCCCTTTATGGCTACAAAATCAGGCCCCACCTCTCTCCCACTTACTTTCCCAAAGACTCTGGAATGTTGCTTTTCTGATTTGGCTTGGTGCTTCCTGGCTCATTCCTCCCAGGCTACTCCTTTTCCTTTGGCAAGTCTTAGAATATTGTATGGCCTTAGCTTGTTCCCCCAGCTGCTTCAACTAAGTGAGGCCTCTG
Source organism: Rhabdomys pumilio (assembly GCA_030674055.1). Lineage (NCBI taxonomy): Eukaryota > Metazoa > Chordata > Mammalia > Rodentia > Muridae > Rhabdomys > Rhabdomys pumilio. The sequence continues at coordinate 18,961,757 of JANHMN010000016.1, forward strand.
CATCTCACATACTCAGAGTGCTCACCTTCTCCTGGGTCGTTCTGACCAACAGTGCTACAGTTAGAGATGGGAGCAGTTGCTACTGTCTACTTCCCCTGTTGACTGTGAGCCTCATTCCAAAAAGATCTGGCTCTGAGTGGTGTGTAATGCTTGCTGCTGGAGCCCTGTGCTGTGTTGGGAACACAAGTATTGCTAGTAAACACCTCCTGAAGTAGACACAGCCAAGCCCTGTGGCCCAGGAAGTACATATGCACAAGTGGACACAGGTGAACACAAGTGTTGGGAGCAAAGTAGCAAGCTGGCTTTGGTTTTTAAAGACTAAGTTTTATTGAGTCTAGGTGGCCTAAGAATGAATGAAAAAAATATATATATATGTCTATATGCATACATGTAAATATATATATGTGTGTGTGTGTGTGTGTGTGTGTGTGTGTGTGTGTGTGTGTGAAATATATACCTGAAGATCTTTAATTTCTTTCCAACGCTCTTGCCTCCACCTCCCTTGGAGCACAGATGGATCAGAGGCATGGACCACACTTCCTTGTTCTTTGTTTGCTATTTTCTATTTTCTGCTAAAAGGCAGATTGAAAATACAAGAGGCAGGAGTAAAGATGGGGGCTGCAGGCATGGCCAATGGTTGTAGAAAGAGGAAGGAAAGGCCAGAAGTGAAGAATGGGGTGAAGAAGAAATGTGAAAGAAGAAAAAGCAAAGAACAGTCTTCCTTTCCTGGAAGACTTCCTATAGCCTAGCTCAAGGCAAGGAAGATGGATCCTACAAGGAAGATGGATCCTACAAGGGCTTTTCTGATCAGAGGGCTGGGTGGCTTTTGTAATCTACATAGCATCATTAGCTACCCATTTAATGTAAACCACCTTTCCAACTATGAGGATTTTAACAGCTGGTGAAGGGGCTCAGCACTGTTACAAATTGGCTTTACCATAATTTTCCATTCTCTGTACCTTTATGGTAAGGAACCAACAAAAAACCTGGGGGAGCCAGAGACAGTAAAATGTCACAACACAGTGCCACCTCCCATGTGCAACCCTCCTCCTGAGGTAGGCTTCAATTTACCTTGAGGTAGTTGGTACCAAGTCTTAATGTGGTCCTGGTAGGGTCAAATCTGAGCTCTCCTGTCTCCGACAATGAGGTATACCCACCAGGAAATCAGCAATGACCACACCTGGGTGTGATGTCAAGACTGTACCAAGACTCCTCAGGCCAGTTCAGCAATGTTCCCTAATGATGATACTTTCTGGCCATCTTGAAATATATGATTTACTGCTCAAGGATTGACATCATTAATATCTGGGACTACAGGAAGCAAATTAATACAGTCTTTTCTCAAGACAAAAAGAAAAGCCAGAAAGGAAAGCCAGAAAAAAAATTGCAAAAAAAAAAAAAAAGAGCAAACAAATTGAAATAGTGTCTGTGAAGCAATTTAAATGGAAATTAAAACTTATTCTTACAAGTAGAAGATTCTTTGTGCTGGTTCTCATCCTCCAAAGAAATTAACCTTAAAATAGAAAGAAAGTTGATTTTATACCATTCTGCAAATTTATTTTTATGGGATAACTATATCTTCAGTGCAATGTCTATGGCTTCACTTACAGCAACACACACACACACACACACACACACACACACACACACAAAGAAAGAGAAAGAGGGGGGGTCATTTGTATGGCATATATTTTCTGAGGAAGAAATAACATTGCTTGTGCTCTGTAATATTCTACAGCACCTCCATGCATGAGTATGGCGTCACCATAAGGCACACACTCTGTAAACATCTTGGTGGCCATTTATGGATAACTGCCATCCACTCACATGGTTACAACTGGGAAAAAACCACAGAAAGGGACTGTTAGACAATCCTGATTTCTGGGGCTAAGAAAAGACCCTAAACTACACAGAAGGCAGAAGGTGGGGTCACTCTCAAATCCAGAGGCACACTTGCTCATCAGAATAGCTCTTCCTGTGACTTCACAGGCAGACTCTCAACCACCCTGACATTCATTCATTTGGTTCTTTCTAGCGCTACAGCCCACTTTAATCTGCTAATCCTGAACAAAATTCCTTCTAAAAGTTCACTTTTCGCTATCATTTAAAACAGTGACTGGTATACGTTTTGAGCTTTCAAAGAAAGTACTAAGACACTTGAGAAATCTGAAGTTGGTGAAAGTCAACACATCAAGAAAACTACGTAGATCCCTTCTGGTACAGCTAATGCTTTATTTAGACTGCATGGACTGCATTAGCTTATATGGTAAGATTCTTTTGGGATTTGCTCTGGCCTTGGCTTCTAGTGGGGTTCATTATACTTGCCCTTTCCGAGTCCCCTCAGGCCTCCACACAATGTGGACATGGGTAGATGGATGCTCAGATGGTCAGTGTGAGAAGGGGTACCACAGAGAGCCCCTACATTGTGCCATCACAGAGCAGGCAGTTACTAGATGCCCCTTACCAGGAAGCGATTGTGTGGACCCAGAGCACATCCTACCGTCTGTTCAACAGTGCGAACTTGTCTGTGTTCTGCACCAGAGAAAATTTCCAGTATTTTCTTTAAAACTAAAAAGGGGCTAATGTTGGGAGTAAATACACATCTAACACACCAGGAACTTTCTTAGAACTACAGTGAAAATGTCAGCCTGTCTAACTGTAAAGCTGTCTAGGTTTTAGAGGCGTACAGAGGAAGAATAGAATGGGGGGATAATGCTTCCTGTGCTTTCCCAGGTCTGGCAGCTCAGTGACTGCTGTTCATCTCCATAGACACTGCCACATGTTCAAAGTTCCTTCTCCTTGTGTGACATTAGGCATCATGTGCTGTCTATGCTGTAAATATACCTTGGTGTTTTTAAATAAGAAGTGAAAAACAGAGGCCAGGGAGCCACTTCCTACTCTCTGGGCTATCCTTTGCTTCAGAGAAGAGAGAGAATAAAGACAGAGCAGTGAAGGAAGAGAGTCATAACCCCACACACTTTTAGACTACACACATGGCTAAGCAATTTCATAAGCCATAGACTTTTAGAAGAGAAAGGGTGGGGGATTTCCCCGTGGGTGATATCTTGTGAATGCTGATGACAACAAATGGGGTCATAACCAGAAACCAGAGAGGACATGGAGCCCACAGCAAAGGGATGCCTGCCTTTTAGTGAGGACATGGGTGACCCCCTCCAGTCACTGGCCTCACCTGGGCTTGGCTCTGAGGACTGTATGGCCCTCACCTGTTGGAAGGGAGTGTGTATCAAGAGGGAGGAAGCCTGGGACTTACTGCCTGGGCTCCTGTGCCACAGCCTCTCGCTTTTCCCGCTTTTCCCTCCGGGAGCTCTTCTTCCCTTCTTTCTCAACTAGCTTTTTCATAGGGTCTTGTAAGCTCTTGATCATAAGCCACAGGTAGAAAAAAAAAGAAAAGATAAGAAAAAGAAAGAATGTTAAAGACAAATCATCAATGAAACTGCTCACCTGTTGTCAGTGCCTATAACCACCCTCCAAGAGGAGCTTTGAAGAGGTTGTTCCAGTCGGGTATGCAGGGAAAGGTTTCTATGGTAAAGCAGTAATGTTTTCAGACAGATCCAAGGATCACAGCTCATAAGGGAGGGTTGATTTGCCTCCGGATTTATGCTTCCCCTTTTGTGATAAGCTATCCAGAAAAGGCCTTTGGTTACTGTTACCTTCACTTTCCAACTTCAGCATGCAGCTAAGATAAACACTATTCTTTCTAAAGTCCACACTCTGACATAGTATAAGCTTCCATCAAGGTTGAGACAACTGCATTTTATTTTTAATTTTGTTTGCTATTTTGCAATTTAAGAACCATCTTTAAAAACAGCAGACAATAACAAATATATGTGTATGTATATACACATACATGTATGTGTGTGTATGTATGTATGTGTATACATACATACACATACATAATAGTATCTTAAAATATTCTGAAAGTTTAATTCCTACAAAATGACAGAGCAGGTGTCTCTAAGTCTGTGTAGATTAAAAACAGTCAAGAGTCGTTTTTTTGGCACATCACTTGCTAGAGTTACTGTTTTAAAGGTTTATTAAATATTTAAGGAAAGTTTTTTTTGTTTCTGTTATAAAGAAGCATCTCCTTACAAACTGCACACCAGTGGCTGAGACCTAGAAAGAGAAAGCAAATGTTTCTTTAACAATGAATAATGACATATACAAAAAGATTTCTATTTTGGGCCCTAATTAAAATACAAACCTATGAGCACAAAAGGAATATTTCAAGATATTAAGCCTTCTCAGAACTACTAACATCCAGGTTCTCATCCTCCGGGCCTCCCTGCCTTTCTACCCTTGGCTCTTGTGTTCTTTTCTCCACAGTGACACACAGAGGGAGGCAGGCAGGCTTCAGGGCCAATGCGGATTGATTAGTGATGGCTGACTGGAGGCCTGGGTGAAGACGCTCTAAGGCTATGTCCAGGCAAAGCATAGCTGAGGCCGACTTTGGAGTCTGCCACGGACACCAGATGGATACTGGTGTTACACCCCCAACTGCCAGCCTCATTTCACTCCCTGTACTGAGTAATTTTCCGAAAATACCAATGTCATCATACTGCCCTTGTTTTCAAGACTTGATAATCATTTCTTATCTCTCGACACTCCTAACCTAAAACTGTCTCTCTGCTTGATTTTAAGTCATCCCAAATGCCAGGCTACCTCCAGTCTCTCTGCTGCTTCCCACTATCTGCAAAGCAGGAGCTTTCTATTCAGTTGCAGCCGCCTCCTCAGGGTCTCCTGTGTGCTTATTGTTCCTGTCCTATCTTTGTTCTTCCTCATTGCTCGCCTGGCTTCTGAGCCCTTTCAAAGGCCACATCAATTACTGCTACTTTCCACACAACTTCACTGGGCACTCCAGATTTAAGAATGTCCTTCTGACGCTAAGTCACGTTAACAGTCTGATCAGCATTATGTCTTTTTATAGATACTCTGTACCAACACTATTCCTGTATAACAATAGATTAGAGTTGAAATTATAGAGCATTTTACGTGTCGCAAACATTTAATACTAAATTAAAATATATGGATGTGTATCCAACTCATCAATATTCTAATGTAGGGTCATGGTTTTGAACTCTGTTTTAAACATTATTTTGTATGTGAGGCTTGTCATGGTACATGTGTGTAGAACAGAGGACAACTTGCAGAAACAGTTCTCTCCTTTTACCACGTGGGTTCCAGAGATCAGACTCAGCTTGTGAAGCTTGCTAACAAGTGCCTTTACCTGTACGCCATGATGAGTCTGTGTCTCTGATTTAAGTTCTGAATCACTTGATTGCATAAAGCCTGCATAAAGTCATTTTCATGACTCCTTTTCTCTGGATATTAAATTGGTACTTTCATTCAACAAATATTTTTGGAGTGTCTACCATGTGTAAGATGCTGTTTGGGATATTTTGGATGTCAGTCAAAAGAAAAATTATCGGTCAGTGAGATGCCCGGGCAGATCATTTAAAGGGGAGATAAGACAATCAGATCATTATTTCAGTGAACGGGATGTCCTCTTGGAGAGATGACACTTCAACTGACAGGTAAATGACAAGAAGGAACCAGCCACGTCCAACTCAATGAGAAGCTTGAATACGAAGGCCCAAAGGTAAGAATAGGTCAGCCTGTGTGATGAAATCACTGGGGCTATGCTATTACTGGCAAGAAAGGAAGTCTCAGAAGAACCCCATAATGTGGCCAGCCATGTCTCCCAGGGAGAGCATTCGTTGTTGGCATTGGCCATTTTGCCTCCTTTGTCCTGTCTCTCTCTGCATGACAACTACCCACAGCATACGATCATTATGTACTGCAGCCTGGACCATGAGGGGAAAATGCTACAACGGACAGGGTTCAAGCAAATGAGTCAGTGGACCCGGATTCTGTTCTAGACGGTTGTGTGTGTGTGTGTGTGTGTGTGTGTGTGTGTGTGTGTATCCAGTGAAAGTAGTGCATGTCACATGTGAGTGTGTGTGTGTATTCATTAGAGTTGTGTAACCATAAGTGGGAGTTCATCAGATGCCAAGGACATACTCTTTTCCATATATTTGCCAATCCCAGCATCTCTCTCTCTCTGTCTGTCTCTCAGCAGCTGTATTCTCTATAGAATGGTTCAGTTCTGATCAGAGTGAAGGCTGGAGTATTTTCAGCCAATGCTCCCAGGACTCACTTTTAGATCCCGTGACACTTGTCCAGGCCTCCTGGTTCGCTCAATTATCTCCTCATTGTGTTTCCTTTTTGTCAATCAACATTGGGCAGGCCATGGACATGTCTGCTTCAGTGGGCTGCGTCTAGCTGCCACAGCCCCTGTCTAAACCCCCAAGATGCCCTTGACAGTTCTATGGTTCTCATCCTCCTGTCTCCAGCCGACCTCCCCTCCTGACCACGCTGGTGCAGCTCTCAGACAATCCCTTTGTAATGTAAACCACTCAGTGCTTCTTTTCAAGCCCTTCCCCTGTTGGGCCATTACCAGGGACTCAATTGTTGGCTCCCTGTCACCACAGTCACACTTAAGACACTATTGTGCTTTCCCAACAGAATGGCTGCAGTTCCAATTGCTACTTTAATTTACTATTAATAATTCCTGTGACAATGTTCTTCTCATCCTACATTATTATTGTCCCTATGATAATTTGGCTTCAGAAGCTTGGCAAGTGCTAAAACTCGTATTTGTTGGTTAAAAAAAAAATAAATGCAAGGCTCGGCATTAACAATTACATCTATTTAGCTAAGAAATGGGAAGGCTCAGGGGAAATCTATGAAAAGACATATAACATCACAAGGAAAACGAATGCAAAACACATCGGCTTATTCACTTTGAGAATTCTGAATGAAGGAAAATATTGTATCCAAATACATATCAGCTTACCTGAAATACAATCCACATGCCACAGGATTCAAACATTCTAAAGTTGTGAGTCAAAGACTTAGCATAGGTCCACAGAGTGATATCCTCAGCAGAACAATCAGGTTTTGAACACTGACAGTGGGCTTGTCTAACGTAAGACTTGGAGATCAAACAAAGCACAATCAAAAAGGTGAAAAAGCAGAACCACACAGGAAGCTTGCTCCTGAGGAACGATGGCACTCAGTGAAGAGAGACTCTAACGGAAAGTTTGAAAGTTCATGTCCCAACCCCACCTGAAATTAGTCTATTGTGTGACTGTCCAAAGCGTGCAATTCTGTGGTATAGAGCATAATTTCCTGCCTCAACCAGGGTCAGTGGGGAGGGTTTAGACGGTATGGGTTGCTAAGAGTTAAGGATATTGGAAATGAATTTTTCCAATTATTTTGAAGTCCCACAACCCAGTTAACGACAGACAAAACACTTGACCCTAATAGCCTCTGCAGAAGTGACAACATTTTCTGAGTGACATGAATCCATGTTCTGGAAAAATGAACAAGAAAGGTCTGGAAGAGACAGCCATCAGACAGAACTATTTCCAGCCGCTGGCCTATGAAAGCCACATTTGAAAATCTATGGCCAGAAGAAATGAAAACTCCAAAACATGTGCTTCTAAACTTCATCCCACCCAGTCCTCCTCTCAAACTGTCTGTGGACATCACTGCTTCTCAGCAGTGCACAGCATCACTCCTCTGACTGAAAGCGTCTTTGTGGATGAAAGGGTGCTTGCAGACTAAGTAACCTGTGCCTGGTCAGGCTGCAGCATCAGGCTAATAGTTTCCATCAACGCACAAACGGCTTCAGGAAGCCTACACACAGTATAGATCGGCGGCGTGACAAAGGAAATGTGCAGGCCCAGCTTGCAAAAGAAAAAAAAAGGTCTTAAAAAGGAAACAGCTTAATATAATAAAGGGAATTACTACTTCCTGTATTAGGAAAATAAAAGCAGCAGCAACATTCATCTGAAAGAAGGCAAAACTACTCAACAAAACAAATTCCTCAGACAAAGGGCCAGCAGCCAGTTCTAAGAACCCAGACTGAGACCCACCTTGCACAACTGGGTAACATTTCCTGTAGTCCTTAATTAGACACTTCATTTTCTTATGCTACTTTCCATTAATTACACTGTACACAGACGAAGGTGCCAAATAGTTGTCAGGAAAAGGAAACAAAAGCACTTAAAATAGTTTTGCATGGTCAAAAGATGCAGCCTTCAGCTGGGTGTGTGTGTATGTTTGTGTTTATATAATTAGTACCACATGAGAAATAAAAAGCAGAGGACATGATGTATACCAGCCATGGACATTTAGAACATATGTCCTCCTCTCCCCCACCACACACATCCCCCGCCATGTACAAATGACACCATATTAATCTAGTACTAGAAACAATGAACTGAACTGCAGAACAGAACAACAGACCAAAGTAAAACTAGAGGGAAAAAAAAAAAAACACCATCGTAAGACATATAATCTTATGCTTTAAAGTAGCACAGGGGCTTGCTCGTGAGAAGCATCACAGAGTGCTGGGAAGAGAGGGTCCTTGGGTTTGTATCAAGCAGTACTTTGACATGAACACGATTCTTGTCATTCTCAGGCCTCAGTTTACCCACCAGAACACGGAGATAATGCCAAGTATGCAAATGTATGGAGCAGTGTAAGGGCAAACAGAGAGAATCTATAGTACCAAACACTCTAAACCACATTCTTGTCAGGACCCTGAAGGATCTACAGCAGTGTTTTTCAACCTGTAGGTCGTGACCCCTCTGGGGTCAACAGACCCTTTCAACAGGGGTCATCAAAGACCTTCAGAAAACACAGATATTTACATTACAATTGATAACATTTATAAACTCCATACATTTGTGAATTAATTTATTCATAACAGTTATGACGTAGCACTGAAAGTAATTTTATGGTTGGGGGTCACTATAACATGAGGAACTGTACTGAAGGGTCTCAGCATTAGGAAGATTATGAACCACTCTGGTCTAAAGAGGGGAACTGATGACTTTAGTCCCATGTTCTACACTCCAGGTTCACACTCTCTGGCTTCAAGCAGTAGCCTCAGAAACATTGCTTGTTTCCTGACGTGGAAGTGGAGGCCCGGAGAGGTGAACTAACTTGCTTTAGGCCATTCAGCCACAGACAAACAGAAGTTATATATGAATCTATCTTTAAAATTTCATAATTTAAGGAAATGTCTTGAACAACCAAGTCCAGGACATTTACTCAACATCCCTTTAATGAGAAGTGTTGAGGACACAGAGGGGACTCCATTCTTAAGGAGGAATCCCACGTTCCCAGATATTTGAGGGGCTGCCAGATAAGTGACTGTTTTCACCCACAAGAGAAAACTTCAAAGTATGACTGTTAATTGGAAGCTACAGCTGTGTACTTTAAAGGTGGCATTTCTGCTCTCTCCTGCCTACCCGCTTCACAGCCTCAAGTGCCCGTGGGAAGCGGTGGTAAAAGCCTGAACTTTTCTGTTCCCAGATCCAGTGCACATGCACAGAGCCTTGGGAAAATTACTAGCTGTCTCTGGGCTCCAGTTTCATTTAAAACATGGGAATAGGACTGAACATACTCAAATGTTCCAAAGATAATTTGAGGGTCAAATAAAATATAGACATTTTCAACACGTTAATGCTGAACCTAACAATGTTATTGATTGCACTCCCATCCCTGGTACATTTAAGACTCACACATATCATATGAAAACGTTCCTAGACATTATTTCATAGCAAGTGTCTGGCATAGAAAAACTGGGGGTATTTTTTTTTTCCTGTCCAGCAAAGAGAAGTTTGGGAAGAAAGAGCAGGGGCAGGAGAAGACCCAGGCTGTTGTGAGGAGAGCCTGGGTGACCAGCTGCCAGGGAGAAATAATGCCAATCACCATAAGGCAGAGACAGCAAATGACAGACAAAACTCTGGCTTGCCCAGCTCAGATTTCAGTGGTGGTCCTGGTCAGCTCATCCATTCCCTCCTCCCCAGGAACTGAGATATTCCTCTAAATCTGTTCTTTCCAATGATTTGACCTAGAAGAGTTTGGGGGAAAAGAAAAAAAAAAGAGAAAGAGAAAGAAAAGGAAGAACAAAAAAAAAAAAAAAAAAAAAAAAAAAGGAAAAAGCTTTGCTAAGTACCCTGAGAGCAAAACTTGAAAGTCTAAAAGGATATTCTGGATGCTTGCCATGAGTAATTGCCTTGTTGGGACTGTTAACTAAAATAGCGTTGCAGAGATATTTACCCAATTTTCATAAAAACTATTATGGCATTATTTTCAAAGCAAGTAACTACAGAGCCATGTGGCCTGTCGGTAAATGCTCAGATGATTAGCTGAGAAATGTGAAGGTGGTTGGAAGGAGGCTGCTAGGCATATGAATTTGAGAAAAACAAAATTCAGAAAAGGATGTTTTGGTCTTTTGAAAGCAAAGAGTATTTTGGTCTGAGAAGGATGTTCCATGCCCTGGTGCTGGGACCCACACCCCAGAGACAAGGAAGAAACAGCTATGGCTGTTCCAGTGGTTATTTTTGAACATGCTTGGAGTTGAATTTTAAAGTTCGGGTTCCTTAGAGGTGAATCTTGGCCCAGGTCAAGAGTAAGTTGCAAAGCCAATTTGTATTGGTTAGAGTTAGCCTGGCTGAAAAGATGGCACACCCTCACGCCTTTCTGGCTCTTCTGTCCCTGGTGGGAATTATTTGAGAGAGGACCAAGACCTGTGGGGTTGAAGGACAGGTTTGGAAATGGAACTGCCAGATGTCCAATGGAAACCAGGGAGGGAGTGGGCTATGTGAGCCCTGGGTTGAAGCCTGCTAAGATTTCCCATTGGACACCTTTGCCTGTGGGACTGGTTGAGAAACCCAACAGTCTGGGATGAAAACGGTAAGAAAATAACTGAAACTGGGCTGCTGGACCTAGCAATGCTCATCCAACGCTCTGTCTGTGGCTGACTTCTGGATCCACTGTAGCATTCTTAGTAAGTACATCTCCAGCATCGTTATTAGTGTTGCTGGAGGCCTTAGCTATGGCTTCTACTTCTACCTCCACATAACCACTGCTGATACGACCTTCTCCGCCAGCACCGTTATCCCCAAGACTTCCTCCCCATCATTTCTCCCATCAGCTCAACACCAGCAACCTGGCTCCCATTTTAATCATCAACACACACAGCAGCCAGCAGCAGCCAGCAGCAGCCAGCAGCAGCAGCAGCAGCAGCAGCAGCAGCAGCAGCAGCAGCAGCAGCAGCAGCAGCAGCAGCAGCAGCAGCAGCAGCAGCAGCAGCAGCAGCAGCAGCAGCAGCAATTCCTCCACTACCTCCTCATCATCGCTGCCCTCACCGCCACCATTGGCATGGCTGGGCATCAGCACAGCTGATCTGGCTGCTTGTGCTTTTATGTACTTCACTTTATCGTACAATCCAAGAATGTGAAGAGCAAAGTGGAAAAATCTGCTGTTCCTTCCAAAACCACTGAAGTGTGTTGGGGGGCTATCCTCCGCAGCTGACCATCTCTGTTAAACCCAAGTACTGCGATGGCTTCAAAAACAAAAATGCATCCCAGAAGCATTTAGGAGTGTGCAAGTGTGAGGAGAAAGGATTTCAGGTCGGCTCGGACTTCGTTGTGAAACACCGGCTCAGAGAAAAGTTAAAAAACAAATGCAGCATGATCGATCATACACACCTATAATCTAGCACTTGGGAGGCTGAAGTAGGAGGATTGTGAGTTTAAAGTCAACATGGTTTAAGATTCTGTCTCAGACAACTGAACAGCAATTCCGACAACCCTGTAATGCAAACAGGGGAGGACATGCTGGCCCTTAACCAGTCTTCTGAAGTATGTGTCCGAGTTGTAAAGAGACCAAGCCCCACCCTCAGTTGTAAAGCGCCCAGTCCTTCCCTTAATATCCCTATAAAAAATGTCCAACTCCCCCCTCCCCACCCCCGCCAGAACACCGGATAGAGAAGAAATGGCAATTGATGCAAATGGAATTGTAGATGATCCAGAGAAAAGCCACTTGACTCCTCTGTGGCTGTCGCCTGCCCTGGATCCATGAAGAAATGTATAAGTGATATCCTGGAAGGATAAAGTAAACAACCACATCTAAGGGCTGCTAACATAGACAGGCACTTCTCTCCTAAAGAGACAGAATTCCATTTAGTTGCTTTAAAATGCTTTAAGCTCTGAGCCCAAATTGCTTCCCCCAAAAGAGACAACGCTTTCCAGATCCAGCAAGTAACATTCTCTGCCTGTCGCCAGAACGTGGTAATTCCTGCCATGTGAAGGACTTTCCCAGATTTTGAATAAACACACAATTATTATATTGATAATAGATAATTCATATAAAATATGCACGGTTACTAACATTTTAATGAATCAATAAGTGTTTGTGTTTGAAAACAGAACTGAGGGAAAGCTCGCCTTTTCCTGGCAACCGCTTAGAATGCTTCTGTTAAGTTGGAGGCATTACAATGGTCAGTTTTACATTTTTTGTAAGATTACATTTCAAAGCTAAATTTTCCATAATGTTGAATGCTAAAGTGTATCCTTAAGTTGAAACGATTCCACTCCCTCCCAAAGGAAGAATCAATATAATCACATCAGGCCTAGACGAAAACAGTGTTAGCTGCTCCATGAAGCATTTCCATTAAATGGTCAAAATCATCACTTGAGTATTTTGAAAGACGTATGAGATAGAGACTCATCTTTACAGTGAACTTATTTAACAAAAGAACTATTTTATATTTCTTAGGTAAAGCTTCATTTGAAGTTCCAGGGGCATGACGTGAAGCCCCATACTTCTGCTCTAAGAGAATCTTCCTATCAAACGGGACTGCCAAGTGCTTTAACACATTAATTACCATCCTTCATCAAGCATAAAACTAACAGTCAGGAAACACAGCTGCAACGGCACAATTACCAACACACTCAGAATACACCCTGAAGCAAAGAAAACAAATGGCCCGCTTTTCATTAGCAGAGCTTAGCAATCCTCTCCTAAGACAATATTTTCTTTCCAGTCAGAATCCCAAAAGGCATCTTAAGGGGCCATTTGCTTACGTAAACCCGGAGGACAAATTAATCGTGAAAAACATTTATTTAAATTTCAAAATATCCATTATCAAGAGAGAAGGCCCTTTTAAAATTATAGGTTTGAGAATTTGTTGGGTGAATAAGAATTTGTATCACTAGAGGCCATGTGTTTCAAAAGGCTATTAGTCCATGAGTTCTAGATATCCACAGTCTCATCACACTTAAACGGGGCACACAGGGAACTAATGGGTTTCAGCTTCATGTTTCCTGGCATACAATTTGATACACAAGTGCATCTATCTATAAAAACATAATGACCTGTGTATAACAGAATCCTATTATGTCCAATGGGAGTCCACATAATTATCTATCAGCTTGAATTTCTAATATGTCATCCCTGGAAGCCTAGATGAGATCATTCGGGAGGCTAATGAAAATAAAAAAAAAAAAAGCAAAAACAGCTTATTTGATGGACTTGTGGACACTTATTCTTAATTTGACTGTAACGTCATCATACTTTAACGGATGTATTTATAAGGTATGCATTATTATTTAAACTGTAACTTAAGGGAAGGTAAAGGGATATAAAAGGTAATAGAGTGCTGTCTGTCCAAAATATGTGTCATTTTGTCCTAAATCACAATTGTCAAACTTTCACTAAATTCTTGCTTAATAGTCTTCTAATGTAAGCAGCACAACCTTTTCTGTAGAGTGAACAGAATGGCACACATCTCAAAGTCATAGTTTCCTCAGCTCAGGAGGCTAGGGATACACTCGTGTTCTTCCACCCCTGTGGCACTTTAATGTCATTTACATGTGATAAAACTCAGACATGAGTTTTCTTAAATTATATTTGAGGAAGAAGACATTTCATTTGATTCCTGGCCAATTTATGTTTCACAAGACAGGTAACGTTTGGTTACTAGATGCAAATTAAAACATGTGGGCAGGTTAGCAGTAAAGTATTTTCCTAGCATGCACAAGGTCTTAGGTTCAGTCCTTAAGGAAAAGAAAGAACAACCCTAACAACAGAACAGTTAAGATGTCCAAGAAGTGCCCCGTGGAAGGGAAGGTTGATCTGCCCAGGCCAGGGTAAGAATTGTGGGTAGTAAGAGCTGCAATTTTAATTAATCTTCCTTTGGTTGGGAGGGATACTTCCTACATTGGTGAAAACATCAGTAAATCACGGAGAAGAAATACAGCTGCTTCCAACAGTTACACTGCCACTGTGACGAGGGCTGCTTGCTGACGGTGCAGACAGTTGGCTGGATGACAGACATACAGGAGGCGTAAGAAATAAAAAGCCTCTCCTCCTACGTGTGTACAGTTGACGGAGCAAAACAGTGCATATCCAGGGTGCGTTCACCATGCAGTACGTCAACGAACACCAACAACAGAGCAAGGTAAGGACTGTGAGGACTAACTCTATGGCTAGGCATCCTTCCTGCAGTCAGCCTGGGTACAGCTCAGGGCAAGTGGACACTCCTGGATGGCTCTTGAGACCTTCCCTCAGGCAACATCGTTGAAGGTTTCTATCTCAATATTTTTGTAGATCTGTAGGTGACTCATAAACACTTAAAATCAGAGATGCATTTTACAGCCAGGGGTGGGTACTGTTTTGATGTTTCACTAGTGATGTGGACTTATAAATTGCCTTAAAAATTAGAAGTGAGCAATTTCAAGGTTTACTTCCCTGATAGTTTTCCTTCAAAGACACACCCCAACAACAAGGTACCCATTGTTCTCTCCGATCATTCTTAAAGTCCTTCTGGAATGACAATCATTTCCTTATCTTAATGTGCATTCATCTCTGGTAGCCATCAGGGCACGCACGTTCCAAATCAGCTTCAACACTGAAAATCAGATCCTGTATACAAACTCCCTTTGAGTCAAGGATACTTGAGTTGAATGTAGCTCTTTCAATTAGAAAATGTTACTATAGCCCTATGGAAAATTCCAATCTTATGTTGGAGGTACCTTCAGAATAAAGTGATATTTTCTTTTTCAGAAATAAGGGAAGAAAGAAACAGATCATCGCAGATCAGCATACTCAGAATTAACAATTAAAAAGTAGGGATGTAACTTAGGGGTAGACTGTCTAGCATGTTTAAAGCTCTGAATTCCATCCCAGGTAATGGATAAAAACAAAACAAAATGAAACAACACAAAAAGTAATTAGTTACCTGTTCTTGAGCCATCTTGTCTTCAACAATGTCAGATAAATATGGATTATCTTGATGTACAGTGAAAGGCCAGGTCAGAGACATAGTTCTCTCTGACAAGGGCCTGGGAGTAGTATTACTGCCATGGGTTTGGTTTATAATATACACAAAACTGGCTTTTCACAAGATTTCCTAGTGAGTCTCTGGCTTTCATACCTTTAACATTGTGAATTTATATGGTTGATAGCCTTTGAAGCTCTCATGAATGGCTGCCATAGTGTGAGAAGTCTTCTCCCAAAAGTGGAGCAGAGTGGTCTGTAAAGAAAGATGGCAAAGTCAATGTCCTGAATGCCCACTTCTGACCCAGGTCCCCAGAGAAGTGATCTATAGCTTTCCAGGTCATCTCACCTCTGACTTGTTCTCATCTCTGGACCTCCCTTTCTTCTCATGGTTCACTTAGACCTTGTCACATCATCCAACTAAACTTCCCCTAAGGCTTAGGCTGCACCCACCACCTGGACCCCTCACCTCACTGTCTTCTTTGCCCCATTCAGTCCATTCTCCAAAACCCAGGGCTTATTCATCTCATTTTCGAATGATCTGATTTCTCTAAAATTTCATGGGCAATCCTTTTTTGAGGGTGGTAGTGGTGATGGCACAGTCTCGTGCTTTGGATGACATGGAACTTGCTTTGTAGACCAGACTGGTCTTGAACTCAGAGAGATCCACTTCTCTTTGCCTCCTGAGTACTAGGATTAAAGGCCTGCACCACCATGGTCCCCTCCCTGGCACTCTTAAAAGTATTTTTCTGTGTAGAACACCTACTAGAGGTTTGGGAAATATAGTAAAAATGTCCTGCCTCCAGTTTTCTTCTTAAACTTTGAATTCTCTGAGTTCAAGGACCTGGGCTGTAGTAATTTTCACCTTCCCAACAACTCCCAGCATCTGGTATTTCACACTTAGTTGGCGTCAACAGCACTGAGGATAGACATAGGGCTACCCTGAAGGACGGCAGTATTAAGAGAGACAAAACCAAGTGTCCTGCATAAACATCCCATTCTGAGACATGGAGGGTATTGTGCTAACAGGGTCTAGATCAGGATCTGGAAAGACATGGACAAAGAATGAATGGCATTTAGGACAGAAAGGACCCACAAAACAAATGCAGGAAAATAGAAAACTTCACAATGTATACGGCACATAGTTGTGAGTGTATTGTTGATTAAACTGCAGGGCCTTACAAAGCAGAAAGGAGGATGCATTCAGAATCCATGATGCCCAGGGCATACTTTCCATTCAAACACAAAATTTCCCATTGTCTAAGCCTCAGTCAAGTCTTTGTTCATCAAGACAAATCCTGCTTTGTTACCTGGTATGTTGCTAGCATGTGCGATAAGAGGTTACATCTGCTTGCTCCAAGAAGATCCACCTTTTGACACACATCCATCTTCAACTTGTCAAAGTTTTTTTTTGCAAGGCGGACTTGTGTCTGTACCTATAAAAATGAAGGCAAATCTCTGAGACACTCAAACCTCCATGATGTTAAAATTTGCAGGTGAAGAAAGACCAGTGAAGGGTTTCTCTGTCTTCCATAAGAAAACATCATTAAATGTTCCAGATGAATAAGCAGGTCTGACATCCTTTCTTTCCTTCCAAAAGACCTAGACAAGAACTGTGATGATTATACTTTTGTAACAGACTTACTATATAAATTATATGTTTTGCAGAATGAGATTAATAACTCTGTCTCCTCCAGGCAATTACAAGCTGGTCACGGTGAAGGTTGGAGACACACACATCCTGAAAAAGATGCTTTGTTCCAGAGTTTTCCAGTCTCTGGAGTGGAGTTCTCACAAGGTCTTCACTTGACTTTTCCCAACATTAACATCTTGTGTAACATTTGCTAAAATGGCAAAATTATCAGTGACACAATTCTATTTACTGATTTCTATATTTTTTGAGTTTTTTCTTTTCCCCTACTAACATAATTCTACTGTTTCAGAAACCAATTGAGGCTTTATATCAAAGATTTTTTCCAAGGCCTAAAACATTCCTACTGATAAATTTTCAATTTTTATTACTGAGTGATGAATAACAGTGAAACTCCAACCACCCATGAACCACACTATAATTCAGGGAAGGAGTGATGGCCAGGAAAGTTCTGCACATGTTAACTCCGTAGTTCATGTTATAAAAAGAGTAGCATTTTCAAATTTAGAGGGCTAAGGACATAGCTGAGCCAGCAATGTGCTTGCATAGCATTTGTGAGGCCTGGAATCCCATTTCCCATTCCCAGCACTCACTCCGTAAGCCGGCTGTAGTAGTTCACTCCTGTAATTCCAATAATCCAGAGATGAAGGCAAAAGGATCAGAAATTTCAGATCACTGTTGGCTACACAGCAAGATTGAGGCTGGCCTCAGTTACATGAGATGCTATCTAAATACACACACACATACACACACCATTTGCACATGCACACACATATATATTTTTAAAAAGTGAAGTCAAAATTTCTGCTTCTTCTAATCCAAGGTGCCACTACATTATATTTTGGATGGGGAAAGCCAGACACTCAATAAAAAAAGCCAACAACATTTTATTGAGGGTTTTTTTTTTTTTGATGTATAAAATCTATACATATTTAATGTGCTCTACTTGATAATTTCAAATATTATTTTAAAAATCTCTTGAGTCATAGAAACAAGGCAGACGAGTATTACAAGTGATGCTGAGGTATTATATGCTTTTTCATCATTACATACCAGGCAAGGTAGATAATGTCTCCTTTGTCTACCGCTATGTCACCTGGCAGCCTGGTACAAGGCATGTACTAAATCCATACTTGCTGATGGGATGCTTCCCATGCTACTTCAAAATGTCCATAATCAAAAGCCTTTAAAATACCTTTATAAATAGTGATTGTGGGGGGTGGTCGGGGGATGGCTCAGTGGGTAAGGGCAGATGCTACCAAGCCTGATGACATGAGTTCAAATCCTAGACCCCCACATAGTGGAAGGAGAGAACTGACTCTCACAGCTTCTCTCTCTAACCTTCATACAAGGGTTGTGCCATAGAGGTGCAAGTTCTACTTTTTAAAAAAACATAGTGATTTTAATTTCTCATGAATGTAAATACATTATTTGGTATAAATTCAATTAATTCACTATCAATAATAACAGCTTACACGTTCACAGCTTTTTAATTCATACGGAATTATACAATAACAGGAATAATGAGTGTAAATATAATGACTGATTTAATTTAATTACTACCTAGTAATATGCTACTTTAGCTGTTATAATGACTTTTCCTGGTTGGTGATGACTGAAGCCTTCACAGGGCACGGGCTGACTTAGGGTTGGGCTGCCTCTCTGACTTAATAACCATGCTGCTATGCTCCTTAAAACACCCTCCCCTACTGCCGGAAAAATCAAGAAGCTCAAAACTGGATTCTCTATAGAAATATAAGCTTCACTACAGGATTGTAGGCGACTGGAAAATGATGAGGTTAAACATTTAACACATCAATAGAATTAATACCTATGAGAATAGAGCATGTAAGAGTAATGTGTATAACATACACAAAATTTTCTAGGGATTCTTCTCAATTCCCTATCTACACTGCTGGGGAGACCAGTGGACAGTAGCTATTAGCTCCTCTCAGCCTAACCACACTGTGAGCACAAATACTCTGGAGATGGATTATTCACTATTGCATTATTGAAGACTAAAATTTACCCCCTGGGAGCTCTAACTATAAGAAGTTTAAAGTGAGTGAGATATCATTACTGTTCTGCCTTCTTCTGAGAAGAAGGTGGAAAAGAGACCATGCCCTGCTGCAGGCTGGAAGGAAGAGGAAAACCAGATGGACAGAATTTTAGCTGCTGACATTTTTGTTGTAGAACACCAAGGGTCAGCATACTTGCCCAGAAGGGTCTTTTCAATTAGGGCCCTGAAAACTATCTGTCCTCAGCCTTTTCCCTGGAAAGGAGAAGGAACATATCTGGGGCATGAGCTTTTGTGCATGCACTCATTCAATACAAGTTTCTAGAGCACATATGAGTCCGATCCTGTGTTATGTACAGCAGAGGTTATCTGTAAAGTACTAACACATCTAACACACAGTCACTACACATTTATGAAAGCGTGTACGTTGTTATGAGCATGCAAAGCTTCTAAGAAGTTGAGAGAAAATGGCAATTGCATCACAATGAGAAGAAAGTAAGAGTAGTGATGAAACACAGACAAAGGTAGAGGATCTCTCTAAAGTGATGGCATTATTACCACTGGGTGTTGGGGTCACTGTAGTCCCAAGGATTGTTCTTTCTGCATGCTCTCATACTTTACCCTGTGACTTTGTATCTCCCCTATCTCTGAAATCAGGCTTGACCATGTGACTTGGTGTTGCCCAATGAGAAGCTAACAGATGTCAGACAACTGGAAACCTGAAAAAAGGGAATGCCAGCCTGTATCCACCTTCCTTCTCTCTGCCTCCTTTGTGATGGCTATGAGAACACACTCAGATTGGCCAGCTGGAGTGTGTGAGCCACGTGACATGATGAGACTTACGGAGGAGAGTTCTGCCATTAATAACAGAACCTGCCCTGCCCTGTAGCTGACTACCAACCATTGTGTAAGTAGCTACCACACCAGAAACACCTTGTTAGCCATAGACTGGAAAGCAATAAAAAGATGCTTATTGCTGTAAGCCCTTGAATGCTATCATGGTTTTATTTCATGGCCTGATTATAAAACCATAGATTATTGAGGTAAACAGTCAGAAAACAGACAATGAGGGCTTCTGGGAAGAGCTAATGCCATTGAAAATCTAAGGTATGTAAAAGACTGCCTTACTTAGATGGAAATGCTACATTTTTCTAACAAGATGCAAATGAGATTTTTTCCCCTTGCCTTCAAATTTTGATTATTTTTCTTTACAAGCTCACTTAATTCATAGGTACTCCAGGAAGTGTGGGCTTGCGTCCTTTGCGCAGAACACGAACCTTAGGACTGCATACAGTTCGAGACACTCCTTAGATGATTTTGTTGGGATTCTGAAGGGTACTTTTAGAAATGGAGAGGACCCGGTGAGTTCTGCGATGCCATATGCTTTGTGTGTTGATGATGATTATTAAAGCGTTTAACTCGCTGCTGAGCTCCCAGATGCTGTGCCCTTTCCATGCCAAACAAGGAGGAGGTTACACTGTCAGGCATTTGGAATCCGGAACAATGTGTTTAATAGTTTGTGTCCCAGGTCTGCTCTTTAAAACACAGTTAGCCCAGCCAAGGACAAAACTCGAAGGGACACAGCAGAGCACAGACCACCATTGCGATGGTAATTTCACATGCTTCCAGATGCACTTGAGTGAAAACGTTTTGATTATTATTCCTCTCCATCCCATATAAATTCAATTCAATTACATAAACATCTTGAGGAGGCCCTGCGGTTTTCAAAGCTCTTTAAAATTATTTTGCTCAAATAAATGTGCCCTTTGTTTATTTCTCCGTTTTGTTTCCCTTGCTCCACCTTTTTCTTGTTCTTTCCCAAACTTTAGGAAGTGATCATGCATATTAGACTCTCTTTAGTCTGGGTCTCGTCTTCCACAGAAATTCAATTTACCCAGGAAAGCAACCACCTCTGCCCTGCCAAGGCTACAAGGCATGGCTCTGTGTTCATTCCTCCTACCGTGAAATTCTACCTCTTAGCCCCCAACTTGAACTAGCCAGGGTAAAGGCAAAGGGATTCATCCTCAGTGCACACCGGCCCTGCTACCCAGTGGGAGAAGGTCTTCGTGTTACTCCACAACCAGGTAACTGGACCCAAGCTTTGTTGTTTTCTAAGTGTTTTATTTCATTTAAGAACTGTAACAACAAAAATTCCACTCTGACTTTTAGATTTTTTTTTCAGGGGATAATGTGTGTGTGTGTGTGTGTGTGTGTGTGTGTGTGTGTGTGTGTGTGTATGTGTGTGTGTGTGTGTGTGTGCGCGTGTGCGCGCACACACATTCCTTAGGCAGATATTTATTGAGTACCATATCAGGTGTTGATAGAAGCAGGCACAAAGAGAAGTTGAATGGGGATTTATTATTATTATTATTCTTAGCAAATGCCTAATGACAAATTAGGGGACGGGGTTCAGAAGAAAGTCTAAATCATCCTACAGCAATGACTTATCAAAGCACTTGACTTGGAGGACGTCAACAGTGGTCAAGCTACACTAAAGAAACTGAGTATGGCTATCTGTAAAACATGGCCCAGCTGCTAGAGAGCAGTTAAGGTGCTAAGAAAGAGACAAGAGGGCAGGTCCTAGACTCTTAGTGGGCTGGCATAGCTGGGCTGCAGAGAACGCGTAGAAAGGTGCTATAAGATGAAGTAGAGGTCAGATTATATCCTGGAGGACAGACTTTTATTTTAGTTTTGACCTAGACACAGTAGAAAAACCTTGGAGGCTGGGCTTTAAGCAAGAAAGAGACAGACTCTTCCTTTCAGTTTGGAAAAGTCACTTGCTGCAGTGTGCAGATAGGAGGAGACAGATGAAGGTGGATACTGGCTTTGGATAGGCTGAAAGTCAAAGGAATGATGGCAGTGGTTTTAGACTAGTATTGATGTTCTGGATACAGGAAACAACGTGGTGACCTAAGAGATATTCAAGAGACAAAAGAGGCCTTAAGGAGAGAGCCCATGTGTGAAGAAACCACAGCTTTCCAGCTCCAGTTTGCACCTACAGATATCTTTTGTAGATGCCCCATGGTCCCAGCATCTGTGATATCCTAGAGTCTTCATTTCAATGTATGCTACCCCTTCACATCTTCACACAATAGCCTCTCAGGGCATCCTTGCAGGGACTCTGACGCTGCCACACATTGCCTGGCCTTATCGGCTCTACAGGATGCCTGCAATCTCTCATCTTTTATGCCTTTAAAGCCAGTGCCATATACTGATTCTAAGTTCTGCAGTCAACTTGGGATATACTCCTTTCCCCAGCTATTATCAACATGTATGTGTGAGGGGAACATAGGTAGTTCTTTAAAAAACTATCCTAGGTAGTTGCTTTAAAGGAGATAAGACTTCCTCCCCCTACTACTATTCCATTCTCAGTTCAGTCTTTCTCTTTTCGTACAAATGAACATCTTTGCAGGTTGGGTCCTTTGATTAGGGGGTGGGGTAGCTTGTCATCAAAAGTCTCTTTTCATTGTCTAGTATAGAAGGCCAAGTTTCTCTTTGGTAGAGTTGATCTCCTCAACAGTTACAGCTGCCTTGCAGCCAGTGCTCTTCTTCCTGAGAAACTGATCACGCATCCTCCAAACAAATTAATCCATTGTCTTAAATTCAACTTCACTCAGATTCTCAACACAGGCAGAATGAATCCAAAATTCCTGCCCCAAATGTCATACAAAAGGTCGCCATCCCAATTCCTGATAAAGTCCCTGTTCCCCTCCAAACCCCACTAAGATCTGTGGTTCTGTCACATTCTTGTCTTTTAAGCTCCCACCAGAATGGCCTATTGAGCTCTGTTTACTGAAGTTGCAAACTCTTTTATATTCCAGCCATAAAACACTTCCAGGTCTAAGAACCCCATGGTCAGATTAAACATAGCAAGGCCCCACTTCTCAGTTGCAATTTCTGTCTTAGTTTCTTTTCCTGTTGCTGTTATAAAATATTCAAACAAAAGCCATTAAGAAAGAAAGAGGGTCTTTTACTTCCTGTTCAAGATACAGTCTATGGCAGAGAGGTCAAGGCGGCAGGTGCTTAAGGCAGCAGGTGCTTGATGCAGCGAGGAACAGCACATCCGTAATCAGGAAACAAGATGGATACCTACTGGTACGCAGCTTGCTTTCTCCATTTTATAAAATGGAGGATCCCATGACAAGGAATGGTTCAATCCATAACTAAAGACAGATCCTCCCATATCAATTAACACAACTAAGATAACCCATCACAGGCATGCCCACTGGCCCGACTCTCTGTTGATTCTATATTCTGTCCAGCTGATAGTTAACATTGACCATCATAGCATTTTAAACCCAGTTAAATCCATCATAATATATCATGGTGACTGTAGCTTGAGGAACCAGATCCCTTTCTTAGGATTTTTGAACTTAAAACAAGAGAAAAATTAGTCTCAATTTGTCTTTTAACAGCAAAACCTCTAAAGGCAGGGAATCCTGACATTTGAGATTTTGGTTATGTGCAGAGAATTGGTCCGCAAAGAAAAACCAAAAAAGGAGGCAGCAAGGAAATGGCTCTCACCTACTGGTGAGAATGCTTGCTTTGCAATCATGAGGATCTGAGTCTCAGTCCCCAGCACACAAACCACGGCTACCTGTGCTTGTATCCCAGCATTAGTGTGCACGGCAAGGCAGTCAGCTTGGCCAAAGCTTCAAGTTCAGTGACAGATGCTTAGTCTCCAGGCAACAAGGTATTGGGGTATCGGAAATAGAGGAAGACACCTGATTTTTTTGGCTTCCACATTACTATATATGCTACCCATATGCAACACTCAACGCTACATGCACGTGCGCCTTGCATGCGCCAGAGACATACACGCACACAATTTTTTTTTAGAGACCAAAAGAAGATGGGGAAGCAGGGAGAAGATAAGGAAGAGTTTTCTAATCAGCTCCCTCCTTTGCCTTAATGAATTCAAGATGGCTCTCTGTTACCTGGATGCAGTTGGCACTAACCTTGGTTGATCACAGCTGCTTTCTGTAAATTCTCATGAGAGACTCCAACAAGCTTCATGATAAATATCCCTTTCTATTTTTGATTATTACAATCTCTGAATTTTTTTTTTGTTATGGGGAGGTAGTCACAGTCAATGTGACTTTAATTTGCATTTCTCTGATGACTAATGATGCTGAACTTTTCATTTTTACTTGTCTTACGTAATTTTAGTAACGTGTCTATTCAGAGCTTTTGCCTAGTTTTAAAAAAATCAGGCTTGTCGTCAGATTAATAAGTAATAAGAGTTTCTCATATGTTCTGAATACGAATCATTATCAGATATAACTTTGGAAACATTTTCAAGTCTGAAATTGCCTTTCATTTTCTTAACAGTGTCTTTTGAAAAGAAAAGGTTTCACTTTTGATGAAGTCTAATTTACCAAGTTTTCTTTTGTGGTTTGTGTTTTTTGTGCCTTAACAATCCCTTCCCTAGCTCAAGGCAACAGACATTTTTCCTATCCTTTGCCTTCCAGAAATTTAATGTTTCTTTAAAAATCATATTTATATTCCTAGCCATTTCATTTGTTATATATGAATATAATATATATATAATATATATATTATATTCAAGTTCATTTGTTATATATGGTATGAGATCAAGGTGCAGGTCTATTTGTCTATGTGGACATACTGTTACAACATCTTTTGTTTTTAAAAAGAGATCCAAGCATCCACTGTACCTGGTATCTGCAGCGAAATCAGTAAGTCATATACAGGCAGGTTCATGCCTGGGGTTTCCATGTCATTCCTTTTATTTATGGGTATGGACACCCCTCTACAAACACCACACCATCATAATTACTATCAATCCTATTAACTGTTACAGTTAAAGAGATCTAAGTCCTACTGTTTTGTTCTTCTGGGCTGGGTGTGCTGTGGACTGAGTCTATGGCTTGACATGCTAGCCATATGCTCTACTGTTGAGGTACATGCCAGATCTGACTTTTGTCTTTTCACAATGATTTTGGCTATTTCTGGGCCTTCTATACACACCTCGCCAACTTCAAAAGTAAATCTTTTGAGCAGATAAAAGTTCTTGGTGTACAATTTTGTGATCTCGGATCATTCCTTGGAAGTCACACAGAGGTGGAAGGAAAGAACAGACTTCATGAGGCTGACCTTGACCTCCACACCTGTGCCATGACGTCCAGACCCACACAAACCCTATGCTCCTACACACAATTACTCTTCAAGAAGCTGTTAAAGCCAGGGGTGACAGCATACTCCTGTTATCTCAGCATTCCAGAGGGAAAGCAGATGGATCTCTGTAAATTTGAAGGCAGCCTGGTCTACACAGTGAGTTCCAGGCCAGCCAGGGATCCATGGTGAGGCCAGAAGAGGGTACCAGATTCGACAGAACTGGGGCTACAGATGGATGTTAGTCACTGCATGAGTGCTGGGCATTGTACCCATGACCTTTTTAGGAAAAGCAAGTTCTGTTAACCACTGAGCCATCTTTCCAGATCTTTAATTCTCTTTTTTGATGGCATTACAATTTCTAAAGCTTTCATGGTCAATTATAACTAGAAACATAATTGATTTTTATAATGTTATCTTATTTCTTGTCATACTGTTAAGTTCAACTACTCGTTTTAAAAGTTTATTATGATTTCTTTCAATGGACTATAACTATCTCCACAGCACACATTGTACACATCCCATCTGTACACATTGCTTGAAAATAAAGACAAATAAAGTTCATCTTTCAAATTTATGACTATTATTTAGTTTTTACTATTTTTATAGGAGTGAGTCAGCATGTTCTGAATAGCACCCGTCGGTGGCCCACGCATGCGCAGCCAGTGCTCCCGCATCCTCTAATCCTGGAACCTACCTGACAACCCGAGACAAACAAAAACAGAACATGTGACCCGGGCAACCAAATGACTGGTGCAAGCTGCACAGGACAGGCGGTTACAAAATGAGGGGACAAGGGCGGAGGGTACAAAGGCACTTCTCACTATTATAATAAACAAGTCTACATCTGCTTTTCACTCCCAAAGTGAGTCTTTGATTCTGTGTCTTCTTACCTGCTATCCCCAAGGCTCGTTTTTGGGAGGCCGAGGGCTATGGTAATACATTTTCATATTGATATGGTAATGTTGAGTGGAAGCTGACAGAGCAAACACGTATCTCAGTCATGAGATATATGAGGAAGCAGTCTTTGATAGCCAAGCATGTTAGATGTAACTAACATTATCATTATCATACCGAGTATACATTTCTCTGTCCTTTGCTTGCTGAGGAGTTTTGCCAGGAACAGACCTGGATTGTATCAAGTGATTTTCCTGTCTCTGTTGGACCATTTGATTTGCTGCTTTTGGTCTCCTAAGAGAGCTGATTAAATTGATTGACTTTAAACTGATCTCACTCCATAGAAACCACACTCAGTCAAGCTGTATATATTACTTTTATTTTATATGCTATTGAGATTTACTCATTGGTAGTTGTTTTTGTTGTTGTTTTGGTTTTGTAGCTTTATTGAGAAATTATGCACATGCATATAGGTCACCATTTAAAGTGTAAAATTCAGTGACTTTCACTATTTTCCCAGACTTGAAATATGTGTCTCTCAGTCAACTGCAGAACATTTCATTAAATCTGCCCTCAGAAACCCCATGCCCACTTCTTTTTCTTTCCTTTTTAAAAGACAAGATTTCTTTGTCTAACTCAGGCTGCCCCCAAACTTCCAATCTTCCTGCCTCAGCCTCTTGAGTGCTGGGACCTAAATCTTTTAATAATCAATGTATTGTCCATATTTATAAGATACATTTCTATATATTGTTCTTCAAGTGGCCTTTTCTGGTTTTCTTTGTTTGTTTGTTGTAATGGAGGTGGGAGAATCAGAAATTGTAGGCAAAAGAAAGAAAGAAAGAAAGAAAGAAAGAAAGAAAGAAGGAAAGAAACTGTAGGCTAGCTTGTGACACAGTAAGAGTCTATCTCCAAACAAAACAAAACAAAAACCCCAGAAAATAGTGTTAGCCATTTCCTTGTCATGTCTCCCACACAGGGGCTGGAGGTGTGTTGGTGGAAAGTCTTTTAGCTGCAAATGAGAAATGTGAGTAAACAGACACACACACAAAGCCGGAAGCTGCCGGCATGACTATCCTCCACACATCTGTGTGATCTTGCTGTCGTCTTCCTGGTAGCCCATGTCTTCCTTCTCTTCCTAACAAAGCTGAGTCGGGTATGCATTTGACTGATGATATTTTCCTTCCGAAGGCTAGCTTTTGTTTTTTTTATATTGTTTTTGGATTATAATTTTGTCTATGCTTTTTATCATTTCTTTCCTTCTGGCAGATGATTTGTTTATGTGTTTATTTACTTTACTTACTTTTTGAGAAGGAAGTTTAGGTTACAGCTCACGATCACCCTTATTTTCTAACCTTAATACTTAATGGTACAAGCTTCCCTCAAACATTACCTGTATCTCACTTGGCTTGATAGGCTGTGACTTCCCTTCCTTTGATTCAAAATGCATTCTGGTTTTCCGTACGACGTGTTCTTTGGACCAATGGGCTATTTGGATGGATGTTGTTCTATTGCTACTTATTTGAGAGAGAACATAGTTAAACACTTACAACTGATTTACAGCTCAGTTCTGTTGTAGTCTTAGATAATGTTCTTTGTGACTTCAATTTTTAGGAATTTATTTGGGAGGTAGGTGCAAGGCTCAGTGATAGAATACTTGTCTAGCATGCATGATTTAAAGTGGTTCTTATGGGTAGCATAGAGCTAAATGTACATTTTTACATGGGCCAGTCTCCTCCCCAAGACATGATGGGAAAATTCACCCATGAATTCTAACAATATGGTTACCCAAATAAGACATGTACATAATATATACACACATACAGTCATATATATGTATATATATATGTGTATATATTATATATGTATATATGTGTATATTATATATGTACATACTATATATGTATATATGT
>JANHMN010000016.1:18989535-19028332 GCA_030674055.1 Rhabdomys pumilio
TATATATGTGTATATTATATATGTACATACTATATATGTATATATGTAATGGCTTAAAGAAAAAGCAGTCATGAATTTGGGAACAGGGTACAATGGGAGAAGTGGGAGAAGAGGCAGGAGCCAGCAGTATTTATGTATAATGTACTCCAAAAGTTAACATTCAGCAAGAAAAGATGCAGTTTCCAGCACACTCTTCTACATTTTATTCCATTTTATGGATAGAGGGGACTGTGGGACATAGGAAATACAGTGAGAAGATCTGCTTAGATTGATGCAGAGTCCTAGCGCGCTACTTCTTCCTAAGTTGCACATGGTTGCTGCAATACTGTCCTTATTCTATGCAGTAATCCGTTTCAGGCTTGGTTAAACATCACGGGATGATTTACCGTATCGAACTTGAGGTTGTAAAAATAGGACAGTATTTGCTTGTTGTGCTATTTCTGGCATCTCTGAGCTTGCTCTCGAAGCTCACTGGCAGCGTTTCAGTCCTTGCAGACATGAGTTCTGAGGCACAGCTCACACACATCTGGTGACTAAATGTTTGACTATAACTCAGTGCGCATGCGCTCCTTCACACACACTGTGCGCATGCGCTCCTTCACACACTGAGCTTCAGTGTTTCTATAGGGCTCTTTCTTCTCTATGCAGCGTAAATTCTTTTTTCCTTAATGGCCATAAAAGTAAAACAGGGGTCTAGTGGTTCTTTCTGCTTTCTTGGCTTTCGTGTGAAAGTGAAATCATTTGAAATATATTTTTCTGGCTCTGTGATGTGCAGGTCTAAGAAGAACGGCTAACATGGCAGTGGTGAACTGTTATACTACTCTCCACGTGAGTAAGCAAGGCTCCTTGCCCTAATTACTGATCCCATGGCCACAATCGGAGGGACATAAGACGATCAAGAAATACACTGTACTAGAAAACAGGAATGGCCATGACTGGAGTCAGCGAGCTCAGGAGTCAGCTGGAGAGTTTCCCAGGACCCAAGACCAGCTAATCCGAGCAAGTGCTGATGAAGCTAATGAAGGTAAAGATGAAAACACCTATATACTTGTCTATGAGATCATAACGAGATCTATGAACAAATACGAAGCCAAACAACTTCACTGGTAGTTTGTAGAGAATACCTAAACCAGTTCACGACTCTGGAAAAAAGGGGAAAAAAAAAACTGTTTAGCCTTTACTGTCGAACTGTCTATATGTGTTTAGATACGAGGGGAAGCTACTCATTCCTGAGTCATCCAAATGCTCACACAAAGCAGGAAGACGAGACATAGTGAAGTTTCCAGTTTCCTCGGGCTGACTTCCCGAGGGTCCACTTCACGCTCACAATGGCTTTGTTACGTCCACGCTTTTGAACTTCGGCCTAGTTTAGTCATTAGCTTTCCTAGCTTCACGTTTATTTGATTCCCTTCCTTCTTCTCTTCTTCCCCAAAAGTGTGACTGGACATTTACAAGTTCCCGGTGTCTGGATATGTAATGGGTAAATCCAATCGTCTGCATTGAGTACACGCTACTGTGTGACCGGAGGGAACACGACAGGGGTGGTGAAGTGAAGGCCGTGAAGGCCGTGCAAGCAGAGCGCTCTAAGCAGAAAGAGTGTGAAGTCCAAGGGGTGAACTATGTTTGGTTTATTTAGGAATTGGTTATTCCCCATTGTTCCGTGTATCCTACATCCCCCTACATCTTTCTACATTCCTTATTCATGTGTAGGTTTGTCTACAAACAAAAAAACTTCTTAAAATCAATGGATGAGTTTGAAAAGATTTATTATAAAAATGATACATATGAATGGTTGTAATATGTCTCTAAAACGAACGTGGTGTGTGTGTGTGTGTGTGTGTGTGTGTGTGTGCAGGAGGCACACCTGTCCACAGAGTATGTGTGAAGGAAAGGATAAGGTTGGGTGCTGGTCCTGGTCCATTTGAGACAGGGTCTTACCATTGCATACTTCAGACTGGTTGCTCTGCCAGCAGCTGGGGACTGTCCTGTCTCCAACTCTAGTCTTTTATAGGCTCACTGAGATTACAGAGAGGTGTTACTATGCTGGTTTTACACAGGCTATAGGGATTTGAACTCAGGTCCTCACATTTGTATAGCAAATTCCAGGGAAGTATTCTGAAGAATAAGACATTTTAGAAGCTGGCAATATAGCTCAGGTGGTAACAGGGCTTTTCATAAGCCTGATGATAGAATTCAACCCCCAAAACCCATACAGTGGAAGGAGAGTGCCAACTTCTGCAGGTTGTTTGTGCTCTGACTGCTACATGTATGCGCATCCCACTCTGAGAAATAAATGCATGTAAAAATTAATTAGAGGTTTTAGAACAAGAACACTGAGAGATGTATGCTTCATTTATACTAAGAGGGGGATGCTTGGGGGGTGCATAACTCTGGTTTTTGGAGCCTTACAAATCTGGAATTTGCATGGAGATAAATCTCAATGCCTGGGCCTGTCATGTCAAAGCCTTAGTTAAAGAGAACATCAGAGGTGTTACTCTATATGGGGGACAGGCATGCAGGGGCAGGCAGTTTTCCATGAGATGCTGGACAGAGTGTACTGGCCAAGCTGACTTTTGATTTAACTGGGGCAGCTTGGTAAACAGGTAGATGTGAAAGAGAGGGAAAGCTGAAGTCAGTAAAGAAGTGAAGAAAAGAAGAAAAGGGAGCCTGTCCATATTTCATGCTACAGCTCTAACGGTTATCGATACTTCACACACAAGGATGTGATTGTTACCGATTTCACTTCTGCCTACCCAGGTACGACCTCTAACAACTCGGCAATAATGAATGTGTCATGACAAGGACAGGTTTCCAGCTATGTGTCAAATTTATAGGACAATAAGGAGAACCCTCTAGCCAGAATCTCCGCACATGAACACTATTCCCACTGGACAAATGATTGTGTCCACCTGGACTATCAGAAAGCCCCAGAGATTCAGTTCACCCAGGTATTTGTAAAGTGTGTCATGTGACTTATACTCAGACACATTTCCTTATATACATGGGAAACAAAAAGAAAAAACACAAGTGGAAAAAAAAAACCCACCCAAGTTCTTTCCTACTCTGCTTTCCAAAGTCCAGGGTCCAGTTCTGAGATGTTTTGATTACACACCAAAGGTCAAATGGAGGTTGCAGGCTGAAGAGTCATCTTGGAGTGTACCATTTTACAACTGTTTCATACTGTACTTTCCTCACAGTAGAAATGAGATTAAAAAACAAAAAGAAAAACAACAACAAAAAAAAAAAACCAGAAAATTACTTGCCTAAAATAAGCCTAGTTGCAGCAGATAGAAGACTGACCCCCATCAGAATCTGGCCCAGCCCCTGAAACACAAACTCCATGCTGGACCCAGGCTGAGTGTGACATCACGGTCTCCTTCCCACTTCACCTCAGCGCCATGTTGTGGGCTCTGTGTGTGCTACGTTATTACCTGCAGCTAAGGTAGGGCCTAGATCTGCCTCTGTTTTCTCATACTTCCTCTTCCTGAAATGCCTTCCCACGTTCCTGTCTCTGTGTTCTGCTCCCTTGAAAACCTTTCCCTGAAGTGCTCCTCAGTAAAACCAATAACAGCCTTTCCTTGTCTAATGACACACACAACTACCTACCATAAATGTTCCTCCTATGTGTGCCCAGTGCACGACCACACCGTAAGCTTCAAGGGAGTGGAGGTTACACTCTCTAATGCTATAACGGGAAAGCGATACACCCTGCAGTTGCAGGCATTCGAGACACAGATGGACAAAGGGAGGTTCCTGGAACCAGTGAGCAAGTCTCCCCTCCAGCCACGCTTTCCCACTGCAGAGTACTGCATGTATGGTTTTCTCTGAAGATGCCACTTTTTGCCATCACTGATCCACAGACTCCTGGCGGAATTGCAGAACACTCCTGTAACATGGTTTTGTTACTATTTCAGTCGAGAAGAAGGAAACTGGGCTTTAAATGAATTAGGCAATGCGCCCAATTGTATTCAACGTTCTAAAATCTAAATCACTACACATCACCGAAACCTCTTAATTTTGCCAAATCTTAGATCTCAAATGATGGTGGTAGGGATTTGGGGACAGCTTTCCCTTGTCATTTTGTTAATTGACTGTGTTAACATTTTAATGCTTTCAAAGTTTGTGAATCTGGCTTCTTGTGTGAGAACCCCAACTGTCACTCACAGTGGAATTACATCCTCAGATATAGGATCAGAACCAGAGGTAACTGGCTGAACCATAGGCAACTCAATTATCCCAACCTATGTAGCTCAGACTATGCGGCTCCATTTCTGAGTGATGAAGCTAGTTCTCACATCCTAATGCCCTTAATGTTTACTGGGCTGGTGATTTTTTTCCCCCCATTTTCAGTTTTTAAGTTAAACAACCAATTCTGTCATCAGAAAGCTTAACTGAATGGATTCACTTCCTCTTTCAAGTCATTGGTGGAAGTACTAACTCAGGCCACAAGGCTGAAGGCTGAGTATCAGCTTTATCAATTTCTCTCTAATCCAAGAAGCATCAAATCAGAAGACGGCAGAGGGCAATTCTTCCTTTTTATCCTATCATTCCACTGCAAGTTTTAACAGATTTTTAACAATTAGTGTGAGTGACTGGTGTGTGTGTGTGTGTGTGTGTGTGTGTGTGTGTGTTGTACATGTAGATGTCACAGGACAGGTCTGTAGACTCTATTCTCTTCTTCTACCTTTGTGAGGGTTCCAGGAATGGAACTCACATCTCCAGGCTTACATGGAACGCACCTTTACGTGCTGAGCCATGTCACAGACCCTTTACTAGAGTTTTAAAATTATGTCATTATTTCTTTTTTTTTCTTTTCTTTCTTTTTTTCTTTTTTTTTTCTATTTTGTTTCCATCACTTATTCAAATCTGTGTTCTGTGAAAAGTTAAATAATTTGCTCCTACTTCTTGGCTGCACACACTGAACCTGCCTGCACTTTACATTATGGCGTTCTGTTCCTGTGCTTGCAGATGGCCCATTACTGTTGGTAACTGCCACTCTCACAGACAAGTCATTCAACACATGGTGGTGTGCTGCTCTGCAGAACGAGCCTCCGCCTGGGGGAGCTTTATTCTCTACAGACTGTCTCCTCTTAGGAATAGAGAAGAGGGCTACATCCTGCTGGAAATCGCTATAGTCCAGTTTATTCTAGATCAGCAGCCATGGCACAGTTGGGTTATATCATTTGTACACACTCAGTCCATAATGTTTGACCAGCAATCACTCCTTTGACAGCACAGGCCCGACAACACAAGCCTCTCACTCGGATAAGAAAGTTCTCCTGTGGCTGAGTTACTTAACTGCTCTCTGAAACCCAATCTCTCTTCTGTATCTTCTTAGACTCTCTCAAAAATAAGTGTATCTACCAGACAAATTTTCTCCAGTGGAAGAGGCAGTGGTGGCAACTATCATTTCTAGGTGGGGCCTGTAAGATTTGTGTGCTTTCCCCTTCCTAAAGATCGGGATGGCACATCTAGCCAACAACAGGTGAGTGTCCAGGACTACAAAGCTATTGCTTGCCTGGGTGCCTTGACTTTTTGATGGAAAGATACCCTTCTAACCTCGACCCTGTCGTTAGACTATTTTGGGTATCTCTTTGTACCATAATCAAGCTTACTCTATCCTAACAGCGCAGGGATAGGGCAATCAAATGACTTAAGGGGCAATCAAGTGACTTAAGATTCTAGCCATAACATTGAAAGTGGGCTAAAGTTCAATGAATGAACCATAAAAAAATGAACAACTATCCAAAGATTTATTCTGTTTACCCCTTGTGTGAGCAACAATAATAATATTATCAATAATAGCAATAATAACAATGCTATCAGTAGTATTGGGTGATTAATGAAATATCAAAAACTGTTGGGTTATGGTGTGTGTGCAGAATCTGTTGTTGGGTTGGTGTATGGGTTGCATCTGTCTCACAAGGGGCTAGGGCCACTCGTGGAGACAGAGGCATGGGAGGTTGACTGTGCTCACTCCATGCTGGCGCCTGGTGGGTGTAGGAAGTCAAGGTACCCCACTCAGGGGTCGGGGAGGGCAGTCTGAGGTCCACATGGAGCCAGAGCTCTTGGTTTGGGGTTCCCCGGGCCAAAAGACAGTCGGGTACTGGCTGTTTCTTAGGCTCTTGGGTCCCCAGGCACAGCTGGCAGGCTGCAGAAGGGCCAAGAACGAAGTGGGGGGCATATGGGCTAGATCGGCCCACAGCCAAAGGGGAGAGGAGGAGAGATGAGCTCCAGCTGCATTCGAGGGGAAGGGAGTCTAGCTTGGCTGGGTCATGGCTGGCTCAGCTTGTTTGCTTGTGTTGGTGGTCTCCTTGGCTGGGAACACAGAGAGTTCTTCTGTGGGCAGCAGCTCTGTAGATGAAGACTTGCTCCACTGTTCCCCATGGTGGGTCCCAAAGAAGAGAAACAGTCTATGGTCTTAAGATGTTTATTGTCGTGGTCGAAAGTAGATAATGAAAAATAAAGTTTTATAAATCTCATAATTTCCCCCCAATTTCTCAGGGCGGGCCTGAAGTGAAATACCTTTTGCAAGGAGGTGGGTCTGGGAAGGAATGTTTAATTGGCTATACCCTCTGGCCTTTAGGTACCTCATTAATATGGAGATCTGACTTTAGGCTCCCTGGCCTGTAGTCACATCCTCTACCTGTGGAGGGGGATAGGGGGCTTTGTTCTATGTGACTGAAAGACCCAAGTCTAGGGAGATCTGTGGCCTCAAGTCAGGAGCTGGAGTCTGGGAGTGTGGAGACATGCCTGCTGTCCCTTGCAGGAAACCCTGCAGGGTCTCTGGAGATTTCCAGCCAGTGCTCAACCAGAAACTAGGCTGTCCTTCATGGTCCTACAAAATGCTCAACATCTCTCCTCACTCATTTTAATGCTACTGAAAGTTAGAAATGTTGCACAACTACTGGGAAGACTGTGTCAGGATAGAACCAAAATCAGTGAAAGGTTAGAAAGTTCTTTGTTCTTTCTTTAATCACAATCTTACGACTGGGAAGTCTTAGATGTCTCCCTAGTGAACTTCTGATGCTCAGTATGTTATTCTGGCTCCACAAACTAGCTTCCAAATGTTACACACATATTCCCTGGAAAGCCGGGGTGCCTTTTCTACACTGTACAGAGACAAGGTCTTTAAATATTTAGGTCTCAAAGTTATACATGTAAAATGGCAGAGAAATAAAAATGTTGCTTAAAGAAACACCAAAGACACCACTGGACACAGGGTCCTTTTCCAAGAGCTTCTAAATAATCCAGCTTTTAAAACTCAATTTATCCTACTGTTTCTTTCAAATCTTCAGCTATTTTTAAAATGATCTTACTGAGGTGTAACTCTAAGCAAGAACAAACTATATTTATAGTTCTAAGAACTTTTAGATACTCGTGTGTGTGCATGAACACACACACACACACACACACACACACACACACACTCACGCGCACATACACACATGCGCACACACGTGCCCGCATCTACCTCTCGGAAACGTGTAGAACATTTGCACCACTCCAGAGGAATCTTTTATGCTCCACTGTCAATTCTGCCTTGAAACTATAACAAGTAATCTGTGCTGAAGACTATGTTAGAAGAGGCTCCGGCAGAATTACATTGATACAATTTTAAACATCCATTCAATAGTTATTAACCCCTTGTTGGGCTACAAAGGGCAACTTGAGGGCTAAAAGATCTGGGTTCTATGCCTTGACAAGAGGCTCCCCTGCTTTGCAGCCTTTGGCAAATTAACTTTTCTGAATCTCCACCGTCAACATAAGATAAATAAGAGACAAACCTATTCAAGAAGCCTCCTTACAAAGGCATATTTGGTATTAATAATGTGGGTTTATTCTCAAAGACTTGTACTTACCACCATAAAAGGCAGCCACACCTATCTGTACAGGTAGCTACAAAGGTCAAAAACAACTAAAAGCTATGCACCGGGCATGGGTCCTTGTTCCCAAGGAAATTTCAAACTGATGAGAACATTAGAGACAGGAATGTAAAAACCACAAAGATCCACTAAAAAAAGTATCTTCAGAAGGTAATAATTATGAGATTTATAAAACTTTATTTTTCATTATCTACTATAGTATCACTAACAAAGTTTTTCACGAGTACTTATTGAGATAGTCTTACTAATAAAATAAGAAGAGCTAGTTAATTTTCTATCATTCTCTGCATTTAGAAATCCATAGACTTTTAACCCCTACATCCAAGGTCAGAATCACCATACATTCTGTTGGTACAAGCAGGATCTAAATTGGAAGACCCTCAGGTGCACTTTGAATGTTTACTTTCCTAGAAAAATGCATGCCTCATCCTATTTCTGTAGAGCAATGTTGGGCCTTAGGTTTCAGATGTATATATTTTCAGGCTCCAGGAGGACTAGGGAGAAGGCAAACATACTGCCGTCTGCTCCAGCTGAACCCTCTATCAATAAGACAGTGTACGCCACAGAGAAAGGGCTCTACTATTGATTTCAAAATAACAGCTGAATTCATGCAACTAGTCATTTTGTTAAGAACTACAACAGAAACGGGTGGAAATGGGGGTTGCTCTAACCATACTCCTCAGGGAAATACATTACAGTTTAAAGTCACAAGATAGCTTTCTCACTTCCCAGGCCACTTATAAATAATCCCTCTAGAATACATTTAGCACTGCAAGAATAATTCACTCTTGAAATAAGATCTAATGACCTACTGTGGATTAAAACCTTGTGTGCCTAGGAGTTCAGGCACAGCGAAGGGAGATGAAAGAAATCTGTGCACTTACTTTAACGTTATTTTGGACTAAATTATCTTTAAGATGCAAAAAGGAAACAAACAAGAAAAGGGATATTTTAAAAATTCTGTTTGAGTTAAAAAAAAAATCGAAGACTTGAACAGATGGGCTGGAGAGATGGAAACAGCAGTTAAGCACACTTCTTGCTCTTACAGAGGATCTGAGTTCACCAAGCACCAGCATCAGGTGGCTCACAGTTGGCAGTAACTCTTATGCCAGGGGATTCAACATCCTCTTCTGGCCTCTAAGAGGCCTGCACTCTTGTGTACAAACCCACATGCACCATACATTTAATTAAAGCACAGAACACACTAAAGTAGAACTTTAAAGCAAATGGTCTGATTAAATTTATCCATCTCCATTTCGCTATCCCTCCACCCATTCATTCATCTACCCATCCATCTACCTACTTGTTCAACTGCTCACTGAATCATCAAACTGCTTGTGCTAATGGGCATGGAAGCTGGACCATTTTGTGCCAATAATGGCATATTTCATTGAGCTCTATATTTTTATTATCTCTACCAGCAACGTGTCTCTTATGCATCTCTCTTCTTCAGTTTTAAAGCACTATACATGGGGCTACCAAAGCAATCTTCCCCCAAACCACTCCCCCATGGTCACTCCCTTGCTCAGGAACTTTCATAATGAGGTAATGTCAACAGACATCAAGGCATGGAGGCAAAATTCAATGCTGATCCACTGTGCTATGTCACCTCCAAATGACAGACAGACCCGTGAGAATCATCCATAGATGCATTATTTTTAATAATGAGGGGTAGGTGTAGAAAACTGGCATTTTAGAATAGAAAGAGATTAATACAGGCAACAGGAGATGTGTACGTATTTAGAAGTATTTGGGGATACAGAAATTTGTTGTTATTATCTGAGATAAGGTCTCACTCTGGATTCTAGGTTGCCCTAAAATTGTAGCCCCAAGCTAGCCTCTACCTCACTTTAATCTTCTTGTGTTACCGCTAAAGTGTTGGGATTACAGATATAAAACACCACATTCGGGCCGGGCGGTGGTGATGCACACCTTTAATCCCAGCACTTGGGAGGCAGAGGCAGGCGGATTTCTGAGTTCGAGGCCAGCCTGGTCTACCAAGTGAGTTCCAGGACAGTCAGGGCTATACAGAGAAACCCTGTCTCAAACAAAACAAAACAAAACAAAACAAAACAAAACAAAACAAAACAAAACAAAAACACCACATTCGGGTCAGTATATTTTAAGATCTAAAAAATACTAGACACTAGAGTTTCTGTCAATCCCAAGACAATCCTGAGTTCCTTGGTGGAAAGAAAGGGTCCTGGGAGAAGAAGATGCAGAGTCCTCTGTGCTTTCCCAGGGCAGGGAAGGGAATAGAGTACTGGTAATTTGTTGGAAAGATCTCCTGTATTTGCTTTCTCAGTGATACAGGGAGGAAGGCCAAAGGCCTAAACCAAACAACCATAAGAACAGACGCAGAAGCCTGGTTTCTCAGTGAATCTGTGTTCATAAGTCCGAGAGGAGACGATTAAAATAAAAACCAGAGTGAATGAGCCACAGTAGCCGGTGCTCATCTCAGTCACAGCACTCGGTTCATAAGCATTGGCTTAGACATGTGTCTCTCCCACTGAACACTGGGGCCATTGAGGGCTGCCATCAGCCTTGTCCCACTGTATCCTCAACACTAAGCCCTGAATCCAGCACAATACAAGGGCTTTGAGTAAAATGTCTCTGAATGGATGGACGAAGGAAGGAATGAAAGGAAGAAAGAGATGAGAGCAGAGCCTGAGTAACTGAAGTCATTATACCAGACAGAGGCTTGTGACTTATTTACACCAACCCTATTTAAGCGAGAGCGAGATCCACAGGGATTAAAGGGTTTGTTGAGGCCCAATAGTGAGTGTACTGCTAGAGCTGGACCCAGAACCCAGGACAACAGGGTCCTCCTTCTCCTCCTGCTGTGAGGAGCCAGAAGACAGCTCCCACAGTCCTTCTCACAGTCATTTGTCAGCTGCTTGTTGGGAATGCAAAATACATTTTCCCATGGATGCAATCCCTCCCCTGTTCCCCCCACCCCCCTTCTTTCTCTTCTTTTTTTTTTTTTCTTTTTTTTTAAATGATGGTTCGGTTCCCAGGCCAGGCCACAAAAGCTTATTTACCCCAAAGCTGAGCTCAACTATAAAACCAGCGGTAGCTCAGAGGCCTCCCTGAGTCCCCAGCTAGAGCTGCAGTCCGAAGGGCAGGTGGGCAGCTGGCTCTACAGGGGGGTGGGCGGATCTGCCTTGAGCAGACCAGGAGAGCAGGCGGGGGCTGGGTAGGGGGGCTGGGCAGGGGGCCCGGGCAGCAGCTGCAGGAGGCTCCAGCAGCCTCTGAATGCCTTGGTGGTTCTTAAGTGGATTGTTTGTAAGTTGGGAACTGTCTGTACTTAGAAAGACGGATTTCAAGAGGTACGGGATCCTATTTCACTTGAAGGCCCACAGTAATGAGGGTTCTTTATTCGTAATGAAGTAGCCACTAATTGGAGGGACAGGCTCGGGAGGCTTGCTGGAATTCTGTACTCCTGGACCAGAAGTGAGTAATATTATGCAGTAGCCTGGCAACCCTTTACTTTTGCACAAAATTCATATAAAAAAACCCTCCTGTGAATGCCTGTCTGACTTTTCCGTGTTTATTATTAATAATGATAATAACAGGGTAGCTTATGTGCTGTATTAGGCTCAGGATGTGAATGGAATTCTCAGTTTCCTCAACTTTTTCTCCCCAGCAAGATTAGGAACATTTGGAAAATCCTTCCCTCAGAGTGGGCTGAAAGCCTTTGCATCTGCCCAGAGGAGAAATGGCTCCAGTTCCTTAGAGCGAATCCAAGGGATGAACTTTTCCTTCCTCCTCCTCGTCAGAGAGGCAGAAATATTCCATAGACTCACAAATGGTGCATAAGCGAACACAGAAGAAATGTCAACAGAACTGGAAAAGTTACCATAGGGAACCGATTAAAATAAAGCAACACAGTTAGCCTTTCTGGATTTAATGAAATATGGTCAACTACACTGGAATGTTTTGGTGCCCCCTGGAGGATTCTGAAACCTAAGAGGACTGGTTATTTAGTACCTTTCTTTGGATGTCTCTGAAAACCCTAAAGAGGCAGGCAATGTGCTTCTTCTTCCTGGTTCATAGAGACTTAACCCGGCTCAGTCACAGGCAAAGAGACAAAGAAGGCACAAACTCTAACATTCAAATGGTCTTAACCACCATACGTTTGCTGTTAGAAATGGTGGCTCTTGGATCAGGAGCAGAGCCTATTTTTGGCTCGTGAAGTTTATACATCCAACGGTGCAAAGTTCACAGTTGCATGTGTGATCTCTCAATTTCTGGGCTGAGTGTTTAGTGAACAAGGAAGTTTGCTTCTGTGAGTCTTGCTTTGTCTAGTGCAGGAAAGTTAAACATTCTGGAAAGTTAAACATTTAGCTTCTAAATTTTTACTGCTCTGGGAGTCCTCAGGGACATGACTCCAGTATGCCGATGACTAAATGGCCGTCAGCGTTGTTTATCCCATAGTCACAGAACAGCCCACAGATGTGAGGAACCATTGTGCAACTCCACTATGCATTCAGAATTATAGCTGCCATCTGCCCTCCACTCTAACTTACCCTTCGAGATCATTCCATGGGTGCATAATAAGATTGATACCATCCACCCTTAGCACTGGGCCTGAAAGATGTGTGCCAAAATTCACCAAACTTGCAAAGAATTATGTCAACACACCACTAAAACTGTATCATGATGCTTACATTATGAATACAATGTTATAATACTGCCCAGTTCTGTATTGATATACTATCTTCTAACAACCTTAACATCAACTGTTTTTATGCTCTTTGTGTATTAAATGCTTATTTTATGAATTTAAATATTAAAAGGAATATTTTCAAATTTACCACATGAGGTCACCAAACATGACTTCCAGAGGGGATGAAAGATTTCTTTGTGTCCTTGGATACCTTACTCCCAGCTTTCTAAAATGGGTACATTCAGTACATTGGTCATTTCCTTATCTAAACACAGATTGAGAAGAGTGGGAATTCTGAATAATTTAAAAGTTGCAAAAACTCAAATAATTACCTCTAAAGTCGGGGATAAGACAAGTGGTAACATTTTTATTTAGTGTAGTTCTTAAGATCTTAGCAAAGTAAGGAAAGATAAAACGCAAGGTATACAAACTAGAAGAAGTCACATTATCCCTGTAGATGATATGACTTTTTTTTTTTTAAATAACCCTAAAAGACTCAGCCAGAAAATTCTTGTAGCAAGATACCAAATCACCATTTAAAAAATTGGTAGTTTTTCTATGTAACAGTAATCAACATGATGAGAAAGAAAGGAGAAAAAAAAATGATCGTTTCCACAATGGGTTAAAAAATAAAGTTAAATAAAACATCTAGGAGTAAATCAAAACAGAAAAAAGAAAGCCTTCTATGATGAAAAGTTTAAAGCCATCAAAGAACAAATTGAAGAAGACAGTAGAGGATCAAAAGACTTTCACGCTTATGAATTGGTAGAAATAATTTTGTAAAGTTAGCTTCATTAACAAAAGAGATCTACAGATTTAATGTAATCCCTACCAACATTTCTCCACCTGAGGCTTATGCTAGAGCAATGGTTTTCAATCTTCCTAATTCTGTCACCCTTTAATACAGTTGCTCATATTATGGTGACCCGCAACCTTAAAATTACTTACACTGCTACTTCATAACTGCAAGTTTATTACGGTTATAAATCACACTGTAAATATCTGATATGCAGGATGGTCTTAGGCAACTTGTGTGAAAGCATCCTTTAGCCCCAAAAGGGATTGTGATCCACTGGTTGAGAACCTCTGCCTTAGAATATAAAATCTGCTATTATGGAGAAAACTATAGTGCCTGTGTTTTCTCTACCGTGATGTGGCTTTTAATGATAATTCAATGGCATTCTTTATGGGTATGAAAAGTCAATTATTAAAAAAAAAAACCCAAGCAAATTGAAAATAAAATAAAAAAATAATCCTGACATTCATATGAGGACACAATATCCCATAAAAGCTAAATCCATAAGTAGAAAGCAATGCCAGAATTATTGAAATACCTCATTTCAAATTATACCACAGAGCCACAGTAACAAAATTAGCACAGCACTGCCACAAAGCCAGACACATAAACTTTTATAGTTTGGATGTACATTCCTTTCATAGGCTCATGTATTTGAACACTTGGCTTCTAGCTATTTGGACAGTTGTAGAAACTTTGAGGCTGTGTGCTGGTTAAGAAATAAGACTTGCTGAGCCAAGACTAGAAGGGTGATGACCACTTCCGGCTCCAGGCTAAGCTCTCTGCTTCTTTATCAGCCAAGCCAGAGAAGCAGCACCTGCAGGCTTGTGCCACTCAGAATGAGCAACCCTAGCAGCATTCTCTGTCGTGATGGAGTATATCCTACCCTATGTATGACCTGTGACCCAAAATAAGACTCTCTTCAGGTTGCTTCCACCAATTATGTAGTGATGAGAAAAAGAAGGGATACAGAACATACCAAGATTGGCACCCTTTCTGTGACCTTTGGAACTGGTTCAGAATGTGGAAAATTTTGGAGATGTAAGTTAAGATTAAGCTTTTGAGCACTGTGAGCAGAGCTTAATGGGCCATTCTGGTGCTGGTGTTTCAAAAATGCCTCGAGAAATACAGACTAATGACAGTGCTTCTGTGAGGTTTCAAACAAAAAGAGCCAATGAGTACAACAGAGATAAACCCACCTGGCTACAGTCATCTGAATCTCAACAAAGGGGCCCTGAACAACACCAAACAGTGCTGGGGAGATGTGAATATCCATACATAAAGGAATTAAACTAGATCCCTGCTCTCTAACTCTATACAAAAATAAATTCAAAGACTTAAGGGAAAACTCAAAACTCTGAAACTGCTGGAGAAGAAAAGGGAACACACTTCAAGGTATAGGAAAAGCAAAGACTTACTAGACGACCCCAATAACTCAGAGAACAAAAGCAAGAATTACAATGGCTGACGAAGACAAAGCCCACAGAATGGGAAGAATCTCTGCTTACTATACACCTGTAGGGGCTTGACATTTAGAATCTGTAAAGAATCAGTGATTAAGTACTAATCACCACCCCCCAAATCATCCAATGAATTGTAGATGAATGAATTATGGAGGGAAAGACATACTGGATGTTTTCTCCCAAATGTGGGATCTTGACTTAATAATAGTTGTAAAGCATATGTCATAGTGTGATTGAGAATGGTCCCCATAGGATCATATGTTTAAATGCTTGTTTCCCAGTGGGTGAAACTGTTTGGGTAGAATTAGGAGGCATGGCCTTATTTGATGAGGTTTGTCACTCGAGGTGGGGCTTCAGGATTCATAAGTTTATGCCATTCCCAGATGGTCCCCTCCCCTTTGCTCCCTTCTCCTCTCCCCTCCCCTTCCCCTCCTTTCTTTTTTTTCCCCTTCCCTCTCTCTCTTCCTTTCCTCCCCTTCTCTTCTCTCCTATCCTCTCTTACCCCCTTACTCTCCCCTTCTCTTTCTCTCTGTCTTATGGTTGTTGTCTCAGCATGTAAGTTCTCAGCTACTGCTCCAGCGCCATGCCTGCCTGCCTGCTTGCTGCAAAGCAACCTGCCATAGTGGTCATGGACTCTAATTCTCCAGAACCATGAGTCTCCAAACTAAATGTTTTCTTTGGAACCATGAGTCTCCAAATTAAATGTTTTCTTTTACAAGTTGCCTTGGTCATGATGTCTCTTCACAGCAATGGAGAAGTAACTGAGACAGCATGAAAGCAGAGCAAAGACTATTTGGGAGAGGAGGAAGGCAAGAAAGGATAATGGGTGTAAGGAGTATATGAGCAAAGTACAACATGGAATTACCACGGGATACGTTATTTTGTGCATTAACTAAGGTATTTCAGAAATTCAAATTTGTATGTTCCTTTATTTCTAAATATTTCATTGTATATTTCCTAAAAATAAGAAATTCTTTTATATAAATAATAATTAAATTGCACACTTATTCAATCAGTAAATTAACAATGAAAATTTACCTAATCTATCCACTTTATTGTGACTCATAAACTGTCTTAATACTTTTCACAGCAAAAGAAA
The DNA here is from genome assembly GCA_030674055.1 of Rhabdomys pumilio. NCBI lineage: Eukaryota > Metazoa > Chordata > Mammalia > Rodentia > Muridae > Rhabdomys > Rhabdomys pumilio. Next base: position 19,005,449 of record JANHMN010000016.1, read on the forward strand.
AATCTGAACTCACACACCACATTCAGTTGTTATCACTTTTCAGACTGTAATCTAAAACATCTCCTGGTTTTGTCTCTGTACAGACAAGATATGATACTACTCTTCTTTCTTCTCCTTCTCCTTCCTTCTTACATCTCTTCCTTCTCCCCCTTCACGTAGTGTGTGTGTGTGTGTGTGTGTGTGTGTGTGTGTGTGTCTGCTCTGTCACACATGAAGGTCAGAGTATATCCAGCAGAAATTCATTCTCTTCTACTGTGGGGTTCCTGAAATCAAACTCAGGTTGGCAGGTACCTTATATTAACTGGGCCACCTGGCTGGGCACATAAGCATATACTTTAATCCATTATATGGCTACAGTTTATTAAACATGTATCTATGAGTTTTGTCTAAATCAATTGCTTTTATAATGGCTTGTGAAAGATGATTCTCCTTCCCACTCTCCATGGTGTTTTGACTAGCAATGGTAGACTCGAATGCTTGGTCATCCTGGGAGTGGTACTGTTTGAAAGGACTAGGAGGTGTGGCCTTATTGGAGCAAATGTGTCACTGGGAGTGGGTTTTACGGTTTCACAAGCTCAAGACAGGCTCAGTGGGGACTCCCTCTCCTTCTTCCCCCTTTCTTCCTGCTGTCCACGTGCTGCCATGTTCCCCACCATGATAATAATGGACTAAATCTCTGAAATCGAAAGCAAGCTCCAGTTAAATGGTTTCTTTTATAAAAATGGCCATGGATTTTTTTTTCACATCAATAGAACATGGGACTAAAACATCCCTAATGTCCCTAACTCCAGCATTCCTTTTAGCGTTTTCTTCAGAAACATTTCTGTCTTCTCTGCATTAGAGCAGTTTGTGATTGCTTGTGGTTTTGCACTTACAATCATTATTTCACCTGATAATTAGTCCTTAAATTATCCTATATTTAGCCAGTAATATCCTTCAGACTGGCCCTGTGTTATTTTGATATACCCTATTATTCCTTAAGTATTTCCTGTGTTTCTCACATAACAGTGTTCCAGCCCTATCCTGTTCATTATCTGTTGGTAAAACCTTGAGCACAGCCATTTTGCTAAGATCCCCAGTTCTTTTAGTGGAGGATCTGATATGCAGAGCCAAAGCCCTCTGGTGTAGGCATGATAGTTATTATCAGAGTCAAAGTGTTTCAAGGCCATTTCAGAGGACATCTGGGAAGATGCTCACACATACAAATCAACCATGTAACTACATACTCACACACTGAAACACAGGATGCATATGCATTATATGTGTCATAGTCATGTACATCTATGTCTATTTAAATATGTACATACACATATCTAGATGAATCCATGTGCATGTCTAATGGCTGGGATGCACACTTATCTCTTCCTTTTATTGCGGCTGTAGCTCCCTTCTTCCAACACACATTCAAGAATGTATAGAATACTTTCAGGATCACTGACCTGTCTTCTGTAGGAAGAGGTTATTAACTAGTTAAAGGGGCCAAGGGAGTAGGCATGACATTGGCTTAAGGAGTGGATGCATCCATTGCCTCAGGGAGATATCTTAGAAAATCAGCAATACCATACTTTTCTAAAACTCATCAGGAGATCCCACAAAGAATGCTTATTCTTCAATCATTGAATTATACTTTACTTGATGTAATGTGGAACCTGAAAATAACTATATATTTAAACACAAAAAGGAGAGAGGTGAACCCAACATGGAGAGAAGTTCATTTGGCAGGTGGATTTTTACAAAGCATTCATGAAGGAGCCAAGAGTCTATGAAGTGGGTGTCTGTGTTTGTCTGTCCCTAGGTACAGACAAGGTGGCTCAAAAAAGGGCATTTGCCCTTTTCTATAAAGTTAATTTTTTAGCCCATGAAATAAAAGTTATTTGTGGAAAGAGGCTATCTTCTTTAAATCTCCACCATCTCTGGCTTAATTTTAGAGTCTGACTTAAAACCTAGCCATCAGGAGCTTTAAAAACATTGCTGCCTATTCAACAAGTTATTTTCTTAGAGAAAATATCTTTATAAATTTAGAATTTTCTGAGGGTTTTTTTTTGTATAAAAAACCTCAGGCAGTATTATTCACAAATGGTTCATGAATATGAGTAACATAAAGTGGAGTTTCATAAAATGAAATGTTGAACAATCACCATTGGTTTGCAGATTAATTCATTTGGAACAGCAAATGTTTATGACAAATGGACACCCTTAACTTTGGGATTTGGTCATACTCTTGGCTGATCTCTCAATACTGGACATAGTCTGGGAGAAAATATTATCAAAAGACAAATCTTATAAAGGGCCACCATTCAGTAAACTTAAAATAAACAATTTTATTTTAAAAGTAGGCAAACTCAGACCCTTCACCAAAAGATGACCTACAATTAGTGAGCAAGCATACAAAAAGAGGCCAGTATCAGACATCACTGGAGATTCAAGACAGAGTAAAGTGCACCACACACTGACTGGAAATGGATGAAGCATAAAACACCAATTAACATCAAGTGCTGGAAAGGACGCACAGGAATGCTTGCCACTGGTAAGAAAACAAACTAGGACGGCCACTATGGAAGACAGTGTCATGGATTTTCATAAAACTCAAGTTCTAGGACCTGAAGCAATGGTGTTGTACCTTAGAGCACTGTAAAATGCCAGGGGACCCAGGTTCTGTCTCCAGCAGCCATGTGGTAGCTCGCAACCACCTGTAACTCCAATTCCTGGGACATCTGACATCATCTTTTGGACTCTGAGGGCACACATGATGTGGCACAGACACACATGCAGACAGAATACCCAAATGTGCAAAATAATAATAATAAAAAAGAATAAAGTCCTTACCATATAATTTAGCAACTGTGTTCTTTGATATGTACCCCAATAATTAAAAACATAAATCTTCAATCAATGTTTTATAGCACTTTTCTTGTAATCGCCAAAGCATGGAAGCTACCAACATTTTCTTCAGTAGACGAAGAGCTGTGGTGAGTCCAGGCAATGGGGTTTTACTCAGTGCTGTGTCAGCTTCTATTACTATACAAAATACCCAAGATTATCAACTTGTAAGAAGAAAAGCTTCATTTCGTCTTACTGTTTGAGAGGTTTTTAATCCAGATAAGCTGGTCTGGTTGTTTGGGGGCTTATAAGGAGGCAGCATAAGATGCCAGAGGTGTGCTGTATAGGGAAACTGCTCAGGGGTGGAAAGTAAAAAGGGAAAAGAGAACATGGGTCCTATATCCCTTTTCTTTCGTCTTTAAAGCAATTACTTAACCTTGGAAAATTTCATACACACACACTACATAGTTTGATAATACCTACCCCCTACTCCTGCCTTTATTTCCCCTGGACTCCTTTCTCCCTCAACATCATGCCCTCTCTTTCTTATATTTTTATAGCTCACTGAGTCTAATTCATGTTACCCATGTGCATAGGTGTGGGGGCATTCACTGCATCCAGGAGTATTCCAGGAGCCATGACCCTGAAGAAAACTGAGTGTCCCTCCCCCAACAACCATCAGCTGCCAATAGTTCCTCAGCTCTGTGTGCAGCCTCAGAGGACAGAAGACTTTTAGGAAAGCGAAACTGTGCTGGATGCTACCATAGTGATTTATTTATATCATCATACATTAGTCAAACACTAGAGGATGTCAAACCCAAATAATACTGCACTCTATTATAAACTAGACTTAGCTTGATGAAATGTGCCATTGAACAGCTCAGTAACTGAAACACACTGCCTTGGTTGGGGGTGCTCATGGGAGAATACCGTGTGTGTCCATGTGAGGGGATGCCTTAGGGAGGGTGTGCAGAGGGGAATTAATTCTCTTACTTATCAATTTTTCTGTGAACTTAAAGGTGCATGAAAACAATATCCTGTTATTTAATATGTACAAGATATATTTATATAAAATATATAAATCTACAGAAGGGTTGAAAAACAGAGGTAATAAGAAAAGGACATATTTCAAATTCATAAAAGATAACATGAAAGATACCACTTGCTAAGACAAAAATAAAGATAGAAAAGTAAAGCAATGATGCATTCCACTTACAGGCAAAGGCTTGGAGCCATTCAGCTCTATTTATCATGGAAACTCACAAAAATTAAACACATGCAGATCAAGAGCAAAAGGGAAGCACGAAAACGTAATTTACAGACCCATGAAGCCAAGCAATAACCTGGCCATGGGGAGGGGACCAGAAACCATCAGGCTAATGCAGACTTATCAAGTTTTAAAAATTAATGGGATAATGGAATAATTGGATTAGACTAGAAGAAGGTCTATCTAGGCGGAGTCCCAGGATCCTTCCATTTCTCTCAAGCTGCAAGGCTGATTTTCTGGGCACTGTAGAGCTGGGAGTGCTATAGTTCAAATGTATTTACCAAAGCTCATCAGGTATTGGAAATGTAATCACAAATGTAAAGGGACCATGGCTGGGAACCTTTAATAGCCTTGCTGAATAATACGGACTTAGCTCCATAGATGCATAGATGACTGTTACTGTGGGACCAGGTTCCTTATCACAAGAGCAGACAGAGTGGTACAATCACATTTTCCTTTCCTGTCCTCTCCTCTCCTGTCCTCTCTTTCCTCTCTTCCCCTCTCCCTTCCCTTCTCTTCCCCTCTCCTTTCTTCTTTTCGTCTTCCATCTTCCCTTTCCCTCCTTTCCCCTCTCCTCTACTTTCCCATCCCCTCTTCCCCTCTCTCCTACTTAAAGTAGAAAATCAAGGTAGAGACTTGTGCTCCAGGCAAGTCTTCAGGCCCATTAGGGCACTTTCAGAAAACACTGATCTAGAAAATATTCAGAAGGTTAAAAATCTGCAAATCTAGTGGTTTCTGAGATGAAGAAAGAATGAGAAGGCAAGGAACCATGGTGCTTCTTCGGGCGTAGTTTAAGGGAGGATACAGAACTGCTCTATGTCTACATGACACTTGCCCTTACACCGCAATTCCTGGCTATGGCCAAGCTGTCTCTCATATTTTACAACATCGATACCTCCCAACAGAAGCCTGCTTAATAGATGGCCTTCTAGAGCACCTTATCACATATAGTACACCATGGTGACACAAGTTACCTCTACATATTCTCTTGTGAATCCTTTATCGTGTATCTATAACCTTCTAGGTCCATGGGGCAGAGATCATATATGTTTTGTTCAGCACTGTGTCCCAAGGCTGAGTACACAACAGGGTCTCAAAACACTGAGTGAATGAATGTTAGGCTCTAAAAGCACCAGTGAGCTGAAGCAACGATCTCTCCCAGACATTATTATTACAAGGGACCCAAAATCATTTGTAAAGAAGCCTGTTGAGACTAAGATAACAGGAATAGTGCCGGGTGATGAGATGCAAGACATCTGTGGGGAAAGTTGAAGGAATGCTTCACTTTGCAATAATCTATGATTCGGTCATGTAATTGCTAAGTGTATTAAGTGGGGTGCTCTTAATGTTAGTAACCCAACTCTTGCCTAAAATCATATATGTTCAATAGGAGAAATTTGGCACATTTGGAGAATGAGTTATGGGAACAAACATGTTAAGGACACAGGAAACACAAGGACCATCTGGAAGAATGGAGATGTAAGAGAACACAGAAGTATAAACCTGGGAGGAGTGCTGCTGGACAAAAGAGTCCTGTGGAAATACAGCGCTCCATGGTTCCTGGCTCCCAGATGAGGGTTAATCCTACAGCCAGGCATGGAGAGTGCATGAAATCCCAAGGGTGTGTGTATTGCTGACATGAGTATGACCATGTCAGAGACACCAGTACCCAAGACTCATTGCAATGGCAAGGCATTTTCCTGGTACAATATCTGTATCCAGAGTACAGATGTTGAAGAATGGTTGACTTTTAGCTAAAAACAGTATATGCAATCAGTGTCCAGCACAACTCCCTCATTCTGAATGACCTGTGATCCTGTTCCCACCCAGACAGCTGCTTTACTGAGGACCCCACACACTGAGTTTAGGTAATCTACTTCCTCCATCACACAATATATAATAGGTGCCCTGAGTATCTGGGCTGTTCAGAGCATACACATGATCCCACCTTTATATTAATTACTTATGTCTGTCTTTCTTAATCTCTCCTTGCTACCAGTCAGCTTTCCAGAACCCAGCTCTAGAGACCTTGGTAGACAGGCAAGAATGCTAAATGCAGCTAAGCTACTGGTTCTGAGCACACAAATGTGTGTGTTTGTATGAGTATACATACATGTTCTTTACCACCCCGTCCCCACAACTCTCTCCCTCATACACACACAGACACATATAACCCCTTCCTCCAAGCTTGGCTATATGGCCAGATTTTCTGTTTAAGTTAATGAACATACTTGTTTTTCCTGTTATCTTCCCTAAAAATAAGCAGAGTCTTACTGTTCAAGCCTTTTCTCTTCCATTTCCCAACCTGGATGGATGAGTGATGGCAGAACCAACCACCTTTGAGTCATTCACAAGTTGAAAGGGGTATGGCATCTGGAGTCAGCCATCGCATCCAGAGCTTTGCCAGTGACTTTCAAGCTCCCTAGTGTGACTGTACACAAGCTAAGGTAACCTCTGGGGGCCTCTGCCTTTTGTTTACATTTCTCATGGCACTCAGGATTACACTTTTAAGAATGGAAGATGAATGACTAGGGAAACTTCTTTTATTTATCTTGCTTGAGAATTGTACTTTTTATAGAAATATGCTTAGTTTATAATAATGTACCAAAATTTCCAAAGTTTTCTTGGAATTATATATGTCTTCTCTAAGAATATTCTCTCCCTCTCCTCTCTCTCTTTCTCGTCTTTCTTTGCTTCTCCTCCTCATCCTTTTCTCCATTCTCCTCTCTTCCTCTCTTATATCTTATTTCCAAAACTAAACCAGATAACCAAAGAGGGCACTGCCTTGTATTCTCACAGCATCCATCATTGAGAGGTTGGTCCAAGAGATGATCCAGGCAAGTCACCAGAAAAAGATCAAGAACTAGAACCCTTGTGTTGCTGATGACACAGTCAATTTATTCTTGAGGTGGATATTCTCTGCAGAATATATAACTTTTTGCTCCAGAATCAAATCAAAATGGTTAAAGTCACAAAGACTGTCCTAGAGAAGGGGCATATGTATTCCCTTCATGCAATGATGAGTTCTTATAAAATCCCGATCGTTTCTTAGATCAACAATCCCTTCACTACTGCTGGAACTCAGTTCCTGCTTAGCAAAGGGGCAGTCTAACCCCCTGGGAATTTTGTCTAGGAGACTAAGTAGAACTCAATTTTCACCAGGATTTCAAGGAAAAATTCCACCTTGAGCAGGAATAGTAAAAGATGTGCAAATGAACAAAGCAGGCCTTGTTGACCTGGGTCAGTAGATGATGATAATGGGGAAAATGCTTTTAAAGATGGACATTCTCTAAATGACAAGACTTTTTCAACTATTGTACAAATAAGCCATGTAAAAATACTTGACAGAAGAAATGAAAAAGGACCACATTTCTGACTGAAATAGAGAACAGAAAAGAAAAAGAAAAGAAAAGAAAAGAAAAGAAAAGAAACAGTGAAGTCACAAGGCACAGTCCGTTTAGTTCAAATTCCTCACAGAGTGTACTAGACCCTAGCCTTGGAGCCAACACTCACACTTCATTACTGAGGTATGCTCCGGGTTAGGTAGATACCTTTGGCTTAATTAATGGCCTTTGAGATCTTTTAGTAGAAAAGCAACTAGCATGTGGACAGAGACAGACACATATGAAGGAAACAGGACACAGGATCAGGCATCAGTGTCCATATATAAAACTTCCAAGCAAACTTCTATCTCAACTTACTTTAAAAACTATAGATGCAACAGAATGACAGGATTCCTCTGGCTGCCCCAGACTCTTTCCACACTGATGGTTAATTTCTTCAAGATTGCTATGGTTAAACAGTGCTGGAACTACATGATTACAGAATTGAGCAGTTCCACTGTTGCTGGGAGACTGCGGGCAGCATCTGATGGGAAAGGTTGTCAAGGCTACAGAGTAGTGACTTTGTGGGGGGGACTCACAGACCTATCTTTCAGAGGAGACACAGTACAGCAAAATTACATTAAATTGAGGGTTAATATGTGTGACAAAGGAGAAGGGATTAGGGACAGAAGGAGGTGGGGAAGAGTAAGAGAAAGAAGAGAATGGGGAATGGGTATAAAACAAGTGAAAGGGTCAAGAAGAGAAAAATTGCCTACTATGGGTTTTTCATTGAATCCCCAATGAAGGAGTCAATATACAATGAAAGAAAGCCGAGTAGGAGAGGAAAGATGACTAGATAAAGCTGCAGGGAGATATGAATGGCCTGCATATCTGGTAGCCAGGTGAGCCATCAATAAATCTACTTAAATTACAAACAACAACAACAACAACAACAACAAAATTGTCTAAGATTATCCAGACTTGGGGCTACATATAAGGAGGAGACCTTGAGGAATTCTCAAACCCCTTTTAGTGAGAATCCTCTGAAAAGGAAGACATCTGATGGTCAGCACCGAAAGTGTGCTTTGAGAGTCCATTAAGTGGCTTACAGACTACGAGGATGAAGATCAGAGAACTGGACAATGATTGATCAAGAAGCTTTTGAGGAATTTCTGGCCAGTCAGCTTGAGAGAGAGAAGAGGGTAAAAGTATGTGTCTGGAGGGCTCATGTCTGTCTGGAGCATCTTCTCAGAGACCGAATGCCAAGGGTGAAAGAATAAAGATGGCTGTCAATGTGGTAACACGGCTCATTCCAGAGTGTTCAATTTCCTGGCAATAGAAGTGTACAATAAGAGGCCATTGCTTCAGCTTTACCAGTCTTCCTTTCCAGTCACTCAATTTCCCTTGTCCTTCCTCCTTGATGAGTCTTCACACTCTGCCCTCTGCTATTCAGATGAAAAGATGAAGAACCCTATCTCTTTCCTTCTTGACGTTATGTTTTAAAAGGAGGCACATAAAAATATACCAGTATACTGTTAAGATGTGTCTTAACCAAAAGAGTAAGACAGGGGTTGGAATACTATTTAGTTCACAGGGTCGCCAGGAAGACAAGGAGATAAAAAAAAAAAAAAAGCATGTAAAATGTTTTTTCACCCAGAATCTGGCCATAGTGAGCAGTAGAAAGTGTTAGTAATGACAAACTTTGGACTGACCATTCACATGCCTTGTGCTCAGGATATCCTCAGTATAGAGCAACTGCTCAAAAATTAATAAACCAATAAACCAATAAACAAATAAATAAATAAGCCAGGCCTGATGATCTAGGCCTAGAGCCCCAGACAGGAAGTATATACAGGATAGTTACAAGTTCAAGGCTACTATTATGTTAGTTCAAGGCTAGCTTGGGAAACAACTGTATTCTAATGGTGGTGATGATGGGTTAATAAAATAAAGGAAATGGAAAAGTCTATTCCCCTCTGCCTAGGACTAGGGACATCAGGAAATTGAGCACAGAGACACAATGCCCAACTTTGTGCCATGTAAGAAAAGTTCTGAGTGAAAAATAAAAGCCCAAAATGGTCTGGTCTACCCACTGTCTGCTTGGGAAATCATGACTCTTTACTGCACAGGTCTGTTTTTGCTCCAAAAGGATCAACTGTATTGAAACCAACCATTCAGTGGGTGAGAAAAAATAAAACCTAGCTTCCTATTAGCTCCTCGAATTTTGGGAGAATAGAGCTCAATAAATCCAAAGGATCTCAGACGTTCTATGGAGAAAATAGAGGAGGCTAAGGGTATTAGCCAGGGAGTCACTCTGGTCTGGTAGCCAAAGGGAAGTCCATGTAAGTTGTTGCTATGGAGATTTATCAAGAAAAGTGGCTGAGGTGTCTAGAACATTCCTCGAGTTGAAGAAAGACTTAGCATTATCTTAGCCCATGGGCTTCGGGAAACACCATCCAGGTGCAGACTAGTTATGCCTGAGTGAAATAAGCAAGGGGCCTGGAGGACAAAGTGGCTACAAGGACACCATGTTCCTTGCATACTTCTAGGACATGGTGATAGCACTACCCTCCTAGTGGGACAGCATGTTGAATTTCTGAAAGAGCAACCCCAGAGATCCCACTGAACCCAGTATTACTCATACAAAGTCAAATGTTGAGTAGATTCAATGTTTAAACTGAGAGGCTACTCAACCTGAGTAAATCAGCAGGTCTAGAAAGACGTACCATGCTTATAGACAAACTGCTTTTGTTCCAGAAAATACAATGTGTGTGACCACACGCTCTCTGTAAAGTTAGAGCAATTTCCACCTTGCCCATTCACATCCAAACAGTGTCACATTGAGAAAGTTAAGCCTCTCTAAGCCTGGGCACCTCCTCTGTGAAGGAGAAATAGTTGTCACCATCCCTCCCTAACAATACATACACACACACACACACACACACACACACACACACACACACACACCCCTACCTTGGGAAATGTTAGTGAACTGTTCATATAAAATGCTTAGAATTGTAAATAAAACTTTATGTGTTTGCTAATTTTGTTAGCATTTCTACTGTTACATTCAACAACAAAGTTTTCTTTGCCCTGTTGTAAGAATGTTTGAACATTAAAAAAAAAAAAAATCAAAGAACTATATTCCCAACTTTCTTCATTTCTGATTTTAGAGGTTCTCATGCAGCCCTAAAGGCATGCAAATGCCATGCTGGGAATAAATGAAGACTCCTTTTTTAGACCATCTCATACTCTCTCTCAGATAAGTAAACATCTTGTTCCTCAAATTGTTACAGGCATCGCCTCAGAGCTAGGATGATATTCTTTATGAATCATGCTGGCTTGCAGCAGACAACAGAAATATCTTCAGACTTGGTGGTGAAGTCTGCTGTGTCTCAGTAGATCTAGTCCTCGGAGGACTAGCCAACTTTGGCCAACAAACCTCATTTCTGTAGAAGGAAGCTGAGGAGAAATGCATACTACAACCCAGCAGGCAGTTCCAATGGGTACATCAGGACATTTTCATACCTCACTGATCCTGGGAAATGCCCAATTTGTACCTGAATTAACTCCTGGAGTTGTGTGCTATTGAGGATTCTAGATATTAACTGGCCCCCAGCTTTGTTCTAGATCTTGTAGTTTTCTGAGCCAATGTGGTGAACACTAGGTTGGGGGAAAACAGTTAAAACAAGAAAGCTTCATTTAAAATGGTTAATACTATTAACATGCAATATTTGAGTGTGTATGGTATATAACTTTCCAGGTTCTGGGGCTAATGTAATGGTAAATACTAAAGAGAACACTGGTGATAGATTTCTATTTGTAGGAAGTCAAGTCACTTCATTGGCTTTTTTTTTCATGTAAGTCATATTTACTTAAAAATAAATTGTAAGAGAGATACTTTGGGTCTTCTAAGCAGACTATTACCTTTTTTTGTTGTTGGATCAGCCATTAGTTTGGCCTTGGGTCTGTCACAGCCAGTGTGCATAGGATCTGGGGCTAAGTAGCATGCTTTGGTGATGTCGACTTTTCTATCTGTAAGTCTCCGACTTTCTTCCAGGTTTTGGCATCAAGCATAAAGTCTACTCTGGAAGGAATGACTCTAAGGAATCCATGCTCTAAAAGAAGTTTAACCTCAAAAGGGAAGTTGTGAGACAAGGCAGAAGAGAGGTGCTAAATGCTCAAAAGAGACACGTGTGGATGTTCAGAAGGCACTGAGACCGATAAATGCCTTCATGGGAAAACTATCCAAACATTCCTTAAGGGTGCTAGTAAAATCAGCTCATGGGGTCTGTGATACGGAAGTCAGAGAACACAATACATGGGAAGGCAGGGCTACTACTCTAATACAAAGAAGGGTCCCTATACCTCAGGGACATTGTCTTTCAGAGAGAACTACTACTATACACACAGACACATTATATGGATCATGAAGAAATTGAGGGAGAAATGGTAGAAAGATTATTGGCTTTGGAGTTCAATACCTGGGCTGGAAGTGTAGTGAGGCCCTGTGGCTATGGACAAGTCAGACTCCTATGGCCCTAGTGGTCTTGCTGTGAAACAGAAAAACCACATCCTCACTCAGCTTCCATGCAGCCCTGATGAAGTAATGAATATGAAACAGCATGCTAAACTTGAGAGCATTTTACAAATATTTAACTAGAAATATGGTGTACTACGTACATATTTAAATGGCTGTTACATCTATCTATAAGACAGAATGCTAAAGAAAAACCCCAGGCTGGGAAAAAACTCAAATATGTTAATTATCTTACATAAACCTATCATATTATTCATTGTGGAGTTTAAATATCGGCTGTGCTTTTGTGCTATGAAAAAGATGCGTCTTTAGATTTAAAAAAATGAACAATCTATGTTTCACACCGTCTTACTGTGTTATTCTTATTTTCTAGATTGAAGGATGTAAAAACTGTACGAAATCTTCACTTTATTCTTAAAACACTGGCCTCACATCAATTTCTTCATGTCTGCTTTACTTGCATGATTTACTAGCTGAAATTAAAGAACAGGGGCAAAGAGGGAGACACAAGGGAGAAGTCCTTAAACAATCCAAGATGTCAAACCTAAAAGCTAATAATACACCAAGGACAAAGAAGAGGGAGTCGAGCCTAGGAAGCCTACTCTTTGTCTGGCTTCACGTCACAACTGTTAGCTCTCCCTTTAATTTTTGAAGGGAAGATTTGTTTTTTAAAAAAGAAAGAAGAAAAAGAGCAAAGACGGTTCTTTGTAAAGAGAATTAAAAGCAGACGGAGGCCTGGATAATAAGCACCAATAAAAGCTTCAACTGACATAGCTTCAATGTACTAACCATTGGCTTTTCCTGGCAAGATTTAGGGAGAAGGTTCAGGATGCAGCTATGAGCAACATGGACAAAGAAGATGTAGAAATCTTTAAACTTAGAGATGCTCTCAGCATCTTCCTCTGAAACAATTTGCAGTGGCCAGGATAAAATCCTTGTGAAATCTAAGTTTTCTCTGTAGTCTTAGAAAACCCTGCTGGTAGGCAGTATGTCTTTACGCCTTCTCTTGGGCCTTATGCTGATATGCACACATCGTCAGGTGGAGTCATGTCTATGACACGCATACAGAAAGATACCTGGTTTAGAATCCATATATATTATATATCTCAATTTCTTTTACACTTGAGCATGAAGAGAAATTGATAAGAATCTTAGATTTTTAGCCTAGGAATAAATGAATATTGTGAAGCCAAATACAGGTGGCTGGATTTGTGGCAGTTGATAATTAAAAAAAAAAAATTAGTGTCAAAATTAGGATTCACAAGTGTACAAATACTCCGGGTTTAGAATAAGATCCGGAAGACTCCAAATAAAAAAGGAGAGAGAAAACAGGGTAGAGGTTGGCTAGATGGTCCAGCCGGTATAGCGTGCAAGCTCAGAGACTGGAGCTCAGATACTCAGAACCCACGGAAAAGCTGGGTGGTTGTGGTGGCCCACTGCTAAGCCCAGGCATAGGAGTTGCGGGAGGAGGCAGAGATGGACTCCCCAGAGCAAGGTAGCCAACCAACCTGCCAAACGTGAGCTTGACATCCAGAGAAAGACTTTGCTTCAATAGGTAAGGTGGAGAGCAATGGAGAAACACAAACAACATTAACTATGAGCCTCCGTATGCATGCACAGGTATGTGAACACAAACATGTGAAAACACACACACACACACACACACACACACACACACACACACAATGGACGAGAGAGAGAGATCTTGTAGGAAAGACTGTCCAAATCTGCTGGGAAGACGGAGGATCAGACACTGCACAGTTGCCCGCTTCTGACTCCAGTTCTTTCCTGGGTAAGGCTGTCTCTGTGTTTTCATGAAACACAGAGCATGTTTATTCTAGGATAAAACTGGGGCGATATGGGGAACATCCTCTCTTTACTTTCTCACCTTTCCCCCGTTTCAGTCTGATTATTCAGGTCCTCCTAGAACAGAGAAAGCTTTCAGAAGATTGGTTCCCACCATCTTTGCCAGTTTCACAGAGTTCCCCGTGGGCGCTGGCTGCCTTTTTGATCCTTTCATTCCCAAGTGACTTAACCTCCTCACATGGCTCTCCCTGCTGATGGCTTTCAAAAATGACCTCATCCCCCACCTCCTTCATCCAGCTGTCCACATGACATCACCATGCGACTCAGGTTCTCTCTCTGCCCCCACAGCCTGACTTCTCTCTTCCCTTATTGTTATTAATAACAAAACAAAATAAACAATTCCCAATTTTATGCCACTAAAGACAGCTCTGTTATTTTCTCTTTCACTAAATCTTATCTGTTCTTTACTCTAATCTCATTAATTCTCATTATTTTTCATATAAATTGCTTTAATGGCTAACACATGGCACAAAAGTTAGAAGGCACATTGTGAGCCCTCAGCTTAGGCTTGGTTTTATATCTGCTCCTCTCATATCATCCCCAACTTGATTCCAGGCCTGCAAGCATCCGGCCTAGGAGCTATTTCTGTATCTGCCCCTCTTGCATTTAAAATGGAGAAAATTAAATGGGACAAGACTTGGAATACAAATACCCAGTACTTAAATATCTGAGTAAAATATATTCTCCTATACTAGCTTCTCTTCAGTTTCCCTGTTTGAGAATTGTCTGCATTATTTCACACTCAGTCTCTAGGTCTGTCATCTATGTTTCTTCCTGCTTGTATATGAAATATTGTTTCTCAAGACCTTTGTCCTGGATCTTCTCAAAGAAGAAATAAATGCTCACAAACTACTGTAGCTGTTAAGTGTGACAGGGTTCTATCCTTAGAGAGAAAGTCTATCAAAGTGAACAAAGTGTTGGGTGACTACAGATGTCCAGTTGGAACTCCATGTCCTCCGTTATTTAGCAGTCCCATTTAGATCACCTTCATATAGGCTTATGTTCTAGGAAGCCCTTGCTTTTGGTAGGAGCTTCTACTGCACAGGTACAATCCATCTGATCACACGACCCATCACAATGGCCCTTCATTTTAGCTATTCTTCCTCATATGCTTTCCCTGAACCCCTTCCTTTCCCCCTTTGATCTTCTCATTCTAGTTCTCTCCCTCCATCCATCCATATCTCTTCTCTCTCCTTTTCCTAGGGGAAATCCATTCAAATGAAGCCTCCCATTCTGGGAATAGGTTACCTCTAATCAATTTGTTAGCCAAAGGGACCCCATGAAGACCCCCTAATAACTCAGGCTCTTGTCAAGACTATAGTATCTACCGCAGAAGACAATGCCTATACAACTCAAGGAACACGGAGAAATCGAGGTGGTGTCTGTGTGGAATGTAGTGGTCACAATACTCAAGGTGCTCTGCATTTTACCAGAGGAGAAAGCTAAACATCAACCCAATTGCAGATGATTTGATCTACAATGGTGATCTGGAAACCGGAAGTGCTGGTGCAATACCCGGCACAGAGCTTGTGGGAGCAACCAACCAGTATCTGGCTGGATTTAAGGCCTACTGTATGAGATAGAAACATCTCTCATACTCCTTAGATAGCCAAGAACTTGACACTAAATAAGCCAGGAACCTAGGGGAAACCCAAAGCAGACTACTACTGTTCTGCTAAAGGAACACAGCAATAAAATGACTCCTACTGATACCCTGCCATCTCCATAAATCAGTGTCTCACTCGGCCATTACTGCTTCTTCCTGCAGCAGATGGGAACTAATACAGAGACCTACAACTGGACAGTATGCAGAGAGTAACAGAACTTGGAATACTCAGTACTTAACGGGATGTCTCCATCAATTCCCTCCCATCAAGGCTCAGTGAACCTTTCGAAAAATGAGGCAGAAAGATTTTTAAGAGTCAGAGAGGATCGAGGACAGCAAGGCATCAAGGCTGCCTGACCACAGCAGGACGGATGTACATATGACAGAGACTATGGCAGCAGTCACATGGCTTTCACAGGTCTGTGCTCAATGGGGTCCCAGCACTGAGAGGCAAAGGGGGCATGGGCCCACATTTCTAACCCAGGGCTATCTCCACTTGATAGCTTCTCACAAATGAATAATTGGTTTTCTCCAAGAATGTCGACCTGCATAACCAAACCACTCTTAAGGCCAGGCCCCGTGCCCAGCAGTGGATGGCCAACACAAAAAAACCTCAAAAGCATTTTTGGAGGTTCTTTGTCTCACAAGTCTTTTGTGAATCTATTATGCTTTCTGGTTTTGCATTTTTTAAATGGGATTGCTATGTGTGGGAATGAGGTGTGTCTCCACCATGTAAGAGTTTCTTGGGCTTTTTCTTTAGTTCTGTTTGTTTGTTTGTTTGGTCCTATCCTTGTTTGTTTTTATTTCATCTAATTATTATTATTATTATTTGGATGTCTGTTTTTATCCTAGTGAGAGGGAAAAAGGAGGTGTGTGGATTTCAGTGGGTGGAGAGTTGGGAGAGGTGAATCTGGGAGAAGATGAGGGAAGACCATGATGAGAACATACTGTATTAAAAATATTTTCAATAAAATAGAAAAGAAAGAGCAAAGCATTAGAAACTCATATCCTTAAATCTCTTTATGTAATTCATCTGTCTTGAGAAATATCCCTTATTTCAATGTCAGCAGACACCAGTCAGGAGCCAGTGTCTAGATGACAATGGTTGTCTCACAATCACAGCTGGGGTGAGAATTTGAAAAGATGGATGGAGAGACAGAACGGTGGTTGAATAGACAGAGCCAATCAACTGTGAAGTGTTACCAATTCCTAAAGTCATATTTCACAGGACGGGAACAACATAGCTCAATTAATGAACATGGAAATTTCCGTTCAAAGTTATGATGAGGGGCTCAGAGGGCCTTCTTCTTTCAGGGCTCCTCAATACCACATGACATTTAAATTTGGAAGTTCTTATTAGTGACTTCTACTCATCTTGTTTAACGATCAGGTTGAAGGTGAGGCAGAATTTGACAGTTGTGATAATTTTATTATACCTGGAACTTCTAAATTATTTATGCTCAAAGGCATTGATTAGGATACAAATCAGTAGTCTAGGCCCCAACCCTCTCATTTCCCTGTTAGACAGAGATTATATTGATTTCCTAAGAACCAAGCAATCATTCAGAATGTTTTTTTTTTTTAAAGAAATCCCAATCTTCAGAATGAAAAATACCAGTTTTCTATTCAGTCGTTTTTCTGACAGATTAAATGAGAGTGCAAGAATAGACTTAGGAGAAGAGATCCCTGGTCCCGTGAAGGCTGAACACCGAGTGGGTGGGAATTCAAGGGTGGGGAGGTGGGAGTGGGGGAGTAAGTGGGGGCACATCCTCATAGAAGCAGGAGGAAGGGGGATGGGATAGGGAGTTCCTGGGTGGTGGTGGGAATGGTGTAAGGGGATAAAATCTGAAATGTAAATATAATATCCAATTAAAAAACAAAAGAGTAGACTTAGGACTTCAGACACACAGGGATTCTGATTACTGTCAGAGAGAGCTGCAGAACCTTCATAACTCCATATCAGGGCTGGTGCTTCTTGCATAAATCTCACTGGGGAAGCTTTCTGAAAATTAACATAATAATTCAATCATTTCATAAAGTACCATTTAAAACTGTTTATCATTCCTCTATGACAAACTAACAAAGAAAATAGTGGGTTTGTTTTTAAACAGTAATTTTGCTGTAATCTTTCTAGAACAGAGACTCTCAGAAGTCATTTATAAACCCAGTTGGACACGAGAGAGTGACAATCTGCATACATTACACTGTTGTTTCCACTATACTGGAACTTCTGTGGAAAAGAATGGGTTCAGAGAAAATTCTTTTTGACTCGAATAGAAGCAATGTACAGTTCTGCAAAGCTATTGGGACTGAGGGCATAGTGGATTTACTGTTTCTGTTTAAGATTAAATAAAACCCATAGTCTATTTCATGGATCAAAAGAAATTATCATTAAAAAAAAATAAAAGTAAATAGTATGTGATAGATTCCCTAAAACATAAAAGTTTTAAAAATAAAAGTGCTAGGTTAACATATCAGGAAGCAACTGTCTTCATTTATGCTGAATTCTAGAAGATGGTAAAAATTGCAACTAATTCATCATGGAAAATAAAAGCGCTAGCTGTCATCTGAGCTGGTAACCAAGAAGACGGTGATGTGGTGGGATGTGTAGCTATGACAGACGTGGAGAGAAACGAGGCAGGCCAAAGAGAGTAAACGAGAAAATCATATTACTGGAACATAGTGACTTTCCAATGATCTATAATCTAAGACGACGCTTTCTTTAGGAGCTTCCAAAAGAGGCACAGGCCAATGGAACAGACTGTGGTTGGGGGCTGTGGGTTGGGGTAGTTATCATGAGCTCCAGATATCCCTGATGTTGTAGCCAGCAGCACAATGTGATGGAAACAGAAATAATGAATTCCTCCAAAACTTTCTAACTGCCGAGGTACTGACAGATGCTCTTTTTAAAAAATGAGCTTGATAAATGACAGCATTTTTTTTTAAAACCTAGAATCTGATGGTTCCAACTTGGTACACTCTGGAGATTTGTATACTGTCATCTATGAAACTCTAGAAATGGAGTGCTTGCCTCAGAGGCCACCTAATACCCAGAGGTCTTAGGAAGAAAAGCCAGACAGTTTGGCAAAATGAAAACTCTTCACAGACCAGAACAGGATTAAATAATTCACTTCTGTTCAGAGTCCTCTCTGAAACTTGAGAGTTAAGCAAAGTTTTCTCTCAAACCATTAGACAGTATTCTATGCATAAACTCAATGCTTCTCCATAAGGAAGTTGGCCTTAAAAAAAACTACTTTAAGCTAATAATATATTAGCTTTTTCAGTTTTATAAAATACTAGTTGCTCAACCCATATGAAAATGTTCTTATAGAATTTAGATAACAAAATTTTTGTGAGTTGCTATGTGTAGATTCTTTCTAGGTTGTTGTGATCAATGACTCCTTGGTTAGAGTTTTGTTTTTATTGATAGTGGGAATAAACTTCATTCAGTAAAGCAGATACTTATTACACACACACACACACACACACACACACACACACACACACACATACAGACACAGTACTTGTTTATTTTACAATTGGGATTCCAAGATGTACACTTTCTTGCTTCTGCTTTCAAGGAAGCTTAAACCCAAGCATTTACCAGTTAACTCGTTTGATGGGTTGTGCACGCTGATAGGCTGCGGTGGTTTTAAATGGTGTCTTAGAATTTTATAGGAATGGCAGAAGAATAAGGGGGGGGGGATCTCCAGTATTGGGCAGACTATTCAAAGATATGGAGAAGAGCACAACTTCTAGCAAGGCTAAATATTTCATGCGTACCTATCATGTGCATCAGGTAACAGGCAGGGGGTGTCGCTCCAGAGAAACGATGAAAAATTGTGGAAAGTTGGTGCATACTGCAGAGTCTGGACTTGCACGGTGGCTGAGAGGGAGGCACAGGAAGGTTTTATCCAGGAATACAGCTAGCTCATGAAACAGAATGAGGGTTATCGTTACTGTGGAGGATGGGAGTCCATTACAGAGGTCCACACTGCGGAAGCCTCTACTCAAGAAACAGCAGTACGGGTGAGAGGAGAACACCAATTCAACAAATACTTTAGATGTAGAACAATTACAAACTGGAGACCCCCTGCATGTGGCAAGGGACTCATTGCTGCCAGGTGCTGAAAAATGAACCTCCAGCTTGGGAAACAGAACAGGATATGACAGAAACACATTTCCACTTTCTTGTTATTTTGGGGATGTGTGTAAATATGTTTACTCGATTTGTACAAAAATATCCCCAAACTTTGAAAGATGTAAACACACCATGAACATTTGTTTGCTGTAATTTCAACCCTTCATGCCAAGAAATCTAACTAAAAACAGAAATAATATAAAAGCTATGAAGGTGTATTAAGGGAAAAAGGCCCAGACACTACTGTTTAATTTCTTAGGCCAATCATTTATAAAGTCAGATTTAGAGCCAACCGCCATTTTTTTTTTCCCAACCCTTGAAAGTAGATTATGGCAAAGAGGAACAAATGGTCCTAAGAAAAGAGAGGTGGGTTGTTGGTCACACTACAACAAAAGACAATGAATGAACTTTTACATGAATCCCAGCATCTCCAGGCAGTGAGGAGACAGGGAGGAAGAAAACTTTGGTGTAGGTGCTTTGAAAATAATGTGTCCCTTGTGATGGAACAAGCCCGGTATGGAATAAGGCACAGGGGTGACATCATCCCTAGAAACTCTTATCTGGCAACTTATCTGACAGCCCATAACAACAAGCAGCCTTCCTTTAATTCACTCTGAGGGGACAACCCAAGGCTGTGGTCCCTTCCAGCCCGACCCCTAGATAGGAGATTTATTTAGCATGTGTTTCACTGGATGTCAAATTTTCCTCTTGGAAACCCAGTAATAAACACAGTGACTATCACAAAAGTTAATGTGTACCAAGCACTTGCACTGCAGTGTGCTAAGTGCATCCTGTAAATCATGCTCTGGAATCTGTCATCCTGTGTGGGGAGACACAGTCTGCAAAGTGGGGCTTAGAGTGGCTAGTGAGCTCAGTACCTTGCCCAGCATTTTCTCCTGAGAGAATGGGCCTTCAGGTTTATGGTCAAGGAGCCATGGTACTCCTGGATTTCTATTTGTTGTTGTGTTCTGTAAATGAAGAGACCGAACACTGTTTGGGAGCACAAGGTTCTTAACCCCACAAGGCTGGGCATTTTCACGTCTCTAAAATGGGGTGACATTTGGGTTACATCCAAAGTGAAGAGCTCATCCATGAAAAACTGAGGCACCATGAGAGGGATGCTGTGTGAGCCGCACAGTGTGCAGCCGGTGGGCCTGGGTTCTGAGGCAAGCTGGATAGCCTTAACTAGGTTCCTTCTTGTGTGTGCCTGTCTCCTCTCATTTGCAAAATGTCGATAATGATATTCTCTTGGTTTGTCTTTTAACAGGACTAAGTAAGTTTTATACCAGCAAATAGCTTGGGATAGTGCCAGACACAAAGATTTCACTGTGTGTTTAAATAATAATAATAATAATAATAATAATAATAATAATAATAATAATACCAAGTACATTGTATTAACTCTATTGTGTATCTAACAATAACAAAGGCTTTGGCATTTTTCAGCCAAAGAATTAAGTCATGTACATGACCATCACTTCCCAGATTACAACATTCTCACATATCTACATCTCTGTGCAATGCGGTCCGACAAGACATTCATTCTGTTTTCTTCCTGATACACATTTCACGGCACTATCCACTGGTCAGGATACGCAGCAGGCAGTTCCACGAAGAGCAGGTGAAATGGAAGAGTGGGGCTTGGCATTGCACCTCCACTTCCACAGACATACATGGTGTCACTGCATCTGTCCGTGGAGAAAAGCTTCTTGGTACTGTCAGTGACGGACGTACAGTTCCTAAGCACTGGCCTAACAGAGGTAAGCAACTAGAAACCATGGGCGTGCAAAAATGGAGACTTTAACTGCCTATCTTTGTGGTTTTCTTTCCGTTGTTCTTGGGTGAGGGACAAGTGTGAGTTGTTTCCCATACAATCTCAGCTTTCTCTGCATGCTTTAATGTCCTTGAGGCCCCAGACACAGAAAATGGATCTGAGTCATCATTCTGGCTATATGCAGAGCGTGTATATGTGTGTGTGTGTGTGTGTGTGTGTGTGTGTGTGTGTGTATATATATATATATATATATATATATATATATATATATATATATTAAACCGGACAGCATCAGAAAGGCATGCGTCATGTTTTCTCTCATTTTAAGATCCTACATTTTCTATAGCTATATACAATTGTGAATGTATATGACACGACACAAATGTAGATGTGAAATTCTGCAGGGTTACAAAGGGGACAGATGGGAGGGAGAGGAGAGGGGTTTGGGGAGGATATGCTCAAAGCACATTATATATTAAAATGCTCTTAGAAAACTCAGGATCATATACGACGAATATGTGCTAGTTAAAATACTATTCAAGAAATGGAAAGAAAAAGTATGGAGTCTGAACTAAGGGAGTTATATGATACTTAGCAGCATCTCTCTGGTCCTCTCTCTAATGTTCTAATTTTCATCCTGACATAAAATGGCCATGTGTGGAATTAGAAATTTAAGGGGTAAAGGCTGTACTGTTTTAAACCATCACATGTAAAAGCCAGACACACCTCTGCATTTGTATGAACTATTGTCTTCAGGACATTTGAATATTGCACAACAGAAGACAGAGAACAAGCCAACTTCCTAATGCGAAACTTCTTACCATCAACAAAACAGCACAGGAGGCTCTGCCAGAAAACTGAAACTAGCACTACTGTATGAGCCAGCAACCCCTAGGTATCAGCCCAAAGAAATTATGTTCAAAGAAACCTAGTTTAGAAGGTAAAATACCACAAGTTAAAGTGAACATATCATCAAGTTCTTCATCGTGGCATGCATGGCTATAAGCATCTGCTGGCAAGCTGTAAAGGATCAGAGAGTGAGTGTTACTGGCTTTGCAGGCCTTTGGCCTCTGTTGTGATCACTCCATTCTGCCATGGTATTGTGAAATCACCTATAAGCAGTAAGGAATACATAGATAAAGATATGTATCAATACCCTTCCACCCCCATAATAATAAAACCATAATAATAAAAGCAATATCTGTATGCAATGGGCATTATCAGCTTGTAAACATCAAAGACTCCTCTGACCAAGAACTATGAATGAAACCATCTGAGTTTTTTTTTTTTTTTCCCAGTCATCTAAGGAGGTAAGTGGACTCAGCAAGATGAGAATGTCCTCGAGGTGGAAGGCAGATAGATTTTAGAAGTCAGTGCTCGCCCATCCCAGTGGCTGTAAGTCTTCACAGGCTTACAGATTTTAGGGCTTAATAAACTGGAGAAAAGTAATGTCACAGAGAGAGAGAAGTAGGAGAAGGGACAGAGGAGAGAGAGAAAGAGAGAGAGAGAGAGAGAGAGAGAGAGAGAGAGAGAGAGAGAGAGAGAGA
>JANHMN010000016.1:19028342-19050913 GCA_030674055.1 Rhabdomys pumilio
AGAGAGAGAGAGAGAGAGAGAGAGAGAGAGAGAGAGAGAGAGAGAGAAAGCCTGATTGCATTTAGTAGAGGCAAAATCAGACTTAGGCCTAAGTGTCCCCAGATGGTGCAGGCAGTGCTGGGAACAGAGTGGAGCTTGACTCAGGACACAGGCTCCATCCTCCTTCCTGTTCTCAGTCAGGAGCAGTAGCCACCAGCTCTGCCAGGGTTATCTCTTCTAAGAGTGTTTGTCTAAAGAGTCTTAGTGCAGCCCTCAAGCAGAGGTTTGGTATTGACTAAGTTCAGAGAGAGAGAGAGAGAAAAAAAATCAATAAAGAGACACAAAGGCCCAAAGGCCTCATCCGATGAGAGTCAGAATTGAAAGCCAGCCCATAATTATTAGTTCCCTTCCAAGTTGTGCCATGTGAACATTTAGGCTTTTCCTGTGGCATTCTGGCAGCAAGAATCACTATGCTTGGGGACCACAAATACCAAGTGCCCCAGTTGAACATCTAAAGCAAAACAAACACAGGCACATACCAAAACAGGCCAATGAACGCTAAAAACTATGAAACAGATACATTTTAAAAGAGTATTAACTTTATAAAAGGAATTTTCACCTCACTTCATAAAAGGGCTCAACCCATATGCAGAATTCTAGAATGAGCACAGGCAGAAGAGACAGTGGAGTCAGCCCCTTCTCCCTTTTACAGGAACAAAGAAAGCAAAGCCCAGGAAGGTTAAAGTTCTGCTTAGATACTTAACATTGGCCCACTGTACAGACCAAACAAAAGATTACCTATTCAGTCAACCCCGGTTGCTGGTGGGTCTCAGACCTACTCTGGCTTTGAATTGAAGCACAAACTGGTTTTATCCAGAGAGCAGAGATGCAAGGCATAAACTGAAGGCCTCTATCACAGGGCAAGGGGAAGGGGGAGTGGAGCAATCCTGTAATACTTAAGAGGCTCAACTCCCCTGGGACCTGCCCTCAATTGCTAAAAGAGCCTGACCTCTGACAAGAACCAATGATTTCAGCAGTAATTAATAAAAGTGTCAAATTAATTAACCCCAGTCTTTGTTCACAGGGGAAAAAAAAAAGAAACGTCTATTATCAATACTGCTGTTTATCAGTTGGAGACCAAACTCTTTGACTCAAACCTTCACCATTGGGACACAGGGTCACTACTGACTGATGGCTCTAAGTAAGGTGTAAACTACCCATGCTTGTTAATAAGCCTTATTGTAACATGTCCTTTGATGATATGACTAGTGAATTATCAGGGCTCTACAACCTCATGCTATTTGTAATGGAGACAGACAGGCCTAAGAATCCCACCACATATCACTCACAGTTCCTAGAATGCCTTTTATAAATCCTTTTGAATCACTGTAATGAAACACTAGGCTAATGCTGCAGGATTTCATTAAACTGTTTAGTAAATGGCTCAGGTTAAGACAGTGGCTCCTGTACCCTTGTCTATAAAGGCTGAGTCCTACAAATGCCCGCATATACATTTCCATACTATCTCTTCAGAGGCTTCAGGACTATTTTCTTACACCTAGCCTAGCTTTTATTCCATTTAGAATAATTACCTTCCATCCCATTTCTGACTTTCAAGAAAAACAAGACACTTAATTGACCACAGAAGCTCTCAAGGGCACAGGCTTCAGAGGCTCTGCTGAGTTCACAGCTTCCGCTGACGTAATCTGCTACAAGAAGCTGACTTCTATTTTTAAATCATACCCTTTTACTCTACCTTCAAAGGGCACATATATCACACACCAACTTCGCTCATAAAATATCTCATGGTACTAGGGTGAACCATGGTGTCAGGAGGAGCCTCCAGCAGTACAGAGACAAGCAGCCCCACCTATGTAAATCCACCCATAGGCTTCTACATGGTAGCCTGGAGAGCGGTTCCCTGCGGCCTCAACTAAGACATAACTCTTTCCTCTGAGTCGTTTTGACAAGGAGCAGATGACTAGCAGGGTTCTTCCAGGAGTCTAAGAGCCAGCTTTCCTCTCTGTAACAACTCCCAATGCTGATGTGCGGAGCCATCTTCAGTTCCTCGGTTTCAGAGTGTGCCAGATCATTTGCTTTGTTTATTTTAACTTTCATTCACCAGTTCTGTCTAGCTCACTGACACCGTGCTGTAAGAAAAGTTTCATGGCAGTTGGGAAATGCCGAGGGGGTGGGGGGGTGGGGGGGTTAATCTTGGTTAGAGGTGAAAATTCACTTCCAATTTGACTTTCATTTATGTTTACTCTGCTTATTTCTAAAAATAATAGAAAGCTTTGTAATCAAAGTGACACTTTACTGAGTCTGCCAGAGGTCAGAACAGTGTGTTTCTCTCTGGTCTTCATCCCACCAGGACCCAAGCATGCCATGTTTTATGTGGTTTCTACTCTTCTACTGTCTGTCCTAACATGAAATCTAGTTGTTGTGAACACAAATTTTGTAACACTCATCCTCTTCTCAACACTTTTCCATTCCCTCCTTACAGGTGTGTGTGTGTGTGTGTGTGTGTGTGTGTGTGTGTGTGTGTGTCTGTTTCTATATCTCCTTCTCTAGTCCTGTGCCCTCTCAGGCCCTGTTGCTCATGTGTCTCTGTCTCCACACTTACATCACTTGATGCTACTTCTAGATGTTATGTTGCTTCCACCTCAGGCCTCTGTCCACATTGACTCCTCAGCTAAACACTGCTGTTTCCCACTTTCCAACTGGGTCCTTCCTATTTGTCTTGGTATCTTTAGTGTTGACAAAAGCAACTGAGTGGGAAAATGGTTTGTTCAAGGTACAGTCCATCATGGCAGCAAGTCAAGGCAGCAGGAGCTTGGAGTAGCTGGTCTCACAATCAGAAGAGAACATGGACTGTATGCTCTCTCAACTCTCCCTCTTTTTCACTCACTCCAGGACCCAAGCCATGGGAATGGTACAGCCTACAATTAAGATGAGTCTTCCCACATAAATAAATGTAATTAAGATAACACTATCTTCTCAGGCGTGGCCCAGAGACCAGCTCCTGGGTGATTCTAGATGTTAAGTTGACAAACATGAACCACCACACTATTACTCATTTTTTCTTTTTGTTGGGGGAGGGGTGCTGCTTCGTCTGAGATCCCTCCTCTAGGCTTTTTGCTTGTAGTGCCATTTCACCCCAGAAAACCATTCAACACACTGTATCCTGTTTATGTGTCTTATGCCCAAGTGATCAGGACTTGGTGCCAAGCTTCACCCCTCTGTGCTAACTGGCATGGAACTGGGCTTCCAGATCATTTGTTGAATGTGCAAATGAATGAATGGACACATCCTGAAAATTCCAAATAGGGGGCCATAACCATGAAGTAAAAATTAGAGCTTTGTCTCCTCCACCAATATGTGAACTCAACCAAACTTAAAGTCCTGGCTTTATCAGCTAAACTGTGGAGGAGGAGATAGAGCTGAGGGGATAGCACCTTGAGCACTCTGGGTCACTGTACCAAATGACTTAGGTAACACATTCCTGAGAGATAGCAGAGACTCTCTTTAAGGTGAAATCTACCTGATAGGATCCTAAAGCTTACTTAGAGTTAATCTGCAAATACACTGTAGCAGAACAGAAAACTTACACTTTAAGGCATCCCCCAAAGACAGAAGCAAACTACACATCAGTCCCAATTTTCACCTGAGCAATCACATGTCAATTTCTAAGGCACTGGGAGATCACGTAATACAGTGAGGATGCTGAGTGATCTGAGGAGCGGTGGCTCTGGTCCCTTGGTCTCTGCCTGGAAGCTTGCCATTTGCCATAAAAGTGCTAACTCAGGGCTGGGCACTGGACTGACTCTGGGTTCAGGCTCTGAAGAAAACCAATGTAGTCTCCTTTCCTCCTTGAGTCAAGAATAATCAAATACACTCTTGAAGACAGTCTTCTCTCAAAAATATTCTTTCCCCAAGTCCAAGTCCACCACATCCAGCTATTAAATTGGATCCAGCACACACAAGATTAGGGAAGCAGGCACAGCTTCAGCTACTACTGCGCAGTAAAGGATTAAAAAAAACCCAAACCACCCATATTTTCCAGGATCAAGAGATTGATGACATTAAACGATGGCAAATGTTTCAACGTTCAAACCAAATGACGAAGAACTTGGTTTTTGTTTCAGTCTTACACAGCTAGCAACCACCTCCCACCAAACAAAACCAAATAAACACAAACCCCCACAAAATTCTCCAGCCTTCTAGAATAACTCTGTTTTCTTGTATTATCTGGCACATTGGAGGGACCCCCAAACTCTTCTTCAGTAATGGAAGAACTCCCATACAAGGTGTTAGTGTGAAACTGCCTTTGCCGCTTCTAGGTATACTGTTTGAATCCCTTTGTCTCTTGGTGGGAAAACTGTATCTATTTTCCAGGATTCTGGCTTCTATTTCCTTGTTTGACCCCTGTTTAGCTACCTACCATAGGTCTCAATCTCATCTACAAAAGAAAACAAAAATGTGTGTTGAGTATGGCAAACATTAAGGCGGCTCTAAATAAAACGTCAGCAATGTGCCCTGGAGGCAGCTTTACTTTTCCCTCATTCTTTCTTTTTTCTAACACCAATTCCACCCCCATTATCCTCTCAATCCCCAAATAAAATACTAATGACAAAATAAATGACTGGCCTAATTACGAAGTCAGAAAACTTGCAAAACAGCCTGGTCTCGCCAGCATCTAGTTACGGAACCATAAACATTTGATTTGTTTATTACCATGAAGTCTGATTTTTTTTTCCTCTTTCAAAAGATGAGTGAGTTCCATCATATCCTCCTCGATGAGATAAACTTCACAGTCCCACGTGTGCCTGGGTAGGGCAGCCTGCCTTACAGAGAAGGCTGATGCTGACATGCAAAAAGCATGGAGAGAAAACGAGGCTGGTTCCCTTTACAGGGAGGGTGTCTGAACTACAACCCAAGAGAAAACTTAACTTCGAGAGGAATTTCTGTTGCTCTAATAGCTAGGTCAAGAAGCGGTAACCACTCTCTTGAGCAAGAGAAGCTCTTTCTGTCCCTTGTCCCTTGACTCCCACTCTTAACCTCCTACATACCCAGCCAGGGTTTCAGGTTCATAGTTCCAAAGTGATGTCCCTAAAAAGGAATCTAAGCCTTTTATTTTAAACAACATTTCTAATTATGAATGGATCAGTTGAAATGACTAAGGGAGTTGACACAATATTATGTCAGACCTAACATTTGGCCATTTTTTTTTCTTTCATGCTCTCAAACACACCCAGTTGCCCAAACAAAGAACTACCAAGAGTATATGTACACAACCACTACAAAATAAGGCCACATGTTCACTAAATGCTCAGTGTTCGGCTGCCACCTAGTGGTAGGATGTATTCCTGTGGACAAAAGGCTCCAATTGACTACATGAGACAATGTGATTTTTTTTTTTTTTTTTTTAAGAAACTGAAAATTATTCCTCAGGAAAATTAAACAGAATATTCATTTTTTTGGCTCTTATGTTTCTCGGAGAAATTTCTGAAGAGCTCAATAGCAGTTAGAGTCAATACCATTCTAGCTAACTACATGACTATATCCTAGTGCCTCTGAGTCTATCATAAAAGAATTGTTATTATTTTACTGGTTTCAACATGAATCAACAATTAAAAAGACTTGCTAAACAGTCTAGTCTCACTTTCTAGATGTATGTAATCTACCCTGGATTTTTAGTTACGCACGAAGAGGCATTTACAAGTGACAACCTTATAAAAACTGCACATTATATGAAAATCTGACTTCAATTAAAACCAGCTACGAAATCCCAGCAATTCCCAGTTGTCCCTTCTCTTATCCTTAGAGAATTATACATCACATTAATTGGTATTCTGTCACATTTCAAAACTGTCAGCAATGATTAATTGCATCCTTGGTGCTTTTGAGTTACGTCTTCTTTACCAGCGGGATTCAAATCACACTTGGTTGCCTTCTAGCAGGTGGTCCTTTTGACAACCCGCAGGAAGAAAACGTCCTACCTTCCTGAACTTCTCCATTTGCTTGTAGAGGTCTGGATCAAGTTCCTGAGACACGTCCTTCATCCATAGTAACGCCCCTCTATATTCTGTCCGGTACTGCTCCATGCGGTTCACTGTCAGCCAGGTATCAGAGATGGCCCGATGTCTAAAAGTCTCTACTTCTTGGTGAAATCGACACAAAGGGTTTCTCAAGGCCAACCTGCCCAAGAGAGCATAGCTATTATCATAAAACAAAGGAAGGGAACAGTTCCAGATCCTGACATCCTGCTCGCATCAGGAACCCATGAACGAACTTACACCACGGTCTAGAATGCAGTTGCCTTGTTAGGAGGCAGATACTAATCAAAATGTGTGTGAATGTGGGTATCATCCAGAGATTGCCCGCATTCTCATCCTTTAGTTTTTAGTGAATATGACCATTGGGAAGCACTCCATTTGTGTTGGACAGTGTTTATTTGAAGTTGAAACCAAGCCTGTGTCAGTGAAGGATAGTCAAGGCAAGGCCATTCCTATTTCCATTCCTGGCTACTCCCTGTCTCTTCTGTTGCTGAATTTTGGGCCCTGTATAAAGAGAGGGATGGGATAGGCATGACTCAGGTATCCTCGACCTGGCCACTGTTATTACTCCTCAATCAAAACCTACAATTTGCTCTAACAGAAACAAGGCTAAGGCAGAGATTGTCAGAGTCTTAAATGAGCTGGGAAAGAAAAAGGCACAGTTACTGAGGGTCTATGGTGTGTCAGCATTATCAGATACGCTATATGATTCAATCATCATAAATACAAGAAACCAGGTATGGTGGTACACAGCTTAATCCATGCAGAGGACAGGGGCAATTAGACAGTCAAGATTATCCTCTGCAGACCTAGGCTACCTGAGATCCTGGCTTAAAAGAGAGGGAAAAAGAGAAAAGGAAGAAAGGGAGGGAGGGAGAAAGGAGGGTCAGAGCTTCAGCTCAGTGGTTCAGCTTTTGCCGAGCGCTAGCAAAGACCTGGGTTCCTTCTCAAGCATTGCCAGTAAACAAAGAAACATCACACCAGAAATGAATGCAGACTGTACAAGTGTAAAATTATTGTAATAGTAACCGCTGGCCATAAAGACTGTCATTTATTTATAAAAAAGGAGAGCATCCTGTAACTTTAGGTAAAATATTTATTGGGTTTCAAAATACTGCTTCTTCCATATTTGAAACCAACGAAGCAATGTCAGATGACTCACATTTTGAAAACCTATTCTTTTTTTTTTTTCAAACACTTGTTTTTATTTTGAGTTATCTATGGTGGTATGGTGTGTGTGTGTGTGTGTGTGTGTGTGTGTGTGTGTGTGTGTGTGTGTGTGTCTGTCTGTCTGTCTGTGAATGTAGGTGCTCTTGGAGGCTAAAAATGTCAGACTCCCTGAGGCTGGAGTGGTGGTGAGCCACCTGGTGGTAAGCAGGAACAATACTAAACCCTCACACCAGTCACATAAAGCATATTCTCTATAAAGTTTCAGACGAAAGGTGACAACATTAAACATAAGATGAACATTTGCAAAGTTACTCAGTCAAAGGGAACAACGGTATTGGTAAGCAGAAGGAAGCCTCTGGCCGATCCATTTGTATCCCCAATGCCTTCCATGTCTGTTGTACTCTCAGATTATAAATGATGCAACAAACCTTAAGAAAATGTCTCATTTCCTCTTTTCTCCAGGTTTCCTGTCACCTGTAATGTATTGTTTTAAATGGAGATCACATCTTTGATAGCAGCTTAACCACGCTGTCCTACCTAGACATTAGAGTCTTCTCAAAAATTCATGTCACTGTGCCAGGAAAATAAGTTTGTGTTTTATACTGGTGGTTTAAATTTCATATGTGCTTTATATCTAACATAACATATAGCACACGCAAAGCGTCACCAGTGGGAAGGTTTAGAGCACAGAGGACATCTATTTGAAGACATACAGTCCTCAGATGGCTCCCAGAGGGTGTCGCTCACTTTCTGACTCATTTTCTCTTCCTTTAGATTTTGTATACTTTCCTACATTTGCTAGTGATGAGTACTGTGAATAAACTAGTCTCGATCCCTTGGAATGCAGGGCGTTATGCAGATACCTTAATGTTACAATAACACGATGTTTGAAAATTAAAAAGGGCATATACAAAACCGCATCTATCCTCATCTGTGCCACCACTCCACAGACTGATCCATATAAATCAGAATGGTGAAAATCCAGTCACTGGAGTATAAAAAAAAGGGGTCTAGACCAGAGGAAGATACTCATCCTAACTGAAAATATCATCCTCCAATGCAGGCCTGACTCACCTTTTCATTTATAAAAATCTACCCAGGGGGAATAGTTAATAAAATAACTAAAGGGTTGCACCAAGATATTTATCCTTAGTAGGAAAAGTTAAATAATAGAGGGCGTTAATTACAGTGTTAAAAGTGAGTATTATGCTTGCAGAAGACCTGACTCTACTCTTAGCACCCAGGGTGGTTCCTGTAACTCCAGCTCATAGGGTATTGGATATTGGCTTCTGATCTCTGTGAGTACTCCCAGGTAACACACACACACACACACACACACACACACACAGAGAGAGAGAGAGAGAGAGAGAGAGAGAGAGAGAGAGAGAGAGAGAGAGACAGAGACAGAGACAGAGAGACAGACAGACAGACAGACAGACAGACACAACCAACACCCTTAAAACGAAAAAAGAACAAAACAGGAGGCTCAGGCTGAGTATATCAGAGCATGCCCAGATAATAGAATCCTGTGGGGTTGCTTTTTGTTTCTTTAATTTTTCTTTTTTTCCCAAATATTTATACATTGAAATTTTAAAGTATTATCATTATTCGATAAAATATCAATTTGCTAAGTTATTACCATACACAATAACATATAAAAACTACCTGCTATGTTTATGCTAAAAACACATTCAGTCGGGCTGGAAAGTTGATTTAACAGTTAAAAGCAAATACAGCTCACAGAAGACCAAGTTCAGTTCTTAGGCCCCATGTCATTGGTTGACAACTGCCTGTAACTCCAGCTCCTCCTGGCCTGGAACCCTCCCCTGGCCTCTGTAGTCACCTGTATGTACACATACATACACAAGCATACAGACAGACACACATACAGTTAAAGTAAATCTAAAAAGAACATTCTGGAATACTGTAAATCATGTTCACTCAACTAAGAATTTACATTCGGAGTGATTTCATGGCGTTTTCCTGCCACCTCCTTCACGTTTTGGAGAACTAGGTGTGACTTCATGTGGCTGGCAAGCACTGTGAAAGCAAATCCACTGTGGAAGAGGCCACCTTCCCAACCAGCTGGCTGCACCTCATTAAATCAGTGGAGACTGCTGTCTGCTAGTCTACTGTAGATGCTTCAAGTACTTGCATTGTTGTTTTTACTGGTGTGTGTGTGTGTGTGAGAGAGAGAGAGAGAGAGAGAGAGAGAGAGAGAAAGACAGAGAGAGACAGAGACGGAGACGGAGACAGAGAAAGACAGAGAGTCAGAGACACATTTAACATTAACTTAAGGTGATATCTGGATACTTTGAGGGATCATTTTGGTACATAATCATCCAGACTAGAACTGAAGAGTCATAAGAAAGCATAATAAATGTGATCGATAATAGTAACCTTCAATGTGATCCGAGTTTTAACACACTATTTTTCATAAATAGGTTAGTAGTTTTGGTGTATAGGCACACAAACTTTTTCTCACTGAAATCAGTGATACTTAACAATCTTAAGAGAATTTATTTTCTGATTTCCCAGGAATCAATTATCCTTTTAAGATTAGAAGAAGCTGTGCACACAAAAGAATTATCTATCAAGGGGTTATAATGCACCTGTTTTAGAATTTTCCTCTTTTTGGTTTGTTTAAGCATTAAGGGTACAACTCAAGATTATAAGAAAATACTCTTAAAAAACTTAACCTGTGGCAGAAAACAGTTGG
This sequence comes from Rhabdomys pumilio, assembly GCA_030674055.1. NCBI lineage: Eukaryota > Metazoa > Chordata > Mammalia > Rodentia > Muridae > Rhabdomys > Rhabdomys pumilio. The sequence goes on from JANHMN010000016.1 coordinate 19,038,267, forward strand.
AAATGCCAATACTCAATTATGTGCTGCTGCTGCACACAAGTCAGGGTCCCAATATTGTTAACGAGAACCAGAATGTCCAAGAATGGGGTCACTGAAAAGTCTGTAGATACTGCCGGTTTGTTTGTTTGTTTGTTCTACATTTCTTGGGTTTCCACAGGAACACTCATGTGAGTTGCCAATCAATGGCCTGCCCGTGGATCACAAGCAGTTAGTTAGCTAGCGTAAACGAGACAGAAGACAGGTAGGACAATTCGAGTAAGTAAATTTCTGAAGCCTAAATAATCTTGGAAACTACCTGCAACACTTTCTTTAGGTATAATTCTGCGTGATATTAATGGAGACATTTTCTCGGGCTTGTTAGTAAGGAAGGAGAGACTGAGTCTTTTCTCTCTGGCACAAAAAGCAGCTGTGGGGCACAAACGCTCAGGACTGTTTTTGTTTGTTTGTGTTTTTGTTTGTTTGTTTGTTTTAAGACCAAATACATTAGTTGAGGTTGTGTTTTGAAATGCAACAGTTCTGTCACAATTTCCTCTGTCCTGGAGACTGTCAAACTTTCCTGTACATCAGAATCAACTGTAGGTCTGTTTGAAATGTAGAGTTACAGTTTGTAGGTACGGGGCAGGGCCTAACAGGCTCCCAGGTGATGCCGCTGCTCATGGGTCCGGGACATCCTGCTCACCACCTCTTTGCCATTCATTAGCCCACAGAGAGCAGAGAGGGAACCTTTCAAGTTGGTCTCATTAGACTCTAGCTTTAATCAAATGCTGAAAGGGGATCGGCGTGATTGTTATGAACAACTTGAAGGTCAAACGTAATCACTCACAATGATTGGCATCCATACTGCCTCCCACAGAGCAGAAGAGAAACAAGATTAAATACCCGGGAAGAAAACAAAGGCCACACAATCTCTAACTCAGAGGGAAGTGGGAGCCAGCAAAGCACAGAACAGTCCCTCAGTTTAGGCTAAAGTGTTCTAGACTGTGCAACTTCCCCATAGGACGAAGTGGGTCCCAGATTCTCTGTTCGTCCCCTAAAACAGAGCCTCCAAGGAGGCCACACACACCTTTGCTGGGAGGAAAAGCAGAGGGCCTTTCCTGTGGCTTGCATCATTTTCCCTGCTCGGGTTTTGTCTTGGAAGCCTTGGGATCGGAGAAATTTTCCCAGTTCATTTTCTTCTTGAGACAAGACTGGTGAAGAAAACAGGGAAAGAGGCGGTGAACAGTGAGCATTCTGATGACAAAGAAAGTGAGGGAGACAACTCACAAGGCCCTCTCTCTTCTGGGGTAAAGATGAGAGGAAATTAAATCCAAGTGGCAGGCTGCAAGGTAAGTTCCACCACCTCCCCCACCCAGCCATTTAAAGTCCATGCTGGTCTTCCATTTACAATAGGAGAGATCAAATTCACTCGGATACATCTGTCAGTGGGTTTGGTGCCCTGTAATCAGAACCAGAAAATGACCTCTGTACTGAAAAGTGAGGCCACAATGTGCTGCTTCCAGCTGAAATGAAGGAGCTGGGTTTTTCAAGGCAGCCGGTGGGGACCTTTTGTGGCTGCCTAGAAAGCAGGGCTAGCTGCCTCCTATTACTCTCTCCTGCTGACTTTTGATCTCTGCTGCCTGAGTTACATTCTGTCCTTTGTAAATCAACTCAAATCCCTCAACCACTAGGAAGCATTTTGGAGGTGGAAGTGGGGACAGAAGGTGTGTTAGGCCCCCAGGTAGACCATTTGGTAAATTTTAAAAATACAGAACTGGAACCAAATCTAGATTGGTTATACTTAAACTTGATTTTATTTTTAGAGCCAAGGACAGATGGGGCAATTTAGTAAGACAGTGATTTGGCACACGCCCGCTGCCATCTGATTTGGTAGAAAATATAAGAAAGTCACGGAGCTGTATGCTTCTTTTGATATTGCTTTTGGACCGTTAGGAGCACTGAGTACACTCTCAGGAGGTAACAAAGGAGTCACAAAAATGATCAGCACCAGTATCTGTAATGGCGACACTCTCTCTGTCCTAGAAACTGAGTCAATAAAACCTGAGCATCCATGAAACCACCAGAAAGGACCCAAACACCCACCATCGTCAGAGCCACAAACACAGGACCGTGTGCTTGCAATATAAGCTACTCTACCATTAAGCTATGTCACTGGTAACCTGTGTGGTATATGTGCACTAGTGCTTGCACTGAGGCCAGAGGAAGATGTTGAGTGTCCTGCTCTACGACTTTGTGCCTTATTCCCTTGAGACAAGTCTTGGACTAAATATGGAGCAAGGTTAGTGGTTACTGAGCCCCAGAAATCCTCCCAACCCTACCTCCCAACTCTCCCAATCTACCCCAGCTCTAGGGTAACAGGTACACATGGACCGTAGCCAGCTTTCTGAGTCCTGGAATCTGAACTGAAGTCATCTTATTAATTTATTTTCATGCTTTGCTTGCAAGGCAATTGTTTTTTTAATCCACGGAACCGTCTTTTTAGTCCTATCCTTAGTATTTTGAGACAGAATGTTGCTATGTAGCTCAGGATGGCTGCAACTTCCCAGTCCTTCCACTTTCCTTCGGCCTCTGCCTCTGCATGCCGAGGATACAGATGTGCACCCGTATATTGTGTCTCTATAACCACAGCTGAAATGTCACTAGAATTCTTGTTGTTTTACACCACAAAACAGATAAGTTGCACCATGGTAAAAGGGGGTTTATCTGGGGGAAGTAATGTAGCCCTGATCACAACCCTTGTCTCCTACAGCCAGTTCTTCACACAATGTATATGCAGCGTACTCAATAAAACTGTCTTCCATTGTGATATGAAGGCTGAATTGGTTCACCAACCCATCAGTCTCCCCACTCTTTAAACTGTATCCCATGATTAGTATCAATCTCTCCAACAACTGTACAAGGTTGGATGGGAAACCTAAGTCCAAAGAACTCACTACTGATTGCCTACATGTGACTACAGTTCTTGGGTTGCAGCAGAAAGTCCTGGGGCAGGAGGAAGAATTTTTGGAACCTATGTCTTTAAAAAAAATGACATAAATAATGCCTCTCTTCATACTTCCCTCTCAAGATCCAAGTTCCCAAAGTCTGCCGTCATGGGACATGCTTATAATCCCAGAGCTCAGGAGGTAAAAGCTGGGAGTGGGGGGCATGCTGAGAGACTGAGGTCAGCCAAGGCTACAGAGAAGAGATCTGGTCTCAAATGAAGCTAAAACCAAAAACCAAACAAACCACCACCACCACCACCAAACAAAAATAAGCAAATAAAGTTCACAGAACCATCAGAGATCCGGTTAAAGGCTTCCTCTGACTGAGAAGTGCTCAGTCCCATTTTTTTTCTTTTCTGGACAGCAGCGTCCTTTGGGCTCAGACATTAGCTCTGGGCATGGTTGGCTGGCTGGTTGGCTGTCAGAGTGTGTGAGCATGGGCCTGTGTCTGTCTGTACCATGAAACTCTGCCTTCTTTAGTCTTCTCTTTCTATCCAGACTAGCAGAGACTATTCGTGGCACTGTTTATAAAACTGCGCTAAGCTGTAATTTTTGCCTTTTTGTCACCGCACACCGTATTTCATTCTAAATGTTTGTTTCATATCCATGCCATATTTTATATAGCTTAAAAAATATCTAGAGGATTTCTTTTTCAACGCCATATTTCTCTTCATTGACTAATATGAGATTCTTTCAATTCTACCAAGAACCTTTGGCTTTCTATGGAGAGCAGTTTCCCACTTTTTTGTTTCTAAAAGCAACCGACTACCATCACTTTAAGAAAACAAACAAACAAACAAACAAACAAAAACCTTAAAGATGCAAGTCACATGCAAACAAACGCATTTAACTTTAGGCCAAAAGAGATCAATCCAGGATACCAATGCATGATTATTTGGTGACACGTGTCTTTCCCAAATAATCTAAGTAGATTGAAGCATCCTGGAATAATTTTTGGTCATTTCACACACTTGAGAATGAAACATGGTGGCAAACACGTTTTCTGTGCTGCCTCTGATTCATTGGCAGTGCTTTGCAGAGACCTTGAGCTCTGACAGAGGCAAGGCTGGTGATGGTCATTCTCATGCAACATGAATATTAGATAATTCAAAGTCTCCACTCCGTAAAAGGTCTAATTAAATAGGTCTTTAAAATTTCACAAAAAAAAAAACCCACTCACATTTACTTGCTGATTATATTTTCAGATGAATGTTTTAAAGATTAAAACAAACAAACAAACAAACAAACAAACAAAAAACCCAACAACTGCAGAGCTAGGAAACCAATTTCTTGAAACAGTCTTAACCAACTCTGCCCAGGTTTACAGCTAATCCGGAAATGATGAACTAGACACAGGTTGTCCCCACCCCTCCAGAGTCCACACTCAAGTGGCAGGTGATAGGAAGCGAAGCACACGTAACCACAGACACAAGACACAAAAGGAAAAATGCCAGAGAAATTGAGTAGGACAGAGACTGCTTTAGAGAGGGCAGTCAGGGAAGGAAGGCTCTAGCAGCAGCTGAGTGCTGAGTGACAGATGGAGACATTCCAAGCAGCAGAAACAGCAAAAGACCTCCTCTAGCCTGGGAGGCCAAGCCAATGGGCCCAAGGGATGAGCTGGGGCTAGACTGTTCCTAATTTACAAACAGTGACAAATTTGTATATAGTGTGCTAGAGCAAGTGGCACAAAAACCCAACCTACGATTTGTTGACTCTCTTTTAAAATAATTATGGTAGAGTAAAAGGATGTAGACAGTATTCAGAATTGTGAAATACCCTTCCCAGGCTTCTTCTCCTCTCTCTCTCTAATATATATATATATGTGTGTGTGTGTGTGTGTGTGTGTGTGTGTGTGTGTGTGTGTGTATGTATGTATATATATATGCCTCAAGGTTCAAAACTAGAAAGTTAACACAGATACAATCCTATCAACTAAAGGATGGTCCTTACTTACTTGAATTTTTACCAGATCTTCCATTATTGTTTCTTTGTTTTTTTTTTTTGTTTTTTGTTTGTTTTTTTTTTTTTTGTCTTTGTTTTGTTTGTTTATTTTCTGTTCTAGAATTTAGCCCTGGATCACACATAGCAGTGAGACATTCTCTTTCATTTTCTTCAAGCACTGACCATTCCTCAGGTTCTTGCATTTTAAGACTTTGTCACTTTCTAAGGATAGCTGTTAGCTTACAGGCTATTCACTAGACTCCTCTCAGGGACCTAGCAGTGGCTTATGTCATCACCTGGTAGGGAGCATTTAAAAGGAGTGCTACCCACCCCAGCTTTCTCTGTTCTCATGTGCTCCCTGCTAGCTTCCCTCTCTTGCCATTTCTGTCCTCTGTGCCCCATCCTTGTCTCTGCTCTCATGGCTCTGTCCTATCTGTCTGCCTGTCGACATGTCTGCCTCTACCCCTTCTCTAGGTCCTCGTGTTCCCACTTCCCCCACACAAACTCCCTTATACAAGATCTGTTGCATGGTGTAATTTCTCAGGGGGACACCTTGGCATGGGCCCACCGGATATACTCCCCATACACATTATATTTCACAACAGCAAGCCCTGAGTTATAAGAGGGAACCTCAGTTGAGATGTTGTCTCCATTGAATTTGCTGGTGGAGCATTTCTGTGGTTAATGATTACTGTGGAAGGGTGAAGGCCACATTAATGTGGAAGTGGTCCCACCCCTGGGCAGGTGGTCCTGGGTTCTATGAGAAAGCTGGACGAGCAGAAGCCGGAGAAAAGATCAAGGAGGTAACCAGCATTTCCTCATGGTCTCTCCTTCAGCTCCTGTCTCCAGGTCTATATCCTGATTTCCCTTTGTGACTATAGGTTTTAAGATGAAATAAACTTTTCTTCTCCAAAGAAGCTGCTTTTGGTCATACTATTTATCACAGCAACATAAACCAAGCCAGGAAGGAAAGGATTTAACTTATCTTTCAGCTTATACCACGGCAGGTACGAATCCATCTGTCTACCCATGCATCTATCTCCATATGGACACAATCAGAAGTTATTTTTCTTATGGTTTACAGTTTATTACTATCATTATTTTGTTGATCGAATTGTGGCAGCTTGCTTCTGGGTCCTTTAAGACCCCATCCTTTCTCTAGGACCTTCTTAGGTTGTGGCCTTGCAAGCTGTTCCAGGCTTGTCTTCGATTTCTCTGTACTGGGTCTGAAATCACTCATTTCTCCAAAGGCATAGAAAAGGGTATTTAGAAAACAAGAACAGAGCAGAAGGAACACTCAGTGCTATGGGTTCTGGGTGCTTCCAAATGTTTTGAAACAGGAAAGTGACAATGTAACAACCAGGGCACACAGGCTCATTTGAGTTCCTTTCTGTGTGTGTTTATCTGCACAGGTTAATAGCAATGACTTCATCAGACCCTGCTGTCCTGTGCTGCTCTTGTCTACTAGACCTGGGATCTGAGGAACTGAAAGAATGGGATGGACTATAGTCCAATGCTGTAGATAATCTTGCATCCATTTAACTGTACTTTTATACATGACTGTAACAAAGAAAGCAATGATCCAAAGAAAACATATGATCAGAAAAACATAATCAGAAAATCATGATCAGAAAAACATGTAAATAAACTCTAGGCAGCACATATTAAATGTTAACAGAGCAGCCCTTTCCCAGAACTTTTTCAGGACAGACCAACTGAAACACAATTGCCTGGCACATGCTATAGATTATATCTGGGAACGCATGAAAGCAAGACAGGAGGCCATATCCAGGCCTACAGTAACCAGATTGGGTTCTATAGCTATGTCATCCAACAAGAATACACATGGCTTATAAACTGAATGTAAATATTTGTCATAGAGAGTACAAAATCATATCCAAGAACAATCCAAAGAACAAAAGGCACCTGAGGTAAAAGGCCTTTTTTCCTGGAGCCTCTCACAGTTCCCCAAGGCATTGGTCATCATGGGTCATTCTTTTGACTAGGTTCTAATACAATCCCTGTGTTTGTGTCTTCTTCCCTGACCTGAAGCCGCATTTAAAGCAGGCTCTCAACTACGCCACATTTAGTTGTTTAACCTTATATAAAGTAGCTTTAGAATGCTCACCCATTTACTTAGGATCAATAAATGTAGTATCTGCTCCAGTTTTTGTGTTTAGCCTTACTGTCCTCTTAAAAATACTGTGTCTTGTCAAAGATCATGTGATCATAGGTGTGTGGGTTCATTTCTGGATCTTCAATTCTATTCCATTGATCTTCCTGCCTGTCTCTGTACCAATACCATGCAGTTTTTATCACTACTGCTCTGTAGTACAGTTTGAGGTCAGGGGTGGTGATTCCCCAAGAAGTTCTTTTATTGTTGAGAATAGTTCTCGCTATCTTGGGTTTTTTGTTGTTCCAAATGAATTTGCAAATTGCTCTTTCTATCTCTATGAAGAATTGATTTGGAATTTTGATGGGGATTGCATTGAATCTGTAGATTGCTTTTGGCAAGATGGCCATTTTTACTAAATTAATTCTGCCAATCCAGGAGCATGGGAGATCTTCCCATCTTCTGAGATCTTCTTCTATTTCTTTCTTCAGAGACTTGAAGTTCTTGTCATACAGATCTTTTACTTGCTTGGTTAGATTCACTCCAAGGTATTTTATATTATTTGTGACTATTGTGAAGGGTGTCATTTCCCTAATTTTTTTCTCAGCCTGTTTATCCTTTCAATAGAGGAAGGCTACTGATTTGTTTGAGTTGATTTTATATCCAGCCACTTTTTTTAATATCCAATAAAAATTAATTAAAAAAATACTGTGTCCTGCTTTACTGAAGTTAGTTCTCTTCTCTCTCATCTGCACCAGCTCAGATGTTCTTTGCAGTACAATTCAGCCCAACAGTGACTGTCTGTATTCTACTCTATCCGCCCCCACCCCTGTGTACTGGTTTAGGTATTTTGTGAGTATGAAAAATACACTATAGCTTTAAGAGTCAGACTTACTGTGCACCTTTTGAGGTAAAGCTACATCCCAACTTCAGCAGCCCCCTCTTCCTCCATCTCTGTCTTTCTCAATCACTCTTCACCACTGTTCAACTGGGATCTAATTCTTTTCGCTTGTGGTTTATCTTTCTTGACTTTCTTCAGCACAATGTACATATTGTTTGTATAGTTTTATGTGTCTTTTTTATTTATTTATATTTTATCAATCCTCCTTTTTTTCTGCATGAAAGGTGGCATGTTATTTGCAGTTTTGTTTGTTTTCGTTCATTTAGAACGTTACCTTTAAAATCAACCCATGTCTGTTCATAGAGATTGACTACATTTCTTTCTATGGCAGCCTCATAGCAACACCTGCACATTGATGATTCGTTTTTGTTTTTAGTTCTCCATCAAAGTTGGGTTCTTGATCAGTCTAAGCAGCAGAGAACTCTTCCTCCCCTTCCCAACTGTGAGGGCACGGCCTACCCAAAAACCAACAGCCAGCCCCTGCTGCCACATTCTGAAGACCACTGCATGGTGCCTACAGAGAAAAGTGCCAAAAAGGGCACATGTATCTGCTGCAGCTGGAGTCACATGTGTCTATAGGCTGCCCAGTGTGAGAGCTGTGAACCAAACTCAGTCAGAGGCTCTGGAAGAACAACACATGCTCTTTACTGTTGAGTCATCTCTCCAGCCCCATGTTTGGGACATAATTCTAACCCCATTCATTATATGATAACATAAGAAATGCACATGAGGACGTTCTGGTGACAAAATATATTCAGTGAAATAGCTAATTGTGCCTCCTGTCCTTACTCGACATTATAAAGAGCAAAAACCAAAACCAAAATAAACAAACAACCCCCATCCAAAACAAAAACAAACAAACAAGGACATAAAATAACCAAGGAAATCAAATAAAAATTAACCCCTAATCAAAAATCCCAAGATATAAAGTTCAAAGAATGTTTATAATTGAGCAAATGAAAAGCATGTCTGCATTCATGGATGATTCAGTTAAAATAAAAAATAAAAATCCTTCTAGTCTGATAGTTGCTTTGAAAAGAGCCTAAGTAAATCAGCGAATGGTAAAACTAGCAGAGGCCTTCTCCCCATCTGACGTAACAAAGACACACCCCTAAGTAGTTCCTGAACTTACTAAGTGATACGCTAAGGGGAACTATCGGCTCTTTCTCACTATCGGCTCAATAGTATACATAAACCATACTTACAACATATTCTCTTTTGATAAAGCACAATTGCTTTAGACAGGTCCAAACAGGTTCTCTGAATTGAGTGAAACAGCTGCAAAGGAAACACAAGACAACGCTGTGAGACGGACAGCAGTGCAAGGAAGACATACGGGCCAGTGAGTATAAATGTGCATGTGAGACGGACTGAATCAATGCCCTTAAATCCGGACTCACTGAATCTGTTCATCTGTATGATCTATGAGAGAGTTCTACAGAATAGTTACTTCCCCCAGACTCTTGAAGTAACAAATGAAAAACTAAACTTCAGAGAAGCCCAACTAGAGGGCCTGGCACACCACAGATCCAATATTCATTCTAGCCTAATGCAGGCTAAGTGTCATGTTTAAATGATGACGTTAACTTACTCTATGAACCCAATATCTTTTTCCACATATGTAAGCAACTAGATAGAGCAAACACAAATCAAGCGGCTGGATGTTATCTATTTAGAAGACATCTGTTGACATGGTATGAGCCCGAAGAACAAACATCACCACCTATTTCCTAACAATATCATAAAACACACAGGGAGACAATCTCATGCTAGACTATGGCCATGATGAGGAAAACCAGGGAGAAGGCAGGAGAACTACACTGAAAAGAATCTAACTAAACCTGAGCTCATGGTCACTGTGGTGGTTGGTCTTGGTTGTCAACCTGACTACATCTGGGATCAACTAAACCCCAAGCTGCTGGCCACACCTGAGGGACATTCTTGACTAGATCACCTGAGTTGAGCACCCTAAGACTGGTGCCATACTTTCTGGCAACATAAAAGGACATGGGAGAAAACATTTTTGCTTTTCCCTGTTTGCCCTCACATTCACAAACAACTTTATCTATACTACAGTCCTTTGGTTTGGTGTCAAACCTATTTCTTCATGATTCTAATGTAGACTGAAGCCCAGCCGAGACAGACGGCCTAGTGGGCTGAACAACTACTGGATTGTTGATCTTTCCTTTGAGAGAAGCCATAGTAGAACTAGCCAGACCACAACTAGATAAATAATTGCAAACCACTCTAATAAATCCCCCTTTTAAATATACACTCATTCTGTCAGCTCTGTTCCTTTAGGGAAGCCCAACTGATAGACTAAGCCTGTTCGTTCCCTCAGAAACTGAGCTCATTCTTGAAGAATAGAAGAGATGCTTTAGTTTGGAGAGCAAATGTCTCCCTAAAGCTCCATGCTAAAGGCTGGTGGTCTGCCTGTAGGAAGTGGCAGGACCTTTAAGGAGCAGAGCCTAGTGGGAGGAAGTGCTCACAGAGGACATAGCCTTGAAGAGGTATTAAGAGCCCAGTCTCCCTGTTTCTAGGCTGTTATACAATAAACAAGTTTCTTCTGCCAGGCACTTCTGTCACAATAAGCTACCTCATCATACCACTAAAAGCAATGGGACTGAGTGACCCTGAACCAAAAATAAACTGGCTTCTCCCTGTAACTCTACAATAGCTTTCTGCAGTAACAGAAAGCCAACTAATTTGATAGACTTCATATTTTCTCAAAGCCCTCCATGAACTCAGAGACAAAGGCAGGTATCAATTACAAAAGCTGACAAACATCTTGTCTCTGTGGAGCCCCTCAATGAGGCAAGCCAAGGCCTTTCCTCTTCCTGTGGTTTACTGGCTGTGCTAACATAAAAATATGTCTTGGTACCATAAAGCACTTCGATCTTTGAGTGAAAACAGATGAACTTTTCATATTACATATGACCAAATTAATGAAGAAACAAATTTACTTATTTAATTACATCCTTAACCTGCTTAGGAAAAAAAGTGTGTGGTGTGTGTTTGTATGTGTATGTGTACGTGTGTGTGTGAGTGTATGTGTGTGTGGTGTGTGTGTGTGTGCGTGTGTGGTGTGTGTGTGTGTGTGTGTGATGTGATGTGTGTGTGTGTGTGTGTGTGTGTGCGCACGTGGTGTGCAGGTAGAGATCAGAAGACAACTTTAGGAGTCAGCTCTCCCCTTGTGCAATGGGTTCTGGGGATCACACTTCAGTTGTCAGGCTTGTACAGTAAGCACTTGTACTCACTGAACCATCACAGTGGCTCATACCTTTATCATATGAGACAATGTGCCCCCTCACTGACTAGCTGGCCAGCCAGTCTGTGTGATTTAACTGTTGCACACGAATATTTACATGTGTGTTTGTGCATGTGCACATGTACACATGCATGTGTGCACACGTGCGCGCACACACACTGCCATGTCTTGATTTACATGGTGCTGAAGATCCAAACTTAGGCCCACGTGTTTGTGCACCAAACATTTCCACAGCCCCAAATCTAACTATTAATCAAACTTGGTATGGGGACTTATTTTCTGGGCCAGCAGAGTAAATTAGTCGGTCATACAGTGTAAGAGCACTCCATAATGTTTGCCTGCAATTCTCATGTTCTACTGGTTGACCTATTCTCTCTATGAACATCTGTACCTATATTAACATTTTTGCAATAGAAATCCCTTGGGTGGACAAAACACTAAGTCCAGATATGCTGGATGCTTAGACTATGACGGTGGCTACTTAGTTGGACACATAGGTACATCAATAAAAATGCTCCTGCAAGGACCTCCAGATAAATATGTTTAAGATAGTAGTAAATTAAATTAAATATTAAGTCACTATATCATTGAGACAGGTTCTTGCTGTGAAGCCCAAATAGGCAATCCTCCTGCTTCAGCCTCCTGGGATTACAAGACTACCATTATGCCAAGCTTAAATTACTTTTTGGATAAATGTTTGTATTTACTAGATTGTTTAAAAAAAAAAAAACAGTTCTGAGATATAAAAAGCAGACTCAGCTTAGAATGGCTTAAACTGTATTTACAATACAAATACTATCAGAAAGACATTTCCTCTTTCTACCCTGTTCCATGGCAAACCTCTTCTGAAGCAGCACCCCATCGGCTTCTAGTTCACAATTTCCAGTGGTAGAAGAGAAAGGGCTGAGAACTGAGACTGTAGTAATATATAGCAACTATTTACATAGTCGTTCAGTTTGAAACTGTGCCTGGGACAGGCTGGGGACACGGTGGTGATTAAGGGCTAACATGGAATTTGACCTCTTAGTGGCGAGGAGGCAGGCAAACAAACTCACACCTGAGGTTTTTTTCCATGGGCCACATATCAGAGGATTTAGCCTGCCTCATAGTGTATTACCCACCAGAGGGATTTCTGTTGCAGAAAGGAAGACAGGCCATGTGGCAGTGAGTAGCTGGTCTGTGGGTAGACAGCCAGGGACTTCACTTTTAGGCAGTGAGAACTATGAGATCAAGTCAGTCAAAGAAAGATATAGGAAAAAGTGTCCAGGCAGACCATGAAAATGGTTTGGTAAGCCTGAACTAGCTAGTTATACAAAGAGATCTGAGAAAAGACCTCAGTGTTTGGAACATGGTGTGCATAGTGTAAGAATGGGAGAAAGAGAAAAGAGGAAAGAGGAGAGAGAAGAGGGAGGAGGGAGGAGGGAGGAGGGAGGAGGGAGGAGG
>JANHMN010000016.1:19051163-19101870 GCA_030674055.1 Rhabdomys pumilio
AGAGGAGGGAGGAGGGAGGAGAGGAGAGAGGAAGAGAGAGGAGGGAGAGGAGAGAGGAGAGAGGAGAGAAACCCAGGGGAAAGAGGCAGGTATGTCAGGAGCTTTCAGGAAGCAGACTGTCGAGACATGACAAGCACTCAGTCAATACTATCCATTACTGGAATCATATCTAATTTAACCCCCACAGTAGCTGGAACACGAAAGAATTCTTGTTACAGAAGCAACAGTAGCTTAGATCTCACTGTGCAGGGCAGGGCATCTATGGTCTCAAGGCCAGCCCATCTTCATAACAAACCTTAGAAAGCTCGGCCTGGATCTGCCTCTGCCCTCAGATTCACAGAATGCGTCATATCCTTCTTCCACACAAAAGACCATCCTGTATAACTGACAGCTACCCTGTATGTGCCCTTAGCCCTTTGATAATGTTTGAAGACTCTTGAAAAGGCTTGGAAATCTTGAGCCTTTAATTGTAGCCTCATTAATGTTCAGTTCACTAACTTTATCTGCTGCAGTAAACTTTGCGATCCCATAGACTACCATCCATGGAACACACTATTCTACTCAGTGCCCCGTCACTCACAGAACTGATGTTTGCTTTCAACATGGAACGAAAACCAAAACTGAAAATGTTTAGCAAGACAATGATGCAGCAGGCCTTCTGTTCATTACACTAACCCAGTAATCAACTGGATACTAATACCTTTGCTATATAGATTAACTAAATATTTGCTTAGTTAATTCATTCTGGGATTATCCGTGGGTTAGTACCAGTATTCCCAGAATCTATTTTGCAGGTCATTTTGTTTGTTGGTTAACCAAACATTTGCCTGGTTTTAGTGTTCTACTGTGGTTTCTGAGATGTAACGAGTAGATCTTTGGTTGTGCTTAGTATTTCAGCAAACGCTTATTTGAGCTTACCGTATTTCATGCATTCCAATCTAGTGCTTGAAAACACACTATTAGTGTCTCTTAATAGAGAGGTATGCAGGGGAGAATTTGTAGATTAAAAAATATGCTAGTATTGAACTGACCTGATTCTAGGTGTTTCTCAGGAAGGTCTTGCCTCTTGCAAGGTACCTTTGCCGAGCCTAAGACCTCTGAAGAACTTACCTCTAGCTTGGCATCCAGGTCTGCGTCAGAAGCAACTACATGTTCATCTTCCTTCTTCCCTGTGGCTTTGATAAAGGCCTGCTTTGTTTCCCAATATTTCTGTTGCATCTTATTGACAACTGATTTATCTTGAGCAAACCGGTCCTGTAACTCCCAGGAATAACTGTTAAGAACGTTCAAGGATTGAGATATTACACTACCAAGTAATTTTAGCAAGATATAATGTTCTAATGTACATTTACATTATTAATAAACATGCAAAGGCTCTTTATGGGGTTATTATGCCATGAAAAAAAATTAATGAATTCTAACTTACTCCACAGTTTTAAAAGCCAGAGTGAGAAAATTCTGAATCTTTTAAAGAATTTTATTGAATATTAAATTTGGAGTAGAAGCTGAGGGAACAGCCAACCAGTGACTGTCCCAACATGAGTCCCATCCCATGTGAGAGAGAGCCAATCCCAGACACTATACAGATACTCTGTATGCTTGTAGACAGGAGCCTGGCATAACTGTCTCATGAGAGGCTTCATCCAGCAGCACATGGAGACAGATTCAGAAATCCACAGCCAAACATCAGGCTGAGCCCAGGTGTCTTGTGGAAGAGTGTGGGACAGAACCGAGGAAGAGGCGTCAAGAAGACCTACAGCGTCAACTAACCTGGCCCACGGGGGCTCACAGAGACTGGGCCACCAACTAGGAAGCATGCAGGAGCTAGATCTAGGCCCCTACACATTTGTAGCAGATGTGCAGCTGGTCTTCATGTGAAGCAGGGACTGTCTTGGTCTCTGTTCCTTGCCATTAGATCTCCTTCCCCCTATCTAGACTGCCTGCTTGGGCTTCATTGGGAGAGGATGTGCCTGGGACTAGCTGCCCCAGGGTGGAGTGGTATTCAAGGGTGTCTCTCCCTTCTCTGAGGAGAAGAGGAAGGGGCAACAGAGGGAAGGACTTATAAGGGTGGAACTGAGAGGAGAGGAAGGAGAGGGTTGTGATCCAGATGTAAAATGAATAAAAAAAACCAAATTATTAGAAAAATTAATTCTGTTGCTAAAAATTATTCTACAAAAAATAAACCCCCAAAATGAATTTTTAAGAAAAATCAAGACATTGTATATCAACAAGAATGTATATGTATATCTTAGTTTGGACATACTCCTTCTGGGGGTGCAAAGAGTGATGTCTAGGAAGCCAGCTAACTAGCTCAGGCAGCCCAGTTAGTCAAAGATAAGGGCAGACAGCAGCACTCTCTCCACACCTCCATTATGCCGCAGTGGGGTGACAGCGGAAGAGCAGATAAGGGGCTGAAAAATAGCATGTCTAAAATCTGCTACAGAAGCATCTGAAACTGTCACACTCCAAGTCAAGGAGAAGAATGGTGGCTGGGTGGGGGAAGGGAAAGGTGGAGAAAGGCTAATCACGTCAGGAGGTTTCAGTTATGCTGAATGAGTACGTTCTGGAGATCTGCTACCCCTGGACTTGTAGTTAACAATACCGATTGTGCACTTTTCAAAACTTTCTTAAGAGTGTAGACTTACTATTAATTGTTCTTGGAACAACAGAGGCGAAAAAATTAAATTCTGCAATCTGTTACAGATCTCTGAGTGTTAAAAACTAAATTCTTCAGCATAAATGTTGAAAATATAGATAGGAAGCCATTCCTTAGAAAGACTGTAATAAAAAGCAAATAAAAATATGTAAAGAAGAATTAGAATCACAACTGAGAATGACGCCAGGTTCTATTAAAGTGATCAGAGTGCCCGAATACTGAGGTTTGCTTTTAGAGTTGCGGTTGCATCTCTCCTCTTTGCTGTCTGCATCCTACTGGGTTCACTTCCAGCTACAAAGGTCCACACAGGGTCCCTAAAAATCCTTCCTCCTCCCACCCTAGCCCATTACCACACTAGGTGTGTCAAACTGATGTTTCAAAGCAGGAGCTGCTTTATAATATTGTAGCAAAATGCCTGTATCTCAAACTTGATTTATACTTATTATTTGTAAGTTTGTCATGTTTCCTTATAATGTCAATTCATATGTTTGGATTTAAAAAGTCAGAAAAACCTGTCTGATTATGTCCTGAAGGAAACTTATCTTCAACGAGAGAGGTAGGATTATATGAGTGTGGTATGGTTTATTTCTTATCTTTCTTCATCAGCTCAGAGATTTATTTTGATTTCATATTAGAGAAAATAAGATGAAACATTTATACCAGTATGCAAAAGGTGACATTTCTACATAATATACACAATTAAAAGACTGGAAGGATCTAGCTCAAGTAGGAGATTATTTCAGGGAAATGAAATCCTAAAAAAATGGGCTATTGGATGGACTTTATATTGGATCTTTCCTCCTTCCTTCCTTCCTTCCTTCCTTCCCTCCTTCCTTCCTTCCTTTTTTCCTTTCTTTTTCTTTTCGCTCAATGATCATAAATCAACAGGAAAAAAGCTCCATTTGGAGCAGAAAAGATGAGGGTGCTGTAGAAATCTAGTAAACACCCGTCATTTAACAAATGGGAACCTCGGGTTTCAAAATGTTAAGGATCTTGCTCAAAGTCACCTAGAATGAAAAACGAGATCTTGCAATGTATCTTCAACAAACCACAAGGCTGAGCACTGAAAGGGCTTACCTACATCTTGGGACATTCCAGTTTCCAAATGGCTAACGACTGACTGTGCCAGGACATGGCAGTCACTGTAAGGGTGATGGACGGAGCCCAGTGAATGGACATAACACAGCAAGATGAAAGGACTATAATAAAACTATCTAGCAACCACTGGATGAATGTCCAATGAGAAGGCTCAAGGACATAAAATACCATAGCCATTTCTTAATTACTTTTTAAAAACTTAATTTAAAGGTTTTAAGTCTAATAGTATAGAGGACGTTGACCCTGGTATTTTTCTTGGTAAGAAGAGAAGAACTGAAAAATATATTTTATAAAGCTATTTTAACATATGAAAACAAAACTATTGTTTTTTTCATGACACAAATAAAAGAGAGTGAAATCTGACAGCATTCAAGTTGTTTGGTGAGTCACAGGTGTACCATGTTAAGACATACCAATTAAAGGACTTCTAAGAGGCTTACATGGTGCTTAGATGTCTTACGGGCACGTACACGAGAGCTAACATGAATACCATGTCCAACTGTGATTGACTTCTGAACGTTCACAGTGCTGAAGTAGTGTCTACAATTTAATGAAACTGACTAGTGCGTGATTGTATAACTATTCTTTAGCTGCCCTACATAACACTGCACTCTGCCTCCAACAGTGGAAGTCATAAACAAGATAGCAGCAAAAATGCATCAAGCCATTAGGTTATATGAAATGGTAGTAAAAAAAAAATTATTCTTAGCTTCCTAAGAGAAGGTTTATATCCAAATGGGTTTCTTAGAAAATACAAACGACATGACTATAATACTTTTCTTACTTGGTTTTTATTCCACATTTAGCAGGGATATTGAAACAAGCTATACTAACACTGGGTAGTAAGCAGCTGGTTATTTATAGCTAAAGTCACTTGATAGTTCCATTTCACCCTCATTTACTGAGCACAAACTATACAGTTTGCATTTAGCATCATCCAATGTAGAAAAAGGCAACAAATTCCTTACCATTTGTGTCCTGACATGTTTTCTTCTCTTTTCTACTGCTAATGATTTGAAAAGAGGCAGAGAGAAAGCATGACAGGATATGTTATATTAAACCTGAAATAAAAGAAACATATTGAACAGTTATAAACTACATTGCAACTGTACATTAATTTGAGAAACTAGTTTCAGTGTATCTCAGATCTAGGTGCAGTGATAGGGACCAAATACTATTCTACAATCATGTCAAGTATTGGTGTCAAAAATGGCTCAGCCGAACAACACTAAAGTGAATATCCCATGAATGAATGAACCTGAGGAAACGAACAGGCGGGATGATGGTTTTAAGAGCAGGTTTTGTAAGACTATATCAAATGTGTTGTCATTTATACAAAGCTTAAAATAATGAACTAATACCATGTATCATTGACATATGCCAATATCGTATATTTTTAAAGGTATGCTTCAAAGTCTTTAGTACTCATCTTTTTTTTTTTTTTAAATAAAACGTAAGAGTTGTTTGAAAAAGAACAACCACCACCAAATAAATGGGTCCAGCTGTCATGAGGCCAGAATTTGGAATATGGACTTGCACCAACAGTGCATGTTAAAATGTTAAAATCAAAATCAAAATTCTTAAACACACACATGCCCTGCTGTACACACACACACACACACACAAACACACACGCGCACACACACACGCGCACACACACACACACAAACAGAGGACATTGAGGATAAATTTTCTACTTGTACCATCTTGGTTCTGTAGATCTAACTCAGGTTGTTAGATGGGTAGCAAGAACTATAACCTGCCGAGCTTTCTTAGTGGTCCAGTCTTATTGTCCTCTTCTGATTAATTTTAAGTTAAGTTTATTTAAACTGATACATGAAACATGAAAGTTATACTTTCTAATGGAGTGCACATGCTGTTGTATAAGGAGGGTTTGAGAAGGATGCAGAGTGCTTTCAGTTGTGCATGGAACATCCTTGCTGCTTAAGGTACTTGGGGAGTGTTACCATCTTATACCTCTCTATTACACAGGAATCATTTCATACTCAAGTTCTTAAAGAGATTAATTAGCGCTGCGAAAACAAAAACAGACAAAAATTAAAAACCACCGTCTAAAGACCCAATGGGATAGAACTGGATCCTAAGAGGGTGGGTGTGGGTGATATATACATTAAGCCAACAATGTATTTTCCATTCTTTAGAACATGGCAGTTGCCTGTGTCTTTGTCCCACTTTACTTGATGACCTCATGGCCCTTTTTAGATGGGGCCCAGAGGCAAACCCCTCTGGCTGCTTAACAGTAGTTCAATTTCCCTGGGAGTTCCTGAGAAAGAAAGGGCCTCTGACCCAACATAAGATCTCTGGCTGCCAAGTATGCATTTAGTATGGGTGCTAACACTGTGGATGCCCTTCAGATCAACTGATACTATAATAAGGCTGCTGTGGTGGCCAGCACCCTTAAAATCATAGGAGGTTTTTATTTATTTTGAGTTGCTGTTACTTTTTTTTCCCTTTAGAAATGTTTTAAGAGTATGTGATTGAGTATTTAAATTCTTGTTATCAGGTATTGGAATAAGAAGGAAGAACAGACTTTTCCTAGTATCTAATATGACAGCAACCCATTGCTACCTCTTTCCTCTTCCTCATGGAGGGCATCCAGCTATTGAGACAAGTTGCCTCAGGAAGAACACTTAAGGTAAGTGCACTTTGTGGTCATTCTGTGTATTCACAGAATAGCTACACATTCAAACTCTCTTATGTACACACACACACACACACACACACACACACACACACACTCACTCCAAGGGCATATCCACTTAATACTCTCAACAAAAATTACTATAAAATGCTAAAAAGATGAAATCATTATATTCTTTCACTGAGTTTGGTTTACCATGCACTGTTAAGGGAATTAGTACTTTTTGATTTTTTTTTGTTATTAGAGTAAAACATTTTTCATCTCATTTTTGTGGTGTGTATTTGCAGGTGTGTGTGTATTAATGCGTATGCATGTTTGTGTGAACATCTTTTGTCGGGAGCTGTCCACCTTGTTTTATGAATCAGGATTTCTCACTGAGACCTGAGGATCACAAGAGAACCCCTAGTCTCTATCTCCCCAGAGCTGGGATTACAAACATATGCCTCCATTTCTGACATTTTATGTGGGTCCTGGGATCAAACTTACATCTTTGTGGGCTGAGATAACTCTTTTTCATGGTTTTTTTTCTTTTACATGTACATGACAGTATATTGCAGGACACTGCTACATAACAGATCTCTAAAATGTTTTTATCTTGCATGACTGAAACCTCATCCCCACTAAACTGGCAACTCATCATCAGCCCCTTTCTGCCCCTGGCAATCACCATTAAACTTTCTGATTGTGAGTTTGGTAACTTTAGATACCTTGTTATAGGTGTGACAGCGCAGTATTTGTGTTTTGTGATTGGCTTCTTTCACTTTACACAATGCCCTGTAGCGTGATAGAGTCCAATCTTCCCTCCCCTTCAAAATGGAGTAACAGTCCATTGCATGCACCGCTGACAGGTTGGTCCCCCACTTAGCTACTATAAATGCTGATGCAATGAACATATGTATCACATACCTCTCCTCAAGACTTTTCTATCGTATAAATATGATTTACAATCATAACTGGGATAGCTAACTCATACGGTGGTTTTTTGTTTTGTTTCTTTTTGAATCTTCTACAGTAGTTTCTACAGGTCCAGTGTCTGCACAGAAACCTACTCCAGCAGCACATCTGTCCCAAGCTTTCCACATCCCCGCCCTTCAGGACCACTTTCTCCACAGGCCACACTATTAAGCACTAGCTGACAGCTCCTGTGGTTTTAATTTGCTTTCCCCTGATTATCAGTGATGACAAGCATCTTTCTGTAGTTTTGCTGACAATTTGTTTCTTTTTGTTACAAGGTCCATTCAAACCTTTCTCCATGTCAAAATCCAACACTTTTGTTATCGTTCTCCGAACATTACAGCTCTATGGCTTGCAAGTGTTTTTCTTTTTTTTCCCTATTCCATAGATGGTCTTTGATTCTGCTTCTGTTGATTGATTGCTTTGCTGTGACATTTTTGATTGATTTTGATTGATTTTGACTATCTATCCATTTTAGTTCTTTATACCAACAACAAATATCACTGAGTGAACTGCCTCTACTATACAGACTCTCTGGATGTTTCCAGATTACACATCACATGGCAGTGTTCCCCAGTGGGGTTGCCAAGCTACTGCACTGAGCTGCTCTAGAGTGAACTCTAGATTCTGAGACTCCTCCCTGCTGAACTAGAACTTCTGAGAGAGGGTCTGGAGGCCCATACTTACAACAAAGTTTACATATTAATATGATTTCTAAGCATACTAAAGTCTAAGAACCATGGCTAAATGCAAGGAAAACCATTCAGGAAATGGGTCTTTCTTGAACCAATGTAGCAGGGAGCAATAAAATCACAGGAAAACAAATAGGTAAACCGTGCAGGTATATCTAAATATCTCATGATAAAACAGCTACAGTCAGAGTCTGCACCTCTTTCTACACATGTTCAGACACCACATACCCAAGACAACTAATGAGTGTCTTAGGATTTCTAGACCTAACCTATCCCATCTTGCTATATCATTATCTCAACTAACAGTACCATTTTCATTAGTTAAAAAAATCATTGTGGGGCTGATGATATGTCTCAGGAGGTACAAATGCTTGCTTGACAACCCGAGTCTGAGTCCCAGAACTGACACAAAGAATCAACTTTACAAAGTTGTCAGCTGGCCTCTATACACACCCATGCCTCTCTCCTGCTCTCTCATTCACCCACACCAATAACAATAATAATAATAGACAAAATAAAATTAAAACCATCATAAAGTTTCACCCTTTCATTTCTGCTCAATAGTTTAGCTAGGCAAACATTACTATGAAACCGTAATAACCACAAAAGAGGCATTGCCGTTGACATGAAATGGCTTGACATCTACATTTGCTCTGCCCAATGGAAACAAAAACCACTGTTAGCTACAATGTAGTTTAAAATGATCTGGTAGCCATAGTTAAAGAAGTCAAAAGTAATAGTGAAATTTAAATTTGTTATTTAACCTAACATCTCTAAAAATACCATTGGAAAAGGTAATCAATATAAAAAATTTCAGGATATAGTTCACATTCATAGTTTTGCACTAAGTCCAAGATATGCTGTATATTTTACCCACACATTAATTTTCAATTGAGGCTGGCCACATAAAATACTCAACAGCCTTCTGGGATTAGGGAGCACAGTATTAGAGAGTATACAATTTAGAGTAAAGACAGATATAAAAACGTACTTCGGAGAATCAGGAAATATTTGAATTTGAAGAGGCTCATAGGATAGGACCGAAAAGCTACACAAAGTTGTCAACAGACTTTGTTGTCAGTTGTCAGCATCAAGTTGATCACAGCCTTTAGGTGTCATGAAGACAAGGCACCAGTATCTCAATTGGCACACCTTGCCCTAAAGGATATCTGTGGTTTTCTCTCAAGGAAGGCAAAGCAGCTCACCAATGATGGTGGTGCTGCTGCTGATGGTGGTGGTGGTGGTGGTGAGGAAGAGGAGGAGGAGGAAGAAGAGGAGGAGGAAAAGGAAGAGGAGAAGTAGAGATCTTATTCAAATTCTCTAAGAGTTAATAATAAAGTGTAAGTTTTAACTGCAGTAAAAACAATCCTAGAAAGGTAGCAATGATATCCTAGGCAGTTGGTTCTTGCCCTAAGACAGAGGCAAAAGTGAGGAATGTCTTTCTGCTCAGAGGTTAGCACCTGCCACGTAGATGCTGCTAAGACAACTGACCCAACCCCCTTGGATTTTCTGAGGTGCACCTTTACAGGGTTGCAGTATGTTTGCCTCACTGCCCAAGAGACATGGAAGAGAGGAGCTGAGCTAGTGCGCTATATGGCTACTTAGCCAAGACCCGAAGAATTAGTGGTTATGGTCTGGCAAACAATATGCATGTGTATGAAGGGAAAGAAATAAACAAAATTTTCTGCAATAGAATTATATAGTGGTGTGTGTAACCAGCCATAAGCACCTGTGTAGTTTTAAAAATCTGTTTCTTTCCTAAGCCCAAACCTACTACATGTTCAGCAATCACTTTATAAAACTCAACCGTACCTAACTTTTCTTGAGTTAGTTAGAACCATTAGTTGCTTTCAAATGACCTGAATTAAGCCTCCTTTGAGTTACCTTCTCTGGTGTGTAACTTCGAATGAATGTCAGTCATAATACGGACATTATGGAATGAAGCCTCTTACCCCCTTTTTGAATTGAGGACACATGAGCCAGAAAAAAACTAAAGCTAGAGAAAGTTAACCAGCCTGGGTAGGCAATGCTGGTCCCTGGGCTTGTAAGCGTTAGAAAAGTATCAGGCGGTCTAGGTATCAAAGTAAAGTAGAACTGAGTGTCTGCAACTCCTTTGGTAGAGTATGTTTTCAATTCTTTTATCCTACACATGTATCTCTTGTCATTAGCCTGTACGTCAATAATGAATTTTATAAATTCTTGTAACCAGAAGTGTGTTTTAAGTATAAATATTAAAGCAGGTATTAAGAACAGTGAAAAATATGGAACAACTTCTTCAAGCATAATTAATTGCATTTCTGTTTTTAAAATCTTGGCTCATCAGCTGTCTTCACATGGTTGGGAAGGGGAGCGTGCCGTGGAGGATGGGAAGCTGAATTAACCTGCCATCTTTGCACAGGCTAAACAAACGATGATGGTTTTGACTAGATTTAGTGAGTGTTTTTCTCTCCCCCCCCCCCAAATCACAGGGCTACCCTTCAGATTTCCATAAGGTTACAACTACTCGAACATTTCAGTAGCTTCTATTTCTGGGTTTATGTTCCCTGAAATGTTGTTTTGACATTTCATAAATTCACAAGTAAATGTGAGGCAGGATCAGGCCTTAATTTTGTGAGTCAGAAAATCTTCCATGAGGAAAACAGACTTCTGACCTTATTCAAAGCTAAGAGATGGCTGAGTTTCTATTAACCTTTACAGATGCAAGTCACTGCTAAAGTAGTATTTCATGTTAATGAGGGTCTTAGTATATTTAAAAATAACCATTTTCTTCACATATTAAATTAACTCATTAGTATACAGGGCATAATTAACATTAATGATTCCACAAAACATTAAAACCAGCCTCCCCAAATAAATATATTTAATGCTTCCTAAAATGCTCCTGGATATCAGTAAAAGCTGGAACATCCATGACGACACCAAAAATGTGTGCCTCTCCAAATCTCGTCACCTATGTAGCTTTACTCACCATGGGTAAAAAGTAACCAGGCAAGCTGACACAAGGATTCCCTCTTTCACAGAAGTCTAGAGATAGGAAACAGCACATCTTCTGTTTTGAGATGAGGTAACTAGTTTCCAAAATTGGAGGTAACTCATCTAAGTTGATGTCCAAGGTCAGATTTACAAGAAGGAACACTGGAAAATGGTAAAAATAAACCAGAAAATTCAAACTGCTCACAACAGTCCTGCTCTATACAGGCCTCACCCCTCTTCCCTGCTGCAGCCCTGCTCTCAATGGATGACCCCAAGTAAATTCTCTATTACAGAAAACATAGCAGCCATACCAGGGGGCTGACATTTGCAGACAATAACCGTGAAGGAAATCTGTAAGTGTGAACCACTTAAGATGGCGTATCAGTCAACTGTGACACTAGAAACAGGAAAAGAGCAAGGAGTTGGCCTTTGCTGATAAAAATGTAATTGCTGAAGCAAAAAGGGAGAGGATTTGCAGTATAAATTATATCTGCCTTTGACTTTATCAGTTTATATGACTTTCAAATGCTAATTCAAGCATGACATACAGATTTTAATCTGTACTTATGGTGGTGTTTTGTCCAAAACATTAACCTGAGAAGGTGAAATGTCAAGGTGACAAATGAAGAACATTCTAGCAAGAAACACACATGTCCAAATAAACTTCTGTACAGAAACACACCTTTCAAATGTCAGCAAGGGGAATCGCTAAATGACTGAGTCAGATGTTATTCTTAGGTTGCATTTCAATTGAGACTCAAATATAAAACTTGGAAGGCTCTTGCATATGTTACTTTAAAACATGAAAACCAAGTCTAAATTTTTTAATGAAAAAATAATCAATGATAAGCTAATTGATCATGTAAGACTGTTCAATGTTGCAGCCACTGGCAACTAAACACTGGAAACACAGCTAGTCAGAATTCAGATGTGCAGTCTGTGTAAAACTCACAGGTTGTTTCAAAGACATAAGAAAACAAAACAAAACAAAACAAAAAGAGGCAAACACTGCAAAATATCTCATTAATGAATCTCTACTTTATGTTTATACAAATCATTTGTAGTTCACTTACATATCTATATGTATTTAAATTTTATAAAATTGTATTTTATACTGCCTTTGCCTTGATACAATAAATAAAACAAATATTAAATGGAATATACCATACACATTTAAACATATGGATAATTTATATTTAACTGCAGTCTATGTATGTGTTACATATTTTATATATCATGCTGAGATATTTTTATGTATTGAGTAATATAAATTAAGAGCTCATTTCATCTGCTTCTTTTAATCCTTTAAATCAAGAACACTTCATAACAACTAGCTTGCTTCAAATCCTATCTGTATGTCTACCATAGTGTTTTTATTGGACAGCCTTGGTCTAAGACATTAGTCAAATCAGCAAAGAGCTTAGGCCACTAATATTCCAATATTCCATTCTAAATACATGATGCCTTCAATCCATTTCCTTCCTAAAATTGGAGATTTTAGTTGATCACAGATAACATTAAAAACCACATACTCATATATGCCAACCTCAAATGGCTTAACCTACAAAATTATCATCTACCTCATTTTTCCTAACTTTTTCTGAAAGGCCCAGTATATGTTTATATAAGACTGCCTGATTCACGAAGATCTGTACAAGTTATAGAGCAGACAGGGCTACGGAAAGACCATCAAAAGTGAAAAGATACTTGGGAGGCCAAGGCAGGAAGATAGGTAGTTCAAGATCAGTCTGTGAGACTCTATCTCCAAATTAAAAACCGCAAAAGTGGGATGGGAAATGTAGTGTCTCGGTAAAGTGCTTGCCCAGCATACGAGAGGCTCCCAGGTTCAAGCTGTGTTTTTAAAAGTGTAAGAGGCATCCCTTTCTATACCTGATATTCTGTCTCTGTCTCTCTCTCTCTCTTTACATACCTACAAGTACGAATATAAAACAGATACAGGTTTACAGATGAAAATACACAGAGCTATATTCCATGAGGAAAACAGAGTGGTTAACATAGTGGAAAGAGCAAGACTGTGGCTACAGGGACCACAGTGATATAAAAGCCTTCGAAAGAGGTTAGGATATGTCTCTGACTGTAGGCTCTTGAAGCTGAGAATACAGAGGGTGTATAGATCATTTAGCTTAGCCTCCTGTTTTCACAGATAAGGGAACTGAGGCTCCTGGTTGAAGGAAATTTCCCAAGGCACAGAGTAAGCCTCTTTCATTAGACATAGACAGCTGAAGTAAACACACACCAGGATGTGGTTTATAAAATGTCAATGCTGTGCAGAGGGCCCTGTAAACAAGCCACCACAGCTCCTCTCTCTGGAAACAGCACATATTCCAGGACTTTCCTTGGTTAAATTGTGGCAACTAAACCTTGTCTGAGGTTACAGTGGCTTATGAGCAAGGAACAAAAATCTTGAGTCAGGAACAGAGAAAGAGAAAACAGTATTTGGGGGGCATCCCTATTAACTGGGCCATCTAGTTAACGTTATTTGAGAACCAATGCTTAATACCTATCCCAGTTTCTTTCTACTTTCTCAGTGAATACACTCCTGAGATTAAATAATACAGAAGCCCAAGGCTCATGCTGGTTGCTTGGACAGGAATCTGGAAGGGCAGGTCAGTGTGTGTATACTTGGTAGGGCTTGCCCAGTTATAATAACAAGGAAGTTGCATGAAGCCTTCAGGTCAGCAGGACAGAGGAGAGAAGCAGGAAACAGGAAGGAGGGATAGTCTGGCACCAACACATATATTTTACTGTGATGCAGCTCAGGGCAAGGCAGAGAGAGAGAGAGAGAGAGAGAGAGAGAGAGAGAGAGAGAGCGAGCGCACTGGATGAGAAGACTCCTGCCCTCAGGGAGCAGCAAGTGGAAAAAAGCTCCCCAGGGGAATGAGAGGCGGTCTCTGCTCCTGTACACAGGGAACTTGCACTGGACAGCTTCCGTTACAGTATCTGCTCTCTCTGTGTATTGCTCACTTCTATAAAACCATGTAGCACCATGTGGCCTTAATGACTCTGGTTCTCTATCTGCTCTCTAAGAGGCACAGTGAGCCCCAGCCCTCTCTGACCTTTGGTCACCTAGTATTCTTTCCATTTCAAATTAGTTCACATCCCTTGCTTTCAGCTCTCTGTTCATATTCAATTCCCTCCAACCACAATACCATTCCCTTCCTTCTATCCACTTCTTGGAGAACCACTGAAGGATTCCTAAGAAAACATCCCCGCTGCTAAACTGTCCTGGTAGCAATCTTCCTCTGTGCCCACATCTCAAAGTATCACTATGTCTATGCAAAGTCCCACCTTAGCTGTCTTACAACATATTTTACTTGCTCTATCAAGATGATTTCCTATATTTCCACCTTTAATCACCACCTACGTGCCAATGGCTTCCACAATTAAGCACCTCTCCTGCATATGAGGTTCACATCATCACCTCCATCTCTATCTCCCCACTCCTCCCTTCCATCCCCTTAAAGTGAGCTCTACTACCGAGCTGCATCCTTCCTCTCTGAGACTTCATACAGAAGTCCCATAAGCTGTCCCAATTCAGTAAATCTAAAACCCAATCTTCCCTCTTTCCATCTCCACCCGGTCTCTAAGATGGCCGCCAGCACTGCCTCCACCAGGTGGCTTAACTTGAGAAGCCGCCATCTCTCTCATTTTTAGCCTCCATGTTGTGTCCATTACTTCTTTGGCACGTCTTTTCCCTTTCTCTCCACACAGACAGGCCTCAGTCTAGAACCTCGGAGGCAGCACTATTCCTGTGTCTGCCCGCTCCATTCTCTTACACTATTTTCTGCATGATTTCTGTAAGATGCACATTTCATCTGCTGCTTGTTCTCCAACTCAAAACGAATTCATCACTGTCTCTTGATGATCTAGTGAAACTCTGAACCTCTTGGCAAAACCACAAGACTTCTTTTCCCCAGCTTGTGCTGCGCGGCACTAAGACCTGCTGTTCCTGGCCATTGAGGACAGCTAGAGCTTCCTGGAATACACTCTGACAGCTGCAAAGTCCTACCTGTGGGTCAGTTGACTAACTTACAACTTACGGTCCTAGGATCTCCTCAAATGCCACCTCCTCAAGGAATTTCCCTCAACTCAACACACGCCTTCCACTCCATTTCTTCAGGGATCTCCCCATCCTTGTACTCCCATTTAACTGACTCATGGTAGGAATACCCCTGTACTTCATTGTTCTTCTGCATGAGCTGGTTCCATTTGTATCTCCTGCTGGTCCCTTGAGAGCCAGAACCTTCACCTTCACCTTTGTTTCTCTATCACCAAGCACAGCACCAGGAAGCACTGGACAAAAGGTTATGTTGTCTGCAGTCACTAACCGAACACATTAGAAGTGAGAAGCATCTAATACAATGATTTCATCTTCAGGATATGATCAAGGAGAGGCCATTCCATTCCCATTTTGCAAGCAAAGAAATAAAACAAATTGTACAAATAATTAGAAAGTAATTTCCTTTTTGGCTGATAACTGGTAAGCTTAAGCCAGGTTTGGACTTCTGACTTCCTGTTTTTAACAACTCCACATTAGGCTAGGTTGAAATGAGGTTGGCTCATGAGGCTAAAGCATAGTCTGAGATAACCACTGGTTCAGGTGCTGTTGGTCTGAGGCCACTAGAGTGCAACAATACAAACAATACTTTCAAATGATGACAAACTCACTCACACACTATTAGGACTTCTACCAATAAGGAAAAGGGGCACTGCTTCTCAGGACTGGCAGACTGTTCTTTGGCTAAGGATGCCCACCCAGAAAACATCACATAGAAGGCTGGGTTTCTTCTCATATAGAGTCCAAACATTATTACGTTTCAAGCACTGTTAAGCATGTCCTAATCTGGGAACAGAGAAGTGAAAGGCAGGGACAATGACGAGAGTAAGCAGTGACATGAATGTTTAATGTGTATGCTACTGGGTTGCTCCTCCTGCTATGCTCACCATCCAGAACTCGAGGACCTTTCTGCTCTTCAGTTGACACTGTCATAACAATTAGTATTATTTGTACGGTCAATAATTCTTTGGTTTCCACTCCACAGCACTCTACTGCATTTAGTTGTTGTTGTTATTTTTGCTTTCAATCACTCTGTTTGTAATTTCATGTATTTTGGCTAATTACATTCTAAAATCGACACCTGCAAGGCCCTCTATTTCTATCACCTTTTAAATACCAAGCTTCTATTCCCTACTGATGCCTCCAACACTTCTGCAACTACGCAGCACATAACTGAAACTGATTGTGAGTTTACACTGATAAGCATATTTAACCTTCCAAGTTCATACATTATCTTCCTTTCCAAGTTTCTGTGGCTACTCCAAGTTATATACTCACAAGTAGAGATTCAGAGCCAGGAGCCACAAACATGAGAACAGGCAGCATTTCTCTTTCAGGTTTGAGTTACCTCATTCAGTATACCATTTTCTAGTGCCATCTGCTTACCTAAAACCTTCATGATCTCATTTTCCTATACAGCTTAATAAAATCCAACTGTGTTCATGGACCACGTTTTCACGATCTATTCATCAGCTGAAGGAAATTTAGGTTGTTTCCATTTTCTAGCTACTGTGATTAGAGCAGCTATGGTCATATCTGAGCACATGTCTATTCGGTAGGATGCTTAGGTCTCTGGGCATGTGCCAAGGAGTAGTAAATCTGGGCCATACAGTACATTTATTTTTAGACTTCTGAGAATTCTTCTCACTGATTTTCTGAGTGCCTGCACCAGTTTACGATCCACCAACAGTAAATAAGGGTCTTCTTTTCCCCACATCCTAGTCGGTATTTACTGTCAATGGTATTCTTGATCTTAGCCATTCTAATGGAGGTAAGACGGAATATCAAAGTAGTTTTAAGATGTGTGACCCCAAGAATGTACATTCTTTTGAGATCTTTCTTAAGCTTTTTTTTTTAGTTCTTCTTTTAGAACTCTATATATTATATATGAATTGCTTCTTTGACTATTTTGAATTCTTTATATATTCTGGATATTAATTCTCTATTAAATGAAAAGCTGGAAAAGATTCCCTCCTACTTCATGGATATGAAACCTAGAGAAGAGCCCACAACCAGCACTTTTCTATGCCAGTATAATTCCTAACTTCTTGCTAAATACTTATCCTTATTCCTACGGACAAATGTAGCTCTTAAACCTAATCAAGAAAGCTTCTTTTTGCCACAGATGGAGACCATTACAGAAACTTCCAGCTTATCAAAGTGCTGAGAACAACTTGCTGTGGGATGTTCAGCCCCAAATGACAAATCTGTAACACAACACTTTACACCTGAGGTTCAGGAAACACCATGGGGGATGGGGTGGAAAGGTTTTACGAGCCAGAGGACCAGGATGTCTCCTACAAAATTATGTCTTTTATGATTTATTACAGGGAGCCACATCCATGAAATCTCAACAATATGGTGGAAGCCTAAACAAGACATAAACAATGACAACATCAGGTGACAAGCCAGTGTGGATAGGGGATATCTTACATGACCCTGCTCCTAGATGAAGAGTTATAGGCAATTAATGCGAGAGAGAGAGAGAGAGAGAGAGAGAGAGAGAGAAAGAGAGAAACTGGCTGACTTAGTTTTCCTCAGTCCCCTGGTTGCTATCAAATATCACGTGGTCATCTCTAAATGCATACAAGCAACACTAAATGGCTTCAGTAATATATATATATATATATATATATATATATATATATATATATATTGTGTGTGTGTGTTTATATATGTTCACATGTGTGTGTGTGTGTGTGTGTGTGTGTGTGTGTGTGTGTACCATCATAACTTAAAAGAAAATCAGAGTATGTCAGGATGTGGGAGGAGTTTTGATAGGAGTTAGACAGGGAGTAAGTATGATCAAAATACATTGTATGAATTTTGATTTCTCAAAGCATTAGTACAAATATCTCATTAAAGAAAGTCAACTTAGAGGAATAAAGAGCATGGCAGAGCAGGACTTCTCACCTCATGGGATCCAGGAAGCAGACAGAGTGAGGGACCAGAAAAGAGGCAAGACCTGATACGTGTGCAATCTTGAAAGGTATGTCCCCATTGGATCACCTCTTCCATTCAGACCCTTCCACTACTGCCTTCAGATTATGAGTCCATTGATCAACTAATCCATGGATAAGGTTAGAGCTCTCATGATCCTATCTGTTCCCTAAACCCCATCTTTGAACACTACATTGGTCTTCAGCATGTGACCCTTTGGGGAGAGATTTCTTCACAGGCTCCAACCCTGCTGGAACTGAAATTCACAGCCCGTGAGGTCTCTGTACTCTTCCTCAGTTCTAGATGTGGTTGTGGAATGAAACACAATGGCCCGAGAACTAAGAAAAGTTAGAAATAAAAGGTTTCACCTCTACCATCTGTGGGGTGTGAGATCATATTAGGCAGATTCTGGATGAGCAGGGTAATTAGGCTCATAAACTGTAATCTATCCTCTTCCTTTGGTCACACATCTCTGTACCTGATAATAGTGAGACATCAGTGAGCACTGGCCAGCCCTATTGTTTCTGCCTATCTTTAAGCTTCCAGCTGCCAGGATCGCTCAGCACAGTGGGGACATACATGTTCCCTGGTTCGGATGATCTATCAGCTTCCCCACCCCTTCCTGTGGGTTTCTGTAACACAGAGTTCATACTCAACATGAGTTTACTCTACAAGATCTCGTAACAGTTGTCACACAGACCCTCCCACTGATAAAGCTGTTCTCTCCTGAAGAAAACAACATACTTATATCTTCAGATACACTGAAAATGG
The DNA here is from genome assembly GCA_030674055.1 of Rhabdomys pumilio. Classification (NCBI taxonomy): domain Eukaryota; kingdom Metazoa; phylum Chordata; class Mammalia; order Rodentia; family Muridae; genus Rhabdomys; species Rhabdomys pumilio. Next base: position 19,069,988 of record JANHMN010000016.1, read on the forward strand.
TTACATTGAAGATTTTCTACTGGGGAACAAGATTTAATGCACCTTTCATAAGTTTAGATACAGAAATAAAGATGCTAGGCACCACAGCAGTTGGACTGACACTTGGGTCTACCAGATGGAGGAAAGGCTATAAAATCATAGGCAATTCCCAGCCAGTATGGTTAGCTTTCAGCAGAGGATCAAGGGTCAGTGATCTAATCTCAGGTTCTTCCACTTCTTCCATGTAGTAGAACTCTGTAGTTTAACTGCTATGTTTTCTTAAGATTCATTTTTAACAACATTGAACCATTTTCCTAAGTAATAAGAAATGATATTATAAAATAACAGCTCCTGCAATCTAAACACATGAATGGGCTAACACCAAACATGTTTGAGAGACTAGAGATCACAAACTTGCTTTGTAATCTCTACAAAGATGGTTTACAAATAAAAGCTGATAGAATTTCTATGGCGGTTCCCTGCGAGGTTCTATGAGCACCTGACCAATATAAATGCAAATATTCACAGCCAACCATGGGACTGAGCCCAGGGACCCCAATGGAAGAGCTAGGGGAAGGACTGAAGGAGCTGAAGGGGATTGCAACCCCATAGGAAGAACAGTATCAGCTAACTGGACCACCCAGAGCTCGCAGGAAGAAACCACCAACCAAAGAGTATACATGGGGAGAGCCAGATACATATGTAGCAGAGGATGGCCTTATCTGACATCAATTCTAGAGGAGGGAGGCTTGATGCCTCAGCATAGGGGGATGCTAGAGCAGTAAGGCATGAGTGGGTGAGTGGTTGGAGGAGCACCCTCACAGAGGCAAAGGTCGGGGGGTGGGGGAGAGGATGGGGAGTTTGTGGGAGTTTGTGGAGGGGTAACCTGGAAGGGGAATATCTTTGAAATGTAAAGGAATAAAATGATTACTAAAAATAAACAAATACATACAAATAAAAGCTGAGACCTAAAAGAAAAACAGAAATAATTTGGATTTGGCAGTGAGATGGCTGGGGCAGTCAAAGGCACTTGTGGTACAAGGCTGGCAACCTGAATTGAACACCGAAACACCAAGGCCACAAAGTTATTCTCTGACCTGCACATGTGGGGCATGCAAGTATGTTCACACATCATGCACAGACACATACGTACATATTTGTTTGTGTGTGTGTCTGTGTCTGTGTGTGTGTGTGTGTGTGTGTGTGTTGAACAAAGGGTGAGACACATTTTGGAGCGTGAATTTGGTAATCATGTCCTACTTTATTCCTTAACTTCTGAGTGGTCGAGATGTCAGATTTAAACTAGAGGACCATTAAAGCCAATTTGAGAGACTGCCGAAATAAACACTCACTCATACATGCAGTAAGTTATCCCTTAAAGGACCACAATGATCAGCAAATACCCCATGTGACTTCATTCATAACCATTTTCAAACCAGTTGGTGATGTCTTTTCCAGGCCCGTTCAGGTTGATGGATAAACCCTTCCTTATGCTATATTCAATGCTATCTAAAAATGGAGATTATAGTCTCCTTTCTAATCTTAATGCCTCCCCCCAAAGAAACCCCCCAAACGCCATTTGCCAACATTTGGCAAATGGGTATTTGCCATACATATGGGTATGGTGTGTTAATGGCCCCCAAGAGAAGTCGAGAGGTTTTGGGACTCTATGAATCAAAAGATAGTGTGAAGGTTAACGGGAGCCGCTTGTGAGGAAAGACTGGCATAACAGGATATTACTTTCAAAGGAAACAGGGGCTGCATCAACCCTGGAGCAGGAAAGGCGGAGTCAGCAGCGCAGCACCCAAAGAAACCCCGCGTGGCAGGGTTTGCAAGAACGTGGCATGCTCAGTGACTCTTCCTAGCCCGCGGGGACCAACCACAGGCCTGCTGGCACCAGTCATTACAAAAAGAGGTACCCATCGGCTCTTAGCCGTCCCTGCCAAAGACCAGCATAAAAGAACAGCAAAAGTAATCGTCAGATACCGCTGCAGGTGAACTTGTCAACAAGTCAGCTCTAGACACAAATCCCAATCCACAGGGGACCTGGGAGAGGGTGAATGGGTAGGCCAGCACCAGGTCAGAAAAAAGGAGGCCGGACGCCGGTCGGGAAGCGGCTTGGGTGTGGGCGCAGGTGCTCTCCGGTTTCCATCCCGTTCCCTGGGGGCTGACGCACGCTCCTAGGGCGCGCGCATCCTCCACTCCAGGCCCGAGGGAGGATCTGCGGGAGGGAAGGGGGATGATGCTCCTCGGCACCCGGATTGGGTGTGTGTGTGTGTTGGGGGGGGGTTGTGGATGAGGTGACCCGCCTGGAACCCGCAGCCCGCAAAGGGCAATAGAGGCGGCCTTGGCTTGGCACCCCCGACCGCCCCGGCAGCCGGGCGTCTCCCGCTGCAGCATGCAGCCCGCCCGGCTCGCCCCCGCCCCGGCCCCGGAGGGCAGGTACCTCAGAGCCCCGGCCCCCAGGAGCCTCCCGGCGGAGATCCGAGCGTCCCTCCAGCTCCCTGCGCCGACGTCAGCGTCAGCACTGGCGAGGGAAGGGGCGGGGAGCGCAGGAAGCGGTCCTTCCTGCAGCGGCCGCCGCCAGCCGGAATGGCAGCGCGGAGCCTGTGCGCGCCGCAGCGCAGCGCCACGGCCCGAGCGGGCGCCCTCCCCTCTGCCAGAACCCGCCGCTCCCTGCCTGCGGGGACAGCGACGAGCAGCTGCTCTTCATCTGAAGGACCCAGGGATCCCAGTGGGGGAGGGCGGTGGTCTCACCTTGTTTGGGGCGGATCAGGGATGAGAGGAGTGAGTGTCCCTTTCTCTACTCCCTGGGGTCTTCCCGTGACCCTCATCTCTAGGGTATCCAGCGTTTGGACCTGCTGCCAGAGATGACCCCACCCCTGCTCTCTGGCAGGTGTTCCACGTGTCCATAGCGTTCGCGTCACAATGACCCGTCTACAGGTGGCTGACGCAAAGAACACCCCAGAGTTCTTTCCTCGTAGAGTTCTTTCCTCGTATGGTGTAAAGGGTACGTGCTCCTTTTATAGAGTTTGGTGGCTTGAATAGACAGGAGATTTCGTGAGGTCATGGCCAAAGCAGTCAGAGGTTTGCATCTGGAATCCAAATTTGGCCTTTAAAGACTAAAGGCTGTGTTAAGAAAACAGCTGGATATGTATGTACACACCTGTTTTTCATATCCATACGCCATATCCATCACTTATACTTCTTTTAGACACCGCGTTTCATCTCTTCTTATCCTTTGTCAACAAAACAAAAACAAACAAACAAACAAACAAAAAAACAAAACAAAAACCAAACCCCAATTTCTGGAGTATCTTGCATATCACAGGAAAGGAATATCAAATAATGCTTTCTAATGCTGTCTATACTGATAGAGACACCAGGCTCATCCTTCCTTTGATATCTATAGATAAGTTTGTTGAATGATCGCTGCTAGGAACAGCTCAGTAGGTGGAAAGAAAAAAAATTACCGAGTAATGATGCAAACAAGCCAGAAATCCACAGTGTCGGTTGTTTCCTGATCAAGGATTGATACTGTATCAGTCCTTCATGCTGAATCTTTAAGTGGCCCGATATAGTGGGTAGAATTAACCCCGTTCTAAGGGTGAAGATAATGCTCAGAGTTCCCTACGGAAGACTGGTGGATCTGATAGCATTGCCATGGTTCAATGGTGAAGAGACAGGGTTGAACCTTGGGTTGTCTGAACCAAGAGACCTTACCTAACCTCAGGAGAGAGTGGTGACTTACTGGTCACAGGTCTACTCCTGTCAACTTGATGCCCAAACATCAGTTTTAACAATAACGTTCCATCCCTGGCCCTTGAAGGTTCATGTTAATCTCATAATGGAAAATACATTTAGTCATCTTTAAGAGTTGCCAAGTCTTAAGGATCCCAACATTGTTTCAAAGTCTTCTTCTGAGACATGGGGAAACGTTTTTAACTCTGAGCTCCGAAAAGATTAAAAACAAAATAAGCCACATACTCCCAATACACCAAGGCACAGAAGAAGCATTCCCATTCTGAAAGGAGCAGATGGAGACATAGTAAGGATGCTACTGAAGCAAGACCAACATGCTGAGCAGTTCCATGGGCTTGTGGGAGCATCACCCTGGACTCAACACACTTGGGAAGCCCCGCCTCTCCCAGTCTGCTACCAGAAGCACATGTAGCTTCTCTCCCATGGCTCTTTATACTTTCCTTTGTGGATACCTCCCTACCCCCAAATCCTGGCATCTCATCCAGCATGAATTCTCCATGGCAACTTAGACTTTGCTTTCACAGATGCACACGATGGTCTCTCAAAGGCCCCTTGCAAGGACTCCAGTGCTGCACCGTATTGCCTGGTCTCAAAGACTTCTTGGAACCTTCATATAAGCTTCCATGACTTCATAACTCATATTATTTATACTTGCAAAACTAGCACCATGTGGTTGACGTTCCGAAGACCGACCCACTGACAGCTCAGGATACGTACAACTTGTACTTAGCCCTTTTCGGAAGAGGCTGAGCCTGTGGCTAGTTCTCTAGTTTTTTGAGAACGGAACCTGTTCAGTGGTACTCTTAGTTCAATGAATTTGAATTTCAAATGAATTTGCAGTTTAGAAGTTACAGCTTTCTGTGGGTTGGGTTCTATCCTCAGGGTACCCTTCCTACTGTCCCAGTGAGGAGGCTGAAGTTTCTCTTCAATGACTCCAGTCTCTTTTGTTATTTGAACCCACTTTGTTGACATCTTTAAACTCCCCTACACTCCTTTCCTGGCCAAACAGCCAATATTTCTTATTTCTCTGCTCTCTCACAGTAGAGCTAAGAGTAGTGAGCGCTAACCACAACACAGTCTGGAAACCATATTGTCTTGAAACTTCCTCTGCCAAACATCTGAGTCCAGTACTTTTGATTTCAGCCTCACTCAAGATTTCAGGATGCAGAAGGGAGTTATAATCTTTGCCATGTTATGTAATGCATGGCCTCTATCTCAGTTCCTGGTAAAGTCCTGTTGCATTTTGAAAGTTCTTGGTACCGGGCTTGGGCTTCTGCTATCCACATTTCCCATTGCCTTTAGCCTCTGTTTACAGACCTTGGGCTTCTCTGGCCTGCAGCTCCAAACTCTTTCACATTTGTCTGCAAACCAGCTCCAAAGACATATAACCACATGGTCAGCTCAGTGACAGCAATGGCCCTAACCCTTAGCACCACTTTCCTGTATTAGTTATTTTTCTTATTATATGATGGAGCATAGTAGCAGCAATATGAGTTGGCTTATCATATTGTCAGCTTTTAAAATAGAACAGGACTCTAGTGGGAACAGAAATAGAGGCCACTTATATTATAATCTGGCAAAACTTATGACTATCTTCTGTGTCCTTAAATTCTCTCACAGAGAGATGAATGCTGGTGCTTAACTCATGTATTCCTTCGGTTCCCCCCCCCCCTTTGGGACTGCAGCTAATGAGATGGATTACATCACCACATTCAGAGTACACCCAGACGCATGCCTTCCTGGAGATTCTGGGTGCAGTTAAATTGCCAGCAAAGACTAATTGCCACTACTAACTTTGAAGTAGTCTTCACTAAGGCATCAGTGTTATCCTTCTCTAGTCTGCCATCCTTAGCAAGATGATATCATGCAAAGGCCAATCCATCCAGAGATGTGAAGAAGTTAGAACCCCGCACTCCCCAGCCCCCAACTGCCAGTGGGAAGGAAAATATTACAGCCATTTGATAAAATAGTCTGGCACTTCTCAAACTATTAAATACAGAGCAGTTCCATCTCTGGATCTGTCCTATAGACATACGAAAACATGTCTGTGTAGAAGCTTACACATGTGTCTATAACTTCAAAATAAAAGATAAAAACAATTCAACTGTCTACCAGCAAACAGAAGAATGATATACACACAATAAATATTTCTTTGTCCACAAAGTACCAAAGCACACAATATAACTTAAAAGAATTTGAGAGCTTTCAAAGTGAAAAAAGTCAGTTATTATAGGTCACAGATGATATTTTCCCATCCATTAGAGACAAAAGTTTATTAGTGATAATTTAGGATGGATCGTGAGGAAGAGCCAAAGGATATGGTTTTTCTTTTTATCATTTTTTGAATTGGTAACAGTTTTCTAACATTGACAAGTGACAATTATTTCACATATTTGTAAATTTGTGACTATGTTAAAAATTGGTATTTCTGAATTATATCTCAATAAGGTTGTATAAAAAGCAAAATGATGGTTTTTGTAGTTTTATTCACACACACACACACACACACACACACACACACCTGAATCATACTCACACACACACAGCATCACTTCATAATGCACTCCTCTGTTGAAAGTGAACAAACTGTCCTGTGATGTCTGAAAGAGACTGTCACCCATATGTGTTCACCTGTGCCCAAGTGTCTGAAATAATCACTCAGAGTGAATTATTTATGAAGAAATTTCTAGGCCAAAAGCTTTGGGTTATAGCTAGCTCATAACTCCTTATCTTGTTTATTTTATTCTAAGGTTGGTTATCTCTTCTCAGTTTCATGCGACTGTCTTCTCAGAGTCTGAGGGCAAATCCCCTGTGTGTGACTATTTCCCAGAATCATATCTCTCTCTTTAGGATGTCCCACCTTCTAATCCTGCCTCAGCTCATTGGCCGTAGACTTTTTATTGACAGTGATGCTTCCACACAGGGCACAAGAGATTCTGTCTAAACCCATAGGCTTGTATGTTTGCAAGCTTAGTCCCCAGTTGATGGAATATTTAGAGAGGATTATGAGGTGTAGCCTTGTTGGAGTACATTTGGCCTGGCTGGAGGATGTGTGTCACTTAGGGTGGACTTTGGGCTTCATATCTGAAACTGTAAGCAAGACCCAAATCCTTTTATAAGAGTTGCATTGGGCTTCCAATCACTTCCCCACACGAGCCAGATTAGTGGTCTGGCTGATACTTGCCCAAACGCTGCAGCCAGCATGCTTCCCAGGAGGTCCTCAGTGACCAAGGACACAAGAGAGAATTTCAACTAAATACCCACACCACCTGGGATACCCACACAGCCCAGCAGATGCAGGGCCAACCCCTCACACTCTACTCCTCCCAAGCTCTACCTCCCTTCCTTCCCACTTACCCACCCTGGGTCAGATCAGTAGCCTGAAACCTGCCCAAACTCTACAGCCTGCTAGCATTCCAGGAGGTCTGCAGTAACCAGGGACACAGGAGCCCCTTTATAACTAGAGACACAAGAGGTCCACACTAACCAGAGACAACACTGCCTGCCTCCAAGGAGACCAGCTCTAATTCAGGTTACAGAGCTCTACCTGCCTCCAAGGAGCCCAGTTTTAGCCAGAAACACCAGAGAGAAACAAATGGCCAGAGGGATTTGAGATCATAAGAGACAGAACCCAAGGCAATCTGGCACCAGCAGAACCCAGTTCTCCCACCACAGCAAGCCCTGGCTACACTAACAAGTATGGAAAGCAAGATAAAAACCTAAAATCCCATCTCATGAAGATGACAAAGTCTTTTAAGGAAGATATAAAGAACTCCCTTAATGAAATACAAGAAAACACAGGCAAACATGTAGAAGCCCTTAAAGAAGAAACAAATAAATCGCTTACAGGAAATACAGGAAAATACAGTCAAACAGGTGAAAGAATAGAACAAAATGGTCCAAAAACTAAGAATGGAAATAGAAATAATAAAGAAACAACACAGAGGGAAATGACCCTGAAGATGGACAACTTAGAAAAGAGATCAGAAGCTACAAATGCAAGTATCACCAACAGAATACAAGAGATAGAAGAGAGAATCTCAGGCATAGAAGACACCATAGAAAATATTAACATGTCAGTCAAAGAAAATACAAAGTTTAAAAAGCTCCCAAACCAACATATCCATAAAATTCAGGACACAATGAAAAGATGAAGCCTAAAAATAATAGGAATAGAAGAGAATGAGGAATCCCAGCTCAAAGGGCCAGAAAACATCTTCAACAAAATCATAAAAGAAAACTTCCCTAACCTAAAGAAAGAGATGGCCATAACTGTACAAGAAGCCTAGAGAACACCAAACAGATTGAACCAGAAAAGAAAAATCCTCTTATCACATAATAATCAAAACACTAAATGCATAAAACAAAGAAAGTATTAAAAGCTGTAAGGGGAAAAGGCCAAGTAACATATAAAGGCAGACCTATCAGTATTGCACCAGATTTCTTAACAGAGACTTGAAAAGCCAGAAGATCCTGAACGGATGTCATTTAGATCCTAAGAAAACACAAATGCCAGCCCAGGATACTATACTCAGCAAAACTCTCAATCATCATAGATGGAGAGAAAACAATATATTCTTTGATAAAATCAAATTTATACCATATAATTTTACTAATCCAGTCCCACAGAGGATACTGGAATGTAATCTCCAACACAAGGAGGTAACTACACCCAAGAAAACACAAGAAACTAACAACAAACTCAAAAGAGTTTGAATATAAACTCAAACCAAATGGATTTAACAGATATCTACAGAGCGTTTCACCCCCAAACAAGAATATACTTTCTCAGCACCTCATGGGATCTTCTCCAAAACTGACCATATAATCAGACATAAACCAAGCCTCAACAGATACAAGAAGATTGAGATAATCCCATTTGGTCTGAGCCCAGAGCTGGTCCTATACTATAGTGCTCCATACCCAAATATTGGCAGGAGAAAGCTGGTCTCCCAGGAATGCTGGCACACCTAGAAGCACAGGTATGCCACACATAATACCACATCCAGCAACAAAAATAACAGGAACTACCAATCGTCTGTCTTTAATATCTCTCAACATCAATGAGCTCAATTCCCCAATAAAAAAAAATAGGCTAACAGACTGGATACTTATACAGAATCCAGCACTTTGCTGCTTACAAAAAACACACCTCAGAGACAAAGACAGACACTACCTCAGAGTGAAAGGCTGGAAAAAGTTTTCCAAACAAATGGTCCCAAGAAACAAGCTGGAGTAGCCATTCTAATATCCAACAAAATAAACTTTCAAGGAAAAGTTATGAAGTGAGAAGGGGAGGGACACTTCACACTTATCAAAGGAAAAATCCACCAAGAGAAAGTCTCAATCCTGAACATCTATGCCCCAAATACAAGGGTACCCACATTCACAAAAGAAACTTTACCAAAGTTCAAAACATATATTGAACCTCACACAACAACAGTGGGAGACTTCAATATCCCTCCCACTCTTACCAGTGAACACGTCATTGAAACAGAAACTAAACAGAGACACAGTGAAACTAACAGAAGTTATGAACCAAATGGATTTAACAGATCGTTTTTAACAGAACGTTTCACCCTCAAACAAGAATATACTTTCTCAGCACCTCAAGGAATCTTCTCCAAAATTGATCATATAACCAAACATAAAACAAGCCTCAACAGATACAAGAAGATTGAGATAATTCCATGCAGTCCACGCAGTCGAAGCCTGGAGCTGATCCTGTGCCACAGAGCTCCATACCCAAATACTGCCAGGAGAGAGCTGGTCTCCCAGAAGTGCTGGCACATCTGTAAGCACAGATATGACCACCATGTCTGCATCGAGAGACCTGCCTGGAGACCTCAGAACACAGGAACCAAAAAGCAGCCTGGGACAGGATTCTTCAGGTTTCCATCTGCACGCTGGAATTGACCCTGTGCCACAGCTCTCCTTACCCAAATTTCTCCCGGAGAGAACTGTTCTCCCAGGAGTGCTAACACACAGGCTTATAGGAAAGACAAGTCACAGTCAGAGACAGCAAGATCAGCTAACACCAGAGATATCCCAATGGCTAGAGGCAAGGGCAAGAACATAAGCAACAGAAACCAAGGTTATTTGGCATCATCAGAACCCAATTCTCCCACCACAGTGAGCCCTGGACACCCCAACACACCAGAAAAGCAAGAATCTGATTTAAAGTCAAATCTCATGATGATGATAGAGGACTTTAAGAAGGACATAAATAACTCCCTTAAAGAAATACAGGGGAACACAGGTAAATAAGTAGAAGCCCTTAAAGAGAAAACACAAAAGTCCTTAAAGAATTACAGGAAAACACAACCAAACAGGTGAAGGAATTGAACAAAACTATCTAGAACATAAAAATGGAAACAGAATCAATAAAGAAATCACAAAGGGAGACAACTCTGGAAATAGAAAAAACCTAGGAAAGAGATCAGGAGTCATAGATGCAAGTATTACCAACAGAATACAAGTGATAGAAGAGAGAATCTTAGGTGCAGAAGACACCATAGAAAACATTGACACAACCGTCAAAGAAAATGCAAAATGCAAAAAGCTCCTAACCCAAAACATCCAGGAAATCCAGGACACAATGAGAAGACCAAATCTAAAGATAATAGGTATAGATGAGAGCGAAGAGTCCCAACTTAAAGGGCCAGTAAATATTATACTTCAACAAAATTATAGAAAATTTCCCTAACCTAAAGAAAGAGATGCCCATGAACACACAAGAAGCCTACAGAACTCCAAATAGACTGGACCGGAAAAGAAATTCCTCCCATTTCACAGTAGTCAAAACACCAAATGCACAATACAAAGAAAGAATATTAAAAGCTGTAATGGAAAAAGGTCAAGTTACATATAAAGATAGACCTATTATAATTACACCAGACTTCTCACCAGAGACTATGAAAGGCAGAAGATCCTGAGCAGATGTCATACAGACCCTAACAGAACACAAATGCCAGCCCAGGCTACTATACCCAGCAAAACTCTCAATTACCTACAAGATGGAGAAACCAAGATATTCCATGACAAAACCAAATTAACACAATATCCTTCCACAAATCCAGCCCTATGAAGGATAACAAAAAACTCCAATAAAAGGAGGGAAACTACCCCCTAGAGAAAACAAGAAAGTAATCTTCCAACAAACCCAAAAGAAGGTAGCCACACAAACATAACTCTACCTCTAATAGCAAAAATAACAGGAAGCAACAATCACTTTTCATTAATATCTCTTAACATCAATAGACTCAATTCCCCAATAAAAAGACATATACTTTTTTTCCATAGACAAGACTGGATATGTAAACAGGACCCAACATTTTGAATATAGGAAATGCACCTCACTGACAAAGACAGACACTACCTCAGAATAAAAGGCTGGAAAACAATTTTCCAAGCAAATGGTCCCAACAAACAAGCTGGAGTAGCCATTCTAATATCGAATAAAATCGACTTTCAACCATAAGTTATCAAGAAAGATAAGGATGTACACTTCATACTCATCAAAGGAAAAATCAACCAAGATGACATCTCAGTTCTGAACATCTATGCTCCAAATGCAAAGGCACTCACATTCATAAAAAGAAACTTTACTAAAGCTCAAAGCACACATTGTACCTCACACAATAATAGTGGGAGACTTCAACACCCAACTCTCAGCAATGGACAGATCATGGAAACAGAAACTAAATAGAGACACAATGAAACTAAGAGAAGTTATAAACCAAATGGATTTAGCAAATATTTATAGAACATTTCCTCCAAAAACAAAAGAATATACCTTCTTCTTAGCACCTTATGGCACCTTCTCCAAAACTGACCATATAATTGGTCACAAAACTGTCCTCAACTGGTACAAGTAGATTGAAATAATCCCATGCATCCTATCAGATCACCACAGACTAAGGCTAGTCTTCAATAACAACAAAAACAACAGAAAGCCCACATACACATGGAAGTTGAACAACACCCTACTCAGTGATAACTTGGTCAAGGAAGAAATGAGGAAGGAAATTAAAAGCTTAGAATTTAATGAAAATGAAGGCACAACATACCCAAATTTATGAGACATAATGAAAGCAGTGCTAAGAGGAAAACTCATAACTCTGAGTGCCTCCAAAAGGAAACTGGAGAGAGCATACACTAGCAGCTTAACAGCACACCTGAAAGCTCTAGAACAAAAAGAAACAAATAAACCTAAGAGAAGTAGATGGTAGGAAATAATCAAACTCAGGGCTGAAATCAACCAAGTAGAAACAAAAAGAACTATACAAAGAATCAACAAAACCAGGAGCTGATTCTTTGAAAAAAATCTTTCTTTGTTTCTTTCTTTCTTTCTTTCTTTCTTTCTTTCTTTCTTTCTTTCTTTCTTTCTTTGTTTCTTTCTTCCTTTCCTTTGTTCCTTCTTTTCTTTCCTTTGGTCCTTCCTTCCTTTTTTCTTTCCTTTGTTTTTCTTTCTTCCCTTTGTTCTTTCTTTCTTTCTTTTGTTTTTTCTTTCTTTACTATCAAATATGCTCTAACAGGTGTCAAACTGAAATAGAAAACTTCAGTTGAGAAAATGTTTCCATCAGATTGTCTAATAGGCAAAAGATCATTGAGTATTTTCTTAACTGACGATTTACTATTGCAAGTGCCATCCCTGAACAGCTGGAATAAGAAATTCGTCTGCACAACATAGTAATTCTATTCCTTCATGACCTCTTCTTCAGTGACTGCCTCTATGTTCATGTTGATTTCCTGTCCTGACTACCATTCACAATGTACTCTAAGATATAAGATGAAATAAACTCTTTTCTCTCCAAAAAAGAAAAAAAATGATAGAAGAAAAAAAATAATTCCATGCATTCTATCAGATTGTTTTAGACTAAGGCTAGACTTCAATAACAACAAAAACAATAGAAAACCCACATATTCATGGAAACTGAATAACTTTCTGCTCAATTAGAACTTCTTCAGGGAAGAAATAAAGAAAAAAAAATCAAAGACTTCATAGAATTCAATAAAAATGAAGACACATCATTGTTGTGGATTGCTGTCTATTTTATTCTACCCCCTCCAAAAAAAATGGCTGTATGCAGGTGAGGTCAGGTGAAATCCTAGTTAGTCAGATAAGGCTAGAGCTTGTGATTGGGCAGTGGAAGAGAAGACAGAGCTGAAAGTGTGGGCAGAGTGGGGGAAGGAGAGGGAGAGAGAGACAGGGAGAGGAGAACAGGGATGGAGAGAAGATGGAGGAAGAAGATGAATCACAACCACAAATGGCTTGAAAGAGTCACAAGTAGCTATGGATATCATAGAAAAACAATAGAATAATGTAGGGTATATCTGCCCCCTCTAGGTGTACAGCTTGTATTTATATCAACTGACTTTCGAGTTCTTTGTGTAGGCATTTTGAGGATTGAAGATTTGCTGTTATAAATCTAGGTGACAAATTACAAGCCTCTGGAATTTTCATTTTACAGGGCTAGGGGATTAAAGCCAGCAGGTCACATGGAAGATACTAGAAGTTTGGCAACAGCAAACCATGGGAACCTGGGAAGACTGCTACATGGGGGAATACCCATGGGGGTGGGAGACCACCATTGCCAGTGTGTACCAGGACATAGCATAGAATTGTTTATTTTTAAAATCACATGCTACACGTCATACCCAAACTAACTAAAGGGCACAGAGACAGCATCCAAATCAACAAAATCAGAAATGAAGAGGGAGACATAACAATAGAAATTGAGGAAATTAAAAAAAAAAAAACAACATCAGATGCTACTATAAAAGCCTATACTCTACTAAATTGGAAAAGGTGATGAAATGGTTGACTTTCTAGATAGATACCAGGTACCAAGAAGTTAAATCTAGATCAGGTAAACTAAACAGTCTCATGACCCCTAAGGGAACAGAAATAGTCATCAAAAAATCTTCAAAGAAATTTTTTTTTTCAAAGACATTTTTTCAAGAAAAGCCTGGGGCCAGATGGTTTTAGTGCAGAATTCTGCTAGACCTTCAAAGAAGAGCTGATACCAATGCTCCTCAAACTTTCACAAAACAGAAGCAGAAGCAACTCTACCTAACTCATTCTATGAAGTAATAGTTACTCTGATACCTAAACCCCACAAAGACCCAACAAAGAAAGAGAACTTCAGACCAATCTCACTTATGAAAATTGATATAAAAATACTCAATAAAAATCTTGCAAACTGAATCTAAGAACACATCAAAATGATCATTCACCATGATCAAGTAGGCTTCATTCCAGGGATGCAAGGATGGTTCAATATATGAAAAATCTGTTAATCTAATCCACTATATAAGCAAACTCAAAGGGAAAAAAATCACATAATCATCTCATTAGATACTGAAAAAACTCTTCAACAAGATGAAACACCCCTTCATTTTAAAAGTCCTGGAAAGATCAGGAACTCATGGCACATACCTAAACATAATAAAAGCAATATATAGCAAATCAACAGCTAACATCAAATTAAATGGAGAGAAACTAGAAGCAATCTCATTAAAATCAGGGACAAGATAACGTTGCCGACTCCCTATCTATTTAATATAGTCCTCAAAGTTCTAGCTGGAGCAAGTAGACAACAGAAGGGGAAACAAATTGGAAAGGAAAAAAAATCAAAGTATCACTATTTCCAGATGATATGATACATAAATGACCCCCAAAATTCCACCAGAGAACTTGTACAGCTGATAAACAACTTCAACAAAGTTGCAAGATATAAAATTAACTCAAACAAATCAATAGCCTTCCTTTGTAAAAATAATAAACTGGCTGAGAAAGAAAATAGGGAAACAATACCCTTCACAACAGCCACAAATAATATAAAATATCTTGGTATAACTCTTACCAAGCAAGTGAAAGATCTGTATGAGAAGTTCAAATCCCTGAAAAACAAAATCAAGGAAGACCTCAGAAGATGGAAAAATCCCCCATTGTCATGAATTGGTAAGATTAACATAGTGAAAATGGCCATCTTAGCAAAAGCAATCTACAGATTCAGTGCAATTCCCATCAAAATTCCAACACAATTCTTTTCAGTCATGGAAAGAACAATTCTCAACTTCATATGAAAAAAACAAAAAAACCCAGGATAGTGAAAACAATTCTTAACAACAACAACAACAACAAAAAAAAAAACTTCTGGGGGAAAATCACCATCCCTGACCTCAAACTGCACTACAAAGCAATAGTGATTAAAACCACATGGTATTGGTATAGAGGCAGACACGGTGATCAATGAAATAGAATCAAAGACCCAGAAGTAGATCCATACACCTATAGACATTAAATCTTTGACAAAGAAGCCAAAAGCATACAGTGGAGAAAAGACTGCATTTTCTAACTGGCAGTTTGTATATAGGAAAATGAAAATAGATCCATACTTATCACCTTCCACAAAGCTAAAGTCCAAACAGATCAAGGACCTCAGCATAAAGCCAGATACACTGAATCTAATAGAAGAGGAAGTGGGAAAGAGCCTCAAACTCATTGGCACAGGGGGCAATTTCCTGAAGAATTCACCAATGGCTCAGGCTCTAAGATCAACAATTGATAAATGGGACCTCATGAAACTGAAAAGCTTCTATAAAGACAGAAGCTTTGTCAGTACTACAAATCGGCAACCTAGAGACTGGGAAAAAAACTTCACTAATCCTACATCAGACAGAGAGTTAATATCCAAAATATATAAAGAAATCCAGAAACTAACCTCCAAAAACTAAATAACCAAATTAAAAAATGAGGTACAGACCTGAAAAGAGAATTCACAACAGACGATTCTTGAATGGCCGAGAAGCACTTTAAGAAATGTGCAAAGTCTTTAGCCATCAGAGAAATGCAAATCGAAATGACCCTATGTCATACCAATCAGAATGGCTAAGATTAAAAAGTCAAGTGACTGTACATGGCGGCAAGGATGTAGAGAAAGAAGAACACTCCTCCATTGTTGGTGGGATTGCACACTGCTACAACTACACTGGAAATTAATTTGGTGGTTCCTCAGAAAATTGGAAATAGTTCTACCTGAATACTCCGATATAGCACTCTTGAGCATATACCCTCCAAAAAAGCTCCACCATGTTCATAGCAGCCTTATTTGTAATAGCCAGAAGCTGGAAAACAACCCAAATGTCCCCCAACTGAAGAATAAATACAGAAAATGTGGTTCATTTACACAACAGAATACTATCCAGCTATTAAAAACGAGGACATCATGAATTTTTGCAGGCAAATGGATGGAACTAGAAAATAACATCCTGAGTGAGGTAACCCAGACCCAAAAGTACATTAGTTTTATGTACTCACTGATAAGTGAATACTAGTCAAAAAGGTTCAGAATTCGGAGAGTACAACCTATGGACCTTAGGAAGTGTAGCAAGTAGCAATGCCCAAGTGAGGAGGCTTCAATCCCACGTAGAAGGGATAAGGAAATAGTCATGGGAGGCAGAGGGGGGGAAGGGCCTGGCTGAGAGAGGGAAGGGGAAGGTGGAAAGAACAGGATCAGATATGGCGGCAGAGGGGACAGGAGAGAAGCCCAGAGGGCCAAGAGAATGAATGGAAATAAGCAGCCTCAGGGAGTTGGAGGTGGGGAGACCCTCTAGAAAGTACCAAAGATCTGAGGGGTGAGACACTCTCAGGACTCACTGGGGGTGACCTTAGCCAAAATGCCCAACAGTGGGGAGAGGGAACTACTAGTAGATAGACATGGCATCAAGGGAAGGGACAGGATTACTAACCCAGAGTCAAAATTCCTGACTCAGAATTGTTCCTGTTTAAACACAAAAATGGAGAAGAGATTGAAGGAATGACCAGCCCAACTTGGGATCCATCCATCCCATGGGAGGACATCAAGGCCTGACACTACTGTGCTATGATGTGTTTACAGAAGGGAGCCTGGCATAGCCCTTCCAGCAGCTGACTGAGTCAAAAGCAGAGACTTAAATCCAACCTTTGGGCAGAAGTAAAGGGCCCCTATGGTTGAATTAGAGGAATGATTGAAGAAGTTAAAAGGAGAGTAACCTCACAGAAAGACAAACAGTCTCAACTAAACCAGACCCCAGGGAGCTCCCAGAGACTGAGGCTCCAACCAGGAGCAAACACTGACTGGTCCAAGGCCCCTGGTACATATGTAGCAGAGGTCTGCCTGGTCTGGCCTCAGCGGGAGAGGATGCACTTAATCCTCAAGAGACTTAAGGTCCCAGGGAAGGGTAGGCTTCGTGTGTGTGTGTGTGTGTGTGTGTGTGTGTGTGTGTGTGTGTGTGTGTGTGTGTGTGTGTGTGAGAGAGAGAGAGAGAGAGAGAGAGAGAGAGAGAGAGAGAGAGAGAGCTTGCCTCTCAGAGGCAAGCGGAAGGAGGAATGGGATGAGGAATTGTGGGAGTGGGGACTGAAGGGGAGCAATGACTAAAATGTAAATAAGTAAAATAATTAAAAAAGAGTTACATTTGTTATGGAGTATCTTCATAGCAATAAAACATTGAGACAAATCCTTTCAAATAAAGTATCTACTCAGGTAATGGCACAATTATGATCCGGGGCTAATAAGCAACATGATGTTTTTCCGTATGGAGATAAAAGCAAGTAGCCACTTCCCCACCCTGATCTTCATAAAGGAAATCAAGGAATTATAGCACCAAGCTCCCAGATTTCTACTTTAATTCTTAAAGAGAACACTAACTAACATCTGAGACATTTTGAGGGAGTGGTTTGCTTACAAAAGTAGTTTGTACACAGGCTGAGGACATAGTTCAGTTGGTAAAGTGGTTACCCACGAGGATCCAAATCTCATCTCCAGTGCCCAAGTGAAAAGGGCGTGGAGGTCTGTGTTTGTGACCTCAATGGTGAGAGAATAGAGACAGGTGGATTCCAAGGTCTCTTGGACCTAGCCTAGTTAGTGAGTCCCAGAACAGCGAGATGTCCTATCTTAAGAAATAAGGTGGACATGGCCTGATTGATGACACCTGAGTTTGACCTCTGGCCTCTAGAGACATGGACATACACATGTACACATAGCATTCCTGCCCGCCCCTCACACACACACACACAATTGTTATACAGAAAATCAGTTTTTCAGGAGGAAAGCTTCATAATCTCTTTTCTTTGAGTCAACTGGTTTTTGTCAACTTCCAATGCATATACAACCTCCTGATTCCTGCCCCCTCACCTCTCTTATTTCCCCCACATTCCCACATCTCCCCCACAAGTCACTTTCTCACACTCATGTTTCAACTTCAACATGCTGGACTTTTTACTGACTCATCTCATAAATATCAACACACATATCTATATTATTATTTTATGTATTATACCATCTGTTTTAAGGAATTGCTACATAATTTAATAGTTTAATTCGCATCACCCTCAACCATTTTCGAAGAACGCATTTTCTAGTGGAAAATGAACAGTGAGTGCCCCACTAAGTAGACAGTTGTAGTTTCATATGTCCAAGGCCCAAATTACTAATAACTAAAAATCACTTGGTTGATTAAAATTAAGCAAAATATAATAATAAAGCTTGGAAAATGATATTTTAAAAAATATCATTAAAACATTTTTTTTCTGATTCTTACTGGCATTGCAAACTTAAATAAGGGTTAAAGTTTATTAGAAAAATCATTCAGCCTCCTTCCCAACTCTACACTACTTTTAAAGAAACTGTATACATTCAAGAATGTGAACTAAGCATCTTAGCCCATTTTGGTTTAATTTCGGTGGCGATTTGAGTTCCACACGTAGCAGAACAATGCTTTTGTTACGTTCTCTGCAGGGCTGCTGAGATCTTTAAGCAAATTTGTGCGTGCATATGAAAATAGAACACATGTTTAATTAGCATTAACTTTCGTTAATTAAAATGAAGCTCCCTTTCATTTCAAAATGAAGACTACTGGTGAAGAGAAGAGGCTTATTTACATGGAGAGAAAGGTAATTATTTTCATTACAGAACCCACTTAGATTTCTGCACAAATAATGGGGCTCTCTGCTTTTCCATCCTAGTTACGATTCATTAGAATTTCTGCAAGGAAAATGCTAGAGGTGTCATCAAAATAGGATCTGTTCTTCACTGCAGGTGGAGACTTTTGTTTGTCATGCCCTATGGGGCATAGCTTTGCTTCTCACTAGGAGCTGTACCAAGCTGGGCACACTGAGTCCAGAGTTCACAGTTGTGTCTTGGCTTGGTAGACAGAAGGCTAATAACCTCTCAAAGGACCACACTTTCCAGTAAAACAAAACAAACAAAAACAGCACTTAGCTGAAAGATTAGGATGGAAGTCTCTAGGTCTTTGGGATCTCTTTTTCCATTTATGCAGGATGAGTTTACAAGAGCCACTCAGATCTCTGGCACAGATTATACATGCAGCACAGCTAAAGAATAGGCTGAATATTTTATTTAATCAGGGACTTGAAGCTGCCCTGGGCCTGTGGTCCCTATTTTCTAACTCTTAATCTAATATGCTTTCTCCCATCTAGTTTTAACTAAGTAACAAGATTGCTTTTGGGAGGGACTTAATAAATTCTCCAATCTTCATCCTCTCCTTTATCTACATTAATATGTTTAAGCTGAGCACATTATTTCTCAGTTAAAAACTGTCATTTTTAGATTCCCTTACAACATGGTGTGGCCACCATGTGACCTCATCTAGCTTGTAGGATATGATTAGAAAAGAGAAAGAGAGAGGTAGGGGGAGGGGGAGAGGGAGAGGGAGAGGGAGAGAGAGGGAGAGAGAGAGAAATAAGGGGAAGAAAGTATCATGTAGTCAGCAACACTTCTTTGTGGGAAGAAACTTCTTAAGGTTGAACTATTCCACAGTCCTCCAAGGGAAGTGATTGCATCGGGGGAAGTGATGCAATCTCTTGTGGGCGGGGCCTAGTGGAAGGAAGTTGGATCAGAGGGTTGTATCCTTGAAAGGAATACCACTGCTTCTGTCTTTGCTTCTCAGTCCCTGTAAAGTGATCAAATTTGCTCTCGCACATTCTTTCCCTTGTGTACTCGGCTTCTCCATAGAACCCAGAGTTACAGAGATAAGTGAGCACAGACTGAAACCGAAACAAAAGAGATTTTTTCATCCTTACATATTCTTTATCTGTTTTCTTTTGTCCCAGCAACAGAACGATAACACACATTTGATATAGTTTAAGCCAGTCTATGTTTTAAAGCAGTTCAAACTCTACAGTAGTGATTTTCCCTATCAATGAGCTGATCATTACCTGGCTTAGAAGGGAGCTCTGCAGACCCTTCAGCTCTCTGTATGCTACTCTCTCTTCACTAGTCTCCTGCCTTTTTGAAATCCCACACTCCCGGATCCACATTCTACTCAGGCAGATTGCTGGGCTCTTCTCCCATCATGCCCTGAAAACTTTCTAAATATAGAGACTTGATTTAAGGCTCCTATGTAATGCTTACCTCACTCATCTAAGGAGCTCTGCTCTCCTTTACCTAATGACCAACATTTTGAGTAACATGGAGTCTATTTTAATTACTTCAGACCAGATTTACTTTATTTTGATCTCCATGAATGAGTTCTGATCATATTTTTAAAACTACGTACTGTATGTACCACTACTATGTTACTTTCACTATGTCTGTGACTTAGTACCAGATACGAAGCAACTTAAGGTGACAAAGCTTCATTTTGGTTCAGAAAAGGAGGGAGCAGTCATGACTGTGCAGCCTGGGCCGTGTTGACAGTAGAGGGTGCTACTTATTCCCTGATGCTGGGACCTGAATGCAAAGAGAGAGCACAGAGCCCAGCTGGACTGTCAACCCAAGACTTGCCCCACAACAATCCACCGTAAACTAGGTTTCACATTCTGAAGATCTCTTAAGTTCCCCCAGACAATACCACTAGCTGAGGGGTTAAGTGTTTCAATATATGAGTCTAAGTGTGGACCTTCCACATTTGAACCTTAGAAGCACTATCTGGCTCTGGAACATTATTTTGATATAAAAAAATGACTGTTTATATCATGAACACCCCACCTAAAGAATGAGAAAATACCAGGAACAGATTCATAAAAGAAGAAATTGAAAATTTAAAATATCAAAAATGACTAAACCATCTACAAATAATGTTTGAAAAAACCTGTGAAATGGACAGACATGAAAATTTGTTTTTGATTTTTAGACAGGGTTTCTCTGTGTAGCCCTGGCTATCCTGGCACTCACTATATAGACCAGGCTGACCTTGAACTCAGAGAGCTGCCTGCTTCTGCCTCTCAAGTACTGGGACTAAAGGCGTGTGTCACAGTTGCCGAGCTCAGACATGAAAACTACGGTGCATGGGGTTGGTAAAAGTTTGGGAAACTGGCATGTCATATTTTCATAAACTGAGGACTGAAGCAAAGAGTTTTACATGTTTTAATAGAAAGCAACCAGGCAATATACTAAAATGTTAATTGTGCATATCTGTTGACTGACATGTCTACTTAGACTATTTTTCCTGAATAAATAGCACATAAATAGTGTGAATGTTTGAGGATAAATAACCAAAGTCTGAAAGTAGTCCATCTAAGAGGAGGTTGGATTAACTAAATTATGGAATTATGTTATGTTAAGACGTTATAACTATTAATGAGATTAAGACATTTTCCTTTTAAAAAGGTGATATCACCACTTGTACAACACTATTAAAAATATGATTCTGTTATATAAGTATTTCACACGTGATACTAAAATCTTATAATCATATACATTTAAAATGTTAATTAAGGCTCTTTGGCAAGTTTTGGAAGGGAGGGAATGTTACATTTTCATATATACTCTGTGGAAATCTTTGACATTTTTTAGTTATGGAATAAAAATAGTTTGTAATTGGTAAAAAAGAATGTTTTAAAGATTGACACCAGCCAACAAATATGAAGTACTCATATTTGATTGGGAAATATGATCTTCAAAATTCTTCACTGAGTGCTGTTCAGTACTTTTAAGGACTGGAATAGCATTAGTCAGTCTAGTGCAGAGTGTCCAATGCCAAAAGTCCATGGTGTCCTCCCTCCCTGCAGCTGCAGGAGGAATGTGAGTTGCTTAGTGTGAACCTTGAACACTCCCTGTTGGAGACACCTTTACACTGGCTCAAATTCTTCCTGCTTTCCCACTACTTTCAAGTGACCTTGTTCCTTGTCTGCAATCTTTTGAGGGTATGGGAGATTTGGGTGGAAAATCTACAAGCAATCACAGGAATCTCATTACCTCTTTGGTGGGCTGAAAATTTCCAGAAAGGAACACACAAGGAAGACCCATAAATTGGCCTTTTTCCTTCCATATTCTTTTATTTTTATTCTTTTATTGTTTTGAGATTATAATATAATACGTTACCCCATTTCCCTTCCCCTTCCAAACTCTCCCTTACACCCTTCCTTATTCTGTTTCCCTTTCATGCCTCTTTTTTCTCATGCCTCACTAATCATTGCTATGTACATAAATGTGTATGTACATATTTTTCATATAAAGCTAGAGTTTAAAACACATTGCCAGAGTTTAAGATATCACTAGGTAGTTGTTTTAGTGTTCATTCAAGAAGAAGCTTATCTCCTCTCAGACTTATGTAGGACTGAGCAATCTTTTCCTTCCTATGCTTCTTTGTTATCTTGGCAAGACTGAAAAGGTCAAAATTATGTTGAATTCTGTTGGGGTGTGGCACGCACATGGGTGTGGGTCCTGTTGGGCTGAGTTGTGGGTACCACATGTCTGCAGCCCCAAAGGGCTGGGGCCATGGCTCAGGGAGGCAGAGATGTGAGAATTTGACTAAGTTCACTTCATGCCTGTGCTGGGTGGACATCAGGTTGTGAGAAGCTGAAGGTCTCCACTCTGAGGTGAAGAGAACACAGTCTGGGGTCCCCAGGGGCCGGAGCTCTTGAGTTGGGGATCTTTGGGCCAAGGTGGCCGGGAACTGACTGGTCTCAGACCCTTGGGCTCTCCGGCACTGCTGAGAGGCTGTGGAAGGACTGAGATGGGGGGCTTATGGGCTGGATCTACCTGCAGCTGAAGGGGCGAAAGGGGAGAAGATGAGCTCCTGCAGAGTCCCACAGGGAATGAGACTCTTGGGGTGATAGTGAATGGGTTAGAAATTTTCAAAAACTCCTAAACAGGCTGAGCAGAACCAAGCATACAGGTCAGCTTGGTCGTGAGCTCTGTGTTTCAGGAACTTGGCTGACCACAAAATAGATGGTTGATTATGAATAGGCTCTTTGAGAATAGCCTATACAAAATGCTCCCCATGACTGTTCCTTGGACCTTGTCACAAACTGAATAATGAGCTGGGACTTTCCACAGGCAACCTCCAATAACCCTCCTTCACTCCCCCTGGGATGTGGTTCCCCCCTCCCAGGTTGTGGTTTTTTTCCTTGTGGTTTTTGCCTTTAAATTTTCTCTGCCTCCAAAGCCCAGTGGGTCAGACCCCACTGCCCCTGCGTGGGTCATGGGTCTTGACCTCAGCATGCTAATCGAAATATACCTTTTGCTGATTGCATCAAGTTCGGTATCTTGTGAGTTATTGGGTGACCGAGAATTCCTGAGGCTTGGGTGAGGTCCTCCCTTCATGGGGGTCTTACAATAGCAACTCGCTTGGCTGGGTCATGATTGGCTTGGCTAGCTAGCTTGAGTTGGTGGGTAGAGAGGTTGTCAGCAGGAGGTTAGATGGTGGCTCAGTAGTTGAAGACCTTCTCAACGGTTCCCCACAGCGGGGCCCCAAAGAGGAGAGGTAGTCTATGGTCTTAAAATGTTTATTGTCATGGCAGAAAATGGATGACACTATACCCTTTATTCTCAGGGTGGGCCTGAGGTTAAATACCTTTTACAAGAAGGAGGGTCTGGGAAGGAATGCTTAATTGTCTATGCCCTCTGGCCTTTAGTTATCTCATGAATATGGAGATGTCTAGAGGCTCTGTGGCCTGTGTCATGCCCTCTACCTGTGCTACAAGCTCTTGCAGACCTTGTGACCGTTTGCCACAAGCCTCTCTTTGGGAGGGGCTGTAGAGGGCTATGACTATGTGAAAGGAACCTGGGGGACCAGGAGTAAGGCCAAACTCCTACTGTCCCTGAGGGTCTCCAGGGTTCAAAGCCAGCTCAACCAGGTACCCAGCTGCCTTTCACAGCCCACTGCCCCACAGAATTCCTTTTTCATAGTTTACTTCATGTTTCCAATTGGTTGCTGTATTAGTTACTTGTTTCACTGCCTCAACACAATATCTAATATAGGATGCAAGGAAGGAGGCTTTCTTGTTTCATAGTTTAAGGATATAAACCATTATGGCAAGGATACAATGGAGACAGAGACTTGAAGCAGCTAGTTCCATTGCACTAAAAACTATCACAACTTCACCCTTGTTGACTTGATACTGGAACACATTACTTTTAAACCATACCCTTTCAACTCTGACCCCATAGGGTTTTCAGCTTTGCTCATATTCAAGATATGAGTCTAACTTCAAAAGTCCTATAGTACTTAACAATTCCAACACTACTTAAAATTCTGAAGAACAAGTCTTAGCTGAGACTGCAGACAATTTTTTAACTGTGATTACTTATAAAATCAATGACTCATTACATACTTCCAATATAGGATGTTACAGAATAAACATTACCATTCCAAAAGAGAAGAATGAGGCCATAACAAATAATGATCAGATAAAAGTAAGATCAAAACACTGCAGGGCAAAAACCAAATATTACAACTCTAGGTGTGGCCTTTGGGGCTCATGATGGAATCATCTGGCCTACAAAGGGCATAGGAGGTTCTGCTGCCTGTAGCAAACACAGCCTTTCCCTTAATCAGGTACCACTCGAAGCACACAGCTCTCTTCAGCATAGTTCATGATCATATAGTGTCTCTAGCATGCTCAACTCTGTGGATTTACATTTCACCTGAAGAATTTCATTCAGTGGCATCTCATGGCTTCCTTACAGGGACTCAGTTCCTGATACACAGTTACTGACCTCATCAGCTCCCTGTGAGCATGGTCCTAAACTCCACAATCCACTGAATCTTTCACTGTTTATGTCTGCAAAATTTTTACTATGTGGGCAACACTGCTAACTTCTCCTGCCAACTTCAGATGGAGCCTAACCTCTGGCTACTGACCCAAGGGAAACACCTCCATCATCAGCTGTCTTCAAGAGGCAAATTCAGTTTAAGTTCTTGTCTTTCAAATGAATTTATACTTTTACAAATCAGAGCCTCTAATAGGCGGGGTCTGGCCATCAATGTACATTGCCCATTTTCCCAGTGCAGAGTAAGTTTCCCTTTAACACTTACAGTCTCAGTCAGAAGAGTGTATGTGCAGCTTGCACAAGGCCCTGGGTCAAGCCCTAGCACTGCATAAGCTGGACATGGTGGCACATACCTATGATCACTGAAGAAGTGTAGACAGGTGAGTTAAGAATTCAAGGTTATGTTTGACTACATAGAGAGTTTAAGACTAGCCCGGGTACATGTAACCTTGTCTCAAAACAACAAAACTAAAGTCCTCTAGTCCTTATAATGAGTTCTGTAATAATTCATCTAAGGAAATTACAATTGTCTTTATATTGCTGAGCTCTTCTGTGCATTTCCCCTCCATTTTTTCACTATCTTTCCCTCTGAACTATTTCTTGTTTGTTTGTTTTGTTTTTTTTAATATTGGATATTTTATTTATTTACATTACAGATGTAATCCCATTTTCCCTCCCTAGAATCCCCTATCCCACCCCCTCCTCCTTTATGCTTGTATACCATTTTAATTACATGCACATATTAAGATCAGTTATAGCAATATAATAAATGCAAATAGTCAAGGAACAAGCAAGACAATAAACACAAACAGTCAAAGAACAAGCAATGTATTAAACCCAATTACCCAAACACTCCCATGATCACTGTTTCTAAGGGCTTATCAGGATGACCAAAGTATCTGAGCCTACTTCCATGTCCTAGCCCAAGGTCATTTTCATGTCTGAAGCCTACTTCCTTGTCCTAGCCTAAAATTTAGATTCCTGTCTGAAATTACTTCTTTGTTCTAACCTAATATTTAGATTCCTATTTAAAATTACTTCTTTGTTCTAGCCTAATGTCTGATTGCTGCCTGAAGCCTACTTCCTTGTCCTTGTCCTATGTCATATTCCTGCCAAGCAGACCATTTCCTTATCTGGACTGTTTGTTACCTAGAATTTAAAAACTTCATTGCACCCAAGATAAAATGTATTTTGAGTCATATTATGATGAATTGTGGTGGGATGGGGGCAGGGTATGGGAATTAGAAGACAGAGGCAATATCTTAGAGTTATTCAAGAATGAAGTTAATTACATATTATTTTGATTGGCTTCAGTCCCAACTTTAAAGTTTGCCAAAGCTTACATCAAAACCAACAACCTAATCAAGACATTCCAACCTTTATCAGTCCCCTTAGTTGGTTTATGGGCCTTGCAACACTGACTTCTGCTTGTCTCCTTTTGCTCATTGTCCCCCACAGTCACCCTCCTTCCTCATGACTCAGCCACACAGACTGATTGACATCTCTAATTGCCAAGGCTAGTTTTCCTTGCAAATGTCTTTCAATTTCTAGAGACCTCCAGAAACTTCTAACCCACACCTTAATATCATGCTTTGGCAGCTTTTCATGTTTCTTCCAGATTCTTATTGGAGTTCTCAGAGTGCTTACCAAAGCTATAGTAAATGAAAACTTTCAAAATTCGAAAATAAGAACAAAGAGATATTAAGCCAGACTTTGCTCCAGTGCTTAAAAAATTTCAGGAAAGAAGTTTATATATGCACTCCAGTCATTTAGGGCAAGGACTCTTCATCTGTGCCCTCTAACATATCCACTACAGTGTTTTGGATTTTGACGCTTAATACAAGTTTGATTCAAAAGCTTGTTGTCAATTAATGAAGGAAGTTTTACATTTAACAATGCTCTTTGAAGGCAGATTATAAAGTGAATTCTCTTGCCTTTGTTTTGATAAAGTCTGCATTAATTCTTCACAGTGTTTCATACCAGACTTCCATGCTCCAGTCACAGTATTTATATGGTCTGATGCTATTTTTAAGATGAGCATACAAGGTATTAGATGTCATGAGGGCATTTTTGAACAATGAATGTTTCAGTAGATTTCCCTTTCTCCCCGTTCCTCTTATAGATGCCCTGCGAACGCTACTTTCTCCTTGTAACTGATCTTTGCTCTCTTCTTTCTTGTCCTACATAATCTGACATTCTTTACAAATGCTTCTGTCACAACAAATCAGTTAAACACCTGTAAAATACTTATATTCTGTAGGGCCTCTGTTATTGGAAACTTTAAGAGAAGGCTCCTAAATTCTATCAATGATCTCAGGTAACTCATGGAGAAGAATTTGAAAACTCTGATTCCTATAAATCTCAGCATATATTAACTGGAATAATTGTTATCTGGAGCTTTAAACCAAATATAATTTCCCAAACATAGACTTGGCAGTAAAAATCTTTGAGATTTAATTCCACAGAATTAACACTTTGGTGACCTGAAACTAATCTAGTATCTCACAAACTTGTTTGCATTCAGAATCACATTTAAAGTTATGCAAACATGACTATGCGTGATGGCCCATATCTGTTATCCCAGCACTCAGGAGGCTGAGACTGGAAGACTAGGACTCCTAGGCCATCTTGCACTACATGGTGAGAAGTTTTCTCAAAATAACTACTGACTGACTAACTAACTAACTAACTAACTAACTAACTAACTATTATTTAGTTTATTTAAAGGACCATTAAGTCTCAATCTCTACAGAGGCAGTAAAGGTCAATAAAGTTCTCCCTCCCTCCCTCCCTCCCTCCCTCCCTCCCTCCCTCCCTTTCTTTCTCCCTCCCTTTCTTCTTCCCTCATCTACCTGCCTATCCATCTATATCCTGAATAAAGTGATTTCTTCATGTAGCCAAGCCTGGGAGCCACTGGCTATTAATTATTGCTCCAAATCTCATGTGCTTACATATAAAATATTGTAGTTTTTATTCTAAAGTGTTATTATGCACACCTTGCCCTTCACTGACTGCAGCAATCTGGGTTGCTGGGAGCTGGCCCTTCCTCTTCCAGGGGCAGCATATGAGAGCTGGCCCTACTGGCGAGGGTGCAGGAGAGCTAGCAGGGTAATAAGCTCAGCTACTTACCACCCAGGACCAGATCCTGGGCTTTGAGCTGGCTCACCTCAACATCAAGCACACCTACGAGCTGCTGGGGTGAAGGGGCCAGTTGTACAGAAATAAAGCTGCAGGATCTCCATGACTGCAGGATATCTGAAAGGCATCTTGGTGAGGGTCCAGCACTAATGGTGTTGCAGAAGTCAAGAGGCCTCAAACCAGACCAATGACTCATTTCAATGGACATTGGCTTGTAAGCTGTTTGGACAGAGGAGTATACTGTGTGATGTACCACAGCATCCACAGGGAGATCGATTTGATTTGATTTGATTTTTAAATTTTATTTTGCTGGATAGGTTGCAAAGGTGAAAGATAGATATGGAAGGACTGACAAATGAATGGGCTTGTGGGGGCATGGTGTGAAACTCAGGAAGAAGCAATAAGTTTTTTTTTTTTTTTTAAAACGGGTGTATAATGTGGTACGCTTACTGAAAGCTAATAATTTACATATTTAAAATGAAAAAATTCTTTGTGTAAATCACACCTCAAAAACACCATTAGGAATTTATGTGAGAATGCATGTAAATGCTGTAAACTCATAAACGATACAGCTCTATGCAAGCCTAATGCAGAGTTTTACTTTTAAAAGCACTAAAAATTCTTAGCTTGGGGCAGGAGATGGATAATTGTGGAAGGAACTTGCCTTCTGAATATGCGTCATCAACAAGTTTGTTGTTCAGGTTACATCTGCTCCAGTGACCTTGAGGACAGTTTCCAGGCGCTGGTGGCTAAGTTGGCAGTGGTATGGTACCTGCTTCATCAGTTCCAGCACTGAACCAGAGGAAGCAGTAAGACTTACTCCGTACAGAGGAAACTGCCTCCTCCTTCCCATCCTCCTGTCCCTTTCTTTCTGCCTTTTGTCTCTCACCCTGGGTTCCTATCATCTTTTTCCCCCTGTGATGTGGTGGTTTACAGACCACCTTAAATAAAAAGAAAGAAAAAGAAAAGAAATGCTCACTTGGAACAAATCAGAATTCAGGAAGAAAGTCTCGTATATCTAAAAAAATTATACCAATGATAATTAAAGCACCCACTTTGCCTTTCCGTTACAGGAGTAGGAAATTTCACAATTCAGTTGGGCTGGTTCGTCTCAGTTTCATTTGAGCATTCTTTGGTTTCCCGAGCAGTTTTGTTCCTGCAGTTCATTTTCATTTGCTGGATTCTTACTACAGCCTGAGGCTCCATCTGCCTTTGATCTCAGACACGCTATATTCTTTCTGGAAAACATGTAGTAAATGATTTTCCACCACACTCTGTTGTATTGATAGAGACATATTATAAGTGCTGACTACTGACTCATATTTTATATTTCATGCCCTAAAGAAACCTGAAAAATATTAATAAGCTTTGTGCTAAATTAGTATTGAGTAAGTATTAGCCTTGGCACCACATGAAGCCTATAGATTCTATAGTCTAGACTAAAATAGAAGCTAGATTATGTAAAAGCTAGCAGGTTGAATTATCTCTTTTCAAAGACTTTACTTAAAGCTCCAATTACGAATTCCATTCTTTCTTCCCGCACAGTAGACTAATAGCCAATCTGTGTTTCCTGCAGTTTGCAACCAGGGACTCAGCACAGACGGTTAGATTTGAGCTGTTTAAATGGGAGCTTTCATCTTACCTGAACCAACGCCCCGCCCTCCGTCCCCCTCACCCGCCCGCCCTGCCTGCCCTGATCGGAATCACCACCCAGGCTTCATACACAGTCCTATCAGCTCTCCCTCCTCCTCCTGGACCTGTATTCATTCTCCAGCTAAAAGCTACACTGATCGTTCTAAAACACAAATTTAATTATTTCTCTTTCTTTTGCTTAAAGTCATCTGGCGGCTCCCTGTGGGATCTTATCTCCTGTTGTGACCACACAGAGCTCTTTCTTTCTCCATGGAAGTGAAATGAGGGCTTTATTTATTTATTTATTTATTTATTCATTTTAAAAGATGAGGTATCTCTTTAAAACATGATTAAAATTTAATTTTTGACAATTCCATACATGCATACAATGTATTGTGAGCATACTGTCCCTCGTTGACCTCTCTTATTCTCTCCCCATTCCTTAAGACCCCCTTGTCCTTCGCAACCGTCTCCTTCCTACTGACATGTCTTTGTCTTTGTTCAGGTCTTGTATCTGACTGCTTTGCGTAGACCGCTTTTGCGCAACTGCTGTGTGTACGTGACTATATCAGCAGGTCATTGGGCTGAGAATAGTTTCACGGTAACCTTCCCCATCTTCCGGCTCTTAAAATTCTGCCTCACCTTTTCGGTGATATTTGCTGGACCTTGGGAGGGGTGACGTAGATGTCTTGTTTAGTGCTAAGTCACTTATGCTTAGTGCTTTGACCAGTTTTAAGTCTCTGTATTAATTATTAGCTATTGCAAAAGGAACCGTGTCTGACAAAGACTAAGAGCAACCCTAGTTAATGACTGTAAGTAAATACTTAGCAGGCAGTTAATTCGTAGTCTCCAACCATAGGTATTATTTTAATTTATTAAAATATTTTTTTTCTTGGAAGTGGATTCAGTGGTTAAGAACACTTGCTGCTCTAGCAGAGGTGTGACTTCTGTTTCCAGCACTGCACCAGATAGCTCACGAGAGGCTATAACTCTAACTTAACGGTATTCAACACAACGCCCTTTTCTGACCTCTCTCTCTCTCTCTTTCTCTCTCTCTTTCTCACTCTCTGCGTATACATATATGTGTGTGTGCATGCATACACTTATTGTACACATGCTTAAATACATAGTCATAAATAAAAAGTAAATCTTAATTTTGTTTATCCTTGAGAATTTCGTACAAGTAATATGATCATATCTTCCCCTTATGTTCCTCCTCCAACTCTGCCCGTATCCTCCCTGATATGTCCCCCTCACAATGTGGACACTCTTTAAAAAGTGCTTTTTAATAACCCACTAAGCCCAATTAATTCTGTCCGTGTGTGTATGAGCATGGGTGGGACCATCTACTAAAGCATGGGAAACCTATTATCCATGGTCACATCCTCAAAAATAGAAAGATTCTTTTCCCCTCAACAGCTATTAATTTCCAATACTTCCTCAGGAAGGAGTGGGAACTAGGAAGCACCTGCCCATTTATGCAGAACTTCGGCTTGATGTTGTGCAGGTGATCACAGCTTTTATGAGTTCGTGAGTACGATATTCATGTCATATCTAGAAGACAGCGATTCACCTCTGCTCTGCAGCTATTACCTTGTTTTTGCCTCCTCTTTCAGTTCCCTGAGCCTTAGTAGAGGGTGGGAGTTGCAGCAATATGTTTCTGTACTACAAAGAAAGAGCTGAGTTTGAGGTACAGCTGAGAGGCAGAACATTTGCCTAGCATAGCCAGGTCAAGACCCTGAATGTAATCCCCACTATCAGGAAGAAACAAACTTTTAAAAAGTATTGATTCAAACAGATTGCAAATCTCTTTGTAATTTGGACCTATTTTTATCAATCCAGTCTTCATGAAATCCTTAGGAATTTGTTCAGTTACCAATCTAAAGGACTGTACAACAAACAGTGCTTAAATAATAAAGCCGTTTCTTTTCTCCAATTCCAAGACATACAAACTAAGAAAAGGACAATTCCAAGGTTGTTTTGTCAACTTAACTAAATGACAGTGGCTAGGTCAGTATTTTGCAATTTTTTCTGTTTTATTTTTACTCTGCACGTATGAACATGGATGTCTATACCTGTGTACATGTATATAGAGGTCAAAAGAGTAAATCATATGTCTTTCTTCAACTCTCTCTGTCTTAACTAAGGTTCTATTGCTGTGAAGAGACACTGAGACCAAGCAACTCTATAAGAAAATGCACTTGAGGGCTCAGTTACGATTTCAGAGAGTTAGTCCATCATCATAATGATGGGTGCATGGCAACAGGCAGCCAGATAGGCATGTTGATGGAGAAATGACTGAAAGCTATATCTTGATCTACAGGCAACACACACACACACACACACACACACACACACACACACACACAC
>JANHMN010000016.1:19113483-19132030 GCA_030674055.1 Rhabdomys pumilio
GTAATGTGATATCCAGTTAGGCACCAACTGCTCAAATCATTGATTTCATTGAGTAGCAAAACTGGACTAAATCATGAGAGCCTCTTGGCAGCCATGTTAAAATTATTCCATTTCACTGAAAATGGACTGTTTTCAAATCAAGTTTTTGTTTTTAGATCCTTGTAGATTATACTATGAGAAAATTGGCGAAAGAAGTAGGAAATACATCAAAAATGGAAAAATTTTAACACTTGATTTAATCAACTGGAAATCACTGCTCTCAGTCAGCTGTGTTTGGGCAAGATCAGGAGGAAGGGAGATATTGAGCTAATCAGTGCAGCAGGCATCCTGGAGCAGTTGCCAGGGCATTCTTGACTTTGGCTTCTTGTGCTCACAGCATGCATATTTTGGCCAACTGATTGGACTCAGCTGCTCTCTAGACAGCCATTTATGACTTGTATATTTAAAAGGCCCATCCTCTCCTTCTTTAGAAAAGTTAGCATGCACAGTTACTAGGGAAGGGAACCAACCTACGTGACCATCAACAGATAAAAGGACAAAGAAACATGGTAATCACATAATGCAATTTTACCTATTCATAAAGAAAAATAGGCTCATGACAATTTTCAGGAGAATGGATAGTAGTAAAAACCACTATGTTAAATAAAATAAACTAGGTTCAGAAAAGTGAATCCCAAATGTTTTCTTTCTTGTGTGGAATAAAAGGCTCATTTATAGGAAGCCTTAAGAGGTTAGTGTACTCAAGAGCCAGACCACTATTTAGAACCTAATATCAAACCATCCTGGGCAGTAAACTAAATGTCACACAAGAAAAGTCAGTGAATGGTTGATGCTGTACTTAAAGGTCAGACTGAGTCTCCACTTAGAATATTACATGTCTATGTAAGAAGCAAAGTGTCTGGGTACATGGAGGAAGTCAGCTGGAAGTGGACTGGACTGAGAGAAGAAGCCAGCTTATGCAAAAGCAAGAGAAACAAGAAAGTATGAGAGATAGAAAAAAAAACACACCTCACTTGTCAGGATCGACTTAGTTTTTGACCTTCTAGAGAGAACTTGTCATTAACCTTTGTTTCTGGAGAGTCTCCTTTTTCTCTTCTTTAAGTCAGCTCTATTCCATGAACTTGAAAGACTGAAGATAACTTCTAGGTAGAATTTTAATCGCCACTTTTAATGTCACACAAGGGGAACTGTAGTCTCTCTTTGTCGTGCATGGGAAGGATTCTGGCAATTTCTTTCTGTTAAGGGACCTTCTGAGGAGCATGCTCACTTTTGACCATTCCCTTAGTTCCTGCAGAACCTCATACAAATTGAGCCGGTCATATTTTTTATTCATAGGTCAACTGGGTAAACTAACTATGTGGTGGGCCATAGTTAAGGTTTGGTGTACATCCATTCATGCTCACTTTCCTGTTTTCTTTTTAATGTTCATGACAGAGTTTACTAAGGTAATGAGAATAGTTCTCTCTCTCTCTCTCTCTCTCTCTCTCTCTCTCTCTCTCACACACACACACACACACACACACACGCACAAAAGAAAGAAAACCAAAGTAAATACTACAATATTCACATTTCATCTGAAGCATGATTTCAGTTAAGGATATCCCAGCAAAAAGGTCACTTACTGAAGCAATCAAACCTGTCTTATGCAGAAGGACTGAGAAAAAAAACTCAACCTGAAACAAAGAGAAACTCACTTTTGTGATGTGACACAAAGATAAATAAAGACTGTGAGCACACACTTGAATAGTGAGTTCAATCATCCGTGGACTTATCTACCTTTAGACAAACCACTGACCACCATGTAAGACTCTTCATCCAGGACATATTATTGGGACATCCTGTCAAGCTTTTGTCTAATTGCTCAACTATGTACAAGAATGAAAATGGGAACTGTATTTCTTTTTTTAATGGTAAATGTTTTGTAATATATTTTCAAAGGATCTGTATGACTTAAAAAGATAAGAAAAATATATCAATAAAAAATAAGATGAAATTAATACAAAAAGAGAAAGAAAGAAAAGAAATAAGGATGTGTCTACATGGTAAGACAAGGAACATCAAAAGATGCTATTGAGTTTGCTTTCTGTTGGCCATCTACTGCTAAGCAAGCAGCCTACCCTTAACACCATGTGTTTTCCCTGTGAGACTCCCTTGGAGGAAACTCATATTTCATTTGTAAGTGGTTATTAATTGGAGATTACTTTTGGGTTAGGGATTGGGACTTGTGTCCACTTTTTTCAGCTCTAGGGCCCCACATAGTCCAGACCTATGCAGGCTCTGTGCATGCTGTTTCGGTCTCTGTGAGTTCCTGTGTGCTTTGACCATATTTGATTTCGAGAGCCTTGTTTCTTGGTCCTCCATTCCTTCTGGCTCTTGCACTCTTCCTGTCTCCTCTTCTGTAGTCTTTCCTGTTGCCTTAATCCCGACTCATATGTGGTAAGAGAGTTAAAATGTTCTTCCCTGTATGAGAAGTGGCCCAGCCATCTTCCCTGTATATCTAAAGTATACAATAGCTTGGCTTAGGCGGCTGGCATATAAGGATAGCAAGGGGCAAGACAACTTTAAGCAAGGGGTAAACGTGAGCCTCCTTGTTGTCGGCCTCCTTGCTATAGCTTGGCACTAAGGACAGATTTTATGTTGATTCCTTCCCTCGCTGCTGTGAGAACAGCAGATCTCCTGAATAACAAGTGGAACAGGGAGTAGCCCAGAGTGAAAGAAACAAGAGCAATAATACTTTGTGTGTCTTAGCCTAAGGTTTCTTAAAAGCTATCTTGGAGAGTATTGGCTGTTTGTTAAACTTTATCAGGATGTATTCTACCTCCTATCTGAACTTGAATGTTTACTCTCTGGGCAGGGAACACTGACTAATGGAGAGATATGTGGCATCTTAGCATTCCAGCTAGGTTTCATTTAGGTATTCTAATGAAAGTGCTTAATTATTTGCATATTTGATCATCTGTTTTAGTAATGCAGAAAAATATTATCAACAGCATATTTTAATGAAATAAAGCCCATTTAATAGTTTAATTTCTATTAGTGAAAATATAACATACATACATCAAAAGGTTACAACAAATTCTCAAATTCCAGTAAATGGACCTATTTAAACAAATTTCTCATTAGTTCAGTATCTTTTATTGAATGAAAATGTACAGAACACAGGCTCTAGGCCAGAGGAAATGCTGAAGTCGAGTGATTGTTCATCCGCACCATGGGCATATAGACGAGCCCTTTGCCTGCATTTAAGTGTGGAACACTCTGTGAATGTAACAGGAAACTTTGTTGCCAGATCATTGGGGTGGAATATATTTTTGCAACATTGTTTAAACACTTGACAGTCTATTTCCCAAAACCCAGAGAGGGGCCCAGAACAAAGCAAAACAAAAGCAGCAGGTGCCACTCCTGTGCCCCACCTTTGGGTACCAGTAACTTTCTGCCTGGTAAATATTTTGCAACTCACTGTTCTAATGAGACGTTCCATTTTTCCCCCTATGTCTACCAGAACCGGTTTTTTCTTCCTGTGGTTACAGATGTTCTTGGAACTTCACATTTTATCTTTGAAAGTATATGTTCTTTCTCGGGTTTTTTTTTCTGTTACATTTCCTAGTTGCATCTTTGAATATACTTACACTTTTTAAATTTAGTCTTTCATAATTTTATACATATATTTAATGTCAAAATTATACTTTACATTTCTTAAGGTTTATTCACACCCCTGGAAATAAAGGTTATAAAATCACATGAACAAAAATGAAAAAGAGAAAAAGAAAAAAAAATGAAAAAAAAATCACATGAAAAAAACCTATATAGAAGACATAGAAGAGTATTGCAATTTCCTGTAGAATCATTTTAGTCTGAGTCATATGGCTTGATTTAATAGATTTTGAAGTATCTGAAGATATATCAATACTTAATTGTCCCAGTTAACTTTAACTACTAATTTATCACGGCCTAGAATCATCCAAGAGGAGAAACTTTATTTGAGGAATTGCCCAGATCAGATTGGCTTGTGGATGTGTTTGTGTGAGATTATCTTGACTGATAATTGATGCAGCAGGGTTCAGCCCTCTGTGGATGGCATCATTCCGTTGGCAGGCAGTCCTGGCCTATATTAGATGCTGGTTGAGCATAGGGCTGCCACTGAGGGAACCAGCTAACAAGCAGCATTTCTCCATGGTTTTTGCTTCAAGTTCCTGCTTGAGTTTTTGTCCTTATTTCTCCCAGTGATGGACTGTAACCTATATGATAAAACAAACACATTGTTCCCTTGAATTGCTCATTGTCAGAGTGACTTAAATCACAGCAACAGAAAACTAAACAGGAACACTAATGAAAACAACTCATTAATGAGCAGGGTTAAATAGAATGTGCTGTGCCATACTTAATGGTTCCAGGAAGAATTATGGCTGCTACAGCTTACTGTTCTGGAGAGTTTACATTCTAACAATGACTTTTCTCATCAAATGGAGATGAAAAACAATGGCAGGTGTTCCATTATGATTCAGATAGTCCAATATTTGAGCTTTTTCTCCCTAGGTGACAAAATGATGAAATATTGTTTGTAAATAATACCTGAAATTTTATATAAATATAAATGTTTTATCTTTATATATCTTATATAAATATAAAATGTCCAGCATTTTTAGTAGCATGACTTTAATATGAGCTTATATAAAAAAGCCTCTATATGAGTATTTATATTTAATAATTACTCCAGAGATATTTGTTGTTGACATTTCCACTGGCATCTGTGCACATGAACTACTTTGTAGATTGATCTTGATACAGAACGGAAAAAATAGCAAGCAACTTCATAATAGCACACACTTTTAATAAATCTGTCTCTATCTCTGTCTGTCTGTCTGTCTGTATCTGTCTTTATCTCTGTCTCTTGCTCTGTGTGTGTCTGATAGAAAGAGAGAGAGAGAGAGAGACAGAGAGAGAGAGAGAGACAGAGAGACAGAGAGACAGAGAGACAGAGAGACAGAGGTGTGTGTGTGTTCCTGCTTTTAGAAAGTTCTCATGTACCTCAGGATGGGCTCCAGCTCAATGCATAGTCAAAGATGAGCTTGAACTATGAATCCTCTTGTTTCAACTTCCTTAATGCTGGATTGTAAGTATGCTTCACACTATCTGGTTTATGCTATGCTGGGATTTGAACCTTGAGCTTTGTCTGTGTTAAGCAAACTTTGTACCAACAAAATCTCTGGAATTTTCTCTTCATGAGGCTTATCTCTAGTTGGATGTATTTGAATTATACTTGATGCTTATAAAATAGTAAATAAATACTTTAAATGAGAATAAATGAATTAACAAATGATTTTGAAATTAGAAAGAGGGAATCTAATTAAATATTCGGCTTCTTATAATAATTTATGGGATTAGACAATTTCAATTGCTGCATCATAGCATAGTAAAGGCCATACGAAACTAGCTCACAGCTAACATTGCATGGAAGAAGGTACCAGATGTGGAACAAAAAAAAAATGCTAACCATTATTTGTTCATTCCACATAGTATTAGAAGTCTTGGCCACAGCAATTAAGCTAGAGAAATAAAGAATACCCAAATGAGAGAAAAGATAAAAGCAAACCATACAGATGACAGAGTCCTAATTAGAGAAAACTCCAGATTCCACCACAACACTACTAATACTACCAAATGAACTTAGCAAGATTTAAATACACAAATGATTATAAAATATAAACAACAATTTTATATACCAATGGAGAATTATCTGAAAAAAATGCCCCACTTATAACAGCTACAAAACTGAAAACTTAATACAAAGCAAGACAATACAATAAAAACTGTAAAATATTTGCAAAAGATACTAAAAAGTGATATTAACAATGAAAATATATTCCTTACTCATGAGTTGAAAAACTAATAGTATTAGACTGTCCACTTATCACAAAGTAATCTACAGATTCTAGGCATTCTCTATCAAAATAAAAACGACATTCTTCATAGAGATTGGAAAAAAAAGTCATTTTATTTTCCTAAGAAACAACCTTGAGTAATCAGGGTAATCTTGAACAGCAACAAAAATGATGAGGCAATGCACAATTACATTAACTGACTTCAGAATATACTACAAAGCTACTGGCCACAACTGCACAGGGTTGGTATTAAAGTGCAGGAATAAAGCAAGACTTTGTTCATCAGGGGCACGTGGGAATTTAGAAAAAAAAAAAAAAAACGGACGGAATAGAGCCATCCCATGATTCTGCTGTCCTAGGACTGAGTGCAAAGTTAAAGGAAGTGGGTGTATGTGGAAGAAATAAGGAATGTCCGCGCTCCCAATTAAATTGCAGCCCCATGCAAAATCACCAAAACGCCTAAGAAATGGAAATGAGTTGTCTATTAACTGGTGAGTAGATATACTGTGAGACATAAACACAAACGAACACTCCAGTCACGACAAGATGAAACTGCTACTTGTAGGAATGGCTGGTTGTGGAGGACGTGAGGCTAAGTGATAAGCCAGGCATGGAGTGATACTGTGTGAACTTAAACATGCAGTCTAAAACCACTAATCTTAAGGAGGCTAGCTAGTTACATGGGGGTTACAAGAGGCTTAGGATTATAAAGGGGAAGGGAGAAAGCTGGCTGTTATGTACTAAGTTAGATGGGAGAAAGTTCAAGTCTGCTGTTGCACCAAGTGTGACTGCAGATGATCAGGTCTGAATATCTTGGAGAAGTTAGGAGATAGCATTTTGAATATATTGTCATAGCACCGTGAAGGCGATAGATGGGTTTATTTTGATTTGAATATTTTTTTATAAGGCAGACACATAGAGAAATATGATGTGGTGCCCAATATGTATACTTTTAATAAGTAAATTAAAATACCTTAAAATTATTCTGACAGGCTTCAAGTCATTCTCAAATCTGGTATAAACAGGGATGTGGGAGCAATGTGCTGAGGTTGGTGAGGTAATAGAAAATGTACGGTGAGCTGTTGAGAACTTAGCATGCATTTCATTCTGGCCTGTGTTCTTCCATAGCTGTTGGTCTAGTTAAATCACACAAGAACCCCATATAGAATATATGGGTTACAAGAATTAGGCAGTTACTCAGAATGATGTGGTACCAGCATGGTAGTACCTGATTGTGTACTAGTTTATTGGTAGATGTCTTGAGACAGTGGCCCTATTTGGATTTCAGTATTGTTTTACTGAAATACTACAGAATTTGGTACGTTGCCAGATGAGGTCAAGTGTGAGAAGCAAACATTACATGAAGACTTTAGGGAAACATAGTGACTTAAAGAAGTAAAGTGATTGAAGGACAGGAATTCCAGGGCAGTTTGTTCCATTAGTGCATTTATGACTTATTTATTCAAAATTGATTTGGCATTTTCTACATACCATGAGCTCAGGATTCTCAGACTTGGTGTGGGCTTGGGAGACTTTCTGGTGCTGTGTTCTGTTTTATTTGGCTTTCCAACATGAGACCTGTTTATATGTTGATGCTTGTGCCTACCTACTTAAGTTTAGATGGTAATTTGCTTCTACATCTGCAGCCAGGGGCTTTCCAGTTAGTCAGAGAGGTTGAAATGGAGAGAGAGAGAAGAGCTCGGGGAGCCGATTTGTCTCCATTTCTGCAGATAAAACCACCCAAGCACATTTTCCTGAGGCTATGATGATTTGCAAAGCTGTCCTTCATTTGGTATCTTGCAACTTTGAAAAACCAGTGGCCACAGTGAAAAAAAACAAGCTACTGGGTGGCCTGGGAATACCAGACGCTGGGGATCCATATTTCTGTTTACTTTCCTTACCAGACACACATGCTTAATGCAAGAGATGACATATAATACTTAAGCCAGACTAAAAGTTAACTGGTTACCTAGGAAGAGAAGAGAGACTAGAGGAAACTGGCTAAGAGCAGGGTAACACCAAAGTGCTGCAATGTGTTTTTTGTGAGTCCTTTATGGTGTCAGCTGTAATGGACAGGAAAAATCAATCACAGTACTCAGATCCCACAAAAATTTTTTTAGGAAGGCTTGGACTGGAACAGCCCAGAAAGCAACGCTTCTTCAAATTTCACATGGAATGGGTCCCTCTGGGATATTGTTAAAAGGCAGGTTCTGAGTCAGCAGGTCTGGCGCTAGCTTCAGAAAGCACTGTCCCAAAGCTCTCAGATCAGGTCCATGTCTGTGGGTCATGCACTAGTCTTCAAGTGACATAGATGTAAAACTTGAGAATATTACTACTCCTTGGTTCTGGAGACTCATAAGATGTTTGTTTATAAACACACACACATGTATGTATACATGCACATATTTCTGGTGTGTTCATCTCAGGATTCTGGGAGTATCACCAAATCACCTTTATTTCTTCTTTCCAGCAACACACACACACACACACACACACACACACAAAACAAAAAACAAAACCAAAACTATTTACAGTCATCATTACATGGTACTGGTTAAAGATTTTCCCCAGATACTATGCCTTTCTGCTCAAACGTATATAACAGGCCATCTTACTGTCAATTAATATCATGAACACAAGAACCCATTCACTAATTAGATTGCAGGCCCAAGACACTAACCAAGCTCTGATCTTAATTTAATGTGGAAGCGTCATGTGGCCCAGTCTGGGCCTCCTTTCCCTGCATGCTGGCCTTGTAAAGAAACATTCATTAGCTTTCTCTATTTTCCCCTTTTGGATTCTTTTATTTAAAGAAGATCTTCTTTCTTCTTGGGCTGTTTTGGGAATTTTTTGTCATTTCTTTCCCTGAGGATCTTCTTCCTGCTGTTTCTCATTATTGGCTGAAAGAGCTATTACAGTTCCAATGAATACTTACTTTTCTTGATTTGGATCCCAGGAGTCTGGCTTCACTCTCACCATCTTGTGCTGTCCCTCAATAATACTTGCTCTCCCCTCTGCTTTCTCTTCTGGTCCTTAAGAAACACAATGATGTGTTTTCCTCTGGAAAACTCTGAAATGAGAGGCGAGTCTTTCCTGAGAACAGTTCTTCAACCATATCGGCTCCTTGGATTTTATGGGCTGAAGATAGAAATCAGATCCAGAATCTCAGAAGTGCAGCATCTGGGTCTCCAAATGAGCCTGTTAGAATCCTCTATACCATGGGTCACGGCCCCCAAAAGACTACTGGAAAACACAGATATTTGTATAATAATTCATAAAAGTAGCAAGTATTACAGTTCTGAAGTAGCAATGAAAATACTTTTATGTTTGGGTGGTCACTACAACACGAGGAACTGTATTAAAGGCCTGTAGCATTAGGAAGGCTGAGAACCCCTGCTCTACAATGTGTGATGGCGGAAAGCTACAAATAGTCAATCTTCATCCCCCAGTGCTCTCTTCAGAGGCAGCCTTTCTCTCTTCCTCAAACTTTTCATATTCTCAAGAGGGTTTGGAAGTTATAGGAGATATTCTCAAAAATTTTCTTTGACATTATTTATGTTGTCGGGTTTTGCCTCCCTGTAAATATTCTTTGATGTTCTCTTATATATAACAATTATAACATAAGTGTAGCAAGTCTAATAATGAGGGAGGAGACCATACATCTCCTAT
Source organism: Rhabdomys pumilio (assembly GCA_030674055.1). Taxonomy (NCBI): domain Eukaryota; kingdom Metazoa; phylum Chordata; class Mammalia; order Rodentia; family Muridae; genus Rhabdomys; species Rhabdomys pumilio. Next base: position 19,123,035 of record JANHMN010000016.1, read on the forward strand.
TTTATGGGTGGAAAAAAAGTGCCAAAGATTAAGTAAAAAATATGAGGATGGTTAGGAGGGGTGCTTTTGAGGCCCACCCCTAGCTGAGGAGTTACTTTCAACTGACGACTGCAGAAGGAGTGAGAGTCAGTATTTTGGAGGATGCAGTTCCTGATAGGCTGCCAATGCTGTAGTGAGTAGTCCTATACTTGTATACATTCTGGCAACACTAAAGGACTCAGTGGGAGGAACAAGTGTTGTACCAATAAGGAAGGATTTGAATGGGAGGAAGGTGGGAGAGGGTATAGTAAACACATCATATACATGAGTAAAATTTATTCCGGTCATTTTAAAACTTTAAGTTTTAGATCGTTTTTATTACTTTTAGACTTATGTCAGGGGAGAATCATCAAGTGGAAGGGCAGTGTAGAGAAAACCTGTTCAACACATGGCAGTCAGGAAGTAGGCAAAGAGAGACAGGGGCCAGGGACAAGGCATGCCTCTAGGAGGTGGTTCTGATACTGATTGGAAATCTGGGTGTGAACCCTAAAGGTCCTATTCCCCAATTGGTTCTTGATCAATCAATAGAGATGCTAGTGGCCAATGGCTTGGTGGAAGAGGCGGGACTTCCAGTTTCCTCACACGTAGGCTAGCAGACACGGGAGAGGAAAAAAGATTCGCCATGCTTCTGATGAAGAAAGAGCCACCAGCCATGTGAGATCTAGGGTAGAGAGGCCATTGGCTGCCTCTCTGGGCTTGCAGTAGCAGGCTGGAGATTAGAAACACAACTAAGCTGAGGGCAAGATTTAGGGTGCTGAGCTAGGACTAAAGCTAACTGAGTAACTTGAGGGAAGATTTAGAGATGAAGAGCTAGGAGTGAAAAGAAGGGCATGATAGCCAAGGAAGACTTGGAAGAAGAGCCCAACCACCCACCCACCTCAAAAATATTAATCCAGTATTTCTCCTGTCAGAAGGAGATGCAGGGACAAAGAGTGATCCACCTAGGGATCCATCCCATCACAAAAAAAAAAAAAAAAAAGTTAGTGCGTGTGCTTTGTCTGAGGATCCTGGGTGGATCTTGGGTGGGGGCTGGTAGCGTGGTCCTCCCGGAGCTTAAAGTGGGTTGTGGGAACTGTATGCATGCCCTTCCACCGCAATGAAGGGCCCACATCATATTGGACACACTTCCTAGCAGCCCATTCAGTAGGATATGTAAATAATGATTAGCTCATTGCTGAAATTAGTGTCCTTATGACCAATCACTTCTCAATAGTGCAACCATCGGGAAGCGAGCCTTCAACATTTGGAGTATTGTTTAGACGCAAAGCATAATAAGTTCGGACTCTCTCAAGATACTTTAGTGATATATCCAGAGGAAATGCCTAATAGCAAGTGGTGTATCAGAACAGCAGAGAGGAATCTGGATAACACATTTGTTCCAGGTGCTACTCATTAGTGCCTCAAAAGACAGACCTTTGAATTAACATATATCTTAACATGTGTTGTCATGTATGTTTGCTAACTAGTTAAGACACAATCATCCTTGAAGGTCATTGAGGATGGACCCCTTCCTCATAATTGGCAATCCTTCAAAGTCAGGAATGTGAGCTGATTACTATTCAAAGAATGGAAGCTTATATGTATCTCTGATAGTGGGTGGAGGCAGACATTGTAAACTTACAGAAATATTGTAAGATTACAATCTAGCAGGACACTTTCTGGTAAAAACCAAAGATATATTATTGTCCCTTTTCTTAACAGTTAATCCAAATGGGCCTGTCAATCTCTTGAACAGGAAGAAGCCTCTCAAGAAACCTGTCCCAGAGATCGTTCAGAATCAATACAGTTTATTAACACACAGAGTTTGGTCCAGTGGTTGTCCTCAGGCTGTACCCCCCTTTACCACCCAGAATGCTTTATTCTTATTTGGCACTAAACTCTGTTCTATACTACACTTCTCTGATATTGTCTTCATTCATTTGATGAATATTACAGACTAAGAAACTAAGGGGAGCCTTGAATCTGAGGTTTTTGCATCACTCGACAAATACTTTTCAGGTCTCATGGGAAATCTGTAAGAGTTACAATTTACTAGCATAAACCGTATTCTAAGGAATCATAGAAAAAGTGAAAGTATATTCAAGAGCAAATTGTCTTCTATTGGATTTCTCATCTCCACTCATCCTCAATGGTATTCTTTGACTCTTCCTTAGAGTTCACTTTTGGTGGAGACATGCCATTCAGGACTAAATGTAAGATGATCTCTACATTGTCTAGCCCTGAGTCTCTGCACTAGTTCTCATCTACTGCAGGGAAAAAACGTTTATGATGTTGGCTTAGCAAGATATTAATCTATGAATATAGCAGAATGTAATTAGGAGCCATTGCATTACTTCTTTCCTTTAGTAGTATTTGGCCCATAGCCTATCCACTCTCATGTGCTTGGCCATTTGAGCAGTGACAAGCATGGGCTCCATCTCTTGGAGTGGGTCTTGAACCCAGTCAGATAGTGGTTGGTTACTTGCACAACTTTTATACCACTACTGTACCAGCAGACAGGTCACCACTGTACAGCAAAGGTTATATGGGCTGGTGTTTACCTTTCTCCTCTGGTAGTGTGCAGAGTATCTTCCTGTTCTGAACACTAGTCAGCAGAGGTAAAGATTCTAGGTCAAATCTCTCCCTTCAGAGCTCTGGCAACCATACAAAAGATGAGGCAGAAAGAATTAGTGGGGATGGAAAACACCAAGGAAATAAGGCCTTCTAGATTTTGAAGGGCTGATGCAGATAAAAACTCAAACACAAAGGCAGTGTGCACTGGGCCTGCACAAATTCAAGCAGTATGGTTGCCAGTACTGAAAGGCAAGATAAGTCACAATACCTAACACAGAAGATACTTCCAATTAACAACTAAGCAATTAAGCAATTGCAAGGGAAAATTTAGTTTTCTTCAACAGTCTTACTGGGTATGCAGTAAGGTCAGGACCACGCCCAGCAGTTGATGGCAAACTCGGTAGTGTTTTCAAAAAATGCTTCTCTCATAATTTTTGGTCTGGTCATTTTTATACCTTATAAGGTCTTTTCCTTATGTATTATGGCTTCTGAGTTTGTGTTTTTATGGGATTTCTGTATGTGTGAGTGTGTGATTGTGTTTCTTGTATTCTTTTTCACTTGGCTCCTTTTTGCTTGTTTGTTTTGTCCTATTCTGTCGATTTTTATTGTTGCCTGTTTATTTTCTAATGAGAGAGAGAAAACGATTTAAATTTGAATGGGTTTGGGAGTAGTTGGGGAGGGAAAATCATTATCAGGATATACTATATGAAAATAATCTATAGTCATTAAAAAATAAAATTATAAATAATGGAAAGAAATCACTTTTGGAAGTTTTTCAGTGAAACTCATGAATTCAAAGATGGGTAGAAGTACATTTATTTATTGTGATTTTTCTTTTGCTTGGTTGTGAGTTGTTTTTAGCCCTTCCCCGATGTACAAGTTTAACCTAACTGAGAAGTAAACCCATTTACAGTAACACTGAGATTCGAGAAGCAGCAGTGCATTAACACATGCAAACATGCACTGTGAAGTTCAGAGTAGTGTTTCTCATATCTGCCTCCCATTAGACTCTCTTGAAAAGCTTTTAAATGTCTGACGAGTCCAGCATACCCAGGCCAATTAAATCTAAATCTCTGGGGTAGGATTCTAGCATGAACATCCAAGGCTGTGGTTGAAACCTATCAGGGTTTATGTGATAAATGACCTACTTCAAACCACCTCTTTAAAAAGAGATCAAAGGAACTACCAGGAAAAGAATCAGTCTGGGTAAGATGTGCAAGATTTTCTATTAAAGAAAAAAAAAAGAATATTCATGAAATGTGCATCACTTACTCTTCGCAGATTATGGCAATTATCTAGGATGTTTCTTATTGAGGGGCTGTGATTGATGACCCCTCATGAAAACTCCATGTCCTCACCTGGCTCCTATTTGCCAGTTTTAGATTTCTATTCCACACTCCATTGAAAATATGAAATCAGATTGATACAGTTATGTTGATGACTGTAATATGCACCTCATTTGCAAAGGAATGATTTCATAAGCTTTGATGAATTACTCATTGACCAGAAATGTGTCATGACAGAACACTGAATGTCTGAGAGGCCCACATGTGACATCTTACAGATAAAAAGCAGCAAGACACACAGGAACGTAGACAGTGACAGCACTGAGCATACTTAAATGATCTTTAAAGCACTGCTTGTAGGTATACTTGGTATTCAGACAACGATGGTGACTCCCTGGGAGAAAAAGCAAACCAACCACGTGCTTTGCTTTATCTCGACTCACAACTCTTTGTCACTTTGAATATCGAGCATAGTTCTCCTGTCAAATAAAACAAAAGCAAAAGCACATGGCTGTAAAAAAAGGTCACAGTACTGGAATCACACAATTTCACCCAAACAAGGCAGCAGCAAAAGCTTCCTTGGCGGTCTATTCCTCTGTGTTCCGGGTGCATGTGGTTCTCTGTTTTCTCCTTGTTTTGGTGTTTGGGTCCCAACATAGTCATGCACAGTTGATTTGAGGTTTTCATAGTCCAGAACACAATGCTAAGAGTTTCCATGTGGGGAACAACTTCCAAGATGTATGACTTTGGGGAATAGAAAGGTATTAGAAATTTTGTTGCAGACTCCTGAAGGTGGGAAGGACAGAGAGAATTAAATTCTTGTTGGAATACATAAGTGAGGTCCCTGATACAAGAGATCTGTTGGAGATAATATGAATCTGTGTAAATTCCTGGCCTATAAGGGAAATAAAAGGTTGGGAACAGAGTACAGCAGATATTTTTTATTTTAATAGAGAATAGAGGAACTATTTTATAGTAATAGAGAAATTAAAAACTAATCTCAGGTGTGCCCATTTGATGAGCAATTCATCTGAGATTTCACAAGTACTAACTGTATTTACGGACTGCTGTTTAAATGTCATCTATATGAAAAGAATTAGTTTTAAATAGACTTTGATGATCAAGTTCTTTGTGAAGGTCTTTTTGCCAATACATACAGCAGAAGTTTTAAAAAGGCAAATGAACAAACACTGACACTTGATACAGGCAATTATTTTGATATGGTTCTTTACAGTTGCGGCACCCAAGCCTCAGGGAATCGTTGGGCTTGTTTAATTGAAAAGCATGGAAAAACAAAACAAAAACATGAAAGAAGAAAAGGACTAGAAAGTGTTTGGGATTCTAGACACAGTTCTGATTTTTCAGCCAGGAAGTAATTAGATCCTTGTTTCTTGACATGCCTAGCTTGGGATGCACTGCTAGGATCTGAAGATTTAAAATAATAATAGTAATAATAATAATAATAAAATCGCATACAATAGCCTGGAGCTAGGTTTGGAATAGTTGTTTAAACCAATACTGACATCTGGTGGCTGCATTAGCATCCTTCAGGCTTCCCCAATAGCACTGTATTACGTTTTAAAATGGCTGCCTTTCCCATGTGATACTGTAAAGTATCAGAGGCCAGGTGGAAATCTTACTGATCTTTTTTTGTTTACATATGAATTTAAAAATGTGAATGGTCCTTTGGAAAATCCACTCCCCCTTTTAAATAACACAATATGTAAGACTTTAAATTGTTTTGTCTATGTAGCTACTTCTTGCTAACAGATTGCCCCACCCCGCAATTAATGGGATTTGTGCCAATTTACATCTTAAAGTAAGTTAATTGGTTTTATTCTGTCATTCACCCAAGACCCATTCTCTGCCAGCCTCCATACTGGGCAGCAGAACTGAATGCAAAATTGGGGTTTAGACACAAAGATTTGAGTTGTTGCTGGCATGGCTTGGAGTTCACCAGCTGACCATGTACCACCCGCAGTTTTATTTTAGCCTTCCTTTTGTAAAGAGAAGCAGGGTGAAGTTTGGTTTTTGTTTCTTTTATTTACCCTAAGTTTTTAGTTTCTTCTACTATGGCAGGTGCATACCCCTGCTTTGAATCCCGACTCTGGTTCTTTTAGACAATGTCTGTAGTTTTTATACATGAGTGTGAGTGACCATAATTTTATGGAATGCTTAGTGTTTGACCTCACATTTAATGGTCGCAATTTATTCTATGTGTAATGATAATGCTCCCTGTAGCTTACAGTGATCATCTCCCTCACCTTAGTCTTTCTCCAAACTGTTGACTCAGAATTCCATTATTCCCAGGCTTTTCTATAATGTACTATTTTTCTCTTTTATCATATAGAAATTTATGAGATCATTTAAAAAATATTTTGGTCATTTGCTGATATATATATATATATATATATATATATATATATATGCATACACATGCATATATATATACACATATATATATGAATATATACGCATATGTATATATATATCATTACATATATATGTAAATATATGAAAAAAAGCAGGATTTAGTATGTACAAGAATTTTCCTGAGACTCTAATAAGCACCAAAGTAAGGGACTGAATCCAGTTTCTTGGCTGGAACAATAGCTCAATGAGTAAAAATGCTTACTCTGAAGGTATAGAAACTTGAGTTCAAATCCCCAGAGCCCACATAGAAGCTGGACTCATAGCACAGACATCTGTTATTCCAGTGCTCCTGTGAGGAACTGGAATGGGAGACAGGAGAGTCCCTAAGAAGTCACTTCAGCCAACCTGATGTGTACAGCAGAAAAAAAAAATCTAAGAGGCCTTGCTTCTAACAAGGTATGGAATAGCACTCAAGTTTGTCCTTGAACCCCTGCATGTACTCCATGCCATGTGTATGTATGTCCACATTCATACACATGAATGCTGGCACGCACGCACGCACGCACGCACGCACGCACACTGAACCCACCCGGCCCCTTAGACTCTGTAGTGTTAATTTTCCACAACCCACTCAGTGCCCTCTGTCTAACTCCTCTTCAGCAACTGTTTTTTGAGCACTGTCTACGGCTTCTGGAACGTCTGTGAGAACAAAGATTCAACTAGGGAGAATGTCCGGGAAAACCTCTTCATCTTTGTTCCCTGTGGCTTTTGAAGCAGGAAGTGGAGTCACAGCCAGCTCTGTATTCACTTTAGTTGCCTTAGGAACACAGGCAGACAGGTGGCTCAAACAGAAGCCTCAATTATTTATAAATGACTGTGGGGAAATATTTACTCTGGGAACACTAACCATTTTCTGCATGAATCATTTATAATTTTTGCTATTTAGAGCAGCAGTTAGCTTTGCTATCATCTATTGGTTTCTACCCTGAGTCAGAGACACTTAAGTCAGCAGACATGCTGGAATAACCAGTAGGTTCTTTCTGAAATACTAGGCACAAAGTAAATCCAATCGATATACCTGTCTTTCTAAAATGTTGTTCCCAAATCACCTTCCTCTGTGTAGGAATAGGGAGATGAATTTAGACACACAGGAAGGACAGAAGGGACAGTGATAGCTGTTGGTCCCCAATCAAGGACATGTGTGAGTCAACTCTCTTAGCGCCTGTCATGTAGTACATAGTTCGTATAGAATTGCTGCTTACTGGCTGTGGGGTTGAAGATCTTCTAAGAGCTCCAGCAACACAGTGATGAAGTCTCCTGACTCTGTGACCCTCAACCTTTGCTTTCTTTTCTAGCCTCATCTATACAGTTCTATCTACACCAATGTTTTAAAATGCTGTCTTACCCAAGAATTTCTCTCATACTGTTTTCTTCTGTTGAATATTTTTTTGGGGGGGGGAGGTGAGTTTTGTGTTTTTCTTCTATTCTTCCTCAAGTCTCAGTTAAAAATGTCACCTTCTCAGACAGACTTTTCCTGGTTGCCTTCTTTAGATTAGTTTCTCTTACTACTTGGTTTATTTGGCTTTGTAGTGTTTGTTCTAAACTGTATTATGACTTAGCATATTTTAAGAAGTCACTATTGGTCGTTGTTTTCCAGGCCTCTAGCCCAAGATCTGCCCACAGAAGATGTTAATGGGCAATGTGGCATCAACGGAGTTAGTGACTGTGATGGTTTGAATAAGAATGGTTCAAGTCAGAAGTATGCCAGGGACCAAAGACCTCATGCAGGTCTCAGACCTGGCCCATTGGATCCCAAGGAGAAACTGGAAAAATCAGAGTAGAAACCGACTCCCTTTAAAAGTGTGTCTGGAGTGATCCTCTTGCCACCCAGTTGCAAAGCTTCTCTCAAGTTCCTTGAGCCTTGAGAAACTTAAAGAGGATTGCTGGCTGGTGGGGGGGGGGAATCTCTCTTCCTTCTTCCCTCACCAGGCAGGGTTGTGTGGGAGGCAGGTAGGTTGGTGATATGTTGGATGGAAAAGCAAGTTGACCAAGTTCTTTGGTTGATGCTGATTCCTGGAGCCAGTCGTGTAAGGGATGAGTGGTGTACAGGATTCACACTACAAATGCAGTGTTCTCATCCCAAAGCAAACTGTATGTCCCAACAGAAAATGTGTCAGGGCAAGCAGAAAGAAAAGTTTATACCAGAGTGTGTCCACCCCAGAAACAGAGGCCTCTCTCAGCCCTTCCACCAGTGACAGCTAACAGCTGTGGTTTCCTGCTGGCCTGAGTCGATCCATGCTGTCTGACTCCTTGGGAGGCCACCTTTCATTTTACCCCTGGGAGAGCTAGGAAGATGCAAGGACCTCTCCTGAAGAGACTTTGTTGTCTTCCCTTGGCTTCCCTTGAGGCCCGTTTTGACCTTGACCAGCTTGGGAGTAAGTTTACCCCTCTCCTTGGCCTAAGTGTGTCTCTGCCAAAAGCTGAAGTACAGAGGGCAGGAAAGCACACGTCCCCCCAGAGCAATTTCTGGTCAGATTCCCCAAGTGTTTGTCCCCAGCCAAGCCTGGTCCATATTGTGAAGTTTGGGACGGTGGAGCCAGGTTCGAGAGACTAAAAGCTGTCCCAAGAATGCTTATTTTCCTGTTCTTGTTGGGATCTGTTGTTGGGGAGGGTGGGGTATTCATCAATAAACTCATTTACACACACACACACACACACACACACACACACACACACACACACACA
>JANHMN010000016.1:19141411-19153382 GCA_030674055.1 Rhabdomys pumilio
TGATGCTTAGAATGAAGGAGAGGTTCTTCCCTCAGCTCCTTACTCTAAGAATGAATGACATATTCTGTCATTCATCCCCTCCCCTCTTTCAAAGTTTACTTTCCTTCTGTTCTGTTTTGTACTTTTTTGTTTATCATCTTGGAGAGCATTAAGATCTGCTTGAGTCTAGGTTGGGTGAAATAAAGGAACATGGGTCAATTTAGCTTTCTAGTGTCTTTTCTAGTGGATAATCTGGATAACCTCATTACCCGCCCTTCCAAACAATGTGTACGTGTATAATCTACACACACACACACACACACACACACACACACACACACACACACACATAAACACACACACACACACATACACACTGCTAGATAGACATTCATAAATTGATAGATTTAGATCTTTGCTCCATTACGTCTAGAATGCCAGCTATGAAGAATTAAGTGGCTAGAAGTGGGTGAATGGCCAAGAACTGGAACTGTCTAGAGGCTCCTGCTGCTGGAAATGGGAGACCTTGATGGTAGGTTCAGTTGGGACACTGACAACTGGAGAGTCTATGTGATCATCATTACATGGCTTGGTGCAGGAAGGCACAACAGTGATTTTCACTGGATCTTAAAATGTAGTACCATGCTGCTATGGTTTTAGTGTGAAATGTCACCCACACGCGGAAGTGTTTATTCCCAGGTGATAGAGCTATTTTTCATAAGTTAGGGAACCTTTAGGAGGTGGAGCTTTGCTGGAGGAAGTGGATCGCTGAGGACTGGGTTCCAGTTCTCTCTGCTTGTTGACTCTACCACACATATCCTACATATCCTGCCATAGTGGATTATATTCCTTCAAACTGTGAGTTAGAATAAATCCATCTGTCTGTGCATCATTCTGTCAGTCTGTCACAGTGATGATGGAAGTAACTAAGACAAGTATTATCTAAAATATAGCTGCTGATTGAGGAAAAACAGCTCCATGTTCCGAAACTTGTCAGCCTTCAGTTAGGAAACTGCAAGTCTTATTTTCACATGTAATTCCACTGTGGATATATTTCCTATTACTTGACCAATAGGAGATCATGAGAAGTCGATTAGACAGGCAAGGCTGGATGCTATAGGCATGTGCACATAGAGGGCTGTGATTGTCTGATTTGCATTAGGGAAATCGATTAGAGTAGATAAATTGACAATCACTGTGAAGCCAGAAGAACTGACTATAGTAATCAATATATCTCCTACATAGCTCACCAGTTCTCCATGACAGTGAGGTGGTGAAGAGCACGATTCTTTTCTTTCTTTCTTTCTTTCTTTCTTTCTTTCTTTCTTTCTTTCTTTCTTCTTATTTAGTTTTTTATTCCTAATCATAAACTTAACTTTGCAGTCCAGCTAGACTTGAAGGGGAATGAAAATATGAAACCCAAAGAACTTCAATGAGAGCAGAGATTATAGGGTAATTGCATGCAGATGGGGTGGGGGTGCTCTCCTGAGCTATAGAAGGAATGTTTTTTAATTGGATATTTTGTTTATCTACATTTCAGATGCCATCCCCTTCCTTCTCCACCCCCAGATACCACATATACCAACCTCCCTCCTCCTGCTTCTATTAGAGTGCTCACCCACCTACCCACTCCCGCCTCCCTGCCCTTGCATTCTCCCACACTGGGCGTCCAGCCTTCACAGGACCAAGGGCCTCCTCTCCCACTGATGCCTGAAAAGGCCATCCTCCTCTACATATATGGCTGGAGCCATGGGTCTCTCCATGTGTGTTCCCAGGCTGGCTGTTTAAACCCTGGGAGCTCTGGTTGGTTGGTATTGTTGCTCTCCCCATGGGGCCCCAAACCCCTTCAGCCAGAAGTTTGATGGGTAAAATGCTTGGAAGTCAAAAGAAATTAGGCTTGTCCACAGGCAGAAGTGGCGATCTTCTTGTTGGTCTTGGATCTGAAACGCTTCATGGCTTCCACACTGTTCATGCCTTCTTTCACCTTCCCAAAGATCACACGTTTGCCATCAAGCCATGACTTCATTTCATCTAGTGGGTAAGGACACACTTTTGACAGAGAGATACTCTTGGTTTCATGTTCTCATTTCTTTGTATGTGTTAACATGTGTGGGATATGTATGTGTATGTTTGTGTATACATACATGTACTTGCACATACATGTACATGCCCAAGCCAGAGGTTTATGTTGCATGCCTTCAGTTATTCTTCTCCTCAGTTTTGCAGACATGGTTTCTCATTCAACCTTGCTTTGTTGTCTAGGCTAACTGGGCAACCAATCCCCAAAGTTTTCTGTCTCTGCCCTCATACACCCAGACAAATGCTGCCATACCTTGCTTGTGTGTGTGTGTGTGTGTGTGTGTGTGTGTGTGTGTGTGTGTGTGTATGCATGTGTGTATGAGCATGGCCACACATGAACACTGGAAATCTGAACTCAGGTTCTTATACTTGTGTACAGCAATTTCCCTATGAACCCATCTTCCTAGACTGTAGAAATAGAATTATTTCTATTTATTACTCAACAGCTATCCTTTTTTGACTTTATACAATGAACTGCTAGTCAGTTTTAGTTCTTATCCTACTCTCCCACCCTCCCCCACTGCTCCTGCGTGTGTATATATGTGAGTGTAAAAGGAAAGATTAGATGAGGCAATGTCTATAAAGCACAAAAGGACAGTAGATGGAAGAAGCAGATAAACAATTATGTTATCTCTGAGAGTACTGATGACCCTGAATCATTGCAAGAACACGCTATCATATGACACTCATTTGCTTAAGGAAAAAAGGAAACATGCCATCAGTATCATAAATATTAAAATTCTAAGATCATAAATAAAACATTTGTATCGCCCAGAGGGATAGCAGGAAACAGCCGGTTCATATTAAGAAATTTGAAGAATGTTGTTGCTGTGTGGGCATTGCAGAGGGAAATAACTGGACAAAGGTGGTAGAAAGTGGATGGTAAGATGGCATTAGGACTCCAAAGTCTTAGCTGAGGCCAGGAAATTACTAGGGCCTGAGCACAATGAAGCTGTGTGCTAAGTGTTGCTGAGACCTTTGATAGGCTGATAGAACCTACCCCGTAGGGGAGGCAGAAGGATAAATACACTGATCCTTGCTCAACTCTCATGATGTCACATATTGGAACATTCTAAAAGCCTGCTGATGAGGAAGGACCTTGTGGGCTTCCTTCCTGGAGCTTGGAACAGGGTAGGTAATAGTATCCTTTTCATCTCCCAGATAAGAAAAGATGAAAAGACCAATAAAATTGAAGTATACAATATACAGTAATTAAGATTTAGGTCCCCTGCAGGTAAGTCTAAGGCACATCTGCATGTATTAGGTATGTTCTCTTGCTTCTCTTTAAACATGTTTTGAGTTTCTATAGATGAGTCTTGTGAAAGCAGTTCACCTGTAACCTACGATAGGTTTTGTGTGGGCTGGTGGGTTGTTTAAGGTAGAAATTTATGTCCCTAGATAGACATTTTCACTCAATATGAAGGTGCAAAACCAAGTCAAAATTACAAAAAAAAAAAAAAAAAAACCTGACAGAGGAAAAATTCTATCTTATTTGTATAAGAATTCACACAATAGAGAGATAATACAATTCCTTAATCTGAATACTTTCAGGGTGTGCATAGTCTGAAAAGGAGTTGGGATTCTAAAGGGAGGCATCAGTTGAAGATATGGTAGAGTAAGGGGAGTTCTCCCGGTGTGGGAGACAGCACAATTGAGGTGTGCTTTGAAGATGGGGTAGTCATTTGGTGATCAGACTCTATAAGCAAGAAGAGAAGTTTGGGGGTCTCCAGTAGTACCAGTAAACACTAGTAACCTAGTAAGCAAGGTAGAATGAGACTGGAGTGGGAGGTTTAGGAAAAATATCATGTAATAGAATGTATGTGCAGAGAATACAGTATGGCTGACTCATTCTTTTGGTGCCACGATAGATCTGGGGCATCACACAGAGAGATCAGAAACTTTTACATGCTGACTTTAATCAGTGCAGAATTTTAAAATGTGATCAGGTGAATTTAACAGTGTTTTTTTCTTTTAATTTTTCTGAATTGAGTTTGTAAAAGGATGCTGACTTGAAACCTTAAAATAACGAGGTCGGTGAATTTACTTTAATGAATATAACTGCAGGAATTTACCTAATGCGTGCATCTCCCTGAGACTGTACATTTAATCACCCAATGATGAAAATAAAGACAGAAATGTACACCATTGCATTTGGAAACACGAAAACAATCAAGATAGGGACTTCCAAATGAGCCTCTACAAACATTTGAAAACATCAATATACCATTATATATATATTAAACTATTGCTGGGCATGGTGGCATACACCGTTAAACCCAGCACTTGGGAGTAGAGGCAAGTGGATATCTGTGAGTTCAAGGCTCACCTAGTCTACAAGGTGAGTTCCTAGATAGCCAGGTCTGCTACATGCTACAGAGAAACCGTGTCTTGAAAAACTATATAAAAACATACATACATACATACATACATACATACATACACACACACACACACACACACACACACACACACATAATCTCCTTGCTTTTGTGTTCTTAGGATTGCAATTGTAAGCTTTTAGCTAGTATCTTTTAAAACTTCTCCTTGGGAAAATTCAATACCTATGTGGTTTGCTTCACTTCACAAGTCTCTGGTCTAGTCTGTGAAGAAGAAATGAAAGTTATAAGCTGAGGGCAGGGCCCACCACAGTCTGTAATAAATGCAGAGGATGGGAAGAACATTCTACAGGGCTAAGTGTGGGACTCAGTCAGTAGACTGCTTGCTTAGCACACACTAGGTCCCGAGCTTGAGCCACAGGACTTCATAAAATTGACATGTGGTTCATGTCTATAAGCACAGCACATAGAAAGTTCAAGACCAGCATGGCTCACATTTATTTCTGTCTCAGATGAAAAAAATCTTCTACCCACCAAGTCCTTTCATATACTTGATTGTTACTACTATGTATGATAACCTAGTGGATGGTTAATACAATTTCTGTTTTATATTTTAGGAAACTGGGGCTTAGAGAAGTTGAATAGACTGAGGTCAGGCAGCTATAAACAGAGTCAGGATTTGAATCAGTCATCATCTAACTCTGCCTCAAGCCTTATGACCTTTGCTGTAATTTGCTGAGATAATTTTTAGATAATCAATTATTGTATTAATAACAAATCTTAGATATTCAATTATTATGTTCTTATATCAATACACATTTTATTAGAATTTTAAAAATAAATATTTCACAGACCCTGGTGACTTTTACCTTGGGGAATACCAATTCCAGTAAAAATATGAATGACACATATTTCCTATTCTTTCTTATATAAAATTTAGGCTTTAGGTTTTCCTGAATGACATCCTCCCTAAAGGCATATGCTATTCTATGTGTATGTCTGATTCTTGATAATCCCAGATAGGTTTTGCATGTTTTTCAATTTTGTATGAATGGAAGTCTACAGTGTGTATTTAAAACCTGGCAGTTTCTCAGTAAAATATCTTTAAGATTCATCCATGGTTTTCATTGTGCTACTATCTAGTCCAGTTTTCAGACTTTTCCATTAGAAATTCTGTGTTATTAATATTCTTGAAGTTTTATACTCCATGGTCAAAACTATTGTATGATATTAAATAGAGTGACTTTTCTTACTCTAAATAAAACAAGAATTGTTCTGTGTAAAGGGTTATTTTGATACAATGTCAATGTCCTGTTACTGTGAAGAGATACCATGACCATATAAAAGACATAATTTTATTGGGGCTTGCTTTCAGTTTTAGAGGTTTAGTCCATTATCATCATGGCAGGAAACATGGCAGTGTGCTAACAGGCATGGTGCTGGAGAAGTAGTTGGGAGTTCTACATCTGCATTCACTGGCAGAAGACAGAGAAACAGTGAACTTGGTTTGAGCTTTTGAAACTTCAAAGCCCATCCCAGATAACATATTTCCACCAACGAAGCCACACCTACTCCTACAAGGCCATGCCTCCTAATCCCTCTCAAGTAGTGTTACTCCATAGCGACAAGCATTGAAATGTATGACCTACTGGAGCCATTTTTATTCACACCACCACACATGGTTAAGCAGATTCATTTATCAACATTTTTGACACAATTGTTCTTGGTCAAAGAATGTTACAGGAGATGAATTCTAACTGTGGTCCACATACATTTGAATACAAACTATTTTGTAAGTACATATGAGAGAGAGGGATGAAGTGGTGTTTCTGCGGCTCTCATGCTTGTTACATGCACATCATTGCCTCCTCATTAAGGAGATCTCATTTAGTTTACTCTTCTTCTGTTCTCTGTTCCATGCACTCCTTTGGTTGTAAGGTCAATCAGTGTTCAAGAAATAATGTTGAAAAGTTGTCATAGATAAGGATGCTGAGAGTTGAAAAGAGGAATTTAATAAAGTTTAGCTACACTGCATTATATACAAATTGTTATCATTTAGATTCTTGCTAATTATTTATATAAACAGCTTCCAGTATTTCAATAATAAGCTTTTTCCTGTGGATCTTATGACTTAGATATTAATATTGGAGAAAATGAACTATCCCTTTTCACTAGTACTAATAAAATACTTTCTGTTAAAGTTTTAATTGGTAGTTTTGGTCCACTTTCCAGGCCACATTTGTAATGACTGACAGACATTCTTAATAAAATTCAGATTCTGGATCCTTGTCTGCTATTGGTATTGTAAGCATGTTCTCGTTCTATGGATTTGTCCTTTCATGATGTTAAGCGATGACTTTTGATAAACAGAGAGCTTTAAAATTATTGAGGTTCAGTGTATCAGGCTTTCCTTTAAGATTAGTAGTTTTATGCTGTTGAATGAATCTTTGCCTACCAAGGTCACCAAGTTGTTTCTTTAAGTTATCTCTGGGATTTTGATTGTTCTACCTCTCTGACCTATAGATCTATCCATAATTGACTTTTTTTGTATAATGTAAAGTAATGCCATGTTTCAATGTTTTCCAAATGGATACTCAAGTGATTCAGCTAATTTAAAAACACAGCTAAACTTCCCTTACTATGTTTTTTATAAATCAAGTGACCATACGTGCATACATAGGTTCATTTGTTCTGGATTCTATTCTTTTTCTGGTCTGTCAGTTGTTATATCAGTAACACTTTGGCTTAATTCTTAAAACTTTATTATAAGTCTTGATAATTGATAAGGCAAGTTGTCTAACTTTGTTTTGAGAGAGTAGAGTACAAAAGCAGGAGCAAGAGAAGAAGGAGAGTATAGACATAAATTTTTTGTAGCCTACGTTTAATAAGGGTTCAACTTCTCCTCTAGCTCACCACCCAGCAGAGGTAGTGGAAGAGAAAATTTATTAACATATAAGGGAGGTGGACCTGTTCAGCAATAGTTCTTTGGGGGAGAGCTTGATCTTTCTCAGCAGTTCAGTCCCATAGCAAACATCCACTATGACTCAGCAGCTGCAGAGCAGTCCTCTAGGCAGGCAGACACCAGGCATGAACCAGCAGCTACATAGTTCAGTCCTGAAGAAACTTCAATGCTCACCAACTAGCCTGAGGTGAAGCCAGGGCAAGATGCCTCAGGAACCACAGGACCGGTTTCTTGGCAAGTTTCTCTCAATGGCAGTGTTATTACAAATTGATTCAACAACATTATGTAAGGTCAACCAACACATGTGTGTTAGTGAAGAATAGTGAGGTAGAACAAACCAAACCAACGCTCAGTGCTCCTTTTCCACTCTCTGTGGGGTCATTTTCATACTCCTTCATCATGGGTCCTTTCACATGTTTGCTATATCAAAACATTCTTTCACCTGTGTGCCCCATCAAATCATCATTTGACATAACTAACTTTCCAAAGAAACTAGATGTTTCCACTTCAAGAGAGGGAGAGAAAATGGGAGTGGGAAAGAGGAAGGGAGAGGGAGAAGGAGAGATATTGGGAGAAAAAGAGACTGCTGGAAATTTGATTGAAATTACATTGAAAACAAGATTTAACTGAGTTTAGGAATAATTGTTATGATAAATACTTTGGTGTATTTAAGTCTTTATTTCAGGAATGTTATTTTTATCACTTTGTGTAAGGAAGTCTTTTTTTGAAAAAGGACAGTCTATTATGAGAAAAAAAGCATCCCCAAGAATAGGACTACATTGGTGAGTTGAGAGCAAAGCTTTGATTTTTCCAGTATCTCTACATTTTAAGGGCAGAGACTTTTGTAGTCATAGCCAAGTTACCAACTTTGGCAAGCTGGAACTCTACTTTTGTTTTCTTAGCTCCCCAATGTTCCTATTTTTGTAGTGTAGGTCTTCAATCAACCCTTCCAATAGAAAGGGTTAGAACATGCTTGAAATTGCAGTACTTGGACAGTAGAGGCAGGAAGATCAGGTATTGAAGGTTTATTTGGCTTTATAAGCTGGAGTCCAACCTCAGATACATAAGTCCTTATCTCAAAAACCAAAAGAAATGACCAACTAAAACCAAAACAGGTCAGCAGGGGAAACCAGCCCACTTTCTTGAGGGATCTTTCTGTTTCAGCTTTTGGCCTAGCGATCCCTCATGCTCCAGTTAGCGTTTGATATTCTTACAGCATTTGGGATGCCTAAAAATGATAATTCATCCACAAATTTCTCAATTTGTGTTCAGTGGAAAGATCAGTGTCAACTGCGTCATCTGTTAGTGCAGAATCAGAGCTCCCTAATCTATTCCCAAGGCAGCTTTGGGAGAAGAAAGATTCAAAGCCTCAGGATTAAACTCTTCCATTTGTTTGATTGGAAGAAGAGATATGCCTTGTGAGTAAAAACATTTGACAAGCCAGGTCAGAATGATCACTTTTTTTCCCCCTGTGTTCTGGCTTTGAGATGCTTATGGACAAAGCCTAGATTCTAGAACTGTTTATACTGGCCATGAGAATTAAAAAAATACTCCTGTGTGTGCAAGAAAACCCTTATTTACACTAAACGAGACTTATTGCATTTCGTAGTAAACACAATTTATTTATTATCATCTCTTCCCTGAAGCAATAGCAACCACTGTGATTTTCAAGACCTAAAACTACAGTAGTGCATAGAAATCAGCTATGGATCGTAGTCTAAGTTGATACTGCAGTATCGTAAGTATCAGTGATAGATGAGAGTTCAAGTCGATACTGCAGTATCTTAGGTATTAGTGATGGGTTAGAGTCTAAGTTGATGGTTCAGACAAGTAGATACTGTCACAGTCTGGAAGGCATTTCATGTTTCCAGACTAGGAATTCATCTCTTTTTTTAAATAAGACTTGCTAAGTCAAATCTAAAAATGGTTAGGTCAATATAAATATTGCTATTGTGTCTAGATCTAGATCAGGGTGTTATTCAGTATAATTCTGGGTCATGCTTTCCTCTGTAATTCTGGTGGCATTCCATCTGAAAACACTGTAAGACCTGTGGTAAGAAACTTCCCATGGATTTGCTGAGCTGTCTTTAAATGTTTCTCTTCTCCCTGCCCTCTGCTTTCTCACCATTAAAAACCAAACGAAACTAAACCTAAACCAAAACAGCAACAAAAGGACCCAAAACTCAATTCTATCGGGAAGCATCACTCCTTCCAACAGTTACTACAGAAAAAAAAAAGATGAAAGATAAAATCCATTTTTCACTGCTTGCAAGGCTGAAGAATGGGCAATCAATTTAAACTTTCATAGGATGATGGCTGAGCCTCTTGGGAGTCCCTGGTTCCAGCCTTCGTTTCTTTTCATTTATGCAGGGACACTTGGGTGGGTGCCACAGAGCAGGTCTTCTTTGCTTTTCAATAGTGTAGGGCTTTGTCTATTCATATTTATTAGAGAAACATTGAAAAGGAACCAAAGTCGCATTTTCTATGAAATGGTGCTTCGCTCTGCTACTGTGGACTTTAGTTTGAATGAAAATGTCGATAAACAACTGTTATCAAGTTATAAACAGTTGGCTTTAGGTTAGCACTAATCCTATATAACAAAACTATCTGGATCACATACCTACTGATTCTTTAAGTGAAGTCAAACTGAAGACCGTCCTCCTGCAAGGATTCATTTGACTAGAATCTGTTGATTAAAAATACTAAAAATGCATCTTTAATAAGCAGTTATCAATATGTTATATGGCATATTTAGAGTTAAAAACCTTGATTTTGGTTATAAGAACAATTTTAATAAAAGTTATTATGGAATTAAGTAGAATAATAGCAGGGAGCACAGAAGTCTCAGGTAATCAAAAAGCCTGTGCTTGTGAAAGGGTCTCCCTCTCCCACACCCACCCCAGAAGTTCATTTAATTAAATGGGTAGAACTTTAAGTGAAATTGATTTTGTATACTACACTCTATTGCTCAAGACAATCCCTCTGTTTTATGTGGTGGTGAATACCTATAAGACAGACTGGAGAAACAATGCATTTATATTCCTGCCTCGTGTAAAAGAGATATAATATTTTTTAAGCTAAAAAATAACATATTTTCTAGTCCCATGCTATAAAAAATATGCTATTTTATGGTGTTGGCTTGCAATTTCAACAAACATTGGCTAAATCCTGCATGTGCTTTGTGTTTGCTATTATTCCTTGCAAAAATACTTCCAAATAAAAGTTGTCAGCACAGAAGGCTAAGCAAATGCCAAAGAAGGAAGAGAGACAAGGTTTTTCAATTGAAGGGCCTCAGATGTGAGAATATCAGAAGTCCCAACATGTAACCTTGAGATCAAAGCACCAAAGAAATGTGAATATGGCCCAAAATAGTAGTAAAAATATCAAATTATAGATTCTTTGGAATAACACAGCATGCAATTGTCAAAACGTGACAAGTGTTACTGTTTGCTCTGTTGGGATAGCTTGAGGCGGTTGGCATAGTATTCAGTTTAATTGAAATCAGATGTTTAAATTTTCCAGCCATTGCATTATATAGAAAAAGGTTGTTTCCTTAACACATGATTAAATTGGTTGTATGAGAAGGAAGGTGAAAGTAAAGAAGACAAGGGATGGATTTTTAAGTGCTGAGAACAGCCTTGGAAGGGGCACAAGGAACTGAACAACAGCCTCAAGACATCTGTGAGTATCGATACTATCTAGGATTATACATCTTAATTTTAGACACACACCAACTAACTAGTATTTTCCCTTTTCCACCCTGCCTTCCAACAATTTCTTGCTTCTTTAAGTAGGACTGGACAAAGTAAAATTAGAGAACCATAACAGAATCTCTCTCACACCAAATCTCCTGAATTTGCCCGACGGTTGCATTAATGTGTGTTGTTATAGGGAAGGATGGTGCAAGGGGATCTGTCATGGTTGACAGCAATGATGTGCCACAGCTCTGTGGATACAGAGGATGGCCAAGGCATTACGTTTGTCCTCACAGCGCCATGGCCAGTTAGGAGGTGAACTGTGTTAGTAAACAATTGTGTGCACACTATTGTTTTAGACACCATGGAAGAGATTTGTGCAAACAGGTACATGTGGGATGAGAAAGGGATAGGCAGAGATGAGAGATGGAAAGAAACAAGGAGGGCCCAAAGAGAGGTGTTTTTTCGGTTAAATTCTTAAATTTCTGCAAGTGTTCACCAGACAGGGAGGGGATTACATGTGGTGTGGATTGTAGGCACATGCAGATACCTGGAAGTGGTTTATAACTCTGGAAAAAAATAGTGAAATGCAGCCTGTGTTTATTGGTATATGTGGTTTTATGTTTTTGCCTCACCACTGGGGTATCAGAACGCTGCTGGGGTGTGGGGCACAGCAGTTCTAGGCCACATTCCTTTCTCCTAGTTGGGGTGCCAAGATTATGGGACATTGCCATGCTGCTCAGGGAAGATTAAATGCAACCTAAGGGGGGTGGGTGGAGAGGGAGTCCCAGCCTGGTGGAGGTTGTGATGGAGGCTGCAGTTCTCAAACTCCTGCACCCAGATACCACTGGGAACCTTGATGAGTTGAGAATGGTGTGTGTGTGTGTGTGTGTGTGTGTGTGTGTGTGTGTGTGTGTGTG
>JANHMN010000016.1:19153392-19197143 GCA_030674055.1 Rhabdomys pumilio
TGTGTGTGTGTGTGTGTGTGTGTGTGTGTGTGTGTGTGTGTGTGTGTCAGAAGCCTGTGATGAGCCTGGGGGGGAATCCAGCATAGGTGAGGGTGAGTGCTGGGATTTTGCAGGGGTCTTCTGCGGGGAGACTGGCTCTGTATGACCAAGGCTTTCCTGCCCCTCAGGTGGTCCTTGATGAAGGAGACAGTCCTTGCTTGTCCAAACTGTTTATTCATGGCGGAAAGGATGCACATAATTTAAATGCCTTTTGCAGGAGGGGATACCCAGGAAGAGAAGCTTGTTGATTAAACCCTTGGGACCATCTAGATACCTCATTAATGTGGAGAACTCTAGGCTCTATGCTCAGCGAGCCTCTTAATGGGGTGTCATGGTCATGTGTTCCAGGACAGGAACCTGGTCAAGAGTAGATTTAAACCCTAACCTTCTCAATTATGAGACTTACCGGGGTTCTTTAATCTGTTTGACCTTACCACATTTTTTTTTTGGTCTGGTGGAGCCATTACCAGATAGATATATAAAAATATAGAGCTAGGATAGAAGGAAGCTTTACTTAAAATTCACAAATTCACACCCAAGGTGCTTTTAAGTTAACGTTGCCCACGTTACTCCTTTTACTCTCTTACTAAGTCCTTAGGGAAGAGAGGAAAGAAAATAGACACGCTGAGGTTGAGCAAGGGTGCTAAAGAGAAAGCAACGGGTCATGATATTGAGGCATGTTTGAGGGACATAAATCGCCGGTCTCAAAGGACATGGTACCCATGCTCTAGTTCTTTCCAGATCTCACGTCTCTCACCAGTCCTGGAAGCGGCATTTGAAACAACCCTGAAAATGTGAAAAATACTACCTGTCCTTCCTGAAGGTACCGATCAACTACTGGTTACGCATTTGCCACCAGTGGCTTTGCGTTCCAAGCTTGTCTGACGTGGAGCACACACTGGAAGAGCAGTCCTGACAACTACGTAGAGGTTTACTCTTTTCAACAAGCTTACATTTCACAACCTCATCTCTCTCTCACATCCATTTTATAAGATGACAGTTTTTCTGAGTCAAGGAAATGAGTGATCAGGGGTGTTTCAGACAGTACTGCAAATGCAGATTTGAATTATTAGCAATATTTTTCCAATATGCCACATAGACATTGGTTAAGTGGTGGGGGGAAGATAGGCGAGCAATATAATAGAAAAACCAGAAGGCAAAATAAATTCAGTAAAAATCCAGGAAAAATGGAGCTAACAACTCATGTGCTTTCAAAGGCATTGATTCTATCTTTCCGGGCTCTGGCCTTTTGCTTTGTCCTGTGATTTCAAAGACTCTTAAGATTTTTCAACTTCAGTGAATGCAGCCCTTGAAGGCTATCAGAAAGGTCCTGGAGACTGGAGAATTAATGGAGCCCTAACTGTTCTGTAGCTACAGCCAGGCACAATGTCAGAGCTACACTTCTTGCTAGGAATTATTGGAGTGTGCCCCAGGGTCTCAAACAGACCCGTGGTATGATGCTTCTTGTTGTGATTGTAAATCACATAGGGTGCAGAGGACTCTGAGTCTGGGATCTCCTTCCACACAGCCTCACTTATCAGATTAAAATACTTCTCCTTGAGGACCAGCATGGGTGGGCACAGGATGTGAGGAGAGCTGTTAGTAGCATCTCTTGGAGCATGGTTGCTTCCTCTCATTAGATTTAGTGAGTGATTTAGTTTTTGATGAGCAGTCCCACATCTTTCTGAAATATTGTAGCCGTGGGACCTTCTAACGATCTATTTTTTTAGTTCTTAATTTCTCAGAAAATACTTTTTTTGAGTTTTTAACCATGGTGAGGTAAGGAGACATGGTTTCCTGTTTTTTTTTTCTTTTTTTTTTTCTTGCTCTGAGTTGCTACTTCTGAGAGGGAGCAGAGACAGCATTCAGGCATACCTGCAAAGTTTAATTACTCCTTTCCTCTGGTTGTCTCACCTGCCACTGTTATTGGTGCCAGGCTAATTAGTTAGCTCATTCCAGAAATATCCATTCAAATCTGTTTTAGCTAAATCAAAATGTCTTCCATAATATACTTTTCAAGGTACCGAGAGGATGTTGATCCTAATGTCTCTCTTTCTCCCCATGTCGGTGTGATTTGAAAAGATGCTATTTTAATTGAATGTACAAAATTACAAAAAAAGGGAGTCTGTCAAACTATTAAATGCATCAGTGATAGCAAAATAGTTGAAATCCTGTAGCAGCTCGGTGTCAGGGTCATTACATGTGATGAATATTTCCAGTTCTAAGAAGCATAGCTAATACAGGTGAATAGAGCAGAGAGGATGGTTAAAATATATCCATAGATTGTCTTTTGCTAAGAGCTTTAACCCTGAAGAAATCATGTCCGTAATCATCGCTTGTTATCTTAATTAGATCTGCCATACATTATCTCACAATTTATTCTCATTACTTCATAGGTGATCAGCCCTTTGAAAGGCATTTGAACAGAAGTGGCTGATTCTGATTGTGATAGTGTCTGTCTTCTCTTTCAAACTCTATTTAGATCTTTTGGGTATAATAACGGTGACGCTATATTTAATTAAAAATGACATTAGAAAGATATTAATATTCATTCTGCTGGATGAACATCAGATTAACTCAAGAATTAAAGTCTCCATAATGGCTAATGAGGTGAACTGTGCTGGGATGTTCATAAAAACAGCAATGAATTGGAAAAGCAGCCTAGGATCTGCAGCTTTGCTTTCCGTTATTAAGCTCATTGTTTGGGAAGTGGAGATCTCAAGTAGGAAGTCACTGCAACATACGCTTCTCTTCTGGCGATGGTTCCTGATGCTCAAGGTATGACTTCTTAGGATAAAGATCGTGTTGCCAAAATATGTTACATCTGCTCTTTATTCCGTCTCTTTACCCAGGTGGACACAAACATAGCTCTGTTTCCATGGCCTTGTCAGTTAAAATGGTTTTGTGTCTTTGAAGTAGAAAAAAAAATACACACTGCAACGTCTTATTTTTGGTTTGTGACGTAGATTCTGAGGGAGACAATTCACAGTTGAAGAAGGTAGAATGGTGACCATCACTGCAAAACAGAAGAGGTGAGTAGAAGATTGAAGTCACTAAGAGTTGTTTGTAGTAACACTTTCCCACAAAAGGGTGAATGCTGGGACTTTCTGTGTAGCTTGGTTCTATAGAGAATGGCTGCCATGTGGAGGGAAAGTTCAGTGCCAGGAAGGCTTTTATATTCATGAGCAGAATACATAAGGTAGAATCAGCATAGAGCGGGGCCTCAGTAAAGGACCCATACCTAAGAAACAATGGTCTTTATTGACTACTTTTGGTGACATATATGATAATTGCTTACAAGCATAAATGGTGAATGATGGTATACAAAGCAAAAGCAACTTAGACTTACAAGTGTTCTTGGAGGGAAAGATAGTACATGGCATGAAAATAGCTCTAAGCCAAATCAAAAACAATTTATACTACTTTGTCTATGAGCCATTAATCAAATTATTTAATTTCTTTGGACCTCAGATCATTATTTTTTTCTGAAATTGACATGTTATCGTGGACAATGAGTAACAAGATCTCTCAATCCCAAATTTCTCAGAAATTAGGTGAGTGTAACCAACATCCTATTATTTAAAAAAAAAAAAGAGGTAAAATAAAGCAAACAAAACAACCCTGAATATGACAGAAAGCAACACTACAATGTTGGTCCACTCAAAAATTTGTTTTCCCACTGAAGAAGGGAGCAGACATCCCTTACTGAAGGCCACAGCCCTACTGAAGAGCTAGAGGAATGTCAGTTCAACAAAGTTTGGTTTTCCTGACACCCCTGTCTTTCCAAGGTGTATGTAATCAGTCAAGACAAAAAGTGAATTAAGATATACCACCTCTAGAGCACTCGTTAGTTCTATGGTTAAGGTTTCCTGTGGGCTAAACTTTTGACATGCACACAACTTTTCCTCCAAAGGATTAATTCTTTGCAAGAGATCCCTCCATACAAGCAGGAAGCATACTTCTGCAAGTTTGTTACATCATTGTCTGAGATAAAGCCAGAAGCATTCAAGTCTTAGCCTAGGAAGAGGATGGGCTATCCCAGTTTAATGTGTATATTGGTGAGATCTTCCCAAACCCACTATTTTCTATTCATGATTACCAGAATCTTTGAGGCTCATCACAGACCTTACTAAAACACGTTATGGGAAGAATGAAAATGAAATCTACATTTTAAAATACACGAAGTTAATCTTTACTCATCTATGCTGTGATTTTGGAATCTCAGTGAATTTTTCATAATTAAAAGGTTTTCCTCGCTCATGTAGAATCTGGCCTTCTAAGTCACCAGAGCAGGACATGTGGAGACCATCTGCCATGTTCATCTTTTATTGGCTTGATCCTGTTGAGTGATTCCTCTCTGATAGGTACAAAGGAATTTGGATATATAGAGAAAGTTGTATATAATAGGTTGGTACTTCTATTTTCCGCCGCCTGTGACCTATCTAACTACCGGATTTCAACTGATTTTTTTTCTTCATTCACGTGATCTCTCAACTCAACCTCAAAGAGGAAACCTAATATGCCCTGAAGCCACTGCTTCAAGAAGGCTGGGATATGTGGGCTTCTGTGTCAAGCCTGGGGAAAGTCCTTCTGCTCTAAGGATTATGAACTGTCCTTATGCTCTAAGGATTAAGGAGCTGCACTGGTTTCACACTCCTTTGGATATGCAGGTGACACATGCTGTACTCTGGAAGTCATGGTACACATTCCTGTTTGGGAAGAAAATGATTGGAGACACTCAGCATAGAAATATCGCACAGCAGACATGATTAAGTCTCAAGGTCAATGATTGTCAATTAGTTCATAGTTTCAATCCCTAAGAAGTTTTTTTTTTTTTTTTCCAACTGCACTTTCTTGGAGCAAGTTATGCCTATTAAGATGTTCTTTCTTTTCTATTACTCTCTTCAGCCATATTAAAGTGGATGGAGGAGAATATGTCCTCTGTTCTGTGTGGTATGTAGAATCCTCTCTGACCAGTTCTCTTTTCAGTTTTAAATGAGTGAGTTTATTAAGTGTATGTCAAGAAAAAGTAAAAGAATAAATAGCAAGTAGCAGATGGGTAGAGCAGCAGTTAGAGAGACATTATCAAGTCAGGAGTTTATAGCTTTCAATTGTGGAGGAGAGAGAGAGAGAGAGAGAGAGAGAGAGAGAGAGAGAGAGAGAGAGAAACCTAATTGAATTTTGTGCTTACAAATATCCATCAGTCAGCTGGAGAAATTGAGGATGTCCTGGTTCTCGATACATGAGCTTCTGATGGCTGAGTTTCTGTCTCTCCGTTCACACTGCAGGCATTTCCATATCATGGAATAAACAAACACAACTTTATTGGAAATGGTTTTTCTTCTAGCTCTTTTCAGGGACACACTACTATTACTCTTGGGCTCTTTTGCTGTTCTCTTCCCTTCCTGTCACAACATAGGTAGGAGCAGTGCTTAACTCGGTTTTAGGACACTTAGGGACAATTTTGTTTGGCTCTGGAACCCAGGAGGACTGGCAACCTTGCTTTCAGTGCCAGAATCTCAATTAACTCAAACAACACATGGCAGTTTTCTAATAAAATGTGAGTTGAGTTCTCTTTTGATGCTGTGGTTTTCTCAGCAATATCCTGCTTTAGTAGAATAGTTATATGATAAATCTTCAAATGTCAGTGCCAATCTTTTTAAACCCAGGTTTATAGCTTCTTTAACAAGAAGTTCCCATGAAAACAGCAGACTTCTGATCTACCTACTCTTAATACATTTCCTGGGCACCAAGCACACCCAGAAGACCTTCCCTCTAAACACAGGTATAAAGTGAGCTTCGATGGCTTTCTCTCTTCCATGTATTTCTTTCTAAACTTTAGCGTGGCTCCTTGAAGTCTTGGAAAGGTTACGTCCTCAGCCCCATCTTTGTCCTAAGTCCCCCACTCCTCATGGACATGTTATGATTGGCAACAAAGCTCTTTGATATGTCAAGTCTCAGTGCTTGGAGTCTCCAGCAGTGTCACTTTTCTAACTTGGAAGTTTCCCAGTAGCAGAAGTAGTCATATCTCTTTTATTTCAATTTGTAAATTACTTGAGTTTTCCTGAGTTTATGTATTTTTATAATATTTTTCAAACCCAGCCAGCTTAATTTTTAAATACTTTTCTTCTAAGCCACAGGGATTCTAAGCATTCCAGATTATTAGGATTTCAATTTTTTCAACTATCATTAAAATACACTGTCGTTTTTTCTAGCTTCCAACATTGGATTTCTTTCTACTTTGTATTTTTTGTTGTTGTTCTTTTGTTTTTCAAGACAGGGTTTCTCTGTGTAGCTCTGGCTGTCCTGGAACTCACTCTGTAAACCAGGCTGGACTTAAACTCCGAAATCCACCTGCCTCTGCCTCCCAAGTGCTGGAATTAAAGGCATGCACCACCATTGCCCGGTTTCTACTTTGAATTTAATTGCTAAGTTATCACTATATATTTTAGGTTTCCTTTAAGATAACCTTCTCTGTGTCACTGTCTGTCTCTGTCTGTCTCTGTTTCTCTGTGTTTGTCTCTGTGTCTCTGTGTCTGTTTCTGTCTCTGTGTCTCTGTCTCTCTCTTTCTCTCTCTCTCTCTCTCTCTCTCTTTCTCTCTCTCTCTCTCTCTCTCTCTCTCTGTAGCCCTGGCTGTCCTGGAACTCACTCTATTGACCAGGCTGGCCTCAAACTCAGAGATCCACCTGCCTCTGCTCCCCAGTGCTGGAACTAAAGTGCTGGCACCACAACCTACTCTTTTTCTCTTGATATAAGTTATGAATTTGTTAGGAGTGGCTGGAATTCTCTGTGTAAACAAATATCCTCATTCCAACACACTTGTTAGCCTTAATGCAGTTTTCTTTGTTTATACAAAATTAATCTCAGTGATTCTGTCTTATTTCACTGTGGATCATGGTTAAATGATATTGTTAGATCAGACTGGGGAAAGTGGAATAGAAGTTCAAGAAGACATTGGGTTCTTGGCAAATTTTAAATTTATTTTGACCTTTATTTTTAGTTTTATAAATATGGGTGTCTTCCTGGAATGTTATCTGTGCATGTATATACACACAGTACTCATGGAGGCCAAAGAGAGTGTCTGAAACTGGAGTTAAAGAAACTTCTGTGGGTGCTGGGAATTGAACCTTGATCCTCTTAAGAGGCAGTCAGTGTTCTTAACCATTGAGCCATTTCTCTAACACCCACAATGACATTTTTAAAGCACTATGATCATTGGTTTCCCTCTTCTGAAAGGGTAAAAACAACAGGAGAATGTTTTATCAGATTTATCAGTGAAAATTAGCGAAGAAAATTGTGATAGTAGAAATACAAATTTTCCCCTAAGACACAATCATGTTTACATTATTTTTGCATAGAATATGCACTTTTCTCCTGTTGCTTATTGGTAGATAGCAAGCACGGACATTTAAATTTGTTATAGACTTCGAGCAACCTAACTAGACAGGTAAGATAGAGATGATAGAATCACTGTCTTCTTTGATTATTTGGAAATAGGAATACTACTACTGTCTCTGGCAAACAGAGAGCCTTGAATAATTTTTTTTCAAGAGAATAAGTGACCAAATTTTGAAAAATTGAATGAGTACAATGACCAGCTTTGGATTAGTTATTAATTAACAAAACCTAACCAGGTTTTCTAATGCTCCACTAATCCTGCTTGGAAGCAGCTTCGGAATGCGACTTATATTTACGCTATAAATATTGTCTTTAGAGTTCTGCTGATGATTTAGAGTTTCATAACAGGAAGAAAGCAGATGGCCTTTGGAAGGGGCTTATACTGCCCTTTTAACTGTGTTTCTGTTTGGCTTGTTGATGCAGGCAAGAAGGTTGCCAGAGCCTTAATTTCAAACTGCATCATTTAAGAAAATACAATAAGGAGAATTAAGAAACAAGGATGGGGGAAACATTCTGCTTATTATCTCTGCAATCCGAGGACTATTTTTTTCCCCCACATCAGTTGCCAACGATGGGATTTATTTTGTCATTTCTTTTTTTTCCGGGCACGATTATGATATTCAATTAGACTGTGTGTAGTGCCACTTTAAAGCTAAACATTCAATTCCTCCTAATTCCCAAGGGAGCTAAGGGTCAGGTTGTGCAGCTGGGAAGTGATGCTTCTTCCCAGCAGCTGTCATTGAAGAGACACGTGCAAACCATAGAAGTCATTTGTCACAAGAACCCCATCCAGAATTTTCTATGTGTGTCTCACTTGCTAACGTGACATGAAATAGTGAAGCTTTCAAAACCAAGTGCAGAAACTTCCTCGTGTTGACGTGGGCGAAATAAAATGAAAAGCGTTGGCAATTACATGGATAAATCAGCCCCAAAGTAACCGACCACTGAGAGGAAAAGTTCCTTTGGCTCGATTATTCACAGTGACTGTTCATGCTTATTACTTTATCAAGGTAATGAATTTTATCCTATACTTTACTTTGTCAGTATAGATATATCTTTAGTTTATGAATTCAAATGACTTTTTGATATTTTCTTTCACTAGAAATTATAATAGGAATGGAATGAGCAAGAACTACATTGAAAGATGGCTACTGAAGGTACGATAAGAGTCTAAGATAATTTAAACTTCATTATTCAACAGCTATCAGATAGGACTGTTGGATGGGAGCTAGAGAGGGATATGTGAAATCGTCAGAATCGAAAATTGTCTAAGTAATCTGTCACTCTTGTTCAGTGGCCTATTACCCAAGAGTATCTCGGACTGTAGCTCCCAGATGGTTCTCTGGTTATTTGACAACTTGCTAAATGAATCCTGCAAGCTTCATCAGCATTTATACAAAGACCTGTATATTTTTACATATAGATCTGTTGCCTTTCTGTGTTGTAGGAGATATTTAATCTCAATCTGGGCTTCTACCCTACCTTTGATCATTCAGTTCCTGGATAAAAAGACACACAACTTTATCATCTACAATAAGTCATAACCAGCACTAGAGCTGGACAGATATCTACCCTCTATGCTGTTACAATCTACTTTTCTAACAATAACTCAGAGTTATTACTTACTATGTTTCATCTGGGTTACTCTTAACTCCAATTGGCTAGCTCTCATACACATGCTTTCTTGACTCCTAACCCATGGCATCTTTCTCCTCTCTCTTTACTTTATTTTCTTTCTCCTCATTATCTTCTCCAACCCCAAAGCAAGGAACACCAAGCCCTACCTATTTCAATACTTCCCAGCTATAGGCTGTAGGTGTCTTTATTCACCAATTAGAAATACCATGGGGGCAAGATCACATAGCATCACTTGGGTCTGTGTGTGGACTCTCTTGTCTCTGGGGCAACCAGGACTTGGGGGCCCAGCACTTAGCATTACAATACATAGCAACAGACCAAACCTCAACATTTATGTGCTTTTACATTCCTTATTTATATTCAAAGAGGTGAAAAACTGAAATACAAAAATGATAAGCACTCAAGAGGCAGAGGAGACAGAGCTTTATGAATTCAAGGTCACCCTGATCTGCAAAGTGGGTTCCAGACCATCCAGTTTGTAAAGTGATTAATCATATAAGCATGAAGACTAGAATTAAATCGCCAGCATCCACATAAAAATGCTGGGAAAGGATCATAGGCCTGTAATCTCAGAACGGAGGAGCAGAAACAGGAGGATGTCTGGGCCTTGCTGGTCTAGCCTTGGTGAGATGCAAGTTCAGTGAGAGATCCTGTCTCAAAAAAGTAAGGTGGTAAGCCACCTAGAAAGATATCTAATGTTGACTTTTGGCCCTCACATGCATGTGCCTACAGGTGTACGTGCATCTGTATACACATGCACACACACATGCACACGCACACACAAAGAGAAGCAATGTCAGTTTATACAACTTGCAATATTACTGAGCTTCAACGTGGAAGTTTAACATGCTTTTTGCTTTAGCCATCTTTCCTGTTTCTTTCAGAACCATCAGAATCCTGGTCAGTATGTTAGAAGCTTATCAAAGATCAAGAGAAGAATACGCTGCACTTAGCTGATTACCTCAAGTGATCTGTTCAACTCAGAGAGCCCTAAACGTTAGGAATATCTCATCTCTCAAAGGTTACTAAGTATGACTCATTACAATACTCATTACAATACAATTACTCATTACAATAGTATTATAGTAGGTGGAAATTAAATGTAACACAGATAGCCATTTTTATCTTTGTTACAAAGTTGTGTTATAAGAAGGGACCTTGAAGAATGACTGGTATATTTTTGTCAAAGTAATTTTTTTTTTTTTGCAAAATGGAAATGTGTATGTTTTTTATTGGGAAAAATATTGATAGACTGATGAAAATATGAATAGAAAACTATCCTTGGGCAATATAATTAACTCTTTAATTTAGATTTCTTAGTTTTAAATGAAAGTAATAGAACTATCTACCTTGAAAACTTGTCATGGCTCTTCAAAATATATATATATATATATATATATATATATGAAGAAATCATGCATACATTGTGGTAGGTAACACTCAATAAATACAACATAAAATCTGTGTTTTATCATAACTGGCAATTTATATATATCTGAAGCAACTTTTCACTTAATAACTGTTGTGTAGTAATTTCATCTGGGCAAACCATCCATTTTAAAGGGAAGCTTCTAAAGACACAGGATGCTAGAGAGGAGGTAAAACGATCAGATGCTCTCAAGGTAGATGAGGTATTCTACTCTGCAGGGAAGCTTCTTAAACTCAGGAAGTCCCTAAAACTTACCAGATATACTAGGTCCTGCCTCCCTAAGCACAGATAAGCTGTAAAAGCTGCTGAGAGAGACACCCTCAAACAAGCTGAGCTTAAGAAGAGCCTCAGATGAGCCAAGTTGCCTGGAAGAAGCAGAGATCAGCTAAGCACCTAAAGCATAGACAACTAGGTATCCTGATGAGCTGCCAGAAAGATAGTCTCCAACTATAAATGGATCAATTGTTTAGTGTATTGTCCAGGTTTCTAACTTTCATGATCTGTCACCCATGGTGGAGTAGGGTTTTGGTGATGCAGCTGTCATTGAGTCATCTCTGCTTCTCTGGAAGTAACCCCACCAAACCTCACTGACTCACCAAGTTTAACTTTAGTGATATCCATACTTCAGTCCTCTCATCAGTTCCCCATCTGGAGTGAAGAGTTTCTTCACATCTCCTCACAACAATGTCACACTACAGTAATATTTTTCCATGAAGTCTAAATTTATAAACACATGCCAGAAAGTAAAGTGTATTACCTTCAATGTTGGCACCTTACTGCAAAGCAGTGTGTGTGTATGTGTATGTGTATGTGTATGTGTATGTGTATGTGTATGTGTATGTGTATGTGTATGTGTATGTGTATGTGTATGTGTATGAGTGTATGTGTGTTTATGTATATGTGTATATGTATGTGTTCTGTGTGTCTGTATGTATGTATATGTTTGTGTGTGTATGTAGGTATGTATGTGTATATATTTGTATATATGTGTATATATTTGTATATTTGTATATATGTATATATATATATGTGTGTGTGTATGTGTGTGTGTGTGTATGTGTCTCCTGTCTCTGTGTATATGTGTCTATGTATGTGTGAGTGTTTATGTGTATATGTATGTGTGTGTGCTTGCATGTGTTTTATGTATGTGTATATGTATGTGTGTGTGCATGCATGTGTTTTATGTATGTCTATATGTATGTGTGAGTGTGTATATGTGCATGCATGTTTATGTATGCGTGTATGTATATGTATGTGTATGTATGTGTGCATGTGTATATATATATATATATATATATATATATATATATATATATGAGTGTGTGTGTATGTGTGTGAGTGTGTTTATGCTTCAGTCTTTGGAAGAAGAAGTATACATACAATAATATGTTAACATGCTATTAAAAAATCTACCAGGGATAACATAAATTTTTACTGAACAATTACAGAACTTCAGGGTGTATGGGCTGTATTAAGCTGAGAGTTTAGGGCACAATGGGTTGTATTAAGTTGTGCTGATGCAAGTAGTTGAAATATTGGTGAACAATGAAACATCTTTCAATTTCTTAGTTGACATGCATCCTATTACTCCAACCATTGCTAGATTTAACAGTCATTTCATTTATTGACAGTCTCAGCAAAAAGTCTAAAAAAATCAATTCTACACATGAATTATGGCATTTCTTTGAATACAAACCACTCTCTGTTATTTTTAAAATCTGCACCATTGGTAGTATCCTTCACTTCTGAGTCGTAGGTTATTAAAAAAATTTAACTTGTACCATTTTCCAAGCTTGTTATAATTTTTGTCAGAAAGATAATAGCAGTTCCTGGCACAGTGACCTTTCCATTGCTTTGTTACTTGATTTGCTGCAATTCCTACCCTCTCTTCTGCAACTGAGGAAGAGGTGAATGATAGGGTCACTCAAAGGACAGAAATTATCACACCGATTAGAAACTAAATCATTAAAAAGCTGATATCTTCCCATATGACAATGATGCTAATAAGAAGAGGAAATAATATGAAAGCATTTTTTTCATGAATCAAACATAATGGAAAACAGGCATTATACAGAATTACCTGTTTTCATGATAGTTACATAGTGGCCTTTGGGACTCGTCCTTAAGGATTCTAGTTTTGTCTCTAGTTTCTGTTAAGAATAGCAAATCCACATGACATTTGTGAGCTTTTAAACTTGTCTTTTTCCTTTTAAAATAAAATTATTATATTCATCATATGTAAATGTTTGCAGCGGGACCTACTAAAACAGTGATGTCATCCACCAAAAACACCAGGGGAAATTCTTTGTGGAGAAGAATTTTATATTGTTCTTTGCTCTCACTGCTACAGAATTATCCCAATGACATATGTACATATTTTATCTAAAGCCTTTTATTGATCTAGATATCAACTTCTCTGATATCAAAGTATGTTTGTAAGTAGACTTTTCCCCAATTTTGTAATGTCCTAAACATCAAAATGATTTTTTATTCATTTGTGGTATTTCTCTTAACTTGTGAATTATAGACCAAATGTATTAGACAGGATTCTTTAGAGAAACATTGTTGTGGGTTTGGGCTAATGCTGCTTGTATTATGTTAACTTGGTTGCCAAAATTACACTAGAATCCACACATTTGCACATAAGATGCCTAGGGACCCTGCCAACAGTTGGTTTTGATTGATAAATAAAGTTTCTTATGGTAAATGGCTGAGAAGTGGGACAGAGGTGGGACTTTTAGGTTAACTGGACAGGGGGCCAAGGAAGGAGAGAAAGGAGAGGAAATAGGGATAGCCATTATGGAACTCAGCCAAGTCTGGGTTTGGAGCAGCAAAGATGGAATATAGATATTAGTAAGTAATAACTCAGGAATATCAGAGGAGAGTACATCAGCCACATGGAGGTTAGGAAGTGACCCAGCCATTGAACCATGCTGTTTAAAGCATATAAAAGTATAAGGGTTGTGTGTATGTATTTCATTTGGGAACTCACAACATCAGAGCAGGTAGGAAGGAACCGGTGCTGCCGACACAGCCTCCAGGATAGATTTGAGTAGCGATAATTGGGTTCAGCTACAAAATATAATCTATAGGATGTATGTATGGTAAAATATGAAACACATATTTATAGCATATAACGAAGTGGTATTTATTAGATTGGTTTATACAATAGAGATGTGGTAGTTCAACAATGACTTTCTGCGTGCAGAATCTGGAGATTGAGGCTGAGAATCTGGTCATGGCTCAGACCACAGAGTTGGATACTGTAGCAGGCTTGACTCAGAGATGAAGGCCTGCAGTGCCCTGGAGAATCCACATTAGAAGGCTGAAGAAGCTGGAGTCTGATGTTAGTGGAGGATGGCAACCTGCACTGGTAGATATGCTCTAGAGAAATCTAGAAGTGAAAGCAGGCTATCAATACTGCTTCTTTCTTGTGCCTCTCTGGATATGAAATGCCTGCTGGAAGGTGCCCTCCAACTTTGAGGCTGAGTCTTTACTTCTTAGCTAATTCTATCTGGAGACATCTTCATAGAGATGTCCAAGGTGTGTCTGCTAGATGATTCTAAATCTCCTAATCCTAGGTGATAATCAAGCTCAATTGTCACACCATGCTAACATATTAAAATGCCTGTATGTTATTATAGAAAAATAATAGTTAAGTTGTTAATAAAAAAATGTATATCTTTGTGTATTTTGTAGAAGTGTTTGGGTTGACTCGAGGATAGATTGCTTCTTGGAGAGAAATATTATAAAGTACGGATAAGAAGCGAATGGGTGAATGGCGGCATCCAGCCCTTACCTGCTCCTCATAATGAATCGCAGCAGCAGATGTAACACTACACACCTAGGCAGTGATTACAGGAGACCATTGGAATTCAACAGTAGAAAGAAAGGAAAATTTAACATCTAAAGACCTGGGACACGAGCAAACAGAGGAAAGAAGATATTCTAGTGCCCACTGCTCTGTCTCCACTGCTAGGGAAGGGTGAGTCTCCCCTACACAGAAATAAGGGTGAAGAAGAGAAGTATGAAGGAAGAATATGAAAATGTAAAATCCAGATTTTAAGACAAATGTATGTTAAGGTTTTTAAAATCATGCTTTTCTTGGTTAAGTGTTTTATATACCTTGGTATCTTTGGAAAAACTTCAGTTTCACAGGAAGGAGTGGAGAGTGAGGGAAGGAGAAAGGGAAGGAGGGGGTGAGAGAGATGGAGAAAGAAAGGACAAGGGAGGGAGAGAGGGAAGAGGGATGGAAGGGTTAGAAAGGGAGAGGGAGCATAAGAGAGAGAGAGAGAGAGAGAGAGAGAGAGAGAGAGAGAGAGAGAGAGAATGAATAAATGAGGATCTATTAGGACTGATGTCAGAGAAATGCAAAAACATTTCAGGTTGTTTGGGAAACTGTTGGCTAACAAATTGGAAAATCTAGAAGAGAAGACATTTCTGAGCATATATGATCTAACCAAACGGAACCAGGAGGA
The DNA here is from genome assembly GCA_030674055.1 of Rhabdomys pumilio. Taxonomy (NCBI): domain Eukaryota; kingdom Metazoa; phylum Chordata; class Mammalia; order Rodentia; family Muridae; genus Rhabdomys; species Rhabdomys pumilio. Next base: position 19,168,376 of record JANHMN010000016.1, read on the forward strand.
TCTGAAAAAGCTAGAATAGTCAAGAACAAATAATGTGATAAGATCAGTAGTAAAGTGTCTCTAACAAAGAACAGCCTGGAAACAGAGAGACCCACTGCTGGATTTCACCAAAACAGAAGAAAGTAAAAACAAAACAAACCAACCAAACCAATCAATCAAACAAAAAACAGCGCTAATGTCTCTCAAAGTATCTATAGCATTTATAAAATTCAAAGACAAATGATTCTTCTAAATTCAGTTTATAAGACTAGCATTGCCATGTTACTAAAACAAGAGAGGGATATAAAAGAAAACAAAACACAAAAAAGATATAGACTGATATTCCTGATAAGGCAGATGCAAAAAAACCAAAACAAAACAAAAAACCAAAACAAACAAACAAAAATCCCAACCCACCTCAGCAAAGTACTACAGAATCAAATTCTGCAGCATATTACAATTACCTCACACTATAATCAAGTTGGTTTCATCTCTGAAATGCAAAAATATTTCTACATAAGCAAACAATCATATAAATATTAATACATTTCAGTGTAGAAATCATATTGTCATTGGAGTAGATGATGAAGAAATATTTAATGAATTATCACTTCATGATATTAGCTCTGAACAAAATATGCACAGGCTAACCATCCCTCAGCAAAATAAAAGCTATTTATGACAAAGACATAGCCAACATCATACTTGACTGGAAAATCAGAAAGTATTTTTTTTTCTGTGAAGTTTGGACAAATATAAGAAATCACCATCATTGTTCTTATTTAATACACTAAATCTGATCTTTTAGCAAGATCAGTAGGGCAAGAAAAAGAAATAGAATTTATACAAATAGGAAAGAAGGAATCTTAAACTATTCCTATTGCCAGATGCTGTGACTCTATACATAGCAAAATCTACTAGTCATCAAATGACTAGTAGAACTGAAAAACAAATACATTGAAGTAGCAGGATAAGTTTTTCTGAGAAAGAACTCATGAAAAATGGTCCCAGGTTAGAATAGACAGATTACCCTTTAGGGACAAACTTAAGGAAACTACAGAAAAGAAAAATCACAAAATATTGAAGAACAAAATTGACGAATATAATATAAGGTGTGATGATACCATGCCCATGGGCTGGAAGAATTAATATTGTCAAAATGTCCACATGTCCCTAAGAAATCTAAAAGCTTAATATAACTGTTACCAAATCGCCAATGAGATTTAGCTGTGGAGGGATGGACCTGATAGGCATAATGTTGAGTAAAGTAACCCAGACACAAGAGACAAGTATCCTGCATCCTGTATCACATGTAGAGACTGATTTGAGAATGGAAGTGGGAATACTCAGGGGTAGGTAGTGTCTGAAGTAGGAGAGGGCGTGGGACAGGGCCAGCGTACTGTGTGTATACTAATGGAAATCCTGCTGTGATCTCTATTAATTTATACAATGAATGTGTCTTAACAATGATAATGAAAGCCCAAATTATCCCTGACACAGTATATAGTAGGGGGAATTGGGAAGCTTTTTTTTTTTTAATTTTTAATTTTTAATTTTTAATTTTTAATTTTTTATAAAATGGGAAAAGAACATGTGTAAAAGAGGTAAGGGGACAGAGGAAAACTCAATAGAGCCACAGGTGCATCTGCCTGCCTGGTAGCACAGACTTTATGCGCAGTAAATAGACTTTATGTGGGAACTGAGGTATGATTAGGAGGAAGTTCAGTTCTTGGGAAGTTTCTGTACCCATTTCTCTATTTTGAACAATCATCTTGAATCCTGAAAGTCAATAAACCAATAACTCTCCCATGTACTTTGGTATTGTCAAATGGAAAAGACTGGAAAAATACCCACGTTCAAGCTCTCTATCAATTCTAGGTACAGGGACTTGGTCTTCCCAAGAGTCAGAACAGTGGCTGTGTTATGCTGTGAACTCCCTGGCTCTCGCTGGCTGGTCTTTGTTATTCATCAACAATGAGGCTGCCCATGCTGTGAAACTGGGATAGATCTATGTATTGTGAAGTTGAGATAGTCTACTTATTGATGCTAAGTTACTCGATGTAACAATTGATGAAAGAACGCAGTTAAAGCTCATGAATGGCTATACTCACCAGCGGCTTAAACAAGAATTTAAAATATGTACATACCCATTGTTCTTGTTAAAAGATACATTTAGGCATTTTTATCATTTTAAAGGGTTTATTTGGATGATAATTTGTGAATCTAGCAACACCATACCACTCCACACCCCCTGAGAAGATGTGAGGTGAAAGTTTTCTAATGTGCTCATGGAGGAAAGACAGACATAATTTGATTGGATAAAGTAGAGAGTCCTTCATAGAGGGGAGTCAGAGATTTGTGATGGGCAAAGTCTCTGTTGGCAGTACATGTCAGTGAAGCTTGTCTGATCTCCCTAGGGAAAACCTTCTAGTCTAAGCTGGGTGCCAGTCTGCTTTAGTAACAACCTAAGGTACTTAGGCTGTTTCTGTGTAATTGTCTAAGTTTGAAGCATATGTATATGTATATGTATATGTATATGTATATGTATATATGCTCTTAAGAATTGTGTATGTATGTATAAGCATACATACACAATTCTTAAGAGAAACAGTGAGTTCAGAAGTGCCCAAAGAGAGGATGGCAAAAATGAGACAGTTGAGTTGGTAGAGGGCTGATGAGAACCTAGTTTTGCACCCCAGCATCTGTATAAAACAAAACAAAACAAAACAAAACAAAACAAAACAAAACAAAACAAAACAAAACAAAACTGAGTGCTCCAGCATCTGCCTGTAATCGTAGTGCTGGAGAGGTGGAATCTGGGTTCCTGGCCAAACTAGCTGAATCAGTGAGTCTGGGCTCAGTGAGAGACAGTCTCTAGAAACAAGAGGGAAAGTGATTGAGAATGACACCTGATGTCAACCTCCAGTCTCCACCAGCATGTGCATGCATATATACCCATCTACTTACCTATCTACACACACACAGACTCACATACACACTCACTCACACACATGCCTAAAATTAACGAATTTAAAACCTATTCATACCCAGTATTTGAATCACACACACATGAATACACACACTCACACACACAAACGCATACACATGAATACAAACACACAGACTCATACACATGCTCACACACACAAAAACACACACATGCCTCCACACATGCATGCATACACACACATATGAATACACACATTCATACACGTGCATATACACACATACAAAACACACATGCCTACCCACATGCATACACACACACTCACTCATTCATACACATATATACATACACATACCTATACACACAGACACACACACACAGATTACATGCATAACCATACTAAGCACAGATTCATGACTCCAAGATTGATATCAGACACACTTAGAGTAGTAACGATATACTTCCCTGCTGATTTAGAGATAATTTCTCTTATTTTCTATTTTTGGAAGAAAAAAGAAAAAAATAATTCACTAGTCTCCTGAATTCTGTTTGAAAAATTGCAGGCATTTTTTTTTCCTTGCCACATCAAGCAAAAGAAGATATAAAGTCATTCAAAGAAAAGGCCTTCTTATTCTGAACTCTTATCAGCCAAACACAATGCTCAACAAACAGCTAGAAGTTTTCATTTCACCAGAGAAGAGCTCCTGCTTTGAAATGTTTTCAAAGTTTCCATGACAAAATATTCTTTCACAGTCTCTGCATCAGTGAAGCTGCTTTGTGCTTCTAGCACAGCCAAGCAATTAAAAGAAGATGAATAGATGTATTCCGGCATGTGTGGTAACAAATGGCATACTTAAGGTGACAAGGTTTTCTGTGTTAACTGGCTTTGCAGTCACTTGCAAGTTTTTGAAAAATATTCCCTTTTATTGGAAGTTTCTCCCTTCTTAATCTCAGTTTAAAGGCCATTTTTCTCCTAGCAAATTGGAGGAGAGCTCTTCAAGTCATCTTTGATGGGACAAAATATATGTACATTCTCCCTGTGCAAGGCAACTGCGGCTTGCCTATGACTATTTACGATGGGCGAAAGTTTTAAGCAGCAAGCCATTCACATGACAAAAGATGTTCAGCCACCCGGGCTTTGAATGATGAGACCTCTGCAGGACACTGAGCTGGCCTGGCGTCTTTAATTGCAACTATGCTCCATGCTTTGTAGGCAGCTACTGCAAGCTAAGGAGCCACCCCAACCCCCACAACCCACAAAGCATCGTAGATTCAAAACATTTTTTTTTAAATCTGGTTCCCAGGAACAGGGAATAATGGCCATTTAGATACCATTTTGGTATCTAAATTCATGATCAAAGGATTGGGTAACACTGAAGCCCCTGTAATGGAATCTTTAGTTCCTGTTTTATTTTCTCTTGGTCTTTTGAAAATGTATCCATTCTGTTGAGTTAAGCTATCTTTACTTATTTGAATGAGTAGTTTTTTAAATTTGATAATGAGAATTATAGAGAACGCCCACTTCCGGCTTGTCTTGGAGTTTCAGGAAGCAGGCTTTGTGGTTGAAGGTGATAAGTCACAAATTGGAATGGAAATAAAACTGAATCCAATTTTGAAATTGATACTTTTGAGATTTGTGACCTGTTGCAAGTTTGTTGACCTTGTCTAGCTCTCAGCTGCAAGTCTACAGTGAAGTCATGCGTTCAATTATATTCTAGGCAGTAGTTAAATTGTCTTTGTGATCCCATAGCCTTGCATGTGCCGGACCAATTTTACTTTTGCACCTGTGAAATTGTCATAATTATATTTAAATTTGCTGGGCTTGACTATTATTTTACCCAAAACTACTTCAAAACAACAGTAAGTTACAGGGTTATTTCCAGGATTAAACACAAGAGTGCAGATGTAAAGAATTATTCAGTTGGGTTGAGATTGCTTGCCTAGAACCGAAACCAAACCAATCAAATCAACCAAAAGTAAAGAAAGGTGTGCAGCCCTCAAAAAAGATTCAGACCAGAGAACATTGTGAGGAAAATGGACTAATTTCCATTCCTCATTTAACAGACAAAAAGAGGTAGTATTAAAGCCACATAATGAAGATCCCACAGTAACTGTGACCTCAGAATCCCTAAGCCTTTGTCACGGTCAACAAAGATGCAGTTTATGACAAATTCTAAATACAGCACCCTCTACTCCAATCAGCAAGCACAGTGAAATCTCTCTCTCTCTCTCTCTCTCTCTCTCTCTCTCTCTCTCTCTCTCTCTCTCTGTGTGTGTGTGTGTGTGTGTGTGTGCTGGGGGGAAATAGTCACAATCACAATGTTCTCCTTTCTAGGTAAAATAAAAAATTTCCTGTAAGATGGTCTGGACTGATAATAGAATTCCACGTTCATTAGAAGAGTTAGGGCATTTTTCAAGACAGAGCCCTTTGTTTTGTTCTGATCCAGCTGTTCCTTTCAGTAAGTACAACAAATATCTGCAAACTGCTCAAAAGAGCACTGGTGGAAATTTTATATAGAATGCTTAAATTTTGTATTCCGGTTTTCATCTTCTCCACACACAATATTTCCAACTTTCTCCCGCAGCCTTTAGGCCCTTACGAGTTATTTTTATTGTCCCTTAGCTCTATTTTAGACACTTCACTTCATTAAGCTGGAACTAACTAGAGTTCCAAATAGGAGAAAGGAGAAAACGTGAAAATCCAACCGTAAAACAAATATGTATTTTATGACCTGCATTTTGTGAAGTTACCTTGCTGTGTGTTTAGGCTAGCTGGTACCTTTATCCACAAGAAAGCTTACTCTTCTAGAAGGCTGCTTGGAGAGATTAGAATACTGCCCAGCTGTTTAGAAACGTAGAGAGGAACATTAAATGACAAAATGACTTCCTACATCCTGTGGTCTGCATAGTAAACACATCTGCCATTTCCCAGATCCATGTGCCCTGTCTTTTAAAGTATCCACTTTCTCCCGACTCCCCATCCTTCCTTTCTGTGTTGGAGAAAAACCTTATGCAGAGGCACAGAGAGCAAATATTGTGTTGGCTTTTTATCTACAAAGCATGTTGAGGCTGGAGCTGTAATGTTTACTCACAGTCTCCAATCTCCATCTGGATAAATAAAGTGGCATCTTGGGACAGGCTGCTCCGTAGATAACGAGTTTTAAACTCATTCACCGCGAGAAAATTTAACTGATACAGTTTGTCTATCAGACGAATTTAAAATGCTATTGCCACTGCCCTGCTTTCTATGGTGATTGCTGCTGCACCGTGGTCCCATGCCTCAGTAGCCGGTTTGATTGTGTGTGTCAGTACTTCCCTCGCACGGCACTGATCGTAATGACCTGTAATGCACAGCTCTGCTTTCCTGTAATAAAGCCGCACACGACCCTTTCTGTGATTTTAGCTAAGGAGTTTGTGTGCTTCTTGTGCTACTTCTTGAGAGTAGAAAATATCCCCCGTTTTGCTGATGATTCTGTCTCTTTGTTCTCTTTTTTTCCTCCTCCTTCCTGTCCCTTCCTTCTTTCTTTGATCTAGGTATCTTTTGTTCACAAAGGGCTTAATGAATATTTCGCCTGGATTTTAGTGAAGTGAAGATAAGTTATCAATCCATTCTTTCTTTGTTAGTGGCTTCGGCAGCTCCTCATTTATTATCCAAGGGCTGCTTGCCCTGAATAGATGGTGGAGTAGATGAAGCAGCTTGGAAATCTGCCCCACAACTGTCAGGGAATAGTCTTGGGTCTTTGATAGAAATCAAGGGCTGTCACCTGCTTCATATGTTACTGGTTCTAGGAAGGAGGCCAGGGTTACATTATGCTAGAAAAAGAATCAGCTGTATTTCCTTCAAATGTCTTGGTTTCATTCACAGACTCAATTATCTATAAAAAGGACATCTATAGCCAGGAGAATTCACCACAGAGAAATGATGTAAAGTTAAATGGAATATAAAGAAAGCCATATATCAAACGATCTCTGATAAGAATTTAGTAATAACTAAAAATTTTGAAGTTTCAAAATTAAAGGAGGACAAAAATAAAAACTATCTCAAAATATGTTTCTGTCTCAAGAAAAAGATTGCGAGGCTTCCTTGCTGAAGTTGGTCCCTGTTTCCCACCCCCAACTGTTGGATTTTTGTTTTTGAGACAAAGTCTCCTTATGTAGTCCAGACTGGTTATGATCTTTTTGTCTGCTTTCCAATTGCTAGGATTATAAGCACACATCACCACTCACGATTGCTCCTATATTCTTCCCACAAAACAATTTTCTAACCACATTTCTGACAAAAATGCTTAAAACATTAATGTTAGTACTTTACTTGTTTCAAACATGATTTGACTCAAAATTGACTAGGTTTTGGATACTATTAAATTTTGAACTTATCTTGATATACATAAGAAGTGGGCAGCTGTAAATAAGTCAGTCTGGTTTAATATAGAAACTGGATGAAGAAAAAAAGGTTAGGTGTGCAGATATCAGGGTAGCAGAAACACTGGTATGTATAAAAAGTAAAGAATAGGTCAGTAGACATGGAAGTCCCACATTCTAAATTTGTGATCAATGCTACTTTAAAGACAATTTTGACTGCTCTATTCATTCTCTCTCTGTTCTCTATCTATCCATCTATCATCTATCTATCTTATATCATATAATCTAAATAGTTAAAATGTGCTAATTTAAAATGTGCTTATAATCTCAATTTCCTACTAGAATACAAACTCAAGAAAGACAATAGCATTGGTTCTCAAGACCTAGATAGTACTTGTACCAACAACAGAAAATATACATTGGTTATTGTGTTAGTTATTTTCGGAAACTTGACACAAACCAGAGTCATTTTGGAAGATGGAACCTTCATTGAGGACTTGTTTCCATCAAACTGTCTTATGGGCATGCCTGTGAGGCATTTCCTTGACTGGTAGTCGATATAGGAGGAAGCAGCCCATTATAGGCTTCGCTATCCTCAGGCAGGTGGTCCTGGGTTGTACTTAAAGGTACCTGACACCTTAGTCTGGCTGCACGTCAGTCAGCAGGGTTCCTCCATGTTCTATGCTTCAGTTTTCTTCTCTAGATTCCTGCTGAATTCCTGCACTTTCTTCCCTGAATGATAACAGGTGACATGGAAGTATAATTTACATAGACACTTCCTTCTCTTATATTAGTTACTTTTCTATTGCTGTGATAAAACACTATGATCATGGCAACTTATAGAGGTACAGGTTTATTTAGACTTATGGTTCCAGAGAAGTAGAGTCTAACACATGACTTCAGGGAAGTATTGCTGCAGGCTAACATATGGCTGGAGCTAGGACTGAGAACTTGCATCTTGATCCAAAAGCAGTAATAACACCCATCTCCAAGACATTAGTGTTAGACTCTCATGTCTGCCCTAAATGACTGATTCCGTTCAGAGGTCAATTTGTCTACATTTTTTTTTCAGCTAACAAGTGGAAACATCAGGAATTAAATCTCAAAATCTCAGTTATTTTAATCGAAGAAAAATACAGTTTTCTCTTTACTACGTCAAGGAAAAACCAAATAAACACAGAAGTCACTTTGGTCAAGGAAGTTGGAAGAGAGATCCAAGGTCATTGCTAACAAGAAGTCAGACTAATAAGAAGGTGAGGCTGAAGATAAGCTTCAGGCCTCCTTATCCAAAAGCGTGCTGACTTTTGGACTTGAAGGAAGCATAGAAGCCACAAACCTCTAGTACTCGCCTTTGCTGACCTTTCCCACAGTAGATCTTTTCTCCCAAGCTCCCCGAGGCAGCCTCAACCTCATTGTGACAAGAGAACTTAATTTTTGCCAGCACTGATTGAAACTGTTGATTAAAAATTGTATAATTTTCAAACTTGCCTTGAAGTTTAAAGCTACAAACAACTTTCATTTTGTGAAACTCTGGACTTTATTTTCAAGTTTTTTTTTCCCTTCTGGCTACAATCCCAATCATCCACAAATAAATTTAAGTTTCCTTGTTCCCAAGTAGGATGAATGTATGTTTGGTTGACAATTACTTTAAGTTCTTGGTTGGGACTCTTGTAATTGAGAGTCTATTGAAGTTTGTCTACTTTGTGTGTTAGGAAGGGCGGGAATACATCTCTGGGTGGCTTAGAATTCAGAGTTAGATGCCAGTTGAAACAGTGTAGGGGAGAGGATTTTGCCCAAGAAAGTTATGAGAAGCTGACTAGGAAAAGTATGGACGAAAGCACAAGTTTTGGTACATAGAGCTGTCAGAAGTCTCTATGGGCATGTCTCCCACGATTTTGCCTGGTCTCTTGTCTTTGTCCAGAATGGTAGACAATTGATAAGTGAATATTTGTATTAAATATATTATTATATATTAAATATAAACAATATAAGCATCATTTAATTTATTTTATATATTAACTTAATATAATAAAATAATTTAACTATTTAATATATACATATTAAATATGTATATAAATAATATACATGTTACATGTTACCTAAATATGTATATTGTATATATAAAAGGTAACTTCTATTTTGTTTATCAAGCGTCTCTCATGTCTACAGTTGTTAAAATTTATCAGCTAAAAGAACCCCAAACTAACAACAAAGAGAACCCCCAAAAAACCCCTTTGGCAAAAGAATACATTTGAAGGACAGTTGATTTTGCTACCTTCATTTTCTGCGTGCAAAATTTTTCTTCTCTTGATCATTTTGTAGTTTTATTTTTTTCTTAATGACAACTTCACTTCAGACTTCAACAGATGAAGGGCTAGAATGAACCTATTAGAACCCGCTAACATGCACAGACTTCGCTTGTGAAGTGCTGGTCTCTAGCACTGTAAAGAAGACACTTGCATTGTTTGAAGTGGGTTTGTGGTCATTTATCACAACATCTCCAAGAAACTAAAACAATGCTTCATTTTTAAAAATGTATATTTATTTATTTAAATTTATTAATTTAAATTATATTTAATATAGTTGCTCTCCCATATCTGTGGGCTCTTCTGGTAATTTTTTCTTTTTTAAATTGTGAATTGAAGGTCTTTCTTGTTTGCCAACTATTTTCATAGCTGCTCACATTGTATTTGATATTTTAGTAATCTACAGCTCATTTAAGGCGTGATACTGTGTGTGTAGACTTTATGCAAATATTACATCATTTTATACAAGGAACTTGGGCATCTGTGCGACAGTGGACACTCCTTTATGAGTTGACTTTTGCAGAGTTCCTTCCCTCCAATTTTTTTGCCATACTTAGTTCTAAAGAAAAGCCAATCCTAAATGATTGAGAACTTAGCTGCTGAAGACTCTTTCTTTATATTTACTAAAGCCAGGATATCTGTGACCTTCAGACTATATAAGAATGTGTAAGCTGTTACTTAATTTACAGAAAGTAATGTTTATCTGAAGATTTATAGGTTCTAACCTCAGGCTGTTTGCAATGATTGGTCGGAGGAAAAGAACACATATGCTATCCCTCTATGACAAAGACATTCAGGGGCTAACAGCTCTCTATCTCACCTGCATGCTAGCTGATGACTAAACTTGACTTCCAGCCCCACACCATCCTTATCTCCTGAGCTTGGCTTTCAACTGGTGAGCAGATGCAGACTGATATGGAAAATGCTACAGGAGTGCTGGAACCGAAATCCTGTGGGCACTGAGGAACAAATTTATGAGCAAAATAAAATGGTTGACCTGTTTCCATTCAAAACTCAGTTTCCCTCATTCTTACTTTCCCAGAATTGGGAAACTTTATCTACCTAATTGCTCAAGTTAAAATTTAAAGACTTGTGTGTGTGTGTGTGTGTGTGTGTGTGTGTGTGTGTGTGTGTGTGCATGTGAACATGAGTGCAGCTGCCTGTGGAACCCAGATGTGCTGACTTCTTGGAGCTGGAGTTAGGGCATCTGTGAGCAGTTTGATACATGTATTGGGAATGGAATTCTCTCCAAGGACAGGGAGTGCTCATGAATTTTGAGCCATATCTGCAGCCTCTGAAATAAAAATTAGAGTCTTTCTTCCCTTGCCTCCCCTCTGAATGTTTACAGATTCATTAGCACTCTCTGTGTTTCTCTCTATTTGTCACTCTGTCTGTCTGTCTGTCTGTCTGTCTGTCTGTCTGTCTGTCTGCCTCTCTCTCTCTCTCTCTCTCTCTCTCTCTCTCTCTCTCTCTCTCTCTCTCTCTCTCTGTGTGTGTGTGTGTTTACATGTCTGTGAAGGTCCATGTGCCAATGCACATATGTCCACGTACACATATTCAAGAGTTAGAGGGAAAAGGCGTCTTCCTCTATCACTCTTTGACTTATTCCCTTGAGATAAGACCTTTCCCTGAATCTGGAACCCACCATTTTTTTGCTCGATTGGTGGTCAGCGAATCCCAGCAATCTTCCTGTCTCTTTCCAACAGTGCTGAACATGCTCATTCCTGGCTTTTTATGTGAGAGCTGGGGATTTGAGAGCTGGGAGTCTCATGTTTCTGTAGCAAACACTCTTACCCACTGAATCATCTTTCTAGCTCTTTTACACTCATTTGTTATTGATCTGCTCATAGCCATACCTCTGGCCTAGACAACTGTGATACTTTTGCTTAAGTAAAAAAACAAAACAAAACAAAGAAACAAAAAAACCCCAAAACTAAACAAAATCCCCCCAAAAAACCCAAAAAACAAAAAACAAAAAACAAAAAACAAAAAATGGTGGTTTCTTATGAGCCAAATATGGGTGACATAAGCACCTTGATGCATATCTAAAAGCTGAAAGATTTCTCTGAAGAAAAAAAAATAGTGATGAACATTATGGGCAGGAAACAGATAATCAATAATAAGTTTGCGTATTCATTAAGTGCATTTTGATGGGCTTCATTCTTTTTTTTTTTGAATTTTTATTGATTCTTTGTGAATTTCCCATCATGCACTCCAATCCCCATCCCTCCATATCTATCCTGTCCATGCAAGTTCTTCCCACAAAAGAAAACAAAAGACAACAACAACAACAACAACAACAACAACAACAAATCTTGTCATAGAAGCTGCAGTATGTCACAGTGTGTCACACAGGGTAGCCTTTTGTCCACATAGCTTTACTTGCAAATGTTTATTGCAGTGAGTCATTGGTGTGCTTTGAGACTTCTGGCTTCTGCTACACCATCAATACTGAATCCTCACAAGGACTCCTCTCGGATATCCTGCTGTTTCTTAGTAAGATGCTTGGGGAAGTCAAGTGTACATCCTTTTATCTACTTACCATGAGAAAGTTAAATCAGACACAGAAGATCAAAAGCAAAGGCTCGTTTTCTAAACTCTTATTTCACAATCTCCCTGTGTTTCCTCACGCAGACCATCTCACCATCTGGATTTTGCTTAGGGAACTCTATGAAAATAGTTCCTTTGGGGATGTTTAGTTTCATTAAACTTAACTGATTTCCCTCCTTAAGCCCTCGTCCTTTCTGCACAATATAAAATCCAAAATTTATACCAGGGCTTACGAAGGCGTTGTCTGCTACTGCTGTATTTGTTCCTTGTGTAGACAAATCCATTCCCTCTGTAGGTGTTTGTGCTTCTGTCTGACATGAACTTTCCCTGCTCTTAATGACAACAGCATCTTCTTTCCAATTGAGTCTCAACCACAGTGTCATTTCCTCTAAGAGATACTCTCTCATCATCTGGTTTAACTAGACTTGCTGGTATTCTCTGCCACAAGGACCTGCTCATTGTACCCATCCTTTTCAAACATGTTTCTTCTCGGCACGCTGTCTTCTCTCACGAGAATTTCATGGCCATGACAGTGGGCACTTACTTGCTTTGCCAGCACTCCCTGAGAAGTCCTTGGATTATAGAAGAAACTCAGCAAGTATTTGTGAAATGAAGAGTTCCTATCTTTCAGACCATTGTGATGCCACTGAAAAATACCGAGCTGGATTTCAAGCAGAGGCCTTTGAAGGCTGGGGTGAATCAATTAGGAAAAGATAAACAATGTTGTAATGAACTTTTTCTTCACAAGAGCTCTTTGTATTGTTTTAGTTCCCATCACTAGGATACTTACTGGGTTCTGCCTTCCATTGGTATGAACGTAGCCGACTTAATTGAGGTGATTATCTATGAAAAGGGGAAAATCACAGCCCTTGCTCAAAGAACATATGTTCCCTCTGATACTGTACAGGTGAGGGGGCTTTACACCACAAAAATGACCATGAATGTGCTCTTAAGTGGTCTCTTCAAGCTATTTACACTATTTCAAGCATGTTCAGTTTTATGGTCTTAAATCACACTCACTGAAAATCATGTTAGAGCTTACTGATAGATTTATAATTCTCCGTTGGACTTAGAAAACAATGAAAAAAACAAACAAACAAACACATTACTGATGAAGGAAAGCCTTTTTAAAGAAGTACTTTAAATATGCCCCAATTTTTTTTATAAACATGATTTGACTTCAATATTATTCACTGTAATCATTCAGAAATTGAATTCCACTTACATTAGATTCTGTCACATTGAACACTTGTATTCTGAGTAATTTTCAATATTTTTATAAGTTTGAAACAAAAATTAAAAATGAATATTTTAAGCCACATGGAGAGTCTATGAAATTTAATTTTTGTTGACTGTAAATAAAGTTTTATAGAAACACAACATGCATGAGTTATGTATTGTCTGTTGCTATTTTCTTTACTTTTATACATTTATTTGTCATATGTTTGTATCTATGTACATGATGTGTGTGTGTGTGTGTGTGTGTGTGTGTGTGTGTCTGTGCATGTGTGTATACACTCATGTCACAGCAAACATATGGAGGTTAGAAGACAACTTGTGGAGTTGGTTATATTTTTGTGTCACATGGGTTCTGGAGATTAGACTCAGATCATTAGGCTTACTTGCAAGTACCCTGGCCCAATAAGCCATTTTTCAGGCCCCATCTATGGCTGCATAGTGACAGTTTCACTAGACAATCATCACATTAAATAGTTAAGAAAAAGTCAATAGGACTTTTAAAGTCCAAATATTTATTTTCTGGCTTTTTATGGAGGAAGTTTGCCTAACAATGTCTGAATACATGAAATGTTTGAGTAACACTTTTAATTCTATTCATTGTAGGCATAAATTTTTTGCAGCCTATTTCAATAAATGTTCAACCTCTCCTCCTGTCCACTACCCAGCAGAGGTAGTGAAATAGAAAAGTTATTAGGATATGGGGAAGGACCTGTTTAGCAATAGTTATTTAGGGGCGAGCTCAGTCTTCTTTGTCAGCAGTCCAGTCCCATAGCAAACACCAAATACGAATCAGCAGCTACAGGCCAGTCCGCCTGGCAGGCAGACACCACACATGAACCAGCAGCTGTCGTTCAATCCTCAAGAAACTGCAAGGCTCACCTACTGGCCCAAGGCCACAGAATCAGCAAGAAGCAGCAGGAACCTCACAAGCAGCTCTTTGGTGAGTTTCTCTCAGTGGCTGCATTACCACAAGCAGAACCAATACAGGTGTGTTGTTAGCAAAGAATAGTGACGCAGAGCAAAGCAAACCAGTGCTCAGTGCTCTCCCACTGTCTGTGGGGTCATATTCATACTCCCTCATCACACGTTCTTTCATGTTCTTTGCTATAGCAAAACATCCCTTCACTGTGTCCGCTTCAGGTAAACACTCTTTCACATGTCTGCTTTAGGAAAACATCCTTTCACCTGTGTCTGCTTCAGGAAAACATTCATTCATGTGTCTGCTTCAGCAAAACATCCTTTCACCTGTGTGCCCCAACAAAATGTCATTTGACAGAAATGACTTTCCAAACTTTCTACTTAATCATCTGTTTCGAATACTGCAATGTAGCTCCAAAATGTGTTATTATGTGTGTCCTTTGACAATTCCACACACATATAAAGTGCATCCTAAGTACTATAACCTCTTGCCATCTATAATCCCCCTTTTACTCTTATTAACTCCTCTATAATTCTCATTCAAACACTCATTTCTTTTTTCATTCTGAGACTCACTGAATTTAGCTAAGTTCATCTGTGTGAGCATGGGTTTAGAGCTATCCACAGGGCCCTTGTGGCACCCCAGTGGGTATTCAGTTGAAGACAATGACCGCCCCTTCCCCAGAATCCACTAGAAGCCAATATTTTATCAGGGAGTTGTAGGACAACATGGGCCTGATTTTAATCCATAAATGACTATTAATGGGTCAAGTCTTGTGTGGACCCATTGCAGGCATCCAAACTGTGTGCAGTCATGAATATATTGGCTGTGTCCAGAACTCAGCATTTCAAAGACCTTCTCCCTGTCTTCTTGTTCTCTCTGCCCTACAGCAATCAGTCTGAGAGATATAAATATCATTTTAGGATTGAGTGTTCAACTATAACTTATTTTTGGAATCTTGATCAGTTGTGGATCTCTGCATCCAATGCCATTTATTAAACAGAGAGAAATCTCTGATTGAGGCTTAGAATTGCTTTTTCATTATTTTTCTATAAACATAACTATTTAGAAGGCAGTTTGTTACCATGACAATCTTGGTAAACAACATTGAAAGGTTTGAATTTATGGTCTAAGACATCACAACCATCCTTCTTTCTTCTTTCTTTCTTTCTTTCTTTCTTTCTCTCCCTTCCTTTCATCTTCTCTTCTTCCTTCCCTCTCTCCTACCCTTTCTCTTTTTTCCTTTCCATCTATCTATCTATCTATCTATCTATCTATCTATCTATCTATCTCTCCTTCTTTCTCTTTTCTGAGTTTACAGTACCCATATGCAACTACCTCTACACAGTCAACTGCATGAACTGCATGTCCAATCAGAGAATTAGTTGCTTTTATAATAGTGTCTCTACCGTGCAGGTGGACATATATTATCTGGCAGGTGTTACTGTAGATTGTAAGATTTACAACTAGGTAGGAATACTGATACCTTTTCTCCTCCAGAGACACCCCATAGCATCTTCCATAGCATCTTCCGGTTGCTGTGTCCCTTTTCCTCCAGAAACTCCAGTAAACCCTAATAACTGCCTGGCCAGATGAAATATTTGAACAATAATATTATTGACTCGCTCACCTTAACCTTCTAGTTGAAATACAACAAAATGTTTTTGTTTATTTTTGTTTTTGAGAGGTCTTATGTAGCTTCAAGCGGGTCTCAAATATCCTGTACTTTGGAAGGGGACATTGAACTCTCGATACTTCTGTCTCTATTTTCTGAATTGTAAAATTTCAGTCATGTAGCACCATACATGTTGCTGGAGAATGAGCTTGGGGCTTTGTGCATGTTAGTTAGGCATCCTCCCATGTGAGCTGCAGCCACAGTCTCTAGCTATGCTTAAACTCTCCCTGCATCTAACAATTTTTGCCATTCAGATTATGAGTACTACTAAACACAAGAGAATGGACTGGTGTGTTGTATCTTAGAATAGGAGGTTGATTTAGTTAAAGTGTTTATTATTTATATCCATACAGAATATAGATAAAAGTCTACTTCAAGTCCTGCTATGGTAACACCAAGGTAAAGCTGGAGTCTCACCTCTTTAGGACTTCATGGTCAAGCAGGCATGTCACATTCTCATCTGTTTCTCAGGCAGCTCAGTAAGGAATTCATCTCTATTTCAGAGGTGAAGAACAGAAACAGGGACATCAGCAACATTTCCAAACACTTTGAAATATTTGACGTTCCTATTCCCTTACCCTGCATTAAGACTTATAAAGTAGGAAAAGATGCAGGTGTCTAATTTGCAAATATCGTAGCAGTGAACAAGAACACAAACAGAAAGAAGAACCCAAGGAGAGTGGACACCTGGCAGGTCCATGCCAGAATATACTGCTTCTTTTGACTTCTGGGAAGTTCTGTGTGTTCCAGGCTGAACATAGTTAAGGATGAAGCTTAGCAAATACAGGGAATGAGAGGACACCAGATGCTCCATTTCCTGAGAGTATGTTCTTTAGAAAAATGTATTTCAGTGGATCACAGACTCCGTACTCAGTTTCTCACTTTAAAAAAAAACATTCCATAGTTGATGCTGTTGAGCCCTGCAAAGTATCAAAGTCTGCTAACCTGTGGGAGAATAGCCTGGTTGCTGAGAGCAGCTCTGAAGTCTGACCTTTCTCTGATGTGGGTGTGATGACCCACTTCCACTCTAGGTGGAGACTAAATTCCAACAACCACACATGCTGCTGCCCTATGAAGCCCATATGTGGATCTACAAATGGGCCCGCAGCCCAGAGCCTAGCACACCCTGGGACACAGATGCACTGGTAGTTAGTTCTGAGGCTTAGACTGGAAAGGCAGCTTAGGAGAATAAAGCCTTGCCCATGTGTAAAGGGCATGACTCATCCTTCTGGCCTGAGTTATTTCTGCAATCCAGAGATTATCAGAAAATATGTATAATCAGAGCAGTAGAGAGGAAGATAGATAAACTTTTCCCCAGCTCTGACAACTGGCCAATACAGAACACCTTCCTGTGGTAACACAGGTGGTCTGGGTGGTTTACTCTGTTTTCTGAGATTCACTCGAGCGTCCTTCCATATTCATGTTCGGTCTGTTTCTCATGCTATCCTTCTCTAGCATAATGGATCACCAGGACATTACGACAGATATGATATTATTAAGTGAGATTTCCCCACCAAAGTCGAAAATACCCCAAGTAAAGTTCAACCTCCTACAAAGAAAAGGACAATGAAGACCCATAAGCCCACCACCTAGTGTGAAATATTGGAATTTCATTACTTCTGTCCTGGCACGGCCTCTCTGTTGTCATTCAGCCTAAGAACAGCTCTCCAGAGACCTACAAGCTTTGGTGCTTACAGCCTAGAAAGGATCTTAAGCACTACCTCTTTGTGCATAAGAGGATAAAATATAACTTCCCTTTTGTTTGAACCATTTGGAAATTAGTTAAAGATTTTTTCTGACACTTTCCATTGTCTTCTAAGGCATTGGCAGACTTCAGTGTAGTCAAACATTAACACCATAACCAACACATTAACACAAATCCAAAAATAATCTAAAGCCTCAATAAAAAATTTACAATTGTCCCAATAATGGCATCTGTAGTCATTTAGGAGTTGACACAAGAATGGACATTCTTCAGAACTAGTTCAGTGAGCCCTTGTTTCAAAAGCATGAAGACTTAATTGTGGATCCCAAGAAGTCATGTAAAGCCAGACTTAGAAGTACACATCTGTACCCCAGTAGGATACTGAGACAGGAAAAACCTCCAATGCTTGTGGACCAGACATTCTGAAATTTGTAATATTAAAATAGACACTTTCTTTCAGATAGATAGATGTGAGGTAAATTTAGACCAACACCTGAGGGGGTCCACCTCTACACGTTATATGGGTGCCTACATTTATACACATGAATTTATATCTATACTGTAAATATCCAGACACATCATACACACTCACACTCACTGATGAAGGGGGCAGGAATTGATAAACTCAGGAACTTTCACAGATCATATATCATATTAACTCAACATTTGCCAGATTCTTTCATGTCCTTTCATTGTGGATGGCTTTCTTTTCCTCTGGAAACCCCATCAGCTGTTTTGTTGATTATTTTTCAAATTGCATTTGTCTAGTCATTTGCCTATCCTCGGGTTTATGGTTTTGTTTTCAGGATTACTAGAGAGTTGATATTGCACACACCGTCATCCATCCAGGCGTATTTAATGAAGACACACAGCAGGCCAGATTGGATTCATCCTAGTAGGGTCCAATTTGAACCTTTGCCACCATGAGGTCCATCAGATTTTCCCACTATGACAAAGCCATGTGAGTAATCCAGAGGGTGAAACTGTGGCTATCCCATCCTCCCACAACCTTCCTTCATAGTTTAAATGTTTATTTATTTCTTTTCTTACCTTTATCAATCATTACTTTGGTGGTTGGAGTTATTTTTGAATTCTATCATCACATCTGTATTTATAAGTTAAATCTATTATCACATCTGTATTTATAACTTTTTTGAAAAGAGCAGTTATTTCTCCATCCTACAGAAATGTCTTTTATTTTTTCATATCATATGATATACATAATTATATATGCACATTTATATGTACAAATTCATAGATTTAAATAGTTCATTGTGCTGTGAACTACTTCTCTTATTCTCCATTACTGCCCTTGAATCTGAGTCAGTTGAATTTAGATCTGCATTAATTTTGTCCTGCTGTGGGCTTCTGCCATCTGTGATATGTGAATCTGTGCTGGACCAAACCTGTCCATGAATTTGTGGACTGTGGTTGTTAAGAAGCAGAGAGATCATAAGGATTGGCATTTTACGGGCCATAGACAGCCTTTATCTAATGACTTGCATCACACTTGGAGGAAAGGTCCAACCAAGTACTACTCTCTTCTCTGGGGCCTGGGATTCATGTCTTCCAATTAGCATGCTTTTGTCCATATGATTGACCACACATCTTCTGCCACCTAGTGGTCAGTTCAAGAGCTTACAAGAGGACACTACATGGTTTGGAGACAGAAGTGGGACCTGTGCCATTGGATACTATCTGGGTATCAAGTGACTGCACGCAATTATCAGAATGTTTTTTTGTTTTGTTTTGTTTTGTTTTTAGATAGGGATTTTTTGTTCTAAATGCATCTCATATCTAAGCAAGGGAAAGAAAATGAAAAACATTCAGTGTTCTATTTGTAGACCCTCTTGAAAAAGAGTTTTCAAAAGTGGTTACTATTAAAGAGAATCGATTATTCCACCAAAGTGATACAAAAATAAATAATATATTGTTTTTTTCCTCTCAAGGCACTTAAAGACACACTTCAACGAGGGTAACAATATTAATGTATTTAATAAGAGATCAAGAAACTGAGGAGTTAACTCCCTGCAGTTACTTTAAGAAGCCCTACTGAGTCTTACCCAGTTCACATGCTGCCTAGTGCTTTACTAAGGTCTCCTGGAACATGTTCATGTAGCATCCTGATGTCCTAGTTTTGGCATCTGTTCTCTCTCCAGTGTCTTTCCTGGAAAATTATTCTCTCTCTGTCCTCTGCCTAATGAGACTTACAGTTAAAATACTTCCATTCAGAATGTCTTAGAGAGCGATCTTGAGTCACAAATAAAGCTGACCTCACATGTTTTTCTCCTGTCGAGTATCAGAGAGCTTCCTACAAACTGGGAAGTTTGTCATCCAATCCTGACAACAATTTGCTGCATATATTTTGTCTAGTTTTATGGTTTATAGTAGGAGAGTAAGTTCTGTGTCAGCCATTTAGTCATGACCAAGATGGATATTCCAGAAATGGAATTTGAATCTTAATTTAATCAATCAATTAATTAATTTGATGTATATGAGTACACAGTTACTATCAGATTCCATCACAGATGATTGTGGGCCACCATGTGGTTGCTGGGAATTGAACTCAGGAACTCTGGAAGAACAGCCTGGGCTCTTAACCACTGAGCCATCTCTTCAGCACAAACCTTAATTCACA
Organism: Rhabdomys pumilio; assembly: GCA_030674055.1. NCBI lineage: Eukaryota > Metazoa > Chordata > Mammalia > Rodentia > Muridae > Rhabdomys > Rhabdomys pumilio. The sequence goes on from JANHMN010000016.1 coordinate 19,188,696, forward strand.
GTCTTAGGTTCCTGTTTAACTTTTCATAATCAGACATTCTTATAATTAGAAGCAAAAATTTCATAAGAGATGAAGATAAAATTGTAGTTATCTTTTTCAGGAAATGCTCGAGATGAATTTTTTTTCCCCAAAGCTAGCTTCTCATTCCGCTTTCCAATGCTATTTCCAGGCTGGCTAATAATTCTATAGAAACCGTGTCCTCTCTACTGAGATATTAATAGCTACCTTCTATCATAGACTTTCTATTGCCAGGCACTGTGCAAAATTGCATATATTGTATTTTATAATCATAGCAGATCTATTTTCCCTCTCCCACTTATGGGAATGCGAGGCTCCAAGAGATGAAGTCACTTGTCATGTGTTCTAAGTTTATTATGTTACAGAGCTGAGACACAGACCTCATTCTGTCTGACTACAAAGCCTAAAACTTTATCAGGCAGGGTGAGCTAATTGTGGCAAACACACAGCTCTCAAGTCTTAGTGACTGACCATGTAATGACTCTAGGATGTGTTCTTCTCACGAACATCACATTCCAGCAAGTTACTGAGCAAACAGCCTCACACTATTTTTGCTGTTGTTTCTGTTGTTTCACTGACCTAACCAGTACTGGGGGCTGTGGAATGAATGCTTTGGCATTTCTCTTCATCAGAAAGCAATGAAGAAGGAGCATGGAGGATCACACCAGAAGATTTTTAAGTCTGACAACTGAACAGCATCATCTCTGATCATTTTCATGTCTGGAAGAAGTCCGTTGGAATCTACCTAGCCACAGGGTGACTGGGAAATGTAGTCTACCTGTTTATCCAGGAGAAAAGGGGCATGCATTTTGGCAAACAGTAGCTTTTATCATTTATGGCAAGAGCTCTTCCATTGGATAGAGAAGAGGTAGGCGGAGCTGGGGGTTGAGAGAAGGAGGAAGAGAAGCAAGATGGAGGCAGACATAAGTGTCTCTAGGAGTCTTGGGTAGTTATTCATGTCAAAAAATTAGATATTGGGTAACAATTCTAATTGTGTGGGCAGCTTGTGTATTGAGCATTTGCTAATATAGAAATCCATTGGATAATCTTAAATCATTAAGAGTCGTCAGTCTACCAGGTACCGTGAGCACTGCGGATATTGTCTGGAGTTGAGCCGAACATTATGAGGGTGGCAGAGTTAGCCCAAGAGCCGTGCTTAGAGCCATAGACTCCACAGAGCTGACAGGCAGAGACAGCAGCCACTCTAACATCTTGCGGAGCCAGGGCCAGCGCTCCTGGGCTGGCGCCTCTGACACCGTTAGTGTGGGACCAAAGAGCAGGAACATGGTGGCAGCCAGAGAGCTAGGGGGAGCAGAGCTATGCCACCGATTTTGCAAATACTGCTTGCTACATTCATTTCATATCAATTGTCCCCTAGGTGCCTCTTTTGAAAGTTTTAAATAAACTTGGCTCTAATGGAATTTTTTTCTATTCTGAAGGCCTGGTTTATGGCAGCATCTAATCCTCAAACTCAGGAAAAATGAACAAAAGTCACAGAAGTAAATCTTCGTGAGAAGAGTTGCACTTTTAGCTAGCACATAATGTCACTGTTCACAGGATCAATAATAATAGTTGTCATCACAAGCTCTGATTTTAAGCCATACATTTTCATTGTTGAGTATTCTATATTAAAAGTATCATCTACTCTTTTATTGAAGGGATTTGTTTTTCCATCATTCTTCCATGTCAAGCCCGCTGGGTTTGGAATACCATGGAGTCAGTCCTTTCTCTTCTGACCATTGTTTCATTTCTGCATCTTAGAAGGATGTGTCTCAGTGAAACCTGTGATTCCGCAGGCACAAAACCCATGTCAGGGTGTTTGTGATTGCCTAAAAACCAGTATCAGTGCTAAATGAAGAAAGAAACAATTCTTTAGTGTGAGGAAGACATTTCCCCCAAGGGCTGGATTAGTTTCATCTGGAAAATAGTGGTGACATCTGCAGAATCAAGTGCTGTATTAGAAGAGGCAAATCTGCAAAGCAGACCAGTCCGAGTGTTTTCTTCATTGCACCTGAAGCTTTCAACTTGACACATCTCTTCCAACTGTTGGTTGGAAAGTCTGAACAAATCTACAGATTATCATTGCAAATGCTTGTGCCCTAACCCAGGACTTCTATTTTTTTTCTTTATCATGACATCTCCAATTTTCCCCTGTTTTTATCATCTTTCTTTCTAATCTGTTGGGCAAGTGAATTCAATTATTTCTGAGAGTGCAGTTGACACTGTGCCTCGTTCTTTCTCAGTGGTGTCTATCTGCAGATCGACTGCCTTCCACTTTCGTTTCTCTGGTTTCCTCGCTTCCTATGCCCAGGATCTAGCTACATTATAGAGTCTGTATTCCTAGACCTTGCTGCAGTCCTCACATATACGTTCCTAGCACTGGAGTTTCTTATACCTGGAAACATTCTTATCCTCACCTCCACTCCTGTCTTTCCTACGTTTCCTAGGCCCGCTAACCACTGGTTGCTTCTGTGAAGTCTGTACCGGGCTTTCGGTTAAGTAAATTTCTCTCTTATTTCTACTTGCATAGCACTTTTTACCAATCATCACTTTGTGTTTCATCTTCCCTCTTAGTTCGCAAGGATCTGGGTATCTTGGGAGTTTTTTATTTATTTTCCTTTCATGCCCAGAACCAAACCCTGATAAATATAGACACTTAGAAATGCTTAGTGTGAAAATTTTAAAGCAAGATGTGACATCAACCATACAAAGACATTTGAGTTGGGGCCTGGAGGATGTAAGTTACTGGCCTGTGCCTATGAAGGTTATCTTATTCCTTCATGGCTCTCTGTTTCCTGGATACCATAGAATGAACATTTCTGTTCACCTCACCCTCTGGCCATGAAGCTCTGTCTTACAATACACCCTCAAGACAATACAGCTGACTCTTGATGATTGAAACCTGCAAAGCTATAAGACAAAATCGAATCTTTGTTCCTTCTATTTTTACCTCTCAAGAATTTGCCATGCTGATGAAATATAAACATTATAAAAATAAGTTTAAGCTTGATGCAATAGTCCATGCCTATAATCCTTAGCTCTCAGGAAGCTGAGGTAGGAGGGTCGATGGAGCCTAGGCATTACAAGAACCTATCTTAATAAAGAATGGGGTCGGAGGGAGAGAAGAAAAAAAGTAAAAATAAAAAAACAAAAATCTTGGTCTTGAGAAAAAACAGTTTATTTAAATAGTTAACCTTTAAATAGATAAGGGGTTTTGGATAACCTTCACTTTCTTAAGGATAGTGATATATGTACGGGCTACTTTGCGAGGAAAATACGTTGCTATTTCTATACAATATATTCTAATAAGATGTTTTCAAAAGGCAACTAAAGTGCTCTTTCATGTGCCTAGGATGGTGCCCTTCAGGAATCTTCCTCAGCAGAATTATGGATGCCATTTTGCAAGTAGATCAGCTTGCCTGGGACAAGAAAACTTTTGTTGCAAGGATCAATTGTGGGTATATCAGGGCGATGAGAAAAAGCCGCCAATGGCTGGATCCTTCAGAGAGCATGTGTGTCTTCATCAAAATTCTAAAGGCATTGAGACTGTCATTCAAAGAGTTAACATCTGTGGAGAATAAAAAATGCAATGGAGAGGTTTCAGGCAAAGCATGGGGAGACTGATAAAATTATCAGTGAATTAAATCCAGACAGATGGTTCTGGAAAGGAATGAAATGCACAAACCTTATGTAGAGTATAACGGCTCTCACTTTGACAGGGCCTTTGTCAACAGGGAAAGCACCCCACCCCCCACCTTTTCATCAGCATTTTAAGGCAACTGGAAATCAGATTCTCCTTTTCTGAAGGTGTTGCTCTGTATTTACAGCAACCAAAACACAATAAGCTTATAAGCTTAAAAAGCAACCTGAACAGCCAAAGCCCCTCCCAGGGCCACTGTGGGTGCCCAGCTTGAGAGAAGGCATGTGGCCGGTATGTATTACTCCTGCCACTTCTCATTGGTCTCTGAGTGGCTGCCTGCATCAGTAGGTCCTTGGCAGTTAGAATAGTTCTACAAAATGCATGCCAATCATTAGCTCTGCTTATAACAGCAGGACGGCAAAGGAAGCGTTAGCCATCCAAACAAAGCTAAATAAACAGAAAACCTCACAAATCTCACACCGCAGAATAAAAAGACACAAACCAGTGCATCTCTGCTGGTTTGAAATTTCTGTTTTTGAAAAATCAACCTCCCAGAAGGCTGATTGGAAATTACTCTACATTTAGGCAAAAGCTCTGAGAAAATAACACATAATTTCTTCCTTGGGGCTTCTTCTCCTTCTTGCTCTGTTTTTTCTTCTCTTAGTTGGATCCAAAGAGCCCTTCTTTCAGGTGACAGGACCAGGCGAATTCATGCTTGAACGATGATGTCCAGGCGGCTTCTTAGCAATGGACTCTGCTTTTGTTCCAGACCAGATGTTCTGTTTCTCCCTGGTAACAGCTTCCATTGTCGTACCTTATTATACTGCACTCTCTGGATCGGATGCCAGGGTAGCCTCCAAATCAGCCAAGAGCAGAGCTGAATCAATGAGACAGCTGGCTGCCTCCCTGGGGAGGGAGCATTTTTTTTTTTTTTTACCTTTTTGATTCATGCAGTCTCCCAGTCTCCACTAGTTCAGATCCACAATGATGCCATGAATGATTTTTCTTAGCGACAGGTGAGAAGAACAACAACAAACAAACAAAACAAAAGGTTTTGTAAACTGAATTCAACAGAATCTGGAGACCCAGTGTGTTATTGATTAAAGGGAGAAGACGACCAAAAGGAAGTACACACACGGGCTACTTGCATTTCCCTCCATAATCGACTTCTGTGCTTCTGTCTGTATTGGACTTGTCAGGTTTGCCTCAAGGAAAAGCTTGAAATCAAGAGTATTGTGTTTATTGACCTAGGGTTAGGATTTTAATCATGTCTCCAAGATTGCCTATTATCAACAACAGCAAGATTAACCCCCCTTAAAAAGGCTATAAAATTCCTTGACGTATTGCTAACTTTGCTAAAAATTTAAGGTTATTTTGATAGGCTTCTTTACATCATCTAAGATTTAGTGGTTGAAATGTGTTTATCATGGCTATGTTTTTTTTTTTAATTTTTATTTTTTATTTATAAGAATCATCCATTTTAACACTCAAGCAAAGGACTAAGTTTCAATCCTTTCCCCAGCTCATGCTTGCTTCAGTACACTTTTTGGGTCCATAAAACCTGCCAGTCATGGTTTTCTACTGCAATATGGATGTAGACCAGTTCCCCAGCCATTTGAATCCACAAAGTCATTGGGAGATAAACACTGCCATATCTCAGAGATCCATTCCTGGTGTGGCGGAGAGACAAAAATGTGACAGTAACAGAAGTCAGAGACCCTGCAGGGCAATGCTCCATCAATCATGGCAGACATATTGGCAATGTGATGGATTATAGCCAACATTGACCTTGGTGGTTTAACCTTTGTTACATAAGTAACAGAATAAGTTAAAGCAGTGGTTCTACCCACCGTCCAACAGAAGAGACAAGCTGAGCCAGCAGCAAGAGGAAAATGAGCATTAGTTAGAAACATCATCCATATTTCTGAGCCACAAGGAGTAATTATCTTTTTGTTCTATTATTGAATAGAATAGGGGTATTTCAGGAAGGAGAAAATGTTGGTATGTACCTTTATAACAGTAGGGACATTTCTTTCTTAATCTAATAATATCTTGGACTATAGTATATCTTGGGAATGTTAGGGGTTCATAGATATTCTTTCAGGGTGAGAACTATTAGAGTTCAAGTTTGTTTACTTTAAAGTTAAAAAAAAGTTTAGTTTGTGATCAAATATGGCACAAACTATGGGTTCATAACATAAAACCCAGTTTTCAGTTGTTGGCGTATGGTTTGGCATGGGAATAGGAATAATTAAGTTGGAAATTCCTAGTGGTTTTTTGATGTGCTTTTAATACTTTTTTATTAAGTAATTTCCTAAAGTTTTATCATCTTTTATCACCTATTTCAAATACCCTTTTGTAGAGTTTATGATTATTAGAGCAGCCATAGAAAATGAAGTAAAATTCCTGGTAAGATGTTCCAATAATGTGTACCTAGCTATTTGGAGGACTCAACAGCTACACAGAATAAAGAAAGCAGAGAAAAGATTGTGCTCAATTGGCATTTCATAGGGAAGTTAGGTTACAACGGACCAAAGCCAGAGCTACCTACTTCCTCTCTAGATATTCAGAAGGTGTGATCTAGAGTGGGGACTTTGGTCACTTTTTCTAACAGGAAGAGTCAGTAACCCCCACCAAACCTTTAATCTCATGGGGTCAGCAGATTTCCTGTGATCTCTTCTGGCATAAGTACTTAAACATGCACATAAAATGACTGGGTGCTATGTGCATGCCTCTCTCGTTTCAGGTCAAAACACTCCAGTTGGTATCCTAAAGAACTCAAACATAAGCACCAATTACGTGGTAATAACATCTGGAGGTCAGACTCTGCCAATTTACAATCTGGCCAATCCAAATAGCTTTGCAGTTTTTTTTTTCCCCCAAAAATATTTGCGTTTTACAAAGATCAGTTAAAGAAGTGGTTTTAAGGAAAAAAAGGAGGAATGTTTATCACAGAAAGCTTTAAAATCCTTTTTAGATTTTAAACAGTATGTGTCTACCTAAAGTATATACAGAGTCAGAATTTAAGAAATAGAAATGCAGAGGCTGGCAGAATAGCTTGGTGGGTAAAGGTTCTTACCAATAAAGCTTGGCCATCCCCGGTTCTCATATGAAGGTGGAGGGAAAGAATAATTGGAAAAAATTGTCTCTGAGCACTACACATGTGCCATGGCACCCATCCTCTCCTATGATCATATTTATTTACACATAATTGTAATTTTAAGAAGGAATAGAAAAGAGATATTGTATGTACCTTTCTCTGTTAAAGGTAAAGAACTCAAGGCCATTTCAAAGTTTACCGTGTCTCTTTTCAGATAGATGCCGGGGAGGATGGATACATTCTTTCAGGGATAACCTGAAGATATAAAGCATTTCTCTGACTCTGCATGACATCTCATGTGTTCTGCTGTTGCTTTGATGGGACCAGATGCCGAGAAGCCCAAGCATGCAGATGGGCCGTCTTTGGCTATGTGGGCTACTGTCTAGAGAGGATAGATAAAGCCAAGTACAAGCTGTGATTGTATTCTGGGTGCATTTCTCTTCTTTCTGGATGGAAGCCTATGATGCTGCTACACTGAAAACAGAATTACTTTTCCAGCTAATCTTTCCCATTCTTCTTGACTGCGGGATTTATAAAACATTGCTCTTTGGGTCCAGGCGTCATTTGGGGATCACATCATGATAACTCTATGTATGTGTGCCGGGAGGGCACAGTTGCAAAGCAATTGCTCAGCAATGCTGGGGAAAGAAGCAATTACGGGAACACAGTTTTAGCCCTGCTTGTCAGAGGGAGTTTCACTGGGACACAAGGGAAGTATTAATGTGAGCAGCATCCCTTCCAGAGCTGAATTTGTTTTTTTTTTCCTCTCACTAGTGTGATTCCAGTATTTTAGCTACAATCCCTAGGCCGCAGGAACCTTTAAACAGTTCTTTATATAAATCAGGGCATAGGCTCTTGAAGAAGAAAGAATAAATAGGGACCTGCATAATTTATAGGAGAATGGCCTGATGGGCTATTTCTTCACAAAGAACATGAAGGTTATGTTGGAAAAAGCCAAATACCTTTCTAATGAATAGTCAGTAATCACCAGCCGCTATAGTAAGTGCTTGGATTTGTTCTTTTATGTGCTATGTGTCCATAAATGAAGCATCTGATTCTGATGGCAGTCATGCATGCATAAGGCTATCACCACTCCCCCTCCCCACTCAGATCTGCAACAGCTCACACCCAGTGCAGAGAGTTAGGAAAAGTGGAGGGCTTGGTGACAGTACATTCCCTCTTTGGATTCAGATCACTGTTTGGGTTTATAGATAGCAGTATTATGTTTCAGAAAGTTAGAATAGAAGTTTGAACCAAGAGCCATTAAAACCAATTGCCAAAAAATCAGCACAGTTTTATTTCATTAGTAGCTTCCAACTTGCTCATCCCTCCAGGTTTTGCATGCGATCTTCTCATCATGTGGAATGCATCCTTGCTTCTGTGTCTCCACTTCTCAATGTTTCTAATTCTAACAACCTTATCCAAACATGTCAGGAATCTGCTCATGTCTAATCTCTTCTGACCAGTTCTTGTTCAGCGACTCACTCAAATTCTTAACTCCTGTGGAGTTAATTGAAGCATATTCTTGGTTAATTTTTGTGTGTTTAAAAAATGCTTTTATTGCATAATTTCTGTCCTTCCCCTTTCTCCTCTAAACACTTTCATATACTATACAAATTCATGTTCCCTTTTTTCCATTAATTTTTGATATATATATATATATATATATATATATATATATATATATTTA
>JANHMN010000016.1:19197243-19220214 GCA_030674055.1 Rhabdomys pumilio
ATATATATATATATATATATATATATATATATATATATATATATTTAATGGATATATATATATATATACATATATATATGTAGTTATATTCAAATATATTATATTCAAATATACATATTCATGTATATCCCTAGATACAATCTGTCCAGTTTGTATAATGCTACTTGTATGTATGCTTTCAGGGATGACCATTTGGTATTAAATAACCAATTGGTGTGCTCCTCCTTAGGGAAGAGCATTTCTCTTGCTCTCAACATTCCTCAATTACCTGTAGCTCTTTGTGTAGGGTGGATTCCTCATGTGAGATTTCCCTTGCCCACCTTATAATGCCAAGGAAATGTCTCTTCGCATCAGATGGAGGTCATTAAAGAAAACCACAACCAATCGAAATGCAGTTATAATGCTTGGTTAAAACGAACACATTTACAATATAGCTCCCACATCTGAGGATCAAAGATCATTGCAGAAGAGGAACAGAGGAGCTGTGAGAGGTGGAGGATCAGGGAGTAACCGTAGACATGGTAATACTGCTGATGCGTAACTGAGATGATTTCTGAGTGCTTGTGACTATTTTAAAGAATATAATTCAATTACCAAGTGAAAGCAGTACTGCTTAGTAGTTATTAACCCAGAACATGTCATGGGATCTATTTAATTCAGAGGACAAGTTAACTACAGACATTTAAAGATTTTTTTTTTAATGTACCACCTACTCTAAGATGTAAACCTGCCCTGGAGTGTGTTTTACCTATCAGGTGTCACACCGTTAAAGAAAAACGTCTCTTCTTCTGCCAGTAGCTACCAAATGCCAATAGCTTCTCAGCTGCGGCTGGCATTTCCTGCCCATCTCCTCTTTCCATGTTGGTATTTTGTCTGGCTTGAGGTCTCACAGGTCTGGTTCACAACTGCCCTGGTGTATTCAGAAAACACTGGTTTTCTTGAAGTTATCCACTGCGTCTGACCCTTATAATCTTCCTCTTCCTTTGTCCATAAAGAGTTCTGAGCCCTAGGAGAGGGATGAAGATTTTTGTTTAAATTGAAACTAGGTTCTTCTCTTATATTACACAAGCTGACCATGATCTCTCCTCCTTTCACCGCTCCCAGCTCCTCCCAGCTCTCCCTCCATTTCCTTTCAAAAAAGAAAAGACCTCCAAGAGACAACTACCAATTAGATACAATACTACAAGGCAAAAGCCTCATATCGAGGCTGGACCTGGCAACCCAATAGAATCAAGAGTCCCAAGACCAGGCAAAAGAGTCAGAGACACACCTCCCACTGTTAGGAGTCCTACAAAAACACCAAGCTGACAGCCAGGATATCTACATGGAAGACTTTGTCACTTCAGTCTCTGTGAGCCCGTGAACATCCTGCTAAGTTGATCTAGTGAGCCATGAGATCCTTAAAATTTTAAATACTGGTCACTGAAAGAGGAATTGCACTTAAAGCTAAGCTCCCCTTATAACTGATTTGAGAAGGAGAAAGGAATGCCTATACATGCAAGCTAGGGCAGTTTCCTCAAAGGCCCACTGGATACTGTGCAGCCTGTGATAGCTTAGGGCTGAAGAAGCATATTTGGGTCCAGGATTTATATATATGGAGTTTATTATTCAATTTTGCTGACTTGACCATTGCTATGGTAATGATGTTATTTGATATCCTTAAAGTTTTGGGTTTCTGTATGTTTGTCCTATGGGTACACTATAGTATTTAGCCGGAGAACATACTTATGGTATGGCTATCTAGGAAACTGGCAGGGGTCAGTCTACAGAGAGCAGGATCTTATCTTTGCCACAGATGGTCTTCTTGTGGAGCTATCTCTTTACCAAGGTAATTTTCTCACTGCATCTCTAGCCTCTAGTAGTTCTTTCTTTACTGTTCCCAACTGATATTGTTGAATACGTAGTATCTGCATTCTCCATATTGACTTTTATATAAGCACAGCAATTTTGTAGTTTAAGAAGGAGCAGTATCTCTTATCATGTGTCATCAACAGAGAGGCTGAGACTTCTGCCTTCTTTCATATTTTCCTACTTGCCTGAGGAGGGAGTAATGTCATATGAAGGAAACTGAGAAGACTCGGGTAGAATGTAAGCACTGTGCAGAAGTGAAGTGTTTAGAGCTTTGCATTAGGTAAGCAGAATTTCAGCGAGTTGAGATCAGCAGATTTGTGCGATGTTCTGGTAAGCCACTTCTCTCCTGCAGCCCACTCATTAATTTTCGGAAGTCTGACAGAATGGCTAAAAGGATGATCAATTTCAAGTGTCACTCTTGGCTTGTTTTTAGCTTTCTGTAAAAGGAGCTCCTGACAAGTAACCCTGTTCGTGCCCTCAAAATGTCTCCTGTTATTAAATATTGAGAATGAGCTGAAATAATGAAACCAAGATTTTTATGTCACAAGAACTGTTGACTTAGACTATGATGAGATTAGGGTATATTAATGACTTGTAGGTGGGCTTGAGCACTCAAACCAGCAGGACTTTTATTAATAGATTTGCCTGAAACATGGGGGATGTCCTTGCTCTTGTTCCAAGTGACTGTATGACATTGTTACCTCTTGGAAATAGCTCCCAATCTCCCTTCTTCTTTCTCATCATCTCATTGTGATTCTAACATAACAGCTCATATATATATATATATACATATATATACATGTACATGTATATATATATATATGATTACAATTACACTAATTACTCGTTTCCTCTCTCTAAACCCTCCCATGTACCCTTTGCTCTTTTTCAAATTTATTTCATTTCTCTTTAATTGTTGTTGCATGAGTGTGTGTGTGTGTGTGTGTGTGTGTGTGTGTCTGTGTGTCTGTGTGTATGGAGAGTTATAACCTGGTGGTCTATATAATGTTACGTGTATGTATATGGGTAGACAAATCCTCGTCCTTTTGTGGTTGTCCTTGAGTTGTATCAAGGGAATTCAATTGTGGGTGGCACTGTCTTTTCTCCCATGGTTTTGTTTTTCCTCCTGGGATTTCCAACCATTCAATAGTTTCCTTCTTTGTTGGACGTCTTACCACCTTTCTTCAAGTAACACTTTCTACACTTACATCATTAGGCTAAATTATAGGGAGCCACTTGAGTGTCTATGGCATCTTCTGATGCTGATTTAGCCAAGTGATTTTATTTCCACTGCTCCTGGTGAGCCTGTTGGGAAAAAGTTATCATGGAACCCAGTTGTAGAACTCACATTGCATCATTGGGAAAAGTTTCAACAAAGATACGTCCTTTAGATTAGAATCACATCACATGGCCCTGTGTACCACTAAACAAGAGCAGAGGTGAACATCTGCTGGCAGACGGTTGGTTCAAGTATGTAACAGCAACTAAGGATTGGAAGAGTAGAGGACTGTGTCGCTACATCTCCCTGCCTCTACTCTTCAGCAATGTGAAGGCATAGGCAATTCTTTATTTGATATTATTTAAAAAAAAGTTGTTCTGACAGTGGTTGTATGAGGTGAAGAAAGATTATGCCCCTCTCCCCGCAAACCAAACAAAAAGTAAAAGAGAAAAAAAGAAAAGCCACCTGCAGGCTTGGGTACTTCTTTGCAACTTCTACCATAAACACTATAAAATACTGGAGACAGAATGCCATACTTCTGTCACACCTGGGAAGCTTAATGTTACCACAGTGGCCTGAGAAGTTTGAACACAGCCACTTTTCTTGATGAGTGTTTACCCACTCATTTAGAACTCAATAAGTCATCAGAATGGGAACCTCTGAACTAAGACTGGAAACAATAAACCAACAAATTAAATAGCATCACCTGGTGCTGAAATACAAAGTGCTAATTAGATTGGAATCCATCTATACCCAATTTTGAGGTATATTTGCTCTTTGGTTGTTTTATGATAAGATATCTCATTATATAACCAAAGTTGGCCATTAACTCACAGCAATCATCGTTCAGTAGCTTCCTAAGGGCTAGGATCCTCTCTCTCTCTCTCTCTCTCTCTCTCTCTCTCTCTCTCTCTCTCTCTCTCTCCAACTGCTGTTTTTTTTCTCACAGTTTCTCCCGTTTCCCTCACCACCTCCCACCTGTGCCCTCATCCAGTTTTGATACAGAAAAGGACAGGTCTCCCATAGTTATCAACCAAGCATGGCACATCAAGTTGCAGTACGACTAGGACCCTCCTCTCATATTAAGGCTAGACAAGAAAACTCAGAAGGAAGAAAGGAGTCCAAAAGCTGGCCAAAGAGTCAGAGACAGCCTCTGCTCCTATTGTTAGGAGTTGCATAAGATGACCAAGCTAAAGAATGAAACATACATAAAGAGAGCTTAGATCAGTCCCATGCAGGCTCCCCGGTGGTCTATTCAGTCTCTGCCAGCCCCTGTGAGCCCAGGCTAGTTGATTCTGTGAGTTTTATTCCTTGACCCCTCTGGCCCCTACAATCCTTTGGCTCCCTTTCTGTAGGATTGCCAGAGTACCACCTAATGTTTTGTTTTGGGTCTCTGGAGCTGTGGGTCTCTGGGGTTATGGTTCTTTGCCCTTCAAGTAGTGTCAAGGGTGAGCTTCCTCTCATGGCATGATTCCAATGACTGGTCTAGCCTGAGAATCATGCCAGTCAACTCCCACAATTTCTGTGCCATTTTTATCCCAGTACATCTTGTAGGCAGGGCAAATTGTAGGTTGAAAGTTATGTGGGTGATTTGGTATCCCAGACTATTGGAAGTCTTGCTGGGTGAGAGGAGAAGATAAGTTCAGGCTCTACATCCCCTACTGATGGGAGTCTTAGCTAAGGTCAGCCTCCTAGATTCCTGGCCGTTTCCATTGAACTAAGTTTCTAGCTATCACTCAACATCAAAAAACAACAACAGCAACATGAAATTTGCAGGCAAATGGATGGAACTAGGAAAAGTCATTCTAAGTGAGGTAACTCAGACCCAGAAAGGCAAACATAGTATATACTCACTTATGAGTGGATATTAGCTATAAAGGATAACCAAGCTCCATTCACAGACCCAGAGAAGCTAAGTAACAAGAAGGGCTCAAGGAGGGATTATGTGAATCTCCTTGGGAAGAGAAAATAGAATAGACAATTATGGTGCAGGGGGTCAGAGGGGCTGGGATAAAAGAGATCAGGTTGGGGAGGATGGAAGGAGAGAGGATTGGGAGACACAACTAAAACTTGAGGATTATCTTATGGGTGTTTTTATGATGATGATTCTTAATAGGACGCAAAGTTCTGAACAAAAGGCTTTCTTTAAAATAGTGATATTTGGAAGGATTAAGGGTAATAGGCCAGCTCTATTGGGACTATGTGAATCTGTTAGAAGCAAAATAATTTGTAAAAGGCATTTCAAACCAGAGCCTACATTTTATATATACTAATAGCTTGTCGTATACTGTTTTCCTAATTTTGTTTTCTGAAATGTTTGTGCTTTCTGCATGAGTTGTTTTTAATTCTTTAGCCAGCTAAGAATCATTCCCTTTGTCTTAAAAGAGCTGTCAGGCTGTTTATAGTCATCTTGGCTTTCATCTCTGCCAGGAATAGATGCACAGAGAGAAGGGGAGAAGACCTGTGTGATGGGGCATTCCCCCTGCGGATGCAGAGAGGCTGACTTAGCCAAGTGGAAACACATGTCAGATTCTGTGATGGGGCTTGGGGACACAGGGTCATCAGGCCTGAAACCCTGACTGATGTTGGTGTTAAAGGGCTGTGTACACATCTACTCAGATCTGTTTCTCAGATGCTTGTCTTCAAGGAGGGCCTCAGATCTCAGATGCTGTGTCTTTCATACTTGAAGTTGGGATAACCTCAAACAGCTTCACGAGTCATTTCATTTTTCCTCTTCGTAAGTTTCCTCAAGCTGTTGTTGGGTACTTTGGAAATGTGTTGCTTGCTGAGCTTCCTCTGGAGTCCCAATTGTTCTCTGTTCCTCAGTTTCACTGTGGCTACAGGAAGCTTGGGACACAGCTTAGTTTTTTAACACCAAAGCTTATCTCAATGGCATTCTGGACATCATTAATTGATTTTACATCCTGACTGCAGGATGCTGTGGACATGGTTTAGTTGGTAGAGTGTTTGCCTAGCGTGCACAAAGTCCTGGGTTAGATTCCCAGCACTGCATAAACTGGCTGCAATGATAATCCAGAAATGTGTAGAGTATTTTTAAAAATGTATTTATTTTCACGTGTGTGGATGGTTTGCCTATATGCATATCTGTGAACCACCTACGTAAAGTCCAGAAGAGGGCGTCAAGATCCTCTGGGATTGGAGTTACAGGTGTGAGCTTTCCTGTGGGTGCTGGGATTCAAATCTAGCTCCTCTGGCACAGTCGTTAAGTTTTCAAATCCCGAAGCAGAGTCATCTCTCCAGATTACTGGTGGAGTGTTGAGATTAAAACAGGATTCCTAAATTCTCAAGAATCAAGGGACATACTCTAGATAACCACTGACCTTGCCACTGTGGCACTATGCTCTCCCTCTTGGGGAGTTGAGTCTGTGCATGGAATCGACCGTTTTTCATCTCATGACTGCTGCTGGCTGTGAGTTGATACCTCTCAGAGTAGGTAATGTCATTCACTTTCTTGGGCTCTGTCTGTGATGCTTGCCGGCTCAGCGACCTCTCCCTTATATCTCTTAAGTAGTTTCACATTGATGTACCCATTGGTATTCAATGCCAGTGCTTTGTCCTTTGTTCTCTATGTCAGGCTGTAGCTCTGGCTCCTTGTGACTTCACATGTGTCTTCTCTGTCTGGTTTTAAATGAAGCATCAGTGTCGAGCTCAAGGAATGCATAGCTCAGAGTGAGACTGGTTGGGAGAACTCAGTCACTCGGTGAAGATCATGTCTTTATGAGGCAATTTTCAACCAGGCTTTGCTGAATGGCTTTCTGTTTTTCCTGACTGACCCCCCCCCCCCCGCTTTGTGTATTGCTACCCTCATGTCCTCAACGAGAACGGTGATAAATGTGCAATGTGATTTTACCTTGAGCGGCTCTGGGCCATGAGTTGAAGGCCCAGGGCAATATCAATGGGATGAATCGGGAGGAAAACTATGATCATAATTAAATTGCTACCAACACGCCTCTGCGAGACAGTGATAAAGAAACAATGGACTTGGATGAAGCATTTGTGAGCTGCCTTCAAGGTTTTGCACAAGAGGAAAAATAATCTATTTTATTTCAGATATTGGCTTATTGCTTCTGACGCTGGCTGCTCCTGTGGTGTAATTTCTCTCTGTCCTCCTTGAATGTTTGTTTCTTCTATCGTTCTTCTCCATAGAAAATCACTTTCCCTAACAGAACCGAATTCAACACAACCATGATACTTTGACGGCAAAGGAGTCTCACAACTGTAGTATGTGTGTGACATGTGTCGTGTTTTTATCCCCGGACTCGTCTTTCTGTGAACAATGCATTTAAACACAACACACACATCTCCGTAACAGTTGCTTTGGCATGCCTTTGAGGAGGGAGGTAACGTGTGATGTGAAGTCCCTAATTAGTTTTCACAACCTTAGCTTCCTTCTGCCATCCCTTTCGTCAGCGCGACATTAAATGCTTTCTAACAGTTTGCATTCTTTAACCTGCTAACCTACTTCCAATCTGTGAAATCTTTCTTTCCCTCACAGTAGAAAACTTTATCATTAAGTGGAGTGACTCTAACTGTCACATCAAAAATTAATTTCTCAGGCCAACCCCTTGTGTCCTATTCCCCACGCCCTCATCATGTTCTCACTATAAGGCCTGGCTGGCTTGAAGCTCCCTATGTAGACCGGGGTGGCGCCACATTCATAGAGATTGGCCAGCCTCTGCCTCCTGAGCTCTGGGATGAAAACTGTATGTCCTCATGTTCGGCATCCCTTCCAGTCTTCTTTTATATGACTTGAAAAGCATCGAACGGTATATGACCTGGGGAGTTATGTTTGGACCACGCTGTTTTCAATAACTGTGTCATAAGTCATAGCACAGATTGCAGACTTCTGTGCAGCTTCAATACGTGCAGTTTTATCCTTGCCTTCCACTATCTGCTTTATTTCCAGATTGCTTTTATCTGTTCTCCAAAGCTGCGTGAGAGTTCAACGCTTCCTCTTCCAGAGGACAGTGAAAGGCTGGTAGATGAGAATTCGAGGGAGTCTTTTTGGATCTTTGCATTTCCTACTCAGGCAGTATACCTCCCCCTCAGTTCAGCTTTCTGATTCACAGTGAACATTAGAGGCAGAAACCAGTTCCATCTTCCCTTTAGGAGAGAGGTAGACCAACATGTGTGCACTTCATGCTTAGAGATGAATACTCATCTCTTGTTGGGAAGAACTTTTAAGTTTTCTTAGCAATAGGACTTTGTAGTTTTTACTCTAACAACATAACCATCCTTCTGAGAGTTGTATGTGTGTGTGTGTGTGTGTGTGTGTGTGTGTGTGTGTGTGTGTGTGTTCAGTTAAAGCTAGTCCAGCAGGCATCCAGAGGTCACAACTACTCTGCTTAATTTTGTGTATGTTGTAAAGGTTTCTGCTATGGGTGGCATATATAACATCTTGGTTATTAGCATGGACAAACTTTCTGCTTCGTCATGGGATGTGTCTTCAAATAGAAATGAATCATTCCCCATAGAGAATAGAGAGAGTATTTCTCCAGATATAAAACATTCATTTGTCCTATGCTATAACAGATTTCTACTACATGATGGTATAGCATTATCACTGTGCATATTAATCAACACTCAAAGCTCCTGTTTCTGCTAGTGTATCGTATTTGTATGAAACAACAGACTTTCCCCACTTAGTCTGACTTATTCCCTCTCCCCCTTCTTTTATGCCTTAAAAATCTACATAGGAAAGAAGATATATAATACTGTCTGTCAGAGAATGCTTGTTTTACTTAATGTTATGTCTCTGGTTCTATTATTTATGTCATATAAATGACATTATTTTATTTTTAATGGCTAAATAATACTTCATTGTGTATGTATATGCCTTTTTCCATTCATGTGTTGATAGGTACCTATGATGAGTCTGTGACTTGGTTTTCACAGATAGCGGCACAGTAAATGTGAGTGTTCAGGTATGGCTAATTTATGTTGGCTTTGGTCCTACAAGTATGTACCTAAGTTCAGTGTTACTGGGTTATATGGCTAAACTACCTCGGTGGTTTCTACATTGGCTGCATCAAGGGTCCGTTTGCCCATATTTGGTATTTCTTGTTTTCTTGATAGTAGCCATTCCAGTTGGAATGAGATGGAGTTTTGATGTGCA
Organism: Rhabdomys pumilio; assembly: GCA_030674055.1. Taxonomy (NCBI): domain Eukaryota; kingdom Metazoa; phylum Chordata; class Mammalia; order Rodentia; family Muridae; genus Rhabdomys; species Rhabdomys pumilio. Next base: position 19,206,450 of record JANHMN010000016.1, read on the forward strand.
TTTCCATGAAGGCTAAAGATGTTAAAATCTTTTCATATGTTTACTGGTCATTGCTATTTCTTCTGGTAAGTGAGGCTTAGTGTATGAATTGGGAAGCATATTAAGAACATAACAAAAGTTGAATAAAACATTAAGAGAGAAAAATACTTTTAAAGTGAACTTCATTAAGTTGATTTAATTAAATGGTATATACACTAAGTACCATAAAGAAATATTTTGTAATCTTAAAATGCTAGCTAGACAAATGTGATTTGTGAAACAATAGCTTACTGAAAAATGAAATAAATAAGATGCAAACATTCTGCCTTTCTCAGCCATATTGGCACTACATTATGAAAAAATAGCAAGAAGGGCATTTTTCTGTTGTTGTTATAACTATGTTGATATTAGAAAAATGTAAATGTCCCAATAGAACTCAGCTGTTAATCTGATTTCCTTCCACGAGATACCTGTCAGCTGCATATGACCCACAACTCACGCTTCACTTCTCCCATTGGCAGCTATAAAATCTTTCATTGGGAGTGGTCACCACATAAATGTCAAATATTGTCATGTGTGCTAAATATCAGGAAGGACATGGAAGTCCAGTAGTAGAGATTCCCTCACCGCCAATATTGAAAACCTTCAATCTTTCTGAACATTTTCAAGGGAGACATTGGTGAGAGAAGAAAATCTGTAACAAATCTGTTTTTGAAATGTAGTGTTTTGAGTCACCCTGGGATGGCTGGAAGCAGCACCAGCAGATGTGAGTAGTGGCCAGACAAAGGACTTCCATGGGGGAACTGCCCCAAAAGAACTAACCACTAACCCTGCCCACTTCCAAAATGCAGTCGTCCTGAATTTGAGCTGAGGTTGTAAAAGTCCACAAGTAGATGATAGAATGAGGGACTGCTCCTGGGAACACATCTTAATCTCTAAAATCCACGACATGCTTTACACAGCAAGTGGGATTCTACAGATGTAAATGTCAGATTCTAGGATTAGAAGACCACCCTGGAGGATCTGAATTGGTACACTGTACTCACATGAGTCCTTACAAGAGAGGTGGAGGCATGTCAGGAGGTGACAGAGTGTGTGAAGGGACCAAGGATCAAGGAATTCAGGGCACCTCCAGAAGCTGAAAGTGTAAAGTTCTTCCCTAGGGTCTCTAAAAAAAATAATATAGCACTGCCAGCATGCCCACAGATGGTGTGTGTGTGTGTGTGTGTGTGTGTGTGTGTGTGTGTGTGTTTTGGAATCTTGTGAGTGTAAGGCAAGCATGCTACTTCTGAGCTATACCCATGGTCCCTGCTATAAGCCTCTAATTTTTGTACATGTAAGATGATAAACTCACATTATTCCAAGCATTGTTTGTTACAGTATCAGTAGAAAACTAATATAGCCAGGCTCCAGATTCAAGGTTCCATTCAAAGGTCCCCTTTATACTCCCTTTTACATAGCACCGTTCAGTGATTTCCATACGCTGAGCAGGCAGAATAATAAAGGCAGCTACAGAGAGAAAGGCTGCATGCGACTTTTAATGAACTCAAGGAATGTTTCTGTATTGGTTCATTTATTCTAACAGATTTTTTTTATTAGAGAGGATTTTAGTCTAGCTTAGCACACAAAACATTAACAATTTCTAATATATGGAGTCTTTTCAAATTTTATTATCTCCTGCTAACCTGATTTTTGCAAGATAAGCATTTTCTATTATAAATGAATTAGGTATTCATTATAGAAAATTGGAAGAAGACACTGGAAGGAAAGAGAAAAGCTTTTAGTTTTGCATTTTCAGAGAAAACAACTCAATGGCCTGATGTATCTCCGTCTGAGTTTTCTGTACACTTTTAAAACTTCTTACACTAATTTATGCATATGTGGCATTTTTCTATCTTGCTACTTTCACATATTATTTACATATTTAGATTACAGTTGTGGATTTATTGTAACTGTACTTTTTTATTCTATGTTCTAATTTTGAGGACTCTACACACAAGGAGACCTGCATGAAAATGCAAGAAATAAATCCTGGTTGATGTAAATAGAAAGGCATTGACATGAAAGGAATCCTGGGAAATCTGGCAAGACAAGATGAAGTCAGGATGAGAGTGAGCATAGGACTCTGGTCACTGTGCTCTTGTTATACACTGTCCTTCAACGTCGCCTGCAGGACACAAACAGGTAATAGGCTCTCTGTTGTTTTCCGTGGTAGGAGTAACAACTTTTCTTTTTATCTTGGAGAGAATATTTTGATATCGGTACACATAAAATTCCACGAATTGTCTTCAGTCTGATTTTATGGGATTATAAAACAACTCATTTTCTGAACACAGTTACTCTACCCCCACCACCAACCACATGTGACTTTTGTATTGATTTGCAGATCACAGTATCATGATGTCCTGTTTGGCTCAAAAGTTTCCTGGACTAAGTTTGGAGTTAGAGAACCCATGTGATTCTTAAGTAAGGTGATTAATTAGTATGGTTTTGTATCTTAAATCCCCCTCAAAGGCCAAGTGCTAGAGGTTTCTTCAGTAGCAGGTAGCAAGTGATGTCTTTAGGAAGTGGACCTAGTCAGAGGAAGCAGTCCATTGATGATGTCTTTGAGGGGTATCCTGCAGTCCGCCTCTTTTCCTATCTCTCTTTTCTCTCTGCCACCTTTAGGTGCGTGCTTTCTTGAACTGTGATGCATTGACTCACTGTTAGCTCTCAGGCAACAGGGTCATGTGACCATGGACTAAAACCTCTGAAACTATGAGCCTAAATGACTTTTTCCTCCCAGGAATACTTGTTATGTCTGGTGTTTCGTCAGGGGTCACAGAATTCACTACCCTAGTAAGATACTATTCATCAGATCAACGTAAACTCTTTCTGATCTAAAAAAAAAAAAAAAACAATAATATTCTACTTTCATTGAAAGTTGTTTATTGTCCTGCATGTTCTTTGACTATCTGGGTTTATTGTCTTGCTTGTTCCTTGACTATTTGCATCTATTATATTGCTAGTTCCTCAACTTAGAGCTGACCTTAATACTTGCATGTAATTTAAACGATATAAAAGCAAAAAAGGAGGAGGAGGGATGGGATCGGGGATTAATGGGGGGAGGGTGATGGAGGAAGGGGATAATGTCTGAAATGTAAATAAATAAAATTTTGAATAAAAAAAGATATGTGACACCCTCTTGACCCTTGCCACCTGTGGCGGTGGAGAGAGGTGGCCCTGGGGTCATGAGAGAAGGTGAATTGGTCCTATTCCTCACTGAGCTGCTTGAACCATGGGGATCTGTTTTTCATAGCTTCATAGGCTTGGGAATCTATGACGAAGTGACGTCTGACTCAGTCCCTGGGCAAGGACTTTCCTACTTGTTTGCATATGACTGTATTTTCTCTGTGGTTCTGTGGAGAAAGCAAGCACTTTGACAGCTAGCTGTATTGGGGTGCTAATTTCATCATGAAGACACCACCCTGGTGACTTTCTGGATCTGATCAAAGTCTCCATCTCTAAATATCATCACTTGGGGAACTAGAATTTTAAGATATGAAATTCAGAGAGAAACATTTAGCTAATAATACCAATTACCTTTAATAAACAGGAACTTTGAATTCAACTGTATATTCCTGGTTAATGCCCTGCATTTCATAGGATACTCAGTAAAATTCTATCTAGTTGAAATAATGTTGTAATTCATTAACTTTTAGCGTAATCATTATTAGTTGTTAAATTTTAACGAAGTCTGGTTTCCTGTGTTATCCCCTCAGGTTTTAAGGTTCTAGGTACATATAGCTAATTGGTGGAGCCTAGGTCATGAGTCATTGCATGGTCACCAACCCTCCTTCCCTCTCTTCTTCCCTTCTCTCCTCCCTCTCTCCCTCTCTCTCTCCCTCCCTCACTCCTCTGTTAAATTCTCCTCAGATGGAACCCAGATACATGCTAGACAGATTGTTCTTCCACTGATCTACATTCTCTGTCTACGGGAAGTGAGTGCCTCATTTCTTCAACTCCTGGGATTGCTCTTAAATCAGAAGAATGCATAGGTGCTGTGTAGGCAATAAAGGGACCAACAGTTTACTATAAAAATGTCTAGATATTTGTCATTTCTTTTTTTACAAATTTTAAATGATACTCTGATAACGGAGTTTTCATTTAGTTTGGAGAAGAGATTCTCAGAAGTAAAGCTTTGAGGTCAAAGGACTTCAAGAAACCTTTAGGATATGTGACATATATGGTAAATTTGCTTCTGAAGTTTGGTGCTATATTATTCCATTCTAGCAATGTCTGAGTGATCCCACGTCACCGTGTCACCACCACTGACATGATTGAAGGCATTTGCTATGAGCAGTTCATTATTTTTTAAATATCACTTTTTTCTTTATTTTCCAGAGAACTTAGCATCCCCTGACTACTTTCTCAACTTCTGCTTTTCTTCAAGCGTCCTAAGAATTCACACAAACAGCAGGAAGGACAGAGTGTCACTTATGTCGGACCCAACCCAGACAGTCTACAGAATAATTTGTCCTCAAAAGTGTCAAGAAAATAAAAATGCAAAGATTTGGAAATTGTCTTGTACCTTGGACTCCATCCCCAACAAAGCAGCAGAAGCAAGACACAGTGTGTGTGTGTGTGTGTGTGGTGCTTTCAGCTTTAGTTCATTTTTCTGGAGAATAGTTAAAACCAAAACCAAAACTAAAACTGAGCCAAAACAGTAAGCATTAGCATGGAGAGGCAGGTCTCATTTCTCCCCTTTCCTTCTTTTCTGTCTGTGGCATCATACAATTCTTAAAAAATATCGGAAATTTAACTTGACCTTGTTGATATGCTTGTACACACACACACACACACACACACACACACACACACACACACACACATATATATATACATATATATATATGTGTGTATATATACATATATACATTTATACATATATACATATACACATATATTGGGAGGAGGGTGTCCTGGGGTTGAGGGATCCTTCATTTTTTTGTTTACCCATATACTGTGATGAACTCTGAGGTCATTTGGCTCATTGTACCTAATAGTATTTCCAATTATTTCACATACTGAAAAACCCAACTCTTTCTTTCACGGACTAAGAATCCAAGTGTCTTTTTTTTTGTTTTTGTTTTTTTTGTTTTGTTTTGTTTTTTTCGAGACAGGGTTTCTCTGTGTAGCCCTGGCTGTCCTGGAACTCACTCTGTAGACCAGGCTGCCCTTGACCTCAGAAATCTGCCTGCCTCTGCCTCCCAGGTGCTGGGATTAAAGGCATGTACCACCACTGACTGGCTGAATCCAAGTGTCTTAATTAGGGTTTTATTGCTGTGAAGAGACACCATGACCAAGACAACTCTTATAAAGGAAAACATTTAATTAGGGCTGGCTTAGAGTTTCAGAGGTTTAGTCCATTATCAGCATGGCAGGAATCATGGGAGCATGAGGGCAGATATGAAGCTGGAGAAGTTTTTGTGAGATCTACATCTTGATCCACAAGCAGCAGAAGGAGACTGTGTTCCACACTGGGCAAACCTTGATCATAGGAGACCTCAAAGCCCGCCTCCACAGTGACGTACCACCTCTAACAAGGCCACACCTACTCCAGCAAGACCACGCCTGCTAATAATGCCTCTCCCTGTGGACCAAGCATTCAAACATACGAGTCTATGGGGGTCATTCCTATTCAAACCACCACACTAAGAATAAAAACTGATCATAAGAAGAGTAAATGAACAAACATATAATAAAAAGACCCACAGATAATGAGCGAAACCCACACAGTAAAGATGGAGTGAAGTTTGAGGAACTAAATCCGTAGTGTTGCAAATACACCGATGATTTGAGGAACAAGGTTAATTTGGAACAATCAGAAGATGTCATCTTCTCTGTATTTCACAGAATGCGGAATTTTCTAGGCCACACCGACGTAGGAGTTTCAGGTCAGATCAGCAATGTCAATATAGATCTAACTCCACCTACCTTTTCCAGATCTTATAGCTGTTTACTACATATCCGTACATCAGAGCTGGCAGGCCTGATCCTAGATACAGTCATCCTTGGCTTCTGATTTGTTGATTTCTGTTCTCCATGGAGACAATTGGGTGGGACTTCCCTGATTCCGTCGTTGCATGCTCAAGCACTTGGAGGCTCCTTTTGTTTTTGTGTTTTTTTCCCCTTCGGTACAGGGAGTCAAATCTAGAGCGTCACACATGCAAGATGCTGGGTGGTTGCTCCAGTTATGTTTTCAGTTTATTCTTTTATTTATTTAACAGGAGTAATTGATCACTTACCATGCACTAAGACTAATGTTATGAGTTTGGAATGTATTGGTATATAGAATAAAGAGTTCTACTCCTGTGAAGCTTTTATTCTAGTTGGAAAAAGATGATGAACAGTGTGGGTCACTATGTGATATCTAAATCCTTTAGTCTATTAGGAAGTGATAAATCCTCTGAGAAAAATAAAAATCAATGAATTTTTAAACAAGATAATAAAGAGTTCCAATTGGTTCATGAGGCCCGCAGGATTAAAACTAATTTTTTCATCTGTCTACGTGTGCAGTTTGTACACATGTATATATGAGCTGTTTGTACAGTGAACACACACATGTACAGGGTACATGCACAGGTGTATGTGCTTGCAGAAGCTCAAGGCTGATGCGGGGAAATCCTCCTGTGTTGTTCTTCCACGGAGAACTGGTTCTTATTCATGGAGACTGGTTCTTAGGGTCAAACTCAGAGCTAACTGATATGACTCACCTTGCTAGCCAGCTTGCTCTGAGGATCTTCTGTGGTTGCAATTACAGACAGGCTGTTTCTCCCATCTGCCATTCATATTCGTTCCAGGGACCCAAACTCTGTGCCTTATGCAATGGTCACTTTAATCACTGGGCCATCTCCCTAGCTCAGGACCTTTAAGGTTAATCGGATGGTAAGCACAGGTTTTGTGATAACATGATATTTGATGAAGGACTTGAGGGAAAAGGCAAAAATTGCTCATGCAGAGAGCCAGAGGAAGAAGATTCTATCAGAGGCAATGTCTATGCATAAGATCGCCGGCTACAGCAGGCAAGCAATATTTTTAAAATGCCAAGAGCAGATTCCTCTCTCTATGCTCCATTTATCTTTCCTACTGGTTGCAGTATCGGAAGCTTTTTCCACTGGTTGCAGACATGGTCATCACCACCTTGGGGCAGCGTATCCATAACAAATCTCATGGAAACTCCCTCCTGGAAGAGTGTGGGAATCAGGACACTCAGGAGAACTTCCAAGGTTCTATTAGGCAAACTATTCACTAGTGTTATAATTTTGTGGTATGGCTGCCTAAGAGTCTCCAAAACTCCTGCAAGCAGCATCAACAAACTCAACAGTTAGAACTTGGGTGGAATACTTTCTTTGGTCTGGTGCCATTTCTGTCTGGGATGAATATGTATTTCTTTATACTTCCCCAGGGAGAGTCATGAGAGGGCTACTCACCTCAAGGCAGATGTGAACTTCACACACCATGAATTTCATGTCTGGTTATCCATAACACTTGCTATGCCTCAGATGAATACCCAATTCCTTCCCATTTTTCTTCCCATTCTCCTTTTCTCCACACACATACTTCGTATCATCTGTTTCTCCCTTAGAAATAAATGTGGCTCTGTGTCTTCTCTGAAACAGGGAGAGCAAACATTTTTGTTCTTCATTCTGTCACATAAGATACAAGGAATGCCTCAGTTATATCAAAGAACACAATAAAACAGGGAATTTGAGTTTAGGACAAGTGAAGAAAATGTCCACTTTTATGTGCCATGGGTTTAACAAAAACAATATCTAGTGTATTGGACTATTAGGGTGGCTACTATTGAAACCATCATGTTGGAACGAGTGAAATTGCCACTTTTGCATCCTTCTATGGTATCATAGAAACCATCCTGCAACTATAGAAAACATCCTAGCCTTTCCTCAAAAATCAAAAGTAGAAGCTACTAATTTGTCCTGTCTCCATATAATGAAAAAAAAAACTGAGAACAGGGTCTCGAATAGATATAGGTATGTACACACTAACAGTGCATCTTCTCTAATGTGAACTAAACTTGAGGACTTTAGAAATAAGCCAGTCACAGAGTACAAGTGTATTGCTTTCTTTATGTGAGGTGTCTAGAACACTCAATTCATAAAGATAGAAAGTGTGTGGTTTTGTCTGGAATGAAGTGTGGAGAGGACCAGTCTTGAATGGGTATAGAATTTCCCTTATTTCCCTTTTGTAACATTAAAGCTTTTGGAGATTGTCTGTACAACAGTGTGGGTGCATGTAGCTACTGAACTATTTACAAAAAAGTATAAAGATCCCTGTGCATAAAGTTCCCTGTGCACATCATGCCACAACTGAAAACATCCAGGCTCTCAAAAGTTTTTAAAAGGTTCTGACTACCAGCTTAGGGTTGGTGCTTGTGAGCCAACAGGCTGGAAGGTACATCCGTACTCATGACTCTGGCTTCCTCTGGTCATACAATATTCAGACTCTTCTGAGGGTTTTCTTGGCTACCCCGAAAATATACTAGTGAGAACAATGTGGGGAGAGAGGGTGCACCAAGGCTTCTCACAGACCAGAGACTAATCTTTTTGAAACTCACAGGAAAGATAGGTCTTTTGCTTCTGCCAGTTTTTCTCATGTCAATACCGCACACAACTGTGGAACCTTTGTGAAAACTTAGAATTTAATAATACAGAGCACAGATTCTCTTTTCTTTCTTTCTTCTATTTACTGAAGTCTTCTTTCTCTTTTAAGAAACCATGTCATGTTACTGTTTTTATTTCAGGTGCTTCAGTGACAATCTTGGCCTTTTCTTGGCATTGATTACCTTGATGGCTTTGAAAAGAGAGCTTCTCAGGTGTTCTGTAGTGTATCTATCCATTTGAGTCTCCCTGATGTTTTCCTGAGGTTAGAATGCAGTTGCACATTTTATAAAACTTACATTTATTTATTTAATTGTGTGTGGATGCACATGTGGTTGTATGATTGCCATGATATACATGTGGAGGTCAGACTACAACATTTAAGGGTCATTTCTTTCCTTCTACTATGGGGGAACTGTGTGTCAAACCCAGGTTGTCAGGCTTGGCAGCAAGCACCTTTTACTCTGCAACCATCTTGGCAGACCATGGATTTTTAAGAAAGGTCCTACACAGGTCAAATGTTCTCATTGCATCACATCAACATTACATGACATCTGCTGATGTTAACTTTAATCACTTAAGTAGTCTTTCACTGTAACATATTGTGTTTTTCATCACTTATTTGATAGAAGAGTCATTTAGTCTAGCCCACTCACAGTAGGAAAAAAGTTAAACCTTAGCTACTGTGGAAAGGGTTAAAAGAAGCAAATATGTAATACGTATTTTAGGAAGGCCTTTGGAAGCTGTTCTCCGGTACTGTTTTTCATTAAACTTTTGATTAAAAGGTGGATCTTATATACTAAATATTACTGTGATATTAAGGGATAACTTTATGTTTTACTCAATTCTCTTCATATCTAAGCAATCACATAATCAGAACTTACATTTTCCCCTCACTCCCTCCTTCTCTGCCCTCCATGCATTCTTTCTTTCCTTCTTTCTTTATTCTTTTTCCTTATTTTCTGACATGCTCCAAGTCTGTATTATATTTCTCTGTCCCAGCCATAAATCCACCAGTTTCTCTAAAGAACCACAGCATCTTTTATTGGGATATAGCATTCAGAAACCAAGATTTGGGTGCTATTTAGGCAAATTAATTTTGAAGAAACAGCACATGTAAAAGGAGCTGTATGTACCTTTTGTGTGGAATAGTAAGTAAATACTGCAGTGACTTACAGATAAAAGGTATATAGTAGATTTTAAATAGTTAAGAGGTAAGTTCTGTTAAATACCAACAATTTTAAAACCATTGCTTACAAACTATTGTCTGCTTGATGACTGCCATTTTAACCAGATAAAATTGCAATGGCAGTTCAAAGCTGATGAGGAAAAATTCCTCCTGCTTACTAAATGCTATGAATTAATCCTATATCCTTTCTTCATAAGCGTTCTTAAAATGACTCAAGCTTGAGGCTATAATTAATTAGGTGACATTTCATTTCTTGAATGCATGTTCTGTACCCTTTAGTCTCCTTTGCAGTGGTTTTGGGCAGATATTGAAATCTCTCCACCTTTGTTTGGTAGCCTTCTGTTTCTTTTCTTCTTCCATAGACTCTGCATTAGCAATTTCCTGCTCCACTGCTCTTGCCTATAAAGCAAGCTGTAAGGTTTCATGGTCTTACACAAGAATTGAGTAAGAACACTTTCATTTCTCTTTATAAAAATCAACCTTCTATTTCTTGCCTGGGTCTGCTTTAGCACTTTCATTCAGGCTTTGAAGTTATTTAACTGGCTGCAAGGAATCCAAGAAAGCCATCCCAACAATTCAGTTTCTCTGCAGCCTTTCTTGATCCTACAAGAAAGGCTACATGACTTCTCATGCCCCTAACTGATTTACCCTGCAGGGAAGGTCTTAGATCAGTGTCAGAGGATGGACACTACCGAGTTGCTGGGGGTAGCATTTAGGATAGAACTGCATTCACTCAAATCCAGACAGTGTACTGAAGGGGAAACTTGGCTTGAAGGTGGAGTCACCGTTGATCTTTCTCAGGCTTTGCAGCGTCTTTCGTTGTAAAAACGACAGTACTTAAACGTTCCAGAAAGGGTTAAGATGTTTCTATTTTTATCCAACTTGGAACGAAAGCTAAAGAAAGATTATCTGAAAGCCACTATCTTGGCTTATTGGGTTTACAAACACACACTTTAACTAACATAACCACATTTGTACCCATGCTCTGAAGCTTATTTAAATTGTTTCTAACTCTGTAAGATGTGCCTTAAGATAATGAGTCTTCAAATCTTTATTAACAAAAGTGTATTTAAAAATATCAATGACGTTTTTAGAATCTGCTGAAAGATAATGATAAAAGATTTTATGAATTTAACAGTGCTTTAAAATCAATCTGTATTTACACACACACACACACACACACACACACACACACACACACACTGTACTGGAAAATTGTGTTTTCTTTCTATGTGATACATAATATCTACAAATAACTCTCGGTTAATGCACAGATTTTTAGTTTCCTCCCAATAAACATTGAGCCAAGAGTAGGGCATGAGCCAAGTATCTACAGGTATAAGTGGCAGGTGATTTATTTAGCTGATCTTATCAGGAATTTCAATTAAGAGGAGGTAAACAAGAGAGACTGAATATCAGAGGCAGAATCATATCCTTCCAAAACATTTACTAACAGGAACACTACAGTATCAACACACACATTTTTATGGCTCAAACATCAATTTTATTCCATTAATTTAAGAAGAATTGTTGTAACTATACTATAATATCAAAAGTTAAAAAAATACTTTAAAAAATGAGAGAATAAAGAAGAGGGAATATATTATAAATGTGCAAATAAAAGTAACAATTCATGTCACTGAACAGTTATTTTATGGAAATTGACAAGTTGATCTAAACTTCATGAGGAAGTGAAAGGGACATGGTGTAGTGTAAAAAAATCTAAAGGAAGAACAACTCTGGGTTCAAAACCTCAGGTAAAAACTACATTAAGAAATACTGCCTGAATTTTTTTGTGTGATTTTTTTTATTGGCTATTTTATTTATTTACATTTCAGAGGTCATCCCCTTTCCCCATTTTTCTTCCCCAGAATCCCCTATCCCATCCACCCTTCTCCTTTTTGCTTTTATACCATTTTAATTACATGCATGAATAAGGTCAGTTCTAGGTTGAGGGTCTAGCAATACAATAGATGCAAATAGTCAAGGAACAAGCAAGACAATAAACACAAATAGTCAAAGAACAAGCAAGGCATTAAATACAATTCTGTGAACACTCCCATGATCACTGTTTTTAAGGGCTTATCAGGATGACCAAAGTATCTGAGCCTACTTCCCTGTCCTAGCCCAAAGTCATTTTCATGTCTGAAGCCTACTTCTTTGTTCTAGCCTAAAATTTAGATTCCTGTCTGAAATTACTTCTTTGTTCTAGCCTTAGATTTAGATTCTTATCTGAAATTACTTCTTTGTTCTAGCCCAATGTCCGATTCCTGCCTGAAGCCTACTTCCTTGTCCTTGGCCAATGTCATATTCCTGTCAAGCAGCCTGTTTTCTTGTCCTCAGCCAATGTCAGCTTCTTGCCAAGCAGCCCTAAAGGCTCTCCACCTCTTTCCCTTTTTTATTTCATTAACAAGACTGAGCCTGTTTTAGGTCATTCTGACAAGAATGCCTTCCTTACTCATCATGGAATGTGCATTATCAAAATTAATGCACTTCTGTCTTAGGTTGGTAAGGCTCTGCTGTCTGAATTTTTAATTGTTGAGATGAATAATATTAAATGTTTTTAGAATCACCTGATAACTTGAAGTAGAAGTTTGAGTAAATTAGATTGTTATAATAAGAATAAGGTTCAATCCTGATGGCCATTTATAAAGTTTGGTTTTATACATAGTGGGTAGAAATAACAAAACTATAACAAAAACAACAACAACAACATCAAAATGCTTGTGTGCTCCTGTGGTACTGGAAATAATTAAATAGGCACAACTCTGTATGGTAGCAGTTTGGGAAAACACATGCTAAATGGTAAATAGTTTGGTTTAGGAATTTTATGGGGACATAAGATGAAATTCAGCATTTTAAAAATTCTATTTACATTTTAAATAATAGAAGCATGGTTAAACAAATTATGGTCTGTTAGGAATATTAAATAGCAATTAAAAACATATTCACAGGCTTGGGGGGATGGTTCAGTTGGTTCTATGCCTGTTATACAAAGTTGAGGAGCTGGGTTCAGATCCCCAGAGCTCATGTGGTAGAGGGGTGGGAGCAGAGACAGGCAGAGTACTGAGCTCATTGACCGGTTATTCTGACTGAATTAATGAGCTTCAGGCTCATGGAAATACAGGTGAAAAGTGATCAGAGGAGTACCTGATGACTGCTTCTGGCTTTCACATGCCTGCATATGTACTCACGCTCACACGTACACACATAGGTATGCATACACATGTGCACACCCCTGCACACACCCAGATTTACAAGTATATACATATCACATACATATGTACATACACACACATAGAAATATGTATACAAAAATGATTTAGGGTGTATAAGTACATACTTGTTATTTAAGAAAAACCCAGTTTTTCAGATTAGATATATTATGGCTATAAATATCTTCTTTCATATTTTTAAAATAATAAGTGTGGGGTTTTTTTGTGAGGACAACTCAAAAATTTGCTTTTGACCTCTATGATATGAAGTAATTATCCTTTTTTTATATTATTGGAAAGTTATGTGTAGATCTAAACAGTCTGAATTTGGTTTAAATTTCAGTTTTAAGACCCATGTATGTTAGACAAAGACAGAGAAAGAAAGGGATGGTGCTCAACAGCAGAGTATGTCATGAAATTGTTATTAGGGAAGACCTTTCCAAACTAATGGAAAACCAAATAATGATTCTATAGGTATCAATTCTATAATTGATTGAATTCTAATAATTCTATAGGTAGCAAGAAAAGAGCACATTCAGAGAGAGAGAGAGGTAGGGAGATAGAGAGGGAGAGGGAGGGAGAAAGAGAGGGAGAGGGAGGGAGAAAGAGAGGGAGAGGGAGGGAGGGGGGAAGAGAGAACACAATAATCCTAGGGTCCAGTAGAATGCACTTGATCCTTAGGTTTCAGTAGAAGGTATTCCTGGCTTGAAGTAACAGCAAAA
>JANHMN010000016.1:19225214-19280736 GCA_030674055.1 Rhabdomys pumilio
GAACTGTGTTAAAACCTGAGTTTGGATGTGTCACTTCTCCACCAAGCTTAAGATATACTGTAACATCTTATCAAGATAAATTGTTTCAGTGCTCCCAGTTGCTACTCAGACTGTCACTTCTGTTTTCTTCTTTGTGTCACCTCTGTCTGGCTTACTCTTCCCTAGACAAAATGCCATTCCCCTTGCCTCTGTAATCCATGAAGTCTATCACTGCTTAAACTTTCCTCACTTGCATTTCCTTCCATTTGAAAAGTTTTGCCCAAGACTTCTAGATAACTTACGACTTTACCTCTGGTTTTACCTTCTCAAGATGGCCCTCGCCAACCACTGCATTCAAAACTGCTTCTGTGTTTTCACTCCTGTAGCTGTCTTCTGCCTCTTCATCTTCTCTACAGAACGTATCCCTATCTAACTTGCTATGTACTTGAATCATTACTCTACTTATTGTCAGCGTCTGTAAGAATGTTAACGCCCTTGGCAAGGATTTGTGTATACATCCTTACTGCTGTGTCTATAGTACCAAAGCCTATGGGTTGTTTGGCTAATTGGCATCAAATTCCAATCAAGGGGAACATATAAGAGTGGATTTCAGGTTGGAAATGATTGGAGGGGCCATCCACAGTGCAATAGGCACTGCGGAAGTAACTGTTCTTGAGAATACCACATTGCTGTATCTTTTCAAAATACTTTATTCTCAATGACAAAATCATTACATTTATAAAATACAATATGATGTTACATGTATTCACTGTACAGTAACTAAACCAAATTAATTATGCTATTAGTTTCCCTTTGCTTTTTATGGAGTATTTTATACATGCTTATAATGTTTTTGATCAAATATGCACTCTTGATACTTGGGGTAAGTGCCACTTTGATGAACACTAATTTCTACTCTAAGAAGCTTTTAAAATTCAAACTTACCACATTTGAAGGCAAATCTTCTCAAAGTTTATTTGGACAATCTTCCTCAGAATCATCTAGATATGTGTTAAAAATATATCCTTTTAAAGGCCAAAGCCTACTGGGCCAAGCACCTTCTTAGTTAAAAATTAGCTAACAATGCACACAAATCTTCTAGGTGGAAAATAGGCAAGCAGGGGCATGCAAACTGTGGCTTCGTGTGCACTAGAAACTTTCCAGCTATAGGACTGCCTATGGAATGCAAGGGGTGGATGGAGTATTTTTAGGTATGAACTAAGCATTTCACATGAGACTCAGAAGATGCTGAGTCTCTCTGTTCTGAGTGAGAGTTCTCTTGGGAAAAAAATGATTTCTTAAAAAAAAAAAGATAAATACCTCATGTAATTCAGTTTTAGGCAGGAAAGAAAAGAAAGGTTCTGTATGTGTGTCAAGAAGTGAAAGGACAATGTGACAAGAAATCATCTGAAGAAAAGGAACCAATTCACAAGGGAGGCAAACATTTTCTGAATATACACTATACACTAGGCCTCATACTAAACACTAGAAGACACAATAAAGAAGATGCGGGCCCTTTCACTGCAGGGCTCAGAACAGCAGAATGAGACTTGTGACATGAGCTATAGAAAGATGGCTTCCCAAATACAAAGTCATGAAAATCTCATGTCTTGCATACAGCTCTATGTCTAAGATGATGGTCGGTGGAAGAGATATTCTGGAAGAAACCCGAGCCAGGCCGTGTGCTGGTCGATGAGATGTAGGCAAAACCAAAGAAAGGAAAGTGTAAAGACTGTGTGAGCACATATAAACTATGGAGGTCACTGATGGAGCCTGGGAACTGTTCATAGGTAGGTATGCACACTGGGAGTATGGTGTTAGCAATTCTGTTGAGTTCGTCTTGAGCACTGTGCATCAGAGCAACAGGTCATAGAGGATGTCCTCTGGTGGGTGGAAGCATTTAACCCTTTAGATCAAAGAGGGGGCAGAAAGAAGAAAAATATGAGCTGGGAGTGATTAGTAAGAGAATTGAGCACAAGAGAGAAGGAACGTATTAAAGAGCTAGGGAAGAGATGTGGGAAAAACATTTTGATGGAATTAGTTGCTGATACCATATATTCTAAAGTAAAAATGAAGAAAGGGCATGGGAATGGGGAAAAGTACACATTGCTTTGGGTTCTGTCAGTGAAGTAATAGAAATATAATCTACAGTCTAGCTGAAGAGACCTCTCACATTAGGAGGCAGGATCCACTTGTATCTATTCTATCAAGAGTTTAACTACAATAGAAGAAAAGCTTTATAGTTCTTTTCACCAAAAATGGAATGCAAAAGTCCAGTGCTGAAATGCCTGGAGCCCAGTTTTCCCATATGTATAGGTAACTAGGTCCAGAATAGAGTTGCTTTTAAACGAGAACAGTGATTGACTTAGATTTCCTTCTCCTCATTTCCCTTTTCACTTGGTTTTAGGGCAGTGGATGTGGTGGGGAATGACAGTAATAAAGCATAAGATACGAATGAATAAGGGACGCCGATGCTTAAGCTTTC
The DNA here is from genome assembly GCA_030674055.1 of Rhabdomys pumilio. Lineage (NCBI taxonomy): Eukaryota > Metazoa > Chordata > Mammalia > Rodentia > Muridae > Rhabdomys > Rhabdomys pumilio. The sequence goes on from JANHMN010000016.1 coordinate 19,227,679, forward strand.
TAGGGTAGTACTGGTATTGCTAACTAATCAACTTTGGCTGTGTCACTGCAGAAAACAACCTCAAATCTTGACAGCTAAGAAGTAGGTAAAATTTCATTTTTAAGTCTACATGACAGCAGATCACCTTGCTATGCCTGGCCCAGTTAATGTGTCACTTCAGGTCTGCTTCACATGCTTTCATGTTTCAGGTTCATGTTGAAGGGAATGGGGAATGAGTCACTCTCCCTGTGTGTCCTGGTCTCCTGCTGGCTAGAGAAACAAGTAAGCTGAGAGAGAGAGAGAGAGAGAGAGAGAGAGAGAGAGAGAGAGAGAGAGGGAGAGAGAGAGAGAGGGAGAGAGAGAGAAAGAGAGAGAGATTATATAGACGGCCTCATTTCACAAGAGGCCTCTTGGCTAAGTTCCTTAGTCTCCGCAATCAAAATAATACCAACAAATAGCATCATGTAGCCAATATAGTAAAATAAGGTTGTGGTTTAGTCATGTACATTTTAAGTATCTCTAAGGACATCTCCATGGGTATGTAGACAGTTGAATATTTGGTTGGAGGAATATATCAGAATTGGACTTAGGAACTTGGTTGTAACTAGATATTAGTAGTCACAAAACTGTGGGGCTGTTAAAAGACAAGGTTGTCTCCTCCGGGCAGAACAAACAGAATTACTCATGGAGTCTTGTACATGAGAAGAGTCTAATGAGTGAAGATCAGTGAATAAAGGATGTGAAAAGGAAAGGCTGGGCTTGGGTGAAAAATAGAGAAGTTGAAATTAAAATAGGTAGGACAGTTACTAGCTGAAGACAGGTCTAGTAATGATCCAGTGATCCCCAGTTTGTTCTGCGTCAACCTCATTAGAAAAGAAAGAAGAAAATTACACTTGTCTGATCATATAGGTTTTCTTTCAAAAGTAAATTCTTGGTTCAAGTTCAAGAGCTTACTAGGGGCATTGTGGGGAAAAAAACACAAGAGCATAGTATCTGACATATGCATGTATTGTTCCGTGGTACCATTATACTTCTGAGAAATGCAGTTTTAAAAAGATATTATTTCATCCATTTAATACAAAATTTGATGTGAAATCGTTTTACCTCAAACTTTACCAAAAGTACATTATTATTAATTGAGAGTAGAAAAACACAATATGTGATTCTTGTGTCTCGATTCCTGCCGTTAAACAGAGTGAGAGTTCAGAATAGCTGTTTTCATTTGTTTGATGTTCAAATAGGAAATTAGGAAGCTTGTTGATTCCTTGTGAAATCCCTATTTGAGTAAGATTTAATAATGAAAAGTAATTTTCCTTCTATGAAGTAGCCTTTGTTCCATATCTAAGTCATTTTGTTTAAGACTCTGGATTCATAATGTCTAATCAGGACAAAAGTTGGAACAACATTTGTGTTTCAAACAACCTAGGAATGTTAGACGATGAAGATAAAATACATATACATTTTCAGATTGATTTTCTGCTTTTGGTTACCACAAGACTGGGCATCATGGTCCTTACAAATTTTTCTTTCTCCACAGGGTTGGGAGTTCCACTGTTCTTTCTAGCTAAAAGCAAATACTATATTTTGCTTTGTTCACAGAACATTGGCTGTCAAGTCCTTTGTCTTAATGATTCTGCTTTAGGGAACTGTCAGTTAATCTCTGGAGGGACCATTATGACAAATTTCTGTAATTAGATTATGATGCAAAGGTTGTTTAGTTACAATATTTAAAAATTGTAATTATAATTTTGGGGATATGACCTCAATTTTTCTACCAAGTACATTCAACTTCCCTTTCAAGGCAGGCTGTCTTTAATTTCTCTTTTTGTATTCATTTTCTTGTTAAACTTTGTGAGTATAATTAAAACCAACCTACCTTTGAAAACCCTGAGTCTTCACCTAGCAGAATAAATGAAATATGGACACAAACACTGAGCATATAAATTACTTCTAAAAGGAAAAATGCCTTTTCCTTTGAGCTTTTGATTTTCTTTATTTTTTTCTTTTAGAACTTGATGGCTATTTTTTCCTCTCTAGTCTAGTGATCTTGTTATTAAAGCATTCTTCTTATGGCAACATAGCACACATGCTGCACAGTTACTAACCAAATGTAACTACATTGAAATAATAAACACTCTAGGCTGGCAAAACAAAACAAAACCCAACATTTTGCCATGTCTCAAATGATCTTTCTTTGTACTAGCAGAACACCTTGGGGCGTAGAGGGGTCAGAAGTTTTCTTAGTTGTCTTGGGTGACATTTAGGAATTCTGGAAAAGGGATAGAAATAGCTTTGGCTCTTTTGTAAGAAATATTCATAAGTATAATAAGGATGCCAGTCTGAGTGTAGATTCTCATAAATCAATGACATTAAAAACATGTGCAGAACAATTTCTATGAGAAAATGGTGTGATTAATACAATAGAGTCAACCCTTGACCTAGAGAAAAGGTTATAAGGATGAGGCAGGAAGGAAGTGCAAAGAAAACTGATTTAATTCACAAACACCCTGAGACTCATTGGGGTGTTGAACAAAAAAATGTACTTTTAAGTTGCTAACATCCTTGAAAATCACGTGATATACAATCACTTTTGTAACACAGTCAAGTTTTTAAACATAGCTATGACTCCTTGTTTAATTACATATAATAAAATAAATTTTATTTATTATCTAACCTTACTTCCTCATTAGATAGAAGTGGGTACTGAGACCAGTGGACTCTGTAGGCACTTGCTCAAGGCTGTATAACATCAGAGCATCAGCTGATAATGAATTCGGGGTAGAAACATGATGCAGTTCTACATTTTTGATGTCATCAAGAAAAAAAATAGGTTTAACTCCGTGCTATGTAAAGAAAATGCACATAATTTGGCCTGAAGCTTAAGTAATATCACAGCTGGCTGCTTCATAACAACAGTTTTCCGTTTTACTTGGATTTGGGGTAGAATATGGTATTCAGCGCGTTTTAAGATAAATTCATTCTAGAACTTATTTTTGTCAAATTTGAAGTTAGTTTTTATTTCTCTCTTCTCTTTGATCTCAAGATAAATACACTTCAACTTTTGCATTTTCTACCCATGCCAAAAAAGGTAATTGTATCTAACAGAATTAACAGTATCTTTCAAATATATGATAAAGTTAATCTTTTGTTTTAATTATCAGAAAATTACTTAACATCGTCATTTCCTTTTGGGGGGCATCCCTTTGAAGTCATTCAGAACATGTATTATTTAAATAGAAATAAGCTTTATACCACTAGTCTTTATACATTTGACCAGGTAGACTTGGTGGGCAAAAGGTAATGGCTGTTTTGAAGTGGTTATTTCATATAGAGGAAAAGAGTGATTTTTTTTTTCTTAGAAAGGGCTCATGACATAGTTTGAGGTCTGAAGAAATTAATATCATTGTTCTTTGTTTGGGCAGATTATTATTATTGTGCATTGTGGAGTGCTGGAATCATTGAAACAGAAGAATGTTTAAGAATCATGTTCTTGCTTTTGTCTTTAAAAGCAAGCCACAGGAAAGCAGACAAAGATGTCGTGTTTGTGCCCCTCCCCATGATTCTTAGGTCATTAAAATGGAAGAGATCTAACAGTAACAAACATGGGCCCTTGTGTGTTACTCAGGGGCTCCTGGTATCTTTCCGATCAAGGAAATCACTTCTCTGATGACACAAAAAGTGGTACATTCTTGTTTCATATCTCAGGTCAAGTCACTTGTAGGATCTTGTAAGTGTATATATCTGTCATTCTTGGGATATTAACATAAAAAAGCTCCTTGGTACCTGACCTTTCATAGAATGAAGTGTCTCATGGTTGGGTTCCCATGGTGCTTTTCGTAAATTATCAGTCCCATTCAGGCAGAAATTTTGGAAAATTTGAGGTCACTGATCTATCCCACAAGCAGTGTGTGTGTGTGTGTGTGTGTGTGTGTGTGTGTGTGTGTGTATCTGAATGACTGCATAAGGTGAAATGTTTTCGAAAAAAGTGTAGAAAAGAGAAGTTGGTTTATCTCAACACTGTCTTTCTTTATTTGTGTTTCCCAAAGGCTAGAGAAAAGTCTGTCCACTCATGAGAGCACTGTGCTTGGGCATCCAGGTGACCATTCACTCTAGCTTGCAAGAACCTGGGAACTTGAGTACAAGTGGCCATTATATTTAGAATACACTTATGAACCTTAGATGGTGAAACTGGTTAAAACATTGTCCGCAATTTCACCATTCAGCAGCAGATATAGATGTTTTCATACTTCAATTTTTCTTCTTTAAACTTTATGGAACATAAAAATTCTAATAAATGAAAAGATCCAAGGAAACACTGTCATCATGCCATGCATCCATGTATATTACTTTTAAAGAGTGTTTTCCTGAGTCCTCATTAAAAAGCATGCTTCACTCTTACTCTGCCTCAATGAATTCCAAGTGATTACAGTGGCAGGGTTCAACTTATAAAATTAGGAGAGCTTTCTTGTTAAAGAGCCAGTTCAAGTGGGAAGATGATACAGGCCTCAAACACGGGAGCGTCAGTCCTGCAGTGAGATCTAATTTGCAGTAGTTTGGAGAGATCTGGCTCTCAGTGAGCATTCTCTTGCCTCTGTTCATGAGTTTGGGACTTCTGCTTGACTGTCATTGCTATGTTTGCCGGGTATCCTGTGCTCACTAGGGGAATTCAGCCAGTGGTTAACATGTCTAAAAGGCACATTGAATCTGGGTCATATAGACTGGGACAGAATCCATAGAGCCTAGGGTGTCCAAGTCTTGGGGGTGGGGGGAAGAAACTCTAAAGCTCATTAAAAATCACGGTTATATTTTGATGCTATGAACTCAGGCTCCTGAGGTAAATGTTGGCTCAATTCCTATAGATGAATATCAAAACATTGTCCCGCAGTGTAGACCTATCACTCAAAGACCAGGTTCTGACTAACGGAGAGCGAAATAACCAGCACGCGAGAAAGGCCTTTATTGATGTTCACCCCTGTGTCCTGAATGGGGACATGTTAGAAGAAAGACCTGGTCTCAGTCTTCATGGAGCTGATCTCAAGCTTGAGTGTGGGAGAGGATGGAGCCACACGAAAAGAACCAGAGTTGAGGTTTAAGGGGGGAATGGTGGGAACTTGGGGAAACATGGGGACAAGGAAAGAATGGGTGTGGAGAAAAATTGAAACATAATTTAAAAAATGCTTGGGGACAGAAAAGACTTAGAGGAGAGAAGGAGATAGGGACAAGAGAGAAAGAAGAGAGAGGGAGAGTTAGAACATAGAAGATTATGTTCCCCCTTCTTGCTTTGCCCAGCCCGCTGAGAAGAGTCCAGAGTCCAAGGTCGCACAGTCCTCTCTGCTGCCTCGCTCGCTGAATGGCTGGCAGTCCGCAGCATCCCCGCCTTTGGCCACCGCAGCCACAGGTTTACTGTTCCCGGCAGCAGCGCCCCTCCCGAAGCCAGCCGGGACACCCTTCTCTCTTCTGCACCCACCGTTGCCCTGTGCACCTCCCTGCCTCACTTCTCGCCACTCCCCTGGCGGTCTCTTTCCTTCCAACGACCCCCTCCCCGTAGGGGGCGCTTTGGCCATCGGAGACGCAGCAGGAGTCATTTCTCCCTGAGGGCCAGGAGGCCCGCAGAGAGCCTGAGAGTGGAATCTATTTACACGCGGTATTAATTAGTCTTTGAGGAATCGTTCATCCACGTGCCAATGTAATTGTTGGTGTCCGGGGCTGTAAGCTCGACCAGCCGCGACCTGGAGGAGAAAAGCCGCTCACTCGCGGCGGGGAGTTGAAACCGCGCTCTGCGGAGCGTCCCCCGGTGGCCGGGCAGGACCTCGGACAGCGCCCGCGACACCAAACCCCAGTCGCTTTGGGGCTTTCCAGCTAGCTGGTAAAGCTGCAGCTGCTTCCAGTGCGTGCAGCTTCCAAATTCTCGCCACCACACCCCTTCTTCTGAAACTGGGACTCATCGCGCCTGTTGTGTGGCTTTTTTTTCTTCCGAAAGGCCCGCGACTTATCGCTCAAGTTCAAGTCCGGAGGACTTGCCCAGTCTCCTCCCCTTAAGTCATTCTCCATCCTCTGGCAACCGCGGAAATCCGGGAGTCCTAGGCTGCTGGTGTCAGTGCCAACACAGGCAGTCCGGGTCGGTCGGGTGCAGCAACCCGGCGCATTCGTCTCTCTCCCTCCCTTTTTTCCTTCCTCCGTCGTCTTCTCTACCTGCCCCTCCTTCTCTTGCCTCTTAAGTTTCCTGCACCGGGAATCCAACTGTGCCAAGCCTAGGATCCCGCGGACCAATCCGGATCGCGACCTGGGCACTGGGACAACGACTCCGCCAAGGCTGGACGAGGCAGCTGGACCGGTCCTCGCCCGAGCATGGAGACGGAGCTCCAGGGAGGGCACGTCCTGGGCGCTGGAGACTCCAGGCCGTAGTAGCTCCTCCATGGAGCCTGTTCAGAGCGGTCCTTGCTCGCTGCATTTGCCTCCAGTCCTGTGCGGTATGTACCGGTCGCCTCCACTGTTCTTGGCAGGGACACCTTGGGGCAGGGTGGTGGTCATCACCAGGAAGGGGCAGCGGGATGGAACTCTACTTGGTCATAAGGCACGTCTGATGGGTGACCCTCAGAGTCCCAGACAGGTTGCCACTGTAGAAGTTAGCAACTGGCTGCGCCCCTTGGTTCAAAAAAGTACAGCTAGAGATGTGATTGTGTGTGTCTATCTGTATTTCAGGAGGTTCGAATGGGTAAACAGAACCCCGCTTTCCTGTATGCAAATTGCATCCCCCTTCCCCACCCCCCATTTCACCGGCACCTAATCCGGGTCAGTTCTACCTACCCTTTCTCTGCCCGCGCCCCCCTCGCCTCAGTCTCTTGCTCGCTCGCTTTTGCTATCTCTCTCTGCTGCTGTGTACGTGTGTGAACCCTGCCAGGGCTGGCGAAGAACCAGCCGCCGCCTTTAGTCCCAGCCGCCCGCCTGTCAAACACTAGGGCAGGTCTGGCTGCCAGAGACAGTTGGCCTCCTAACCAGCCTGTGAGCTGATCTCTGTGTGCCTAACCGCCTCCGGGCCTCCGCTGTTCGGGCGCTGGCTTCTGAGACGCACCGGGCTCTGGGAACCCCCTGCCACCGCTCAAACCCGCCCGCCTGCGGACCGCACTCGCTTGTTTCTGGAGCTGGATTGACTCGCTTTTACAGTCTTCGTGTCCCCCTTCCCAGTTTTTTGACTCCGTCACTCCACACCAAGACCCCCTTTCCCCCGCTTGATCATCAGCCTTGTCCGCGTGGTCATGGGATGTCTAATTTCATTTGTATCTAGGCTGCTGAGAGCGCTCCCTGCTCTGTAAAGTGGATGTCAGGTGGATCTATGTTTTTGAAGGAACAAAGACTCAGCCAAGGCACCGCCAAGGAAGTTTGAGAGGAGGGAGGATGCAGGCTGCGTGCTGGTACGTTCTTCTCCTTCTGCAGCCCACGGTCTACTTGGTAAGTCGCGATCGGTCCGGCATCTTTGAGATACCTCCCTTACCTGGAGGCCAAGCAACTGGGGTGGGGGTGGGGGGCGGCGGGAGGGCGAGGCTGTCAGTTCAGTGAGAGCTGTGTCTTCCCAGAGACAGTGGAAGAACTTTGGGAAGCTTTGTTTGGGTTCCTGCGGGAGTTTTTCAGGCTCTCATCCTTGTTTCTTGCTCTATCTCCCGGACCGTGATTCTTAACAGCGACTAGCGTACCGTACCTTACAGGTCCGGAAACAAGGAGGTAGTAGGCGAGGATGCCTTAGGAGGAAAGAAAGAAGAAAAGTATTGGGAATCATAAAACTCTTAGCAGCACTTCTTCATCCATCTAGTTTACGTGAGAGCGGGTGGAGGTGGGTTAGAAGAGCTGAACGGGAATCTACCCACTGCCCCACTGCCCCAGCACTCTCGGTTTGGATTTGTGGCACATGAAAAAAGTGCAGGTAACTTCCTGAGACTTGCAGGGATGCAGCTGGTGTAAGTTTACCCACCAGACACATAGCGAACGACCGGGCAGTTAGATCAGAGATACACCTGCAAACATAACCAACCTTCCCCTTCTTTCCAAGGTCTAGTTGCCACGAAATAACAGAACCATAGTTTCAGTGAGGGGGTTTCTTTTTAGGGAATGGAAGGCCTTGTCACTAAGGAGAGAATATTGCCCTGTCCGGGTTCCTCCAGAAACAGTTTTCGGAGGTTTGGACTTGACACAATCTTAGAAGAGACGCAGGGAGAATCGCTCTGTGTGACTTGTGAGTGATGGGCATCACCGCGAACCTAGGAGAGTGTGATTTTTTTTCCGCGTCTGATTTCTCAGAGGGCCAGGAACACTTGCGTTCTGCCGGCGAAGTTGAGCCTAGCGCCCTGAAACCCACAGCTGATTCCGGGCCACGGGAGTGCATCGAGAACTCAAGGTGTTCTGTGGAGGGGCGAGGAGCGCAGGCGCTGCAGTAGCAGCTGGAGGTTTCTAAACCGGCTGGATAAATGGGACTAAGGGTGGTGTTAGTGTCTTTCATTCCCAAGAGCATCAGAATCCACAAGCCTGTAAGCAATACTGTGCTATCCTTGCAAGTGGCCGTGTTTTTCGGCTTTAGCTCTGATGGCTGCGATCGCGGGGCTGAGAGTTCTGTGAATCTGGTACATATGCGCGCGCGTGTGAGTACGTGTATTTACCCGGTTCCGGCTTCCGGCTGCATCTCAAGAACCCTTGGTGTTGTCAGTCTTTGCACCTTTATCGCCTGACTGTAGCAGAAGCAGACGCCAGAGGGCGCTGTGCATCAATGTCCTCGCCCATAGGACACCTTGGGGGTAAACAGGTGAAAGCCAGGGCAGCCAATCCAAAAGACAGCTTTTCTGACTGTCGCGGGTCCCTGCTTTCCCCGCTAGAACGCAGACCTAATGCAAAAGGTGTCCTTTCTATTGCCCACCTTCTGTCATGATCGCTCTCACCTGTGTCCCATAAGCCCACTGACATTAAAAACCCGGAGTTGGAGGGCGGAAAGTTCCATCAAAGAAAACACAGTATTTTTTTTTTTTTTTAAATTGGGTAAGGTGGGAGGGAGTGAAAAATGAAAAGTGAAAGCCGCAGGGGAGGAACACCTTTGAGTCCCTTGATCATCACAACAACCGTGCCCCTCTTCTCCTGCACAACTTACGATTCGAACCTCTGGACTGTCTTACGTCCTTGGGCTGTGCCCACACACTCAAGGCCAGGGCTTTCAGCTATGGTGCAGTTTATTGCTTGGAGCGAGTATTTCGATAGTCTGGAAAATAATCTATCAAAAGCAGAAGTGAAATCAATACGTTGTGTTAAATTTTAAATGTGTTTGTTGGCAGTTAAACCGTTTTCCACTCATTACGACAACAGTGCTAGATTTATTCTAATGCGCCGGCGGCGTTCTCAACAACAAGCGCATTAATTCTCCTTTAATTGTAAACTGGGAGCATTTGAAAACCATTCAGTGTGCAAATTATGCTGATTCAATTACCGTTTAGTTACAGACTTCATTACCTGAATGCCTTTTGGCAATACAGAGAAAGGAGACAATTTTTCCAATTTCACTCAAAACAATACGAAATGTGAACAATAAAAAAGAGAAGGCGATTTAGAAGTCCATTCTTTTCTCTCCAATCTAAAGTTGTTTTGTGTGTCGGGGATTAGAAACCACACACACCACACACACACACACAAAAAAAAAAAAAAAAAGAAAGAAAGAAAGACTAGTGGTGGCTGCGACCCAAGACGATATTTCAGGGATTGCAACCCCATAGCTCTTTGCCAGCAAAATTCCAGGCTGTTTTTCTGGAGGAGGAGGCTGACTTTTACCATAAAAATGGGTTCCAAAGGATGAATTGGGCACTTAATGTTAGGGTGGATTTAGGTAAATGGAGAAATAGGGAGTCTTGATTAAAACTCTGTAGCAATGAACAGATGAAAACACACACAAGAAAGCTGCTTTTTTTTTTTTTTTGTGAGTTTCATTAAGCACCAGCTACAGCCAGTGAACCAAGCATTCATTTGTGACTGCACCCCAGGACATTTCAGCCCTTTGCAAAATCTTGCGACAGACAGATGCATACAGGTTAGCTGCTGCAGCTTCAAGTTAAACCCCAAGAAGGCAAGGTGGCAAAAAACAAAAACAAAACAAAAACCATTTTTTTGAGCTATCAGGAGCCAGGGAGGAGTTGATAAGTAATTCTTTGCTTTTGTGAATTACACCATCAGTTAAATGACTAGAACACTCTGTGTCTTGCTTCCTAGTTAATGTCTCTAGTACACCCTTCCTTTATGAGTATGGGATCCCAGCCATATTTCCCAAGGAGTAATTCCCACATGTTGAGCAAGTCTTGTTTAGATATCTCCTATGCAGAAATATTTTAGGTTACTGTTTATAGAGCATGAATTTAAGTGTTTCTGAATTTTGAGAGTCATTCTTATGAGGAACAAGCCTCTGTCTGGCAGACCAGTGCTCCACACACCACAGCCAGCATGTGGGTAAATGCTCACAGAGTGTTTCTTGGCCCAGGGGTTTCTGAATGTCTGTCTTAAGTTGGGGGTTTTAATTTACTGTGTGTTTACAATGAGTTTATTGAGAGATGGGTCTGTATTGTTTCATACCAGAAGTGTGAGTGTTCTCTCTCTCTCTCTCTCTCTCTCTCTCTCTCTCTCTCTCTCTCTCTGTATTGCAATGGGAAACTTAACCACTATCTTGAATTCTCAAGTTTCACCACTGGGCAAACTCTAACCATAAAAATAAATAAATAAATAAATAAATAAATAAATAAGGCAGGAGACTATGCTTTATAAATAAATGTAAAGAAAACTGCTGTTTACTAAATGTTTTTATTTCAGATTTAAACATGTGAACAGCAGGAGGAAACCTATGGTGTGACTTGTTATCTTTATTAAAGTCCTGCCGTCTTTATTCTCTGGACGGATTCCAGGATATTTTAAATATGCGATAATGAGATAACCAGGCTATAGCAGTTAAGTCGAATTAAAGTGCACACTGGGTAAAATGGACAAAGATTGTTTCTTGGTTCTTTTTTTTTTTTTTTTTTAGAAATGAGGAATAGGGGTTAGAAACTGGACTTATAAGCTGAAGATCACACCAGGGAAAAGGGAGAGATTTTCTCCCAGGAGAAAATATGACATCTCAAAGAGTGAAGTAGATCTGATGGCACACAAAGAAAAGTTATTCAGAAATAGAGTCCAGAGAACCTGACAGAGGATGGATACTGTTACTGCAATCATTTGTACATTCATTGTACAAATACATTGTCCTAATGGAGAGGTCCTGTCAGTTTTGTTAGGAATTACAGTAGCTAATAACTTGGTTGTTTTCTTAGTTAAAACAGGCAATAATTGAAAATCTTTTCCAAACCTTTGGACACAATGTTTTAGCTCCTACCTCTACTGCTGAATTGTTAGCAGGTAAAACATTAGGTGAATTTAACTCACCATGAAGATGGCACTTAGGGAATATGAAGGCCAAAGGAAAACAGGAGAGCAGGCACTCAGACTATGTCCTTTAGAGATTAAGTTAGCTGCTCACTGAAAACTTTAATCAACTTGAAATTATTTCTTATAGTAGATAAAAATAGCTACCCAGTCACAACTAGCAGTGTTTCCTGCTGAAGCTTGTTCTTGGAGGTGGCATAAAAATTTCCTCCTTAGGCCGAATTCCCTCCCCTTTGTGTCCCAGAGCACATGTCCAGATACAGGACCAAGCTCAGATAGTTTGAGGACCCTGTACTTCAGCAGCCCAGCATGAAGTCTTGTCAGTCCCAAGGTGTATTCTGGGCCTCTTCAGGACAGGGAGAAGGCCTTGCTACTTCCAGGTTCTTATCCAAAAGGCTCAACCCTACCTTAGCCAGGAAAGCAGCTCTCAGAGGTGTGAGAAGCAGTTGGATAGTTCACCCTTTTGTCCCACTTACAGGGGTATTATTATGGCCTTGGACCTTCTAGTGTGAGCTTCCAAGACACTGCCTTCCGCACTGGGAGCAGGAGGGAGAGAAAACCAGAAATTTACCAACTCTGTTCCTGGTATTTTCCCAGAAAGCTATTAAATTTGTGGCTTCTTTTGTGTGAGGCTGATTTCTATTTGGCTTTAAATTGTTGACGGCTATTTTCCCTTTAATGAAAGTGTTGTCTGGGTGAAAAATATATCCGGTGGAAGGGAAATTGGTTGATTTTTTTTTGAGATAGGTGCCCAATGTCCTACTTTTCTATCTGAGGGAAGATTTTCTGCAGACTACAGAAATTGACAGCATTGTCCTGGTAATAACCGACGTCGACAATATTTTCAAAAGGGCATTTGAGTGATGAAAGCATATGGATATTGCTTTTTCAAATAAGCAATTCTCTGTCCTAGGTTTCTTTGATTTTATAAGGGGTGGGGAATGGAGTTGGGAGCATCAAAGGAGAAAGGGCCACATACTGGCAAAGAGATACCTGCTTCCTGTTCTCCCAGTCCTGGAGTACTGAAGTGTTTGCCGCCTTTAGGCTGGGAGTTCCCCAGCGCCGTGTTGGTGTTAAGAGTCAAAAGGAATCTGAGGAAGCAGCAATAAGATGCATGCCCTGCTCTCCCCTACCCTCATAGCAGGCCAATGCAAGCTCTGCAAGTTTGCCGGTTTTCAAACAGAAGCCTAGAAAGTGCGCGTTCTTTTTTCTCTTTTTCTCTTTCTTTCTTTCTTTCTTTCTCTCCTTCTTTCATTCTTTTTTAACTAACAGAAAATGTCTAGCTTTGAATCAGTTCAAGAAAGTCCCCCCTGGGACAATTCTGTCCTCTTAGATCTTCAGATCTCATTTTAAAGACCTAACAGTTGTCATCATTTTAATTAAAGGGAGGCAAGCAAGGCTGCTAGCCGGCGCCGTCGGGTCAGCGGCTTCTGTGAGCCCCGGAGTCGCAAGGCGAGACCGCTGCCTTCTCCGGGTCACCATTCTTCCGAGCCGGCCTCGAGTTTGCTGGAAGTTGCGGTCTTGATTTATCCGCTAGTTAAGTTCCAGATCAGCTCGTTTTCACTGTGTCAGCACTCACCCCTTCCGGAGCTTGGTAAACACACCGCGCTCATTTTTCTGCTGCAGATTGGCATGTTGACGACTCTGCTTGAAGGAATGTGACAATAAAGTGGGGAACCAAAGCTTGGCAAGCACTTAATCAAGGATAAAAAGGTTCCGCTGTAAGGATGTCACTCAATTTATTGTGAAAGTCGAATGAATTACGTTTAATGAAAGTGCTCCCCAGATGAATATTACCAGCAATTTCCTGAGTTGGCTCTGTCAGTTTGAGATGAGGAAATGCCAACCCAGATCAGAAAAGAGCGCCTGTCTCAATTACTATGCAAGCTTTCCAAGAGCGGCTTTTTATTGAGATGGTATGTGTTGGCGGCTTCTTCGTCCCCCTCGCACGAGCCTAAGAATATGTTTGTTTATTTTTCAACTTTGTCGTCTGCCCTCCCCGGCACTGACTGTTGTTTAAACTTCTGATGAGCGCGCTGCTTCTCTGCCGCCAGCTGCAAACCTAATCACCTACTCTGTAAACAGCTTTTCCTAGTGTACTTTACTACAGAGGTGAGGGTTGGCGGTGTGTGTGTGCGTGCGTGCGTGCGTGTGTGTGTGTGTGTGTGTGTGTGTGTGTGTGTATTTGGGGGATATACAGAGACAATTCCTTGTTGGGTTGGGCTGCCCTTTATCGTAGAACCCCACCCCCTGCCATCTCATCTGGAGGGTGGAAATCCAGGAGTTCAGGAGTTGCGGGCCGGGCGATTAGCTGAGAGGGGTCCCTGGAGTAGCGAGAGGGCAGCACGAGCCTCTCGAGCCGAGCTCTAGAAAAGCTTTCTTAGCTCACACTTCCTTTAAATGAATGAGGGTATTTTACTGGCTCAAGCCGGAAATGGGATGGGAGTGAAGTGGGGGTGGGGATTCACAGGCCCAGGCGGAGCACATCGCCTCATCTGCATGAGAAAGGATAACCGGGAGGCTTTTCTTGTACTGTTTCTTTCTCCCACAATGTGACAAATTGTTGCTTGGAAGAGCCAAGTGTTTCCTTAGAAACTGGCTGCCGAGGGGCGCATCCCTGAGAACCTGCTATCAGCCCGGCCTCACCCACATTACCCGGGCGCCCTCATATTAGCCCAGCAGCTGCCAAGGGCTCCAACCAAGGCCAAGTACACTGGTCCCGCCAGAGAGAAGGCTCTCACCTCACACACCAGACGCCAAGTCCTAGGTCCACCCCCACCCCCCCATATTGATTTGGAAAAGCATCTCAGCCATCTTTGTAGGAATCGAGAAACTTTCTTCGACGTAATAGTCTCCATCCCCTTCACTCTGCAACTCACTCCTCGATCCAAAGCTGGATGAGAAGGTTGCCTGCCCAGATTCTTCGCATTCACGCACTTCATTGTCTACTTTTTGCCTCCTGTGATCAGGAGAAATCCCAGCAGGTTTTATAAAAATAAGGTTGCAATGCTCTTGCCTTTGAACCCCATGCCATCGCACCAAACCAGTGCTTCTGGGAAATTTTTGGTCTCCTTCACCGACCTTCAGTACTCCTGGAGATGCAGGCTGGACAGCGACGGTTTTTTTTTTTTTTTTTTTTTGAGAAGCTCTGAAGTGGATTGAGGCCCGAATCCGCCGGGTGCCTATCTGAGGCCTGGAGAGCGATCTTCAGCACCACGGCCAGCGCCTCAAGCTCCGCCCAGCCTGGGGCGCAGGGCCTTCCCCGCAGTCCTTCTTAAAGTCGAGTTAGGATGCTCGCTGTCTGCGTATCTCCTTCCCCCCCCCCCCCCGCCCCCAACCACCCTGGTACGATTTTAACAACTCACTCTTTCTTGCCAATCATCTAGGAACACCAGGCTCCAGTCGCTAGGCCCCCAATGTGTGTGTTCTGTGGTCAGAACCTCTGATTTACAACCTCCTCGGACTCCATCTAGGGTTGAGACGTCACGTGATTATCAGTTTATTAGGGGCGGGGCAAGAGAATCCTCCTTTCTCTCGCTTTTCCTGTTTAGTAAACCTACATTTTTTCCCAATCAGAAACATGTATCACGTAACGTGCAGCTAGAAGACTCTTTAGCAATGTGTAAGTCACAAACGGGGAGACTGAGGCACCAAGAGGGAAACTGTCTATCTGTTCTCAGGAACAAAATCACTCGGGCATAGCTATATCGGCCCCATCACCCTCACTGAGAAGTGACTAGAACTACCCAAATGCTGTGTTGGATCATGCGCCTTTAAAATGTTGAGCTTTGAGGTGGGAGAGAGTGGGGGGAGGGGCGCAGAAAAGTCCTAATTATTATGAATTTCTAAAGGATAGTAATTATTCACGGGGAGCAGGACAAACCACTGCCTAGGCAAGGGAATCGATATATTTGCTATCGAAAGTGCCTGGCTTGCCTTTAATGCAGACGAATGGGGATATAGCCTCATTATTTTCCGTGGTTAAGTTCGCCGGCATGGGGCCTGATGCAGAGTGGAATCTATCATCATTAGACCCGGGATGCGGCGGGGGAGTTCCTTTATATTTAACAAACAACAACAATAATCCGACTTAACCTCCCCCCCCAAAAAAACCCTTCGCATTCCCACATAAGCAGCCCCCCACCCCTTTACACTACCATACTCCCCACGGACTTCTCTGCGCACTCTAGAGCTGACACTGCAGTCACTTAAAGTGTTCGCAGAGCAGTCCCTGCTCAACAGCGGCCACACAGCTGACACGTTCCAGAAATAAACTGAATAGTACCAGGTGCTGGCGCTAGGGGTTGTCTGTGTCAAAGGCTAAGGTTGGCTTGGAAGTTGTCTGATTCTCTTGCCTTAGCTGAGTCAATCCTTTCAAGACAGCAGATTCCTAAATTCCTGGCAGTTTTAAAGGAGCAGAGATCTAGCAGGCAGCACCCCATCAACCTGCAGAAGTTAGCATGCAGAAAGATGAGATCCAGAAAAAGAAAATAAAGGGAAGATTTAGGCACAATGTCTTCAGAGCATTCTCCAAGGTTCCGGGGTAGGTAATTGTAACTAGCACACTCACTGTGAAATTCTGTCTTTTTGCCTGTAGGTCAGTCTTCCATAATTCCCCAAGACCCAAGTATGAAAGGCCCCCACCCCAGCCACTGAACTATCTAGGGTCTTGCCCACTGGATTGGAAGTGTTCCCCAGTTTCCTTTTCCTTCTCCAGCTTTACCTTCTGGCACAGTCTCTGTGAGTGGCTTCAGGATGAAACTTTTATCGGCGTTTCCTGAAACGTTTTAGTTTCTATCGTTAACTGAGGCGTTCGTGTTAGTTTGTGAGTCGTCCGTCATATATCAGGCCCCAATGATTGCACAGAAAACACATGTGGACTTAAGAAAACCTAACTCTTCCTTTGTTACAGTAGAATTGTTATACCCATAAGAAGAAAAAGAACAAGAACACCATCAGCAGCATCAACAACAACAACAACAACAACAACAACAACAACAACAACCCTAACCTTGTTTTCCTTGAAGTACAACTATTCATGGCATACGTGGCTACCTGGGTGCTTTTATTTCCCTGCTCTTAGAGACAGCCAGCCAACACAACACCAGGGCTGTATGATCTACTGGTACCATTTCCTCTTGCCGTCTTCATTTTTAGAGGCTTTATAATTAAACTCTGTGAGATATATGAGACATATATCCAGTGGAGAGCCTTTTTATTTATATTTATGTAGCATGCTGAGAAGGAACATTAAAGAAGTGCTTACATTGAAGTAATAAGCCTGCTTTGATATTAGCAGAAATGTCCTTTTAATTTACTTTTATTCAAGACTATAGAAACATCCCCGTGAGGCCAGACCCCATAGTCATGTCTCTTTACAGAGAGGTCCCACTAACGTGAGAAAGACATTTACTAGCTAACTTACATGAACAAAAGACCAGGTTTGTATTTACTGGAGTGAAGTACCCTCTGATGTAGGCAGCTAAACTGAAAGAGTGAGCTGGCACAGGGACCTACATTCTACTGCCTCTCATCATGCCCCCAGTCTATCAAAAGGCACAGACTCACACATAGGTTAACAGGGCCTCACAGAGACAGCACAGAGATGATTCACAGTGCACACTGGCTAAATTTTGATATAATCAACAGTCACAGACTAAAAAGCAGAGGTGCTGATTTCCCTATTTAAGAGGTTATTGTTAGAAAACTTTTGGTAGAAAAGGTTAGAGGAATTGTCTTGGCCTTGGAGATTTCTTTTCTTTACAGAATAAACACATACATGTACATGGACCATGTCAGAGCGAGGTCAGGTTTTTCTTTTTTTTAAATGTTCATTTCTTTGACAGAATCCATGTGAGGACAATTTTTTTCCCTCATAAGTTCTTGTCTTTAAATTTTTAGGTTGGTTTTTCCAGCACGTTTTCTTTAATACCTATCTGTAGTTTCATCTATAGCATGAAAATAATGTCGGTTGAGAGAAACCACAGGCATGGTAACTGGAAAGTCAGTCACGTGTGTATACTGCAGTTGGACTTTGGAAGACAATTCCTCTCCTTGTAACCTTGTAGCTGGGTATTATTAGAGACCCACAGGTATATAAAATAGCTTATATAAAATTAATGGACTGCTTTACATTCACGACCTCCTACTTGTGAAGCCCTTGTAAAATATTGCACCTGTTTAAAAGAAGAAGATTATAAAGTCAAGTTTGCTGTGCAATCGATAGTCGTAAACGGTTCAGCGAAATATCTGATTGTTTTGAGTGAGTTCGACAATGTGATGGAAATTTTATTGTCCGTTTTTTGTGCACTGATGTGCTAATCATAAGGCTGTCTCTTCTTTTATGGACTTGACTCATTTCGAAACTGATTGTTAAGGTTTCAAGGTAACATCTAAGGACATAAAAAATTTTAGGACAGGTCTATCTATTGTCTTACCAGATTAGAAACAGATCCACAGGTCACTAGGAGGTCACAGATGAGAAAAAAAACCCTCAAATTGCATTTTATTATTTCATCTAAAATTATCAGTAGCATATTTATGGAAATTGTGCCTGTTAATTTTTTATGTGTAATTTTGAAAAAGCAAATGGACAGACATTTTTGTTTCAGCACCAAACTTCTAAATGAAGTATTTTTAAAAATAAAAAATCTTTTATTATTCAGGCAATATTTGGAAAAATTTCAGATCCTCATTCTTTTCTTCCTTCAAACAAATATAAAACAACATTTTCTCACATATTATGTGATTTGCTTTGTAGATATTTATGAAATGTCATAAGCCTCCCACTGTAAACTTCTTTTGTTCTTTACTCTGCATTTCATTATAAAGGAGGAATCACTGAGAATTAGGCGTGGCCAAGGCCATGGGCACATTTTTACACTGTTTCTTTCTCTATTCCACTCACTTGTTAACTAGAATCATTTTTGTATCCCTGGCAGAACTGCTCACTGCATCAAGTCCTCCAAATTAATAACAAAATATCCTGACTTAACCAACAGGTGGTTTGACTGCTGATGTTGCCCAGGATTTGATGTGAAGCCCAAAATGTATGAGCTGGATTCTGTGAAGCCCATTCCACTTCCAGCTTAAGAAATTTCAGTGAAAATGTCACTATTCATCCAAATTTAATTTTCAAGCTTATTGGTATACAATTGTAACTTGCTGTTGGGCAGCTGGGTTTATAACAGTGTGGAACATGACCTCTGCAATTGAAACTGTGAAGTACTCTTAGTCAAATCATCAATTTGTGGATAATTTCTTGTACCACAGTGGCATTATTTATTGTTTTCCAGAATTAAATGCAGAGGAAAAAATGCAAACTATTGTTTGTGAAAAGAAGGTATTCGTAGGTTGTACTGAATACTGCTTCTTCAGTCTTGATGTGAGAGGCAATTGCTACTGACGTGAAGAACTTGAAGAACATGACTCAGGTTTTATCCTTTTCACAAGAAATATTTAGTTGAATGATGAGCGCCCCATTTAGATTTTCAACCTTATTTCTTTTAGTTTACCAAGGCAGAGTTTCAAAGAGCCTTACCAAACAGGGCAGCCAGTTTCTAGCTATTATCAAAGGCAATGCAGAGTTGTTGTTAGCATCCAGTGAGCTGAATGCTCACTTTTCTCTGTGCATCTCCTGAAAACCTGTTCTGTAGAGAGGAACACAAAAAGAAAACATAAAGCAGAAGCATAAAAAGGAAGTGATTTGGCTTTAGACACTGAATCCCACCTTGTATTCTTGACTGAAATCCTTCACAATTAGAATAGGTCTGTGTAATGTGAGGCCAGATACATTCATGAAGCCTGAGGGTTTGCTCCACCATGGTGAAAAGAGTCGGGTGGTGGGTTGGTCAAAGATGAGTCCACATCGCTAAAGATGAATGATATTACCTCAAAAGACACCATACCATGTGGCTGCTGAGCGATTACCAACAAGGAGTTCATGGTGGAATGGAATCACGGAGAGGAGGAACTAAGTTTTCCCATTCCAATGACTGATGGCTTCCACAAGAGGGAGGAAATAGGACTGTGTTTGGCTATCCCAGGATCTCTTCTCTTCTTCAGCTCCATTGCTGCAGTTTTTAAAGGATGCAACATTCAGAAAACTGTGTGTGTGTGTGTGTGTGTGTGTGTGTGTGTGTGTGTGTGTAATGAGAGGAAGATAATGCCAATTTTTTTTTTCTTGAATTCTATAACCTTGAGCACATTTCACTTTTCAGATCCTCCCTCAATTTATTTGTAATGTGTGACTAGTAAACTCCTCTTGCACAACGTCGTTACTATTGAATTGTTGAGTTAGTGTGATAAGGAGCTTAGAACGATGGGTAGAGTACAGCAAGGATGATGAATGAGTGACAGATATTGCTACTCTTTAGAAAGGAAGGCTTCTGGACAGCCTTCCAGGTAGTGCCTGCAGAGTCTTTGGAGTGCTGACATACAAGGATTAATTGATGGCCACCTTATTCTTTGTTTAGCTTTTCTAGTAGTTGATTGCTGTCCAGCCACCCACTGCTTCTCAGAACCTTCTATTGGTCAGACATTTGTGGAAATGGAAGAGATCACAGGCAGGGTCAATGAACAGTCTGCTTAATCCAGAGAAGGAATCTTGTTATGTTTCAATGTCAGTCACAAACACTAGGAACTGGTGCTGAGGTATGTAATTTTGTGGTAATTAATCTGTGATCAGTATTTGCTTTTAATTTAGTTTTTAATGCTTGAAATTCATTTAAAAATTTGAGTAGAGTTACAATAAAAACTAAAAGCCTCGTGGGTTTAAAGATTTCAATCGTCTATGGCCAGGTGGAGTTTCATCTTTGAAATTCTTTTTTAAGTGAATACCTGGATGACTGCATGAAAGGCATAAGTGAAAGGCATTAGTGAACTCCCTAAAAAGTGTGCACCAGTTAATTTAATAGAATGATGGCCTCACTTTCCTTATCACATTGCTGCCCCAAACTTCTATTAGCCGCCATATATATCCTTCACAGTCATTGGACTGGGTACCCAAGAGGAGAGTTTTCTTTCCTTTTAAATTTTAATATAAACACTTATTGCATGTCTTAGATTTACACGAGAGAGGGGAGGCTGTAGAAATAACAACCAAGAGATAAAATGTTCCATTTTCCTTTGTCACTAGAACCAGGTCCTTGTACATGCTAGGCAAGTGCCCTACCATTGGCCTACACTGTATCTTAAAATGCTATGAGATGATACTAGTTAAATCCTGTTACTATCATTAATATCATCAAGTTCTTATGCCCATCTTGGTGATCTTCATAGTTCATCATTTTATAGATAAAGAAATAAATAAAATATTAAAGGTATAATTGGTGAAAGACAAAAAAAATATTCAACTCAGGTGATCTTATATTTGAGTCAAAGCTTCTGGTTAATAAATTATATCTGTTTGTTTGGGTGTTGATCTTTGTATATATACATCTATGTGCATTTATGTATTTACATACCATTTTGGGTCTGGAATATAAGCCTATCCAGGAAGATTGTGCCTAAGTAACTGGTGTATATGTAAAATTTCAGGTGTCACTCCTGTGGTTCAGTAGTTTTATTAGATGTGGCTTCTCATTAACTGGGGATAGTCTATCTATGTAAGACTGGCACTGATAATTCTTTAGCTTCTGATGAGTGTGTGAGAGGCATAAGACTTTTAGGAAGTTTGCATCTATTGGCCTATTCAATATGAAAAATGATCACTGAGTCTCAGGGTAAAGCAATGAGTTAGATCAGGACACTGGGTGACAGTCCTCTGAGATGGAGTTGAAAATGATTCATAACATCTGTATCTGTTTTAACAAATTACACACATGTTTTTTGAATTGCTTGCTGTGTCTAAGCAGGTAAATGTGTCTGTGTGAGGAGGAAGAGGAGAGGTTTTCTTGTGAGGGGACATCACATGTCTGACACAGAACCTCTAGTTTTCCTGGGATGTTTATTTTAAAGGGTTTTGTCTGGTAACAGACTTATCACACACAGAGATGGAAATCCACAGCCTTCTACCAATTTCTGCTAACAGATACATACCAGGAAATTTAAAATAATACATCTGCTTAGCTTTTAAAATATGTGATAATAAAGAAGAATTCCAGATGGTTTGGTGCAATATAGGTATTTTTGTTACATTCTGCTTGTGTGGTTTTAAATGAAGGTAGCAAAACTCCCACAAAATATTTTATAGAATTATGAGGTTTATATAAAGTCTAGAACTCTTTCTATTTACTGAGAATAAAAGTAAGTTCAAGATTTTCCTGGCCAATGTGGAAATCCTCTGGCAGGAGATGATGGGAAAGAGTCTGTTTCATTTTAGTCTTGTGTTACATTTGACCTTGGGAGAGCTTACTTGTGCCTTGGGGCAAAAAATTAAATGTTCCATTTTGTAGCAGTATCATCTTTCACCTTTATGTGGATTTAAAAATGTAAATAAAATTGCTTTCTGCAAATGGTACCCATGAAGGTCATGTTCATATTCTCTGCAAGAATTCAAAATGCCATTTGAACCATCATTGGCTCAATGGATACTAATATGTTCTATTAGTTTCTAGTAATCTACTTTTTAAGCATTTTATGGCCCTATATTTTCATGCCTAGTTCCCAGTTTGTGAAATAAGAAATCAGAAATAAATGCTTTAGCACTTCATTGTAGACTTATTTATAGAATGTGTGCTCTCAACTCTGAACTTTTAAAAATGCCAAACCTTCCCAGAATACATTTCTGTAGTCATTAGAATGGCCTGGATGGAAATCTGCAGTAAGAGAATATGCGCTTGAAAGTGTGTGTGTGTGTGTGTGTGTGTGTGTGTGTGTGTGTGTGTGTGTGTGAGATCTTTCCATTTCCAGTTATCATCTGTTTTTTTTTCCCCTGTGTATTATTCTCCAGAAAATAAGGTTTGGAATCTTTAGCAGCAGCCAATGGACTTGGAAAGTAAATTAACTGCTGCTTTCTTTGAGAGAAGAAGGGGTTTGAATTCTTTTCCTTGCAATTTGGATAATAAGACCCTGATACATCCTTGTATTTAATTGTCATGATTTTGATTGTTAATGGCATTTGATTGCTTCTTCTGGAGGCACCTGTCAGCCATTTCTGAAGCACAGATGGCTTTGTCAGCATCAGGAGGAATTTCTTTCCCTCACTGACCTTGAGCTACACAGCTAATTTGGGGGAAGACGAGCAAGTTTTCTGTCTGTCTTTGGGAGATTATTTTGCTTATTGAACAATGATTTGAGATCACTCTTTTGCAAAAGCCTTTAGGTTATTATTCTTCTACTGTGAAGAGCATTGGTTCACTTTGAGTAGATGTGTGATGATTCTTCAGTGACCAAAAGTGTCCTGGTTTGTATGATAAAGTATATGAACTTACACATAATACAGTGTTCAAATGGGGACTGACACAGGTGGATACTGAGTCTTTGGGAAATGTTTGTGATAATGGGAGAATGTTCTGTAGGTGAAATGAGTACTCGCATTAACATGTGTCTTTTTCCACTGGGTTTCAGGGCCCTAATGAACTTGCTCAGAGTCTACCACTATGGCATTCCTCATGGAAAGCAGCTCACACTCCTTTCTTTAAAAATCTCATGAAATTTTAAATGAGAATTGAGTACTATAGGTAGTCATGGGAAAAGACAATATGAGAAAACTGAGTGATTAGTCACTGATGTTGGAGGATCTAACAGTTTATGGAAGTCAATGTGGGACTCAGAAAATGACCTTTGTCAGCACTTTCTCCAGTAAAGTGACACACAGAGAAAAGCTGCTTCTGACCAGGACACTGTTACACTGTTTTGACAATAGCCTTTCCTTTATGAAGAATCTCTGAATCTGTGAAATAGTAAAGAATTTTGCTTTGTAAACTGGTGGCTCGGAAGAGTCTATTTAGAAATAAATCTCTCTCTCTCTCTCTCTCTCTCTCTCTCTTTCCTCTCTCTCTCTCTCTCTCTCTCTCTCTCTCTCTCTTTCTCTGTGTGTGTGTGTGTGCATTTAGAAATAAGTCAAGAAATCTTCATGTTAGCCCTGGAAGAACTCAAGGTAGTGTTGAAGGCTCACTTTTCCCTAGATTTTGTCTTCCTATCCTTAGAATGCTGTGTACGCATCATCACAGTTAGCTTCTCTGAATTCCAGCTTTGTAGGTGACATCTTTTTGTTAATATATCATTACTGATGAAACATTGTAGCCCTGCTGAATATTATTTCTCTTCCCAATTGTATCAATATTTATCAGATACTCCAAAGACATAGTTTTCCTTTAATTTCATAATTTATTTATTTATTTTTTGAGATAGCATCCTGCTATGTAGCACTAGCTATGCTAAAAACTCACTTTGTAGACCAGGGTAGCCTTCAGCCTGCATCCTTCTGCCTCAGTCTCTGGAACACTGGCATCATAGGTTTGTGTCATTTCTAGTTTTTCCAGCATATTCACATATTCCACATTAGGGATCCTGAAGGCCTTAACACTAAGAATGTGAGTGTGTTGTGCTGACTTAATGAGTTATTTGTTTATACTGTAACTCAGTAGTCGGCATCATGTAGCTATCTCTTGATTTTTTTCAATATTTTTTCTGACAATCAATTCATGAATTGACTCAAAACATCTCAAAAATTTGGGGGCAGGATATCATGGTTACAAGGATTGATGGTAGAATCTTTTCACAAGTTCTCTTGTTTTTAAAATGCAATTTCAAAAACATTAACTGGATCCCCCCCTTTCTTGGTAGAAAGCATCAGGACAGATTACTGTTTCTTAAATTCTGGAAATGAATGTGGTCCCTACTGTTTTTCTTTGCAAAGATCTTAGGGAACTGCACCCTAGGCATCTGACTTGTGCAGACTTCTGGCAAGAACACATCTAATGTAACTCACCAGAATTTTTTGTTTTAGATGAAAATGAACTAAAAAATGTAAAGCATCTCATTTCTCTTCAAAGGCGCTTCACTATTGAATCAGGAGATGTGAGGGAAGGAACAGGGAGAGACAACTAACAGAGGGAGAAAAAGGCAGGGGCAGACCCAATATTTAGACTGCATTTTCTATATTTAGAAACTATGATTAGAGTGTCATTACTCTTTTCAGTGAGCTAAACAGTTTCCTTTTACTTTGACGTGAACTCCTACCTTTTTAGTGAGTCAATGTCTGAAAAACATTCTGAAATTTTAATTAGCAGAAAAGAGGCAAACAAACACAGTAAAACAACAGCAGCAAAAGGAAACTTCAAACAATTTCATGACTAGCAAATATTTTGTGAAAACATATCAAGGCCTTGGCTTCTGGTCTGACTGCATCCCAACCACTGCATACTGTGATATGGTTGTTTTTGTGAAGTAAAATATGGTCAACGAGGGTTTTATTAGGATTCATAAAGAACTATTTGCTTTAAGAAATTTTAAATTATTTTCTTTATTAGGTTCCCTTAGCTGAAGATTATCTGAATGGTGCGATTTTCAATTGCCGTGAGGAGAATTAAAGTATCAGCGCCATCGAATTCCAAAAGTGAATGGCACTTCTGCTACATTGCACAGACATTATGCTTTTAAAACATTTGTTAAAATTAATTCTAAGAGAAAAATTTAGAATAGTGTGTCCCTTTTAAAAGACAGTATTCTGAGGGCAGAGATTGACTGGCAGAGTTCTGTGAATCTGAGGCCAGTCCCTGCTCTTCATAGAACATTATGGACCAGCCAGGGCAACACAGTGAGAACCTGTCTCAAAATATGCAAGCAGGCAAGTGAACAAACAAGAACAGTGCATTTGAGATTCGGAAGATTTCTGGTTAACTTTGGGATATGGATGAATGGATAGATAATTTTCTGTGTCTTAGGTGTTTTCTACATAACGTTATAGTCTTTTCAAGTCCTTAGTTCATTTTGTGCCTTGTCCTGTAATGACTAGTGCAAATCACAGAATTGGGGCCACTCATATCTAAAGATTGTCTTAGTTAGGGTTACTATAGGATCATGAAACACCATGACCAAAAGCTCAAGGAAGAAAAGGTTTATTTGGCTTACACTTCCAGATCATAATCCATCACTGGAGCAAGTCAGGACAGGAACTCAAGCAGGGCTGAAACCTGGAAGCAGGAGCTGATGCAGAGGCCAGGAAGAGGTGCTGCTTACTGACTGGCTCCCCATAGCTTGTTTAGTTTTCTTATAGAAGCTAGAACTACCAAGCCAGGGTACCACCAGTTGGGCCCCTCCTCCATCAATCACTAATTAAGAAAATAACACAGCTGGATTTGGAGGCATTTTCTCGACTGAGGTTCTCTCCTTCCAGACAACTCTAGCTTGTGCCAAGTTGACATGAGCATGTCCAGCAAATGTATGAAGGTCCTTGGAAGTATGTGTTTGATGACTGATCCTTGTTTCTGGCCCTCAAACATCTCTCTCTTCCTATGCCTATGGTGTATTAAAACATATTAATTGGTACAAAAGTTCTCTTTAAAAAGAGATTGGTAACTCTAGAATGGGTTTTTGGGATGTAGGAAAGGTAAGAGAGATGAGCAAACTGTTTATTAACATCTGTGTTTATTGGAGCCGCAACATTGAGATGTTACATTCAAATAGGCTTTAAAAGATTTAAGCTTTTTGGCATCCCATATTCATGGTGGTTTCTATAGCTAGAACTCTTCTTTCCGAGGTGTTGCTGTATTATATATAGCACCCATGGTAAGCAGTGCTTGAGAAACAGGGAGTGGAGCCATGAAAAGAACTGCATATGAGTCTAGCACTAACTCATACAGTTACTGACTTCATCATTTGGGTACTTAAATATTATTAAAATGAATTATGGGGCCTGAAAAACTAGGTATTTGTGCTATATCGTCAGAGGTAACCTTGAAATGGATCCTGTTTGATTTTTTTCTCCTATAAGACTCATATAAATCAACAAATTATTTTATGAACTATATAATTAATTCTCCTAGAACTAAATGCAATAAAAAAGGAGCTAGTGCAGTGCTTGCAGAACTGTGCTATAAGAAACAAATAGGCTTAAATCAAAGATCAATTTGTAGCCATTTAAAAATAGTAACCCTATGACTTTAACCAGTTGATGTAGTATTCTATGCATAAAGGTAATTGATGTCCCGTGTACTGTGTCTTGATGAGTAATCCCTGGACTTATTGTCCTTTGTGGTGTCATTGAAATAGGAAAGGAGCCCATCTTTTCATGGAGATCAAGGCTGTTAGGCTTTTGCAGAAGGGAAAAGGTAAAGCTTTATCTCCCAGCCAGGCCATTTCAGCCCACAATGAGTGCAGATCCCTCACTTTCTGCACACCATCTGCACATCTCTACAGCCTGGATCGACATTGCCTTCTAGAGAAAGTGGCACTTACCGGAATGGGTAAGAATACAGCAGTGTTCTAGATTGTAGTGTTAACATTTCCAAGCAATTAGTAAGCTCAGGTTGGGAGGAAATTGCCTGCTGCTTTTCAGTGTACACATTTGGGTTACTTCTTCCAAAAACGTTTGGGTCAATGCTCAATTTCAGATGCTGTTGGAAGCTACTACTAACCTATAAAATGTTGAGTGGTTGTTACAATGTTCAATGGTGTGATTTTCACTCATTGAAACCAAATATGAGATGGCATGGCTTCCTTTCCATATGTCCCGGGGCCTATTTCTTCACCATTGATTTGCCAACCCTTACACAAAAGGGACAGTTCTCTGTGATGGTGCACACTGAACATTTTTCTGGAGGTAATCTTAGCTCCCCAATGAAAGGGAGGTGATGTATTTATAGACAATTTTATATGCGGAGAAGTGGAGGCACATAATAGTTATAGCTTGCCTGGGTTCCTAGTGAGGAGCACAGCACTCAAGTCTTTTGACTTCCACCTGCTAGTGAGAGACGTTAAGGGCAGCAGTGTTTTATACTGTTTTACTGCTTGCCTGTTATAAGAGCCATCCTACTCCAAAACGAGCTGCTTAAGGAAGTAAGAATTCTGGACCATCCTGGTAGCAGCCAACTAGTGTGTCGATCTTTGGATGAATGTTCTAATTGTGCAACAGTATTTCGGGATTCTAAGGTTGCTACAGTCTGAGGAATCTCATGAAACGACCCTCCCCTCCCTTTGGAATTTACAGAGGCTGTGGGTCCTTGAGTCTGGTTCAAGCTGCTGTGTGCACTCAGCATCTGACAAAAATGATGAATGGAGATGCAGGTTCAAGGAAACAGAGGTCTTATTGGAATGACATCTGCTTCTCGTCCAGGCCAGACATGACATACCAGGGACCAGTGAATCATGGTGGAGGAGGAATTTGACAGGACTGGAAGCATAACTTTTTTTTTTTTCTGGTCTATTTGATTTTAGGCTGAAAAAAAAAACTGGAGGGAAAAAAGCAGTTGACTTTTCTATTTAATCATAAAATTGTACATAAAAATCTATAAAGCCATCTTAAATTAAACCAGGAAGAAATAAATTTCTGGTTGTATGGGACATGTAATTTGAGCCATGCTACCATTTTATTCCTATTTACTTGGTAGCATGGAGGTTGGTAGAAACATTTTGATTTTGGTTTATATTTTAGTAGACTCCTTGGCCAAGGGTTTCTGACTTTCCATTTGCACCCTGCTCCCCAGACTACTTTCTAGATACGCTTTTCAGTTCTCTGACCACATTAGATTTTAGTCTAGGTACACATCCACGCATGGTTCTCATATGTCCCCAAAGCTCAACTGAATATTTTTGTTCAAGGTGGACTTTTACACTCTGAAGGAAAAACGGATTCTTTATTTTTTTCAAACTGGCTCGTAAGAGATGTTTCAGAGTCTGTAACTCTAAAAGAGAAATTCCATCTTGGTATTCCCACTTCATGCCTGGTAGTCCTGGGCATGTGCCACAATATATAATTGATATAAATGGGGAAAAATAGGGCTAGGAGGTAAGGCCAGTGCTGCCACACTTGCTGCAGGGTCCAAGCTAGAAACAGAAGGGTCTCTACTTCTCCATTCTGTGTGGTTTATGTTTCTTAGGAAGCTTCACAGCCTCTTGCAAAACAAGAGAAACAACCAACCCACAGTTCCACATAGAGTCAATGTGTGCCTCTTATATATCAGCTAGATCAGTGTTCATACATGGATGGAGCGAATGCTGATATTAAGCACCAAGAAGTCCTGGTGCAGGGAACAATTTGGCCTGGAGGCCCATATTCTAAAGACAGCTGAGAGTTAGTCACACATCATTCTTTTTTCTTCCACTGGAAAGATGCTTTTCATTGCCCTAATTCTTGCCTAGTTTTTTTTCCAAGAACACTTGAAAGAAGCCTCAGAAGGCAGGTACTCCCATTTTGTTGGTCCATTTGGTCTCATAGCTCTTGGCATTCTCTTCTTTGCTCATAAGTGTATCATCCCAGCATTCTCCTCAGAAGGAGCTCCCGGTGAATGCCACAAAGACTATTTTCATATCCATTTCTTACTTCTCAGGGTGATGGCAAAAGTTAGATACATATTATTTTCTCCATTTCCTCTGTGTATACATTTCGGTCAGGCAAAGGCAGACATCTCTGCCATTTTTGTTGCCAATTAATTAAAGACCTTTTTTCCAGCTCTATAAAAATAAGACAATATCCTGACAGATTTTTTTTTTTTGGATATTTTATTTACATTTCAGATGCCATCCCCTTTCCCCAATTTCCCTCCCTTCAAAACCCCTATCCCATGCCCCCTTTTCCTTTTTGCTTTTATACAATTTTTTAAAAAAATGTTAATCAAAGACTTTATAAATTTGGTAATGCTCAATCAGAAGTGTAACCCAATACCCAACCTAGATATATCAACTATCTTTGACTGGTGGAGACACGTGAACATCTGCCTCCATGTCCTCCTCTCTCTTTCTCTGTCTCATCACCTAGCTTCTCCTCTCCTTCTTCTCCTCCTCTCCTTACTCCTTGTCTTCCTCTCACCTTAGCTCCCCCTACATATCACCCTTCCTGTTAAAATAAAACTTTTCTCTTAAAACACAATTAGAGCATAATTATACCAATTTGTACCAGTGAGGTACAATATAGTCCTAATATCCAGTCCATCATTTTGTTGATTATTCAGAACCTCTGTCATTTCTCCTAACTAAAACACTTAGTTCTGAACCTGGCTTTCTTCTTGACTTTAGAATGAACTGACTGATTCTTTTAAAAGCCAAAGATCGCCTAGATTAGCAATTCATTTCTTATTTAGTGTTAACTACTAAATCAGGTTGTTAGAATTAATGTCATACAACCTAATGCTGAAGAAATGTATTCATTTAGCTCCCTTTCTTCTCCTCATCCTTTTGATCTTTTGTTTTTTCGAGGCATGGTTTCTTCATGGAGCCCTGGTTGTCCTGGAGCTTACACAGTAGTCCAGGATAGCCCTCAATTCAGAGATCCACTCACCTCTGCATCCCAGTACTGGGATAAAAGGCATGCACCACTACTGCTTGGCTTAACTCCTTTTCTTATTTGATTGTTTGGACTTGTTTATTTCAAATTAGCATGCCTTTTATGATTTTATTTTTAATTATATGTATATGTGTACTTCTGTGTGTTTTTGTGCCCATGAGTGCAGTGCCTATGGAGGCCAGAAGAGGGTTTTAAATCCACTGGAACTGGAATTACAGGTGGATGTGAGCCACTCGGTCTTGGTGCTGGGATGCAAAGTCAGGTCATCATTAGGAGGACTACATGTTCTTGACTGCTGAGCAGTCTTTCTAGCTCCAGAATCAGACTATCCTAAAAGGTATGAAAGTCTTCTGGCTTTCAAAAAATAAAACAGTGCCGCTAATACAACTGAGGACTAAAGAGATCGCATCCAGTTTGCCCCTTTCCTATATAAGACACAAGTCTAGCTGATGTTAAATGATGAACAAGGATGCTTTCAGACTAGTCTCTCATATTTTCCTTAGCAAAGTTATTCAAGAAATGACAAAATAATGATCAGTTCATGATTATATAGCTAGCTATAGAGGAGGAATTTAAAATCAGCTAGTCTATAACATGGTAAAATGTGCTTAATATTCAATAGCATTGTTGAAAAAATAGCCCATAATTAGTGAAGGAATGAGAGAGAGAGAGAGAGAGAGAGAGAGAGAGAGAGAGAGAGAGAGAGAGAGACAGAGAGGCAGAGGAGTGTGGAGAGATGGAAGACACAGACAGACACAGACATAGAGAAAGAAGAGAGTTGTGTTATAGTAGATTGTATAGGACTTACAAATAAAACGGCAAGGCAGAGGCAGGTGGATTTCTGAGTTCGAGGCCAGCCTGGTCTACAGAGTGAGTTCCAGGACAGACAGGATTACACAGAGAAACCCTGTCTCAAAAAACCAAAAAAATTAAAATAAATAAATAAATAAAAAATAAACCCGGCAAATTTAGCAGGCTAAATAATTTTCATAAAGAAGAACAATCTTATATGACAGCAAAGACTAGAAATGGATTTTTTGGGTAAAATTAAGAGAAAATAAATGGCATATTCTTTTTCTGTAGTGGCATATTCCTTTAAAAACTGAATCTATAAGTTGACTGTTGTCTTTATAAACCCATAATAATATAAAATAATCCCTCTACCATATCGTAGATTTCACACACTATTTAGTTCGTGATCTTTTTCTGAGTTTTTTTTCAAAATGAAAGAGTATGATGAACATTTTGTGATGTCTCTGTGGTCTAATAAATTAATAAATTAAAGCTTATCTAAGAACTTTAGTGTTTTGCAGACAAAGTGGTTAATGAGGATGTACAATTATGCATTTTACCCCACTTCTAGATGACGAGATTTGAGAGAAGGGTGACTAATTTATCACATGGAGGCTTTTCTAGATTTTATAAATTAAAGGCAAACACCATTTACAAAATTTCCTGGAGAAGTGACAAACTGATTTATATTCTATTAATTTAACTCTGTTTAGGCAGAATCATGAACTTCTGTAATAAAACACAAAATTAATTAAATTGCCCAATAGTATAATTACAGTTTCATCAACAGAGAAAACAACTCTGAGTGCCAGAGTTTTGAAACGTTGAACTGTGTTTTCAGTTTAATTTGGAAAAAAAAATGTGTAATTGTGCTCCGTCCCGCCGTTTTCTTCTAGAAACATCAATGCAAATGCATGCACTGATTTTTCCTGTTAATAACTTCAGTTTTGTTTTCGG
Source organism: Rhabdomys pumilio (assembly GCA_030674055.1). Lineage (NCBI taxonomy): Eukaryota > Metazoa > Chordata > Mammalia > Rodentia > Muridae > Rhabdomys > Rhabdomys pumilio. The sequence goes on from JANHMN010000016.1 coordinate 19,259,228, forward strand.
TCTATTAAACTTGACCACCAGGGTTTTCGTATACTGAAAGAAATTGAGTCTGTAAAGGCAGAAACAGAAATGGAGCAGAAGTGGAGGCAGAAGGAATAATCACAGGGAGTAGGTATCAGCTCCAATGAGGAAGTCTGTGTGGCTGTTACGGGCATACAGAAAACAATGGATGACCAGATTTGTAATCAACACATGTTGCATGAGTGAATTCACGAATGAAATCTACCAACTGTCCCTGCGAAGGAGAACAGCTATAAAGTGCTTAAAACGTAAGTGTTTAACCAGACTGAGCTATGCAGAGATGAAATGTGAATATGTGTGTAACTTTCTGTCTCATGGTTCAGTGTGTGACGTTTCTTGCATTCATATCAAGTCCTTCTCTTATTTGGGTTCAGATGAGAAAAACAAAAGCATTTTTGTATATAAAGGATCTTAGTAATCATTGAATTCACTAATGTTAAGAATTCCATCATTTTATCCCAGACTACATTTTTATAATTAAAAATTTTAAATTAGTTTTACATTTTGAGATTATGACATAATTAAATCATTTCTCCCTTCCTTTCTGATATGATATACAAACCCCTTATGCCCCTCTTGTTCTTACTCATTCTCCTCCATGACCTTGAATTTCCAAAGAAATATGAAGAAAGAGGTACTCTTCTTATCTTTCCATGTCTATCTACTCATTGCTTTGTGCTAGATTTCACTACAAGATAATGAAATAGAAAACCACCAACACTATGTAAATTTAATTATTAACCTTGTGAACAAAATAAATTCTTCTTTGCCTAAGATTTTATTTAGAATTTCCCTGAATCATGTCTATCTCATAAGTTATAAGATATGATCAACAGGAAGGTTTGGAGCCCAAAAAGATCTTACGTTAACCATTAGACCTCTCACGCTGGTCTCTCCAGATGACTAGCAAGCTTGGAGAAATAAGTCAACACTATTTTGAACAGGTCTTTTACTCTAGACTTTTTGTCTTCTGGAATGAAGGGAAACAAAAAGTAAAATAAAACCAGCTTTAGAGCAGATGCAGACATAATTGAGTTTACATCTCAGCTTTCCCAATTATTAGCTGCCTATCACTGGTAGAATTACTTAGGAATAGGGAAGGCTCTTTAACTTTTCTGTGAACTAGGTGCATTAGTAACCACCTCTCAAGACTGAGGGGACTAAACTATCCCTTGGCACATGTATCAACTCATTACATTTCTGTATCTTTGGTTTTCTTTCTAGTTAGCTCTTGTGTCTAGAATGGTTATGGATTAGGTACTAAAAAGAGCTGACTTACACTGATGACAGAGTACTAGATCTGCTCAAAATGTGGTGGGTAGAGTTTGCTCAGAACACTAGAAAGTACATCAAGGACAGGGTGGCTGAGGAGGACATTGGAAAAGGGAAGGCCGCCCACTTGCCCTTAAAATATTCAGGTTCCAGATCTCCATCTTCTTGTCACGTGATCTGACCAGAGAGAGAGAGAGAGAGAGAGAGAGAGAGAGAGAGAGAGAGAGAGACAGACGTGGTGGGGTGGGAGATCCCATTTTCAGTTGCCATCTTTTTTTCTTTCTGTTCTTTAACTACTTGAGAAAGAGTAACTTTAACTACTGCAAGGATCTAAAGAATCAGGTGGCACAAAAATGTGAATGAAAAGAATGGAGGGGTGAAGGCTAAGGCTGTGGCTGTGTTATCTTGGATGTGAAACAGAAGGTGGTACGTCTCAATTTTCTGTTTCGCTGTCTTAAAAATTCTACAGACTCATGTAATACATATACATATTCATGTGCTGTGCATCGTTTATTAAAATTAATATCTGATCTTATATTTATACCACAAATCTATGAGAAGGCCATTTTTTATTTATTTGAGACTCTCGTACACGTACACAATGAAATATCACATACACCCTCTATTTCTCCTTTCTAACTTCCTCAACTCCATCTGTGTATCTTCCTAGTACTTGTGTATTCTAACATTTGTTGTTTGCTTTTCCTCCTGGAGGCTGGGGGTGGAGGTCCTCTACTTTATCTATGTAGGAATTTTTACTGGCTTGTTCTTGTGTAGGTCTTGTGCAGGTACCCACTGCTTTACATTCACAAGATTGACAGCCATGCTATGTCTGAAGACAGCAGTTAACAGAACCTTTTCCCTTCCTCTGGATGTTTTGGTCTCCTTTTGCATGATGTTCCCTGAGCTTCGGCAGGGGTGAGGTATTAATAAATATGTCCAATTTAGGGCCAAGCATCCAATGTCTTTTCAGCAGTTTGATCAGCTGGGCATCATTGCATTGACTACAGCTTACTGTAGAAAGAAACATCTCTGACTTAAGGTTGAGGACTTCTTGGGCCAGTGGGAATAAACATAAATATTTGGAAGGGAATTTGAGAACATGATCTTTTAGCTAAATGACAGCATAGGTTCTACAATAAGGCCTATGACCTTCCCAGCCATGGGATTTAGACCAAGGTTACAATGCCAGGTGTGAAACTTCCTCCTGTTGAACAGGTCTCACATACAATTAGAAACAACCTGATAATAGTCAAGCCACATTGTACTAGTCGGACGCATCTTGCCTGGCAGGGAAGGTTAGTGTTATAGCATGTAGGTTGTAACATTGAGTAGAATCATTAGTGTCCTTTGCCCTCGGCACTCTGAATATCACGTTCTGGTGCTATGACGGATGGGGTTTCCTAATCAGAGATCTATTTCCTACAACTAGAGTATGTAGTGTCTTCAGCAACAGGCTATTAGCATGAAGTTATGGAACCAAGGATGATGGCAATCGTCTTTGTTGTTTTGGAGACCTCTGGGGCCACCCTGCCAATGACTCATGGGTGTTTTCCCATACTGAGCAGGCCATTTCCTATACCCTCTGCAACTTTTTAATCATTGGCACTTGCAACGATGAAAAACAGTAGCTAATTTTTCTGTCATGTGTGCTTTATTTTGAGTGACTTTAGCTTTAATTTTCTGCTTGTCAGGGAGTTTAATGGAGTAAGAAGCACACAGTAGAAACGAGATACCTGTGGTTTTCTTTTCTTACCCTTGGCAGTTAACCTGGAAGTCGTTTACTCTCCTGCAAATTCATACAGCAAATGTACTTTGCCTTGGGCTGGGGCCATATGTAGATAGGGGTTCATGTGAGCTAAGATTGGCTTTATAGCTAGTCATTAGATTTGTGTGAGTGTGTGTGTGTGTGTGTGTGTGTGTGTCTGTCTGTCTGTCTGTCTGTCTGTCTGTCTGTCTGTGTAAGAGTTAAATGATCAGAGTGTACTTTAATGAACTAATCTCATAGCATAAGACAGTCCAGGTGGAAGAGAAGAAGACATGGATAACAACATGCTGGAATAACAACTGGAATTGAGGGAGGTGGGAATGGTAGAGCTTGTCATCTGAACAATGACATTTCTGACAGAAGGACAACAGCAAAAGATACGTCATGAAAAGGCTGCCCTAAATCAGAAAGCTTTCCATTGTAGGAGGAAGTCTTTATTTGATGGAAACCACTGAATAAAAGTCAATTAAACTGTCCAGAGGATGATTGTGTATCATTTCTGGAGCAAAACTTCCTTTGGAAATTTTGTATAGCCTTTCCTTTCCTTAGTATGATTTTGACCGAGGTTTAGGATGATGGAATTCCCCACTTGTTCATTTACACATAGGTGACATTGGGGATTGTATCTCCTGGAGGGTTAATTACTATAAAAGGTCTCTCACCCTTGAAAGGCTTCCTATTAGGTCATGATCCAACTCAGCCTGGGTCGAGCAGGGATGCTTATACAGGGGATGCCTGCTGAGCTCTTGACAAGCAGATGGATGAGCTCTCATTTCCCTTGTTAGGCTGCTAGATGCCTGAGACAGTACAGCGCTAGACACCAGGAAAGTATTGCAAAGCAGGGGGTATTGTCACAGTCCCTTCCCAGCTGCTGGCTGTTAGCAACAACATCCATTCTTCTGCTGACACCCTGCTCTCCCTGGTGGCACTAACGTGGAGAAATTATTTAAACCACTTAAAGATGGTAGAATATTTAAAAGTCAAAATGCCTTCTTTCTAATTATTCCCCAGACCTTACTTAGCAATAGCTGGCTTCGTGTCATACAATGTGACTCTCATGGGGTTTACAACATCCTTGGAAAGCTATTAAGAAAACTGGAGGCTGAGCCTGGAAGAAGCACCCCTACTCCACGTTCTAAAGTCTTGAATCCCCTGGACAGGGCATTTTCAATGGATCGTCCGTAACATATTTTTTTTGGGGGGGTCTGGATTTTAGGCTTTTTGTGTGAGTTGCTTCAATTCACTCATGCCGTTTGTAATGAAATGACCTGTGAAAAACCTGAAGTAGTGGAAAGAGGATTTTTGAGCTCTTGGCCTTTCATGACTCTCTCTGACTTTCCTGAGTGCCTTGAAAAGTATTTAAAAAACACAAAAGAATTAATGAGTTGGAGGAAATCAAGACCTGGACTGTGGCATTGTCAAGAAGTTGGTAGAATGGGCTTTTGAATATGCTTTATAATCTTGAAAGTGGCATTAAGCAGCTAATGGAGTTGATATATTAAATGCATTCCTAATCCATATACAAAATGGACACTCACTAATCAGTGGCTTGGTATATCAGTTGATATGGGGAAGATGAGTTCTTTTATTAGGTCAGCAGAAGCAGTGATGTATGGAGGCACGAAAAAGAGGGGACAGATTAGGCTGCTCTTTGCAATTTTAATTATGAATTTTATGAACAGAAAAATAAAATGTAGACATCTGTGACTGAGGGAATAAAGGTATTGGTAACGTTTGCTGGATTTCTGATCTATTCATCTTCTGTTTTTCTTTAGCTTCACAATTAGATAAAGATTCGAGGGAAAGTAAGAATTTGCATATTCCTAGTTTCTTTAATATATTGATAAGGATGTCAAGGTAGGGATAATTCTTTTATCTGATTTCTCCCACTATTACCCACATTACCCATAAAGACGAAAGGTAGGAAAGAGTCTTGGTCTTAGAACCAGATTAGGAGATAGTACAAGTAGTTAATTTCCTCTTTCTCTATTTGGTTTGCTTCCCTTAGCTCCTGGTGTGGGAGTGGCATAGGGTCTGGATTTATCAGACCTGATGAGAGCATGGCCTTCAATGCTAACTGTCACACCTGGCACCACTGTGCTAATCTTTTTCTAAGCACTGTTAGTGTCTGTGTTCGTAATCAAGGTATAGCTTTCCCCAACTCCTGGGCAGCTTTGAGAATGATTACTACAATGATGATTAATATAAATGAGAGAAAAACTGTAAAGCACTTTACATATTTCTTGGTATTTAGTGTTGCCTGAATTTTATTTCAAAACTTTAATATTATTTAAGTATAATCCTGAAGAATTATACCACTCTTAGAGCAATTTTTTTCCAATATGGATGTCTGGGGCTACATTGATTCTCTTGGATTTTCCTAATAATGGTACTTAAAATATGCCAGGCTTTAACTAAAATCTGGTTTAAAAGGTCACTGTATTTTACACGTCTGTGAAAGGATATTAGTAGCTAAATACTGTGAAATGAGAAACCACAGAAGCATCAGGTGATGAGGCCTCATTCAGAACTCTCCCTACGGCCAGATCATGCATATCTAGATATAGTCGGCATATAATTTACAGACACTTCCTGTCTGTTCTGAGATATTCTCAATTTAGGCTTCTGTAATGGCTCCCCTTAGGACACTAATTTCCTGAGTTTTTCTAATCTTCCTACAGACTTTCTTCCATCTGAGCTCTTTATGCTGTTAATTTTATAAAACTGGAGCTGAAGACAGAAGATTTTATATATACTGAGAAGCAATGTAAGAGGCTGGCATAAACTTTTGTGAAGACATTTTAGTCTATTTATTAAAAGGTTGAATTGTTGACCTATTGTCTTTAGGTCTTGTCAAAGCCTCCTGGAGGCTTAGAGGAATTAGACTGTGACGAGGGCCAGTTGGCTAATGTGGGTGTTCAGTAAAAAGACAGCAAACACTCGATTTAGAACTGTTCGGTTGAAAATAAATAGGCATTTTCTTTGGAGACAGGAGTTACTGGGTGTTTGTCCTATTTTCCTTTGAAAATTTATTACTAAACATTTGCTGTTTATTTAGAGGCTAATTTCAAGTTTTTCAGAGCATCTCACAGTATCAGTATTATTGATTACTTTCTGCTGGAATGCCTGTAATTCATATGCAGTTAATTAATAAAGTTTATTGAGCATTTAGTGGTAAAATAAATTGCACAAAAAATGAAGAGAAAATAATAGTGATCCATCTATACACCATTTAAATTAAGCAGAAAAAAATAAAGAACATGTTATATACCACATTTTAATATGTACCCACCAAGATTATTTAGATAGAACCATTTATACAAAAAAGAGCTATACATATATCATTGACTATAAACCTTCCAGAATATGAAGTATAGTATATTGTATAAATTGCAATCGAGAACTTGGCTAGAACAGGAAATGTCATACAAACATCAGACAAGTAGCCAAGTAAGAATATGAAGTTACCCTGAGTTTCTCTTATTAATATAATGAAAACAGATACGTTTGCAGAAGTTGAAGAGGAGCTGACATTGAAGTCTCTCAGTCTGCTGCACAGCTTTTTACTCTACTGTGTGTTCAGTGTTTAGACAGTGTGCTCTTGTGCCTTGTCTATAGAGCTTATGTTATAGGAATGTGGCTGACACGTGATCTGATTAATGAAGAGCATGATTAGGATGTGTTTAGTTAAAGTGTCTAGGGTTGACCATGGCTCAGTTTGCCAGGCATGTGGTATACCGTCTATTTGTTATTTATGCTGTACTTTTGTTGCCAGAGGAATCATGGCGTGACCTACATTAACCACTATGATGGTTGAATACACATATAAATGACATTAGTTCTTGGGTGGTAACCCAGGAATATGAGCAATTTAAATACTTAAACTTTTTGTTATATGGACATATTGTCATATGTCAAATTCAGAAATCCCAACTTTGGAAATCATTTCCCCCCCACCCACACACACACACACGAAGCATTTTACTTCATAGCTCGCTTTTATAATTCTTAGGAATTCATATTTTACTTTAATGCTGTTTTTGAATTTTAAATAGTCTACCGTCAGCTGCCAGTTTTAGAGAAAAATGCAGAGCAGGTACAGGCACAGAGTTGAGGAAGGGAGAGACCCGGCGCCTAGCTGGGCCAGTGAGGAATTCTCAGATTTGTACAGAAGGATGGGGCAGGTGGGAGCACAAAGCAAGCACCCACCTTTCAGATTCCCGCTCATGCATCCTGCAGCCTTATCTTCATAAAGATTTTTATAATGGCTCTTTGTCAAGTTCTTTCAAATGTCCTGCCAACCAATTATAGTAAAAACCTTGCTGAAAAGGTGCTATTTTTGTGGAATGCTTTCAGAGATGGCAATTGTGAACTCTGCTCCTCTCTACTGGCTCTGCCCGTGGTTGATGAAAATTGACCTTTCTTATAAAAACGGGAGGAAATAGCAGGATGGTTGGCCTGGACAGGAGGATGTGATCTTACAAAATTCTCCAGTTCAAGGTTTTTACAAATTTCTTTGGAGGTTAGGGTACAGATAAGAATAAGAGAATAACTTAGAACCTATCAGGTTTCCTTTGCATGGCTGGGTAGAGGGAATATAAAGGGAACGGGGTTGGGTTTTCTAGTGGGGTTGTATCTGAAAATTAGAGCTATTTCCGCAGACTTGAATCTGAACGGTTTGTGTGGAATTTCCAACTTTAGCTTTTCAGAATTAAAGAGAGTAAGTGGTACTATGTGGCCACATTTGAATCTCACTCTTCATGGTAGAGATTAGGCTACAGACAAAAAGGGATTCAAAGTGGAATTGATCCTCACATTGATGGGAAGGACTCACAAGCAGTGAAAATTCTGGGTCACAGAACTATTATTAACATAAAATATGTGTCCCCATGAAACTGAACTTTACCTCAGAAGATGAGTGGAGGGAAAGAGAGTGCAGAAGGGTGAGTATTCAAACTCTCAATTTTGTTGTTCAGAGCAGCAACTGTGGACCCAATGACTGTGTGAATAAATGGCAAATATGGTGAATAGGACAGAAGACAATTTCTCTCAGGAATTCATTTTATTTTATTTTATTTTATTTTATTTTATTTTATTTTTTAATACAGACAAATCCTAACTTGTCAGGGAATAGGGAGGATAATTTTTCCACAGCCTTTAACTAAACAGAGAAATCACTAATCCATATTTCAACTCTTTCATGCTTGAACCTGCTCTGTCTCTCCCTATTATATATATATATATATATATATATATATATATATATATATATCATATGTTATACATACATATGAACATATATTACACATGTATACATGCACACACACATATTGATATACGTATATATCAATACACATCTGTATCTATATACTCTCTGTGCGTGTATTTTATTCCCTGGAGACTAGATCAATTTATTTGTGCAAGCTTTTCTTTTCTCATGAAGCTAAATGCCCTAATACTCTTTCACATTTCTCATTATAAATATGTATGACAGATACTACTTTGTTAAACTATAAAGAATGACATTTTAAATATTTTTTATTCCAAGAGGAAGCTGTAAGCAGCATGTGGCCTGTAATCTAAAGAAAAATGTTTATTTACCATTTGTTAACATGAATATATTTTCTCAGAGGTGCATGGTGGGTAATTCTTAGTCATTAATTAATTAATTTACTTGTTTACTTACTTGTCCCCCTACAATATGGCCATAAAAACAAAAAAAATATTATTTTATCATGTCTAAGCCTATGAGGACAGTGTCTGATGTATTTCAGACCGGTTCCTTTTCATTTCTATAGAAAATAGATTTTCTTTTTGTGGTAAAAAAGAAAAATAAGTGAGTAAGGCATTTGCATGCACACAGGAGCTTTATTAATTTGTGATCATCGTACTTTGGCTCACACAACAGCTCTGTTTCTGTTTGACTTTGTTCAAGTCATTTAAGCGCTTGGGGACTGTTTCCTCATCTGTATAATAAGGGACTGCACTAAGTGGTCCCTCAGGTCCTTCTACAACTCTGTGATTTTATGAGTGAACATTTTTCAAAGTACTTTTATATTCATGATTTTATTTGATTCCCTGTCTGCCCAGTAAGAAAGAAAATATCATTGGCATATTACAAATGAAGGGCTTAACTACAGTGGGGTTGGCTTGTTTGTCCAAAGTCACCCTGAATCAGAGCTGATGTTAGGCTGTGCCTGCCCTTGTGGTTCCAAACTCTGCCCCTGGGCTGCCTGACGGCTTACCTCTGGTGTATCAGAGATTCCCCATCTGGAAGCCATGCTTGCTGCTTGTGTCCAAGGGCCTGGACGAGAGAAACTTAGGTAGGATAGCACATTATCTATCAGAATGCTCTGGTGACAGGGGAGAAGATACCAAAACAAAACGAACAAGCAAGCCCACCTAAAACAAAATGAAGAAAACAAATCCTGAGGGACCACTTAGTGTAGTCCCTTATTATACAGATGAGGAAACAGTCCCCAAGCGCTTAAATGACTTGAACAAAGTCAAACAGAAACAGAGCTATTGTATGAGCCAAAGAATGATGATCACAAACAAACAAACAAAGGAACAAAAACAAACAAACAAACAAACAAACAAATAAACACTATTCCAGGCCAAAGCAGGGACGCTGTTCATTGAACATTGTTTTTCTCATCCCATATAAAGTAAAATTTTGGTGTTCAAGGCATCACTCTTTATCCATAAGAGTCCATCTTACTTCTTTGAGGCAAAAACTCCTAAAGAGGAATCCATTGAAGGAAAGAATTTCACTTAGCAGTGGGTTTCCCAAAGGCTTGGAAAACTGGAAATTTGATAAAGCCACAAATACTCCAGTGTTCCAGCTTCTGTGTGTCAGTAACAGGAAACAGGCAGTTCCCTCCGTCACTGGAGCATCTCATGTACAGAGCATGGGAAGGGAGCTTTCTATTAGCGTTATGTGTTCTAGGCAAAGACTTGGCTAAGAGCTGCTTTTCCAGCCATGGTGTTTAGATGTGGTGTATTCCATGATACTTTTGTTTCTTTCTTAGAATAGCCATAACCAGAATTTCAGGGAAATTGTTTGTTTGCCTTTGTTCCTTTGTTTGTTTGGGGGGGGGGATTTTGTTTTCTTCATTTTGTTTTAGGTGGAGTTGCTTGCTTGTTTGTTTTGTTTTGGTATCTTCTCCCCTGTCAGCAGAGAACCTGTGGATTGAGCTTTCAGTGTAAAGAAGCGATGGCTATCAAGTGTTTAGAACTTTAAATGCTTCAGCAGTGCAGCTCTCCCCACCAAGACTTAAAAACCACAGATAGCAATGAGTTGCATCATCTAAGTTAGTTGCTTCAATGTACTATACCCAGACGGTGCTATCCATCAGAAATGTACAAGAATGTCTTTTTCCTACTGCTATTGATTTTCTCATGGTGACCATTTGTCTGCATTGTTGACAGGATGATAGTCAGATGACATTGCTAGTGTCCTTTCACACCCCCTGCTGTCTCAAACTGGAATGGGAGTGGGTAGGCTCAGCTAAAAATCCACTTAAATAATTACCATCTTAATGGATTTATCCAGATTGCTTGTTACTGTACTTATTATTGCATTTGGGCCAAACACCTTAACTTCCTCTGCCCAACTTTAGTTCTATTTTAACACGTGTGCTTTCGTATGCTGTGCTTTCTATATATGTAAGCTCATCTCCCAGCTATCACATTCTTAAGTAATTTTGAGGCCTCAGCAGTGACTGGAAGTGGACACTGGAATACTGTCCTAAGACCAAGTGGACTGCCAACCTCCAGTTATGACAGACCTTCCATTTAACTTCTTGCTCCAATATGACAAATCTATTTGAATCAAGCCCAAAAGAACACACATTTTCATTGTGGGTAAGATGTTATTTTTCTCTTTATAGGCTACTCTGATTTCACTTTTCACTTGAGCTGTTGCGGGTATTAAATTAAATTACTACATTAAATTACTACATTAAAGTACTACATTAAATTACTAAAGAGTTTGATGAATACCTGGAGCATCAATGAGTGGACAGCTCATGAGTCAATCTTAAAGGCCCCTCTGTGACTACACAGAATGAAAAAGCCGGGTTTCTAATGATTGATAACCAATTACCAGTGACACTAAACTTTTTGAATTTTCACTGTTGCTTTGTCAAGTCTGAAGCCCTGCTTCATTTATTTTCATCCTCGTGACTTGGATTGTGAGAGTTTTTGGATGGAAATGAGAATCAAGTGAAAAAACGATGGTCTTCTAGTTGTTGCGAGTATTACTCTTTTTTAAACTTTAGAACCGATGTGAGCAATTCTCATGTCAAGTTTTCATCTGGTGGGTAGGGTGCTAAAGGATACAGAAAAGCAGAGCAAAACTTTCTTTTGGATACACACATATAAACACACACACACACACACACACACACACACACACACACACTGCATTACAATTGGGATATATAGAGAAAAGAAAAAGAAGCAACTCTCCCACAGCTCTTTGGAAAATAAACTCATGCTAGTATAGTGAGCATCTTATTGTCGTCTTGGCTTTGTCTTACAGTTACTTCTCTTCTTCATGTATATAAAAGTATACAAACTCCTGAAGGTTTAAACTCAACTACAAAAGATAGTATGTATACTGTAAACTGCTTTGTGAGCTTTAAGCATTGTCCATTGTACTGTGAAGATGTCCCCAGCTTCCCCAGATTATTACAAGTGTTAGAAAAAGTAATTCGCATAGTTGTATAGTGGCTCACAGGGTTTGAGAGAGAGACAGAGACAGACAGAGACATACAAAGAGAGCAAGGGGAGCCCTAGCTAACTGGGAATGGCATGGACTTTGAAACCTCAGAGCTCACCCTTAGTGACACATTTCCAACAGGGTCACATTTTCCAATCCTTCTTAAACATTTCCACCAATCTAGGAGGAAAGATTCAAATATATGAGCCCATGGGGGCCATTGTCTTCTGAACCGCCACATCAGCTCTAGTCATTTACATGTTCCTTCTAGTCTGCTTCATCCAAGCCTGCCTTCCCCCCTTTTCTTTTGTCCAACTTCCTCTTCAGATCTGTCTTTCTGCTTTCGTATATTATCTATCTTCTAGCTGTTTTCCCCTTCCCTTGCAACTGGATTTTAGGATAAATGCATTATTAAACTGTGGCCATATAAGCATCCCATTTCTGCAATGCTTCTTCTTGCAGGCTAAGCAGGATGTATATGGCCAAGCCAGTGTGTGAGAATGGAACCGGAAATGAGGGCAGGGAGGCAGATGTCAAGCTTTGCCTCTGGCATCCTCCCTCCTTGGGAGATCATTCTGGGCCATAAAGGGCATGCTAGTTTGGGGTGGGGCACGAGGTATGGTTTTACTGCAGTGCTATTCTCTTTGCTTAAGTTTTACCTCATAAGACTCCTACCTTGATGATCTTTAAAGTCCAGGTGTTTAAATTGTGTTTAGAATACTTGCTGTGGGATGTGAAGTCTGATTCCCAGTCTCACCTTGCCTTCATACAGGCTCCACTCAAAGCTTACTGCCTGGTTGGAAGTCTTGTTGCACCTTATTATTGTTCTATAACTAGAGTCCTTCTGTTCTACAAACAAACCACCGAACTGTGCCATGAGGCTCTGGTACAAACTCAATGGAACACTCTGGAACATTTGATGTTGGGGCATATGAGTATACATTTGATTGTGAACCGCAATTAAAGAAACCCATGGATTGGAGAATTTTTATAAGAAATTAAAATTGCTAAGCTGAAAACCAACTGTCACACAAAGGTGTCCTCTATGAATTCCTTGAAGTAAGTGTCTTCACAGTTCTCTCCCTCTGTCTCCTAGGGTGGTAGGTGCTAAGGTCTGGTGGTTAAACCAAAACATTTCTTCCTTGGTCCAATGTTTTCTTCACACTATACTACTTTTTGGTCCCCCTTTTGTGACTATTTTGTTCTCTTTATCTCTTCACTCATCCTTCCCCATTCTACCGGAACAAGAAGATCCTGTGTCATATACACAGCTGCTAAGGACTAGCGTATGGAAGTTGCTAAGGATTGCTAAACTGCAGGATTGAAGCAGAACACAGTCAGATTAGGAATGAGGACTCTGCCAGCATTTGTGTTCTATGTCATTTAAAACATAGCTTTTTAAAAAATTAAACCCCACATCTACGTCTTATATTTCTTTTCAATGTCCCCAGTGTCCCCAGTGTCCCCATATTTGCCTATAATATTATTTTTGTTTATTGGCTGTTGGGACAATCAGTATGTGTAGAGTGACTTATTGACAGGGTTGTCACTTCTTGAAAGTAACTTGACTAAGCTCCCCCACAGGTTTCCTACCCTGTGTATGTGTCCAAAGTCACCATTTTGGAAAAAAATCTGAAAATATTTATGAATTTCTCATTTTGAAGAAAGTTAATCCCTTCTCCTGTTCTGTATGTGCTTTAAGGAAGTCGATGCCTCCTGCCTTTGGCAGTACCTTTTAGTGAGCATTTATATGGTGGCACATGTATCTCCACAACCCTGGCACTTCTGTGAAATCTGTCCATATGTCCATTCCTTAATTTCTCATTAACTTTCCAAACGTGTTCTTTCCAAGTACCCGACTCTCCTGCCAGGACTAGCAATGTCAGTGCACATGGAACTTTGTAGGAATAGATCCCGATTCTTTCTCTTAGCAACCCACCATCTTCCCTCAGGTGCATCCTTATTTTTCCCAGTTCTTTCCAATGGTTTCAGTTCTCAATGCATTTTAGTCCTCCTTAAATAAAACATGACCTTTTACTATGTCTTGGTAACTTGAATTGTTTTTTTTTAAATTTAGATCATATTTATTTTTCCCTATCCAAAATGATTCCAATCTTAGCTTGCCTTCAATTACTTTGATCCCTCATTCATATTTATATTTGAGGTTGACTCATTAACACAACAGATAATATTTCAGTTTTGAGAATCATTACTGTACTGCTCTTTTGTCTATTTTTAGTGATATTTTACATTAAATTCCCTCTGATCTGAAACACATAAGTAACATTACATGTATTAGTTACTTTTCCCTTATTAGCTATGGAGCATGCCACAATAGCAATAGTTTCTGTTAAGAAAAAAAAAAAAACAACTAATAAATTTTCTGTAGTTAAATCTACCCTCAGAGCTTCCAGAAACTAAACCACCAACCAAAGAGTATACATGGATCAGTCCATAACTCCTGCTACATATGTAGCAGAGGATAGCCTTGTCTGGCATCAATGGGAGGGAGGTCCTTGGTCCTGTGGAGTCTTTATGTCAGAGTGCGAGTGGGTGAGTGAGTGGAGGAGCACCTTCATAGAAACAAAGGAGAGGGGGAATGGGATGGGGGAGTTTCATAGGGGAGACCAGGAAAGGGGACATTTGAAATGTAAGTAAATAACAAAAAAAAAATTTACAAGGCAAAACTATTTCTTGAGTTGATAAGAGCATCTGATACCAGCCCTTGTCTTTAATCCAGATTTATTGGAATTAGAAAAATTGTTCAAGAATTTCATCCCAAATGCCCGCACCTCGGCTCAGCATGGTTGCACTGCTGTGTGAAGTGAGGTTTGTACTTGAGTGTTCCATGTAAGCAGGACCCCAAAACATATTGTTAGGGGGCAGCTGGACAGTTCCTTTTTTCCTCTCTTGGTTCTAAAGTAGAGATGTGGGGTATAACTTTGAATAGTTCCTACTCTTTCTGAATTGGGATAGCAGACTTCCATAGTTCCTACAAACAACTGTACGCTTCTCTCTTTCTCTCTCTCTCTCTCTCTCTCTCTCTCTCTCTCTCTCTCTCTCTCCTTCTCTCTCTGTCTCTCTGTCTCTCTTTCTCCCTTCTTCCCTCCCTTCCTCCCTCCCTCCCTTCCTCCCTCCATCCCTCTCTTTCTCTTCCTCCTCCCTCTCTCTCTTTCCCACTCTCTGTTTCTTCATAATTTGTTGCAGGTGACTACTTCCTTGCAGGTGTTTGTTCTAGGTGGCCAAGCTGAGCCATCCCAGCCAATGAACCTATAATTTGTTTGACATGGGGATAACTGAGGAGACACCAGTAATCCTGACATTTTAGCTTTTTAATATCAGAACATATTAATTATTGTCTATAAGGTAGATGGTACCAAATAATTAAAATAGGAAAAATGCAAATGTGTTTAATTTTTATCACATCTTTAATGGGCTTCTTAATATAACTCTAGGTTTAATGGTACTTTAGTGCTAGAGCTAGACCATTGATTATTAATAGGAATCACCTCCTGGTTCAGGGGTAGTGGAGGGGTGCTTGCTGTATCAGGGTCATATAGAGGAAAGTTTGAAGCTCTACCTTAAGGAAACCTGATTTCAGAATTGTTTGGGACCCCTGCTTAGTCACTACTCTTTTGTCTCTCATCCATATTATAGAGGAAAAATGTTGAGACCCATAAAAGTAGATTGCCATTTAAGTCTTCATTGTAGTTTTCTAACTGTCTGATTCCATATTCATGTAATGACATGGGTCATGTCTATCTTACTAACCATTAATCTTATCAGTTACTCAGAGCTTTCCTGATAATTTAAATCTCATTGCTGTACATGGAGCCGATATTGACTAGACACGTGTTGAATGAAGAAGAGGATACATGATGACAGAGTGCTGTAGCTTGGGAATTCTCTGAGGGTGAAGCCGGGTTGTCTATTACAAGTGTATGCCATTGCCCCCTCTGCTTCAAAAGATCGTCATAAGAAGATGCTCATTACATAAAAATCCATTGTATAAATATAAGTGAAAATATAAAGGAAAATGGCTCTCTGCAGACATTCACCATATTGAAATGAGAAATATTTCGAAATGAGGGTACAATATAAATGGCAGAATAAAAAAAAAATCTGAAATAGTCAACTATAATAAATACAGAATGAATAATGTAGTAGATAAAGAAAAAAAAACCCACAGCTTTGGAGATCAGAATATGTGAAATGTGAAAAAGGTTTGAATAAAGGATCCGATGTCAAGGTTGACAAGATAGCATGGTTAGCATCACTTGAGGGCACTTGCCACTAAACCTGATGATCTGGGTTTGATCCCTGGAACCCACATGGTGGAAGGAGGGAACTGACTCCTGCAAGCTGTCCTCCGACCTCTACATGTCCTCCTTGACACATGTTCTGCAGGGTGCACGAGTGAGCAATTCTAACAAAAAAGGACCCAGAATATGTATAATTGGGATTTCTGAAGAAGTAACTAAGAGAGCAGAAAAAAATACCATAATAGTAAAAATTAAAAATTCCCGAGGAAACAGAAAACCAGAGAGTTTTGAATCACATACATTGAAGCATGAAGCCCAGAGTGACGATCAGGAACAACTGATGCCAAGATATGTTCCAGTAAATCCTGGAGTAAAGAAGTAATGACCCTCATTTGCATATCTTACTAAAACAGGAAGTGATGTACAAGGGAAAAATAATTAGAGTTTTATCATACTTTTAACGGTAATTCTTTATGCCAGAAGAAAACAGAGCAATATATTTAAGGAATTCAAAGAAAAAAAATACGACAGAAAGATTTTTGGAACTAGAGAAAATTGCATGTGAGCATATGGGCATAGATTGTTCACAGCACACCCTAGCTCATAGAGTGCAGTCCCCAGATTTTCCTGAGGAAAGCTACTAGAGAATGAAGCTCATGGAGTGAAGACATCTAGAGAGAGAAGGATAAGGATGCTTGGTGAGCACTGAGCATGGAGTTGTCTGGAGAACAGAGTCTCTTTGAAACAATATAATAAAATGTAGATATATAATAAGGATAAAGATGAGGATACAGTCAAGGCAAAAATATTGTAATAAAGCCTCAAAATTCTATCAATTGCATGGATGGCAATAGCATTGTTCTTAGTTGGGCATGTAATTTGCAGAAAAAATAATTGAGTGACTGTGTAATTTTTTTTTTGTTCACATGTCATACAACATTAGAGCTTTTGTGTAGAAGAAAGAAGATACAGATTTTTATATTTAAAAATTGAATAAAAGACCTGTTCTTCTATTTTTAAGATGGGAGGAACTGAATGGACTTGTGACATATTTTACATGGACAAATATATGCCATGTCTAATCTCTTCTTACTGGAGAAGCCTACAAACAGTATTCTACCTAGCATCCAAGGACACACCTAAAATCCAGGTTGTAGAGATGTTGAAATAATGTTTCTTCTAAAAGAAACGGGGGGGAGGAAATATATTAAATGAATCTGTATCATCATTCTGAAACTCTTACCCAGGAACCTGTAAGAAACTACTGGAGTCAAGTGAGAAACTCATTAATCACTCATTATCTTTAAAAAATATAATGAATAGTCATATTTACTTAAGAGTTTTCTCAATAGGAAGTTTACTGGTATAATTTAAACTTTAAACACTTTGTAGCTGTAATGAATCCAACTCATAAATTTAGTGTGAATGCATGAATTCTCAATTCTATAGTCGTTCCTCAATACCACTGAGACTTTTGTATCAGCAGATTCAGCCTATTTTGGATTAAAGACACTTTAAAAACTGCATCTCTATGATATATATAAAGGATTTTTAAAGTTACAATTTCCTAAACAATTTATTATAAAAATGATTTGCATAACATTTATATTGTATTAGGTATCATAAATAACCTAGAAATGGATTAAACTGTGTATAGGTTATATGTAAATTCTATTTCATTTTATATAAAGAACTTGTCCAGTCATGAATTTTGGTATCCAAGGGTATTCCTGGGACAGCCTCCTATGGATAACAAGAGATGGTTGTATTTCAAAAGCCTGGTTACCTTCATTAAATTCTCGAAAATCAGTTTATTACCTTGGAGGTAAATAGAGTAAAGGAATCAAATACTGATCCCATATTTTCACTATAAATTGAAAACCAGGTAATAAATGAGAAGTGTAGCTGCCAGCGGCTATGGGAACTGGGTTCACCTGAGAGGAAGGCTGGGAATGAAAGGGGAATGGAGGGCAAGAGAAATGTGGGGCCAAGACAACGTATTCTGATCAAGGCCCGAAGTTTAATATTTTGGTTTCACATATAAAGGGGGAGCCCCACCCCACAGAGTCTCTTCTCGGTTCAGCCCAGGGGCTGCGTGAGGAGATAGCAGTCCAGAAGGTGTCAAGGCTAGCTCAGCAGACAGTTCATTCTTTTTAGCTTGGTAGCAGACTGCAGGGTGCCAAGGCTGGCAAGGCAATGCTTCTCCTAGGTCCTACTGTTGTTTGGTCTATTGTGGTAAAAGACTCACAGGCCTACTCAGACCTGGGGGAAGTGCACAGAGAAGATGCTTGTTTCTAGTGAAAAAATAAGATGCTTAATTAATGAACAGAAAATAACCGATAAAGTGAAATTCTCATAATTTTATAATCTCCACATGAACCACAAGATCTAGGTACCTTAAATACATCATCAACTGCTAACATGGAAAGAAAGATATTCAGATATTGTGTTGTTCTGAATGCGTGGCAGACACCAATTTGAATCTTTGCAAAGAGATAGACCCGAACTCACCAAGCCTCTGGATCCAATGGTTTGGCTGTAACTAATACTGAGGGCAAAGTAATGGACCAAACTGTATTATGTCAGTCTGTAACATATGGATGATAAAAAATCTATAGATCAACTACTCAGGGTCCTTAACCAAATACATTATAAGAGAGAGGAGCTAAAACCCTGTGGATTGAAAGGTTGGGCATTATCGTACATACGTACAATGCTAGCACTTGGAAAACCCAGAGGCAGGAAAGTCTC
Organism: Rhabdomys pumilio; assembly: GCA_030674055.1. NCBI lineage: Eukaryota > Metazoa > Chordata > Mammalia > Rodentia > Muridae > Rhabdomys > Rhabdomys pumilio. Next base: position 19,278,027 of record JANHMN010000016.1, read on the forward strand.
AAATTCAAGGTCATCACATACAACATAGCAAGGACCTGTCTCAAATAACAAAATAAAGGAAGAGGAAACAAAATCAGACTTAAAAAAGGCAATACTAAACTATAGTGCCCAGGAATGCACCTTTATGTGATAAAACTGTGAAATGTGATTATTACTACAAAACTTGGAAAAGCCTATCATTTGGGAGAAAGGAGGTATCTGAGATACGATGAGAAGTGTAGACAATATTTCCTAGGAGAATGGCAAAGATTTGATTTTGATTTAGGCAGAGCTTGAGGTGTATTCAACTTACAGTAACACACTAAGCTATGCATATGTTTTGTGATTTTTTTCATATTTGTGTTAGTTATTTTAAAATTAAAAGTTTGAAACAAGGAAGGCACAGAAGTTTGAATGTTAATTTTCTTCTCTCAAAGCCAGTTCTGTGGCTCTCATCTTTGTGATCTGAGATCTTATTAAAGTTAAAAGACACTTGAAGAGGGGAGGCACACCTTTACCTGACAGTGTGCTCAATTTAGCAAAGAATTCCTGCTGTTCAAAAATAGACATCATTCCTTCTGCTGTACAGAATTTCTCTACATTGTATTTGCCTCCAGGGAAAAATAATGTGACACAGGCTTATTGTCCCTTAGGAAGACTTCTAACACCTGGGGTCAGGGCAGTAATGCCCAGTGGGCTAAACTGTGGCCCTAAGTGGCTTACTTATGTCTTCACACTCCTTGTATAGCTGCTTACAATGTCTACAAAAGCAGTACTTTCCAGACACTGGAGTTAATCTTTATTTAATCTAGCCCTCCATTGTGAGCACGTTGTCACCTGGGAATTGTAAGAAGAAAAATGAGTCACCAGGACTTGCACGTTGTGGAAGACAAGTCCCCCGCCACTCCCCCCATCCCATCTGAGCAGTCTTGAAAATTAGATCTTTCATTGCTTAGCGATTCACTAAGTGTTTGCAATCACTGGCCACACATTTAGTTGTTGTCAAGATGGATGTTTCTAAAGGAATTATTTCTTCATCTCATGGTGAGGCTCCTTTTATCTTCCAGACACTTCAATTACTGACAGAAAGTGGACACAAGAGGCTTGCGTAGCAGGGTTTCCTTTGGATACCAGGACTTGAGGAGGGAGGAGAAGCTGCGTTTTCCTTTTGGCTAAATGACTGATGAACCATTGAGCCTGCTTGGTGGACACTCAGCCAGATTTCTGTCTCTCTTGTTTTATTATGGTTTTGTGTGGTATTATATATGTGGTGTGTTCATTTGTTAGTGTAGGAGTGAGGTTGTGGGCATTCCTGCACGTCAGTACATTTGTGTAGAGATTTCAGGTTACAGTCTCCATTTTTAGCTTTTGAGACAGGCTCTCTTGTTGGACCCAAAGCTTGTGAGTTTGGCTAGGCTAACTAGCTAGTGAGCTTCACGGATCTCTACCTGTCTGTCTCCCATCTCAGTGCTAGGGTTATAGGAGAGCACTTAGCTTCCTCATCTGGAAGCTGGGGATATGGTTCAGGTCTTCATGCTTTCATGGCAGGTATTTTATTGACTGAGCCTTCTCTCTAGTTCCACTGACCAAGATTTTTGAAACTATATGCAGTGCCTTTTCTCCCTTTTTTTGTCAACATCCTAAAAAATAATGGAGCTGTAACTGTACTGACCTACTTCTAAATTTATTTTGCAAAACTCATGTTGAATAAACACAATAATAAACAATCCTAGAGTGACTTGGAAAGCCACTGAATGTGTTTTAGAAATACCTTTGCAGATATACCATGACTGAGATTCTGTGGCAATCGAAAGGGCATTGAAGTATCTCCAGAAGGAAAAACTGCCTGCAGAAGAGCATCTCTTCATGACTGGAAAAATGTTATGATCTAGGGGTTGATTTAGGAGTATGACATCAAAATAAAGGTCAGAGGTGACATAGAGAGCTGGCCTGTATTATTCTTAGATTTGTTGTGTCTTAGCAATGTCACCAGGACAAAGTTAGTGCTTGGAGAGGGCTATATAACCTGTACACCTGGCTAAAACAAACAAACAAAATAAAAAAAAAAGCCAAAACCAAAAGAACCTCACCCAACCAGTTACCATGAAAGTGGTTTACTTTGCTTTAATGGCTGGTTTTAAATTTAAATTCTGATGACGTCAGCGTTGGGACCCCTCAGATGGCTCTTCACAGATCAGACTCAACGCTGGCAGAGCAGGCTGACTAAGACCTGATGACCTCTCTGGCTAGCTTCATTTTGGCTTGGACCTGACGCACAATCTTGTTGCCTTTTGACAGAGCTCTCGGTAAGACTGGCTCGGGAGGCCCTGAGCATCTGGCCCATGGAATGGAATCCGTGGGCTGGGACTCCGTAGAAGCTTGGGCCCAACAGAGTGAAACTGCTGAACTTCAGCGTTTTCCCCAGTTTGCTTCACTTTAAAGAGCAGCCTCAGCTTGAACAGCTGGGGCTAAATTGCAGGGCAGAGTGTTTCCGTGAGCTTCGCTGGCTTCCCCAAATGAGCTTGTGGAATCTGGCCCCTGTCAGCAGCGCCCAAACACAGCCATCCTATGGTGCCGCAGTGAAATGAAGTTGTTTTCATTTTCCTTTCTGAAGTCCATTTCCTGCACCATCAACTGTGTTGCAACCAGGCCCGCACTCTTCTGTTTTTAGCAGGGAGCTTCGAGGCCAGGGAGCTATCTGAAAGAATTTACTGTTTCCATGACTTTGGGG
>JANHMN010000016.1:19280746-19318246 GCA_030674055.1 Rhabdomys pumilio
TTGACACAGTCAGTGAGATGCAGCCCTGGGTCAAGGATCTCATATAATCATGGTGCTTTAAAACTAGCTTAGAAAATGACAGGTAAAGATTTGTATATGAATATGTGTATATGTATATCCATATATACATATATATGGATATGTATCCACATATATATGGATCTATATATATATATGGATCTATCCATCTATCTATCTATCTATCTATCTATCTATCTATCTATCTATCTATCTATCTAGAAAGTTGAATTAGATAAATGGAATTAAGAATTGTTTTTAATAGCATAATATGCATCTTTCTAAATCTTAAATTTTAACTTGCCTATATAAGTATCAGTATATACTGACTGGGCTGTGTTAAATTCTTTGGAAATGAGTGTCCAGAGTGGCTTCTACAAGTCCCCAAAATACTCCTGTGGCATCTTGGTGACTACTAAAACTCACTGAAAAACCATGAGGCCTGATGTTCTTAGAGATCTATTATTGTATGTATGCACATATATTATATCTAAACCATAGACATATCAGTCTATGATTTTAAGTAGGAAAAGACTCCGAATCTCTCATTGCCTTGGTCAATGTTCTGATTTCAAGGAAACAACTGGGGATTTGTGGTCATGGCTATGCAAACACAGCCTGCAGCTCAAATAAACGACACGCTCGTTATTTCTTCTTTTAAGAACTCGTCTAGAGAGGATGTCTGAAGTATCTCTTACAGCCTTGTCTATGGAGCCATCTGTTTCACTGAGCCTTTGATCCTCCATATGCTCTTCCTGCAGTAATTCAGGCCTGCAGAAATTGCTGACTGTCTTCTGTGTACCAGGCGTGCTGCTGGTACTGGAGTTGCCACAGTCACTGAGATGCAGGCCTGGGTCAAGGATCCCATATAATTATGGTGCTTTTAATCTAGCCTTGCAAATCACAGGTGAAGATTTATATCTTAGGTCATACTTTGCGAGATTTTTATTAAGTTTCTAATAGGAGGTACAAAAATATCTAAACCAAAGAATTTTTAAAAAAAAACTATCTACTTTTGTTATTGAAAACTGTGTTTGTGTGCCTGTGTGTGCACATATGTGTGTGAGTATGTGTGTACATGATTGTGAGTATGTGAACAAGAGTTCAGGTGCCTGAGGAGCCTAGAGGCTTCCATTTCCTTAAGCTGGAGTTGTAAGTGATTGCAAGTCACCTGATAAGCATGCTGGTAACTGAACGTGGGTCACCTGGAAGGGCAGTAAATGCACTTCTGCTGTCTGTCTCTTCACTCTTGGAACTTTTTATTTTGTATTTGAAATAATCAGATTACTTTATATACTGCAGGTTTCTTGGATTGGTATCAATCAGCAGGTCAATGGAAACACTTAGTACTCAGGATCCAATGATGGCAGCTCTCAATGTATTATGGATTTCTCTCTCTCTCTCTCTCTCTCTCTCTCTCTCTCTCTCTCTCCCTCCCTCCCTCCCTCCCTCCCTCCCTTCCTTCTTTCTATAAATCACCAGAACTTTCTTAATAAAAATTCAAAAAATACATTTAAAATATATTCAAACTAACAAGTTTAGAAGTCATATAAATCAATGACATAAAATTGGTCATCTTTTTTAACTTCACAAAATAAAACCATTTAATAAGTTGCTTCAGGATTTTATTCTGGACTCAGTTAAATAAATGTCATAAAACTGAACTTCTTTAAAAATGACAAGAAAATCGCATCTAAAGACAAATTACTGCCCAGAAAAGACACACTTGCAGAATAGTCGACTGATCATATCTGCCTAGACAGAGTAATCAGCCCTTAATAATTCTGCAGCACTAAAGTTGTTCTGATGATCCTGGGCCAGAAGGCTGAAGATCAGATGCTCCAACGTTTTGTAGTATAGGGACTGTCCAGGTGTTCAGCGGTCTTTATAAATTGGCTAAGTTTTAGAAGCTATGCTTTGTGCTTCCCATAATTTCAGTTAACTCAGTCATTCTGAATTTCTGATGGGGTTGAAAACTTATAGTCTCATAGCCAATCCTGGCTATTTATTTTGAGAGAAAAGATCTGAGTGGATGGTTTTCAGCTGACATTCATTCTAAAGCCAAGAAAAGATCCAGGTTCAGAACTAAGTGTTTTAGTTAGGAGAGATGACAGAGGTTCTGGTTAGTCAACAAAATGATGAACTGGGTATTAAGACTATCTTGTACCTCACTGGTACAAATTGGCATAATTATGCTCTAATTGTATTTTGAGAGAAAAGTTTTATTTTAACAGGAAGGGTGATATGTAGGAGGAGCTAAGGTGAGAGGAGTATGGAGAGGGAGAGAAGGAGTAAGGAGAGGAGAAGCTAGGTGATGAGAGAGAGAAAGAGGGGGGGACATAGAGGCAGATGTTCACATGTCTCCACCAGTCAAAGATAGTTGATATATCTAGGTTGGGTACTGGGTTACACTTCTGATTGAGCATTACCAAATTTATAAAGTCTTTGATTAACATTTTTAAAAAAATTGTATAAAAGCAAAAAGGAAAAGGGGGCATGGGATAGGGGTTTTCTAGGGAGGGGAAATGGGGAAAGGGGATGACATCTGAACTGTAAATAAAATATCCAATAAAAAATGACAAGAAAAATGTCACTAATAAAGTACCATATTTTAGGTAGAGTAGTAGGAAATTGGACATTGGTGGACATATTGAATGTTCTCATTTATTTTCATAAAATAATACTATATTTGTTACTTATACACAGTTGTGACCAAACTACATTCCAGAAACCACTTCAGAGAGCAAGGGTTTATTGCAGCTCGTGGTTTCAGATTGCTTAGTTCATGACTCCTGGGTACCTTGTATTTAGAGTGCCATCATGATGATAATTTGTGTGGCTGAGACTGTTAACTTCCATGAGGTCAGGAAGCAAAGAAAGGAGGAATACAAGAAAGGTCCAGAATGAGCACCTGCTAATATGGGTCTCTTTTTCTCATTACCAGATCATTTATCCTGGAGGGATTCATTCATAAATTAGGGCAGAACCTCTCAGGATCTAGTAGCCTTTGGGAATGGCATCATAGACACACCTACGACTGTGTTTCACTAGTACTTTAGGAATTTCCTAGCCTGTCTCAGTTGATCATCAAGATCACCTATCACAACGGTTTCTCTTTACTCATCTAGAGAAAATATTGCATGATTCATCCATGTACATTTTCCCTTTTCAGTTCCAGGATACTTTTGCCTTCCCCCTTTAATAGTGTTTTTAGATACAAAGACTTTTATATGTGCAACTTATATGTATGTTTTTTTATCCAAGGCAAATATACAGGTGAGGTAATTATGAGGATGCACTCCTTCAGACACCAGTTTCTGAAGTGAGCCAAAACCTGTCAGCTTCTCCTTTGGAGTACCCTGTTAGTGGAGATTTCAAGATAGACAAATTGTCAATGGAGCTTTCTTCCCAGCTCTTCATGGAAATCTCAGACAATCATTTTGTGAGGACTTTCTGGCTTCTTATTGTGCAGAAGCACAGAAGGAAGAATTCCTCTGTTCTTCTGGTTCCATAGGGTTCTTTTTTTTTTTCTTTCAGAAAGTAAGTGGACATAGAGGTCGGACAGTGTTTTATTTATGAGGGAAGAGTGAGCTCAAGATAATATCTCAATGGAAATGTCTTGGTGTGTGTTTAAAACATACTGTTAAACCCCCCCCCCCACTTAAGAAATCCTAATTAATATATCTCAAGTCACATAGCAAGGCTAAAGTACAGGAGGCAATAAATGCAAACTGTTCTCCTGATGAGAAAATTTTAGAGTCCAGTATTGATTAGGACCCTTTGTGAAAAGGAAGAGGAAACTACAGTTGATAAGCTCACTACCCAGTTGAAAAGCTCAAATCAATGTCACAAAAATAAGAATGGCAGCTGCCAGAAATATTTTCGGATTCAGTGTCATTCATTTTCATCTAACATTGACTTTGATTATTAAATCCTACTTGGATTTCCATTCCCAGCCTGACATTTTAGGATAAAATGCCTAGAAAATGGGTTACCACTCAGATTTTGAAATATCCATGCATGAGGGGATCTCAGATTATTTTATAAATGCTATTCATTTTTTTATTGTGTTTGGACTAATGGATCGATACTAAGAAGAAGATCAGATCCACAAATAACTTTATGATACATTTAATCTTGGAAGCTGGAGCTCCTTTCTCTCTGCTTGTGGATACTATCATTCTGAAGGCAATAGCATGCAGTCCGTGCAGCCAAATGGCCCTGTGCCATTCCCAATGTAGGGGAAGTGTGATTCAGAGCAGAAAGTGAGTCTCTTTAAGTACTCACTTGAGTAGGGGGAGGAGGGCTAAGGTCTCACTTTCTTATTCCCCTTCACACTCACTTGGATGAGGATGCTCTTTCTGGAATAATTTGTTGTCTTTGCTGAGTCTCTTACTCTGGGCATCACTATGAAGGGAGCACTGTTTTCTCAAAAGATAAATTCTTTCATTCTTTCATGAAGACTGTGCTCTTCTGATGTCTATGCCTTAGATGAGTCACTGCATTACAGAATCTTTGTTTCCATGTCTATCAGGGTAATGTAACACAGACATACCTACTTGGTTGACTAAGTAAAGTACATGGATGATATGCTGAGTTACCAGTTGCCTATCTATCCCAACCTATTCTCTGTGATTTCAGACTGATCTCCAATATTCTTTGCCATCTCTTGTAAAGAGAATATCTTGTGTATTGTACAGATGCATCACCTGCAAATTAAAAACCCTGTAGCCTATGGTTTTGACAGGAAATGGGAAGTGTGACATCTGGGAGAGAGCCAACTGGGAGATTTGCCCGGAAGCTGTGATGAGATGGACACATGGTACCTTAGCACAGGTACCAAACTACACGGCAGAATATAGACTAGAATAAATGAAATATTTTAAGTTATATTTAGTCAGAGAATAGCTATGCCATATGGGCAAGGAATTTGTAAATGTATTTTGAGTCTGAGTCTTATTTCTGGGAGCATGGGGATGAGAGGAAGAACCAGGGTCTAACATCAACAATTTCTTTTCAGTTCCAGGCACACATTGGTTTCTTTTTGTTGTCAGAATTTTGAACATGATGTTAATTTTATTTAGATATTTCTATTCTGGTTGGTTACCATGTTTTATTCCACTGCAAGGTGAAATAATGTCTTTACTTAAGCTATTTTGAAGCTCTTATTTACCTTTCAAATACTTTATTTCTTGCTCATTTTAAGTATGATGTTTAAGTATTATGTTTAAAATGTTATACTTAGTTAAATATTACATGTTTAACATGATTCTCCATGATCTGATATTATACACCCAAGAACAAGCATGCATGTTTAATTTGTTTACTATTGTAATCTGCAAGCCTCACAGAGTAACTGTTATAACTGTTTGATAATTATTTGTGGAGTAAATACATATTGTGTGTGTGCTTTCTGTAGCTAGTTATCATCTTATAAGCTTCTATGCGGATAGTTCTTTATTAGGTATCCATTCTCTAAATACTCTAAATACATAAGAAGAGTACTCCTTATGAATTAGTACTACATATCTTTAATAATCATGGTGCTAGTTACTTCCTACTTACCAGGACAAAAATGCAGTCAAGAAACACATTAAAGAAGTTTATTTTTATTCATAGTTTCTGTTTACTATGGTTAGTAAGGCAGAGTGGGATTCAGGGTGGGGCATGCTGTAGAAGTTCTTTATATCTTGTGAACCAGGAGGGAGTAGCTAGAACTAAGAGCAGGGTGGTTACCTCAAAGGTGTGCTCCAGTGACCCAGTGATCTATTTTCTTCAGCTAGGTAGTGCCACAGGCAGTCATCCCCCTACACACACACACACACACACACACACACACACACACACACACACAGTGTCAACTAACCATTGAATAGGCTCTTCAACTATTATCCTGTATTTGGAGACAGTTAAGATTCCAACCATAGCATTATTAAAGATTTTTTTTGTTGTTGTTGTTTTTTTTTTTTAGTTCTTGAGATATAAATTTTTAAATTTAACTCCTCACTAACTTATCTAGGACTAAGTAACACTATCCAGAATTAAAAGTTAAGAGAATATAATTTTAAAACTCAGTACAAAGTTACACTGGATAGTTGTTGTGAAGTTGCCAGAGGGTTGAGTTCACTGTTAGATATGCCCTGAGTTTCTGGATCCTTTCATATAATTACATTATTTCAAATGTAAAGCTATTTCTTTTACTTTGCAATTTTAAGGTTGTCTTAGCTAGAGTTTCTATTGCTGTGATGAAAAACAATGACCAAACAGAAAGTTGGAGAGGAAAGAGTTTATTTGACTTATCTCTGTTCATCATCAAAGGAAGTTAGGACAGGAACTCAAACAGGACAGGAACCTCGAAGCAGGAGCCGACGCAGAGGTTATGGAGGAGTGCTGCCTACAGGCCTTCTCATTATGGCTTGCTCAACCTGTTTTCTTGAATTTGAGACCAACAGGACAGTGGCGGCACAACCCGCAGTGAGCTGGGTCATTTCTTATTATTCTCTAATTTTACAAATGCCCTACAGCTGGATTTTATAGAGGCTTGTTCTCAATTGAGGTTCCCTTCTCTCAGACAACTATAAGTTGTGTCAAGCTGACACAAAACTAGCCAAACAAAGAGACATATGATATAATGTAGAGACAAATGAAAAGGGTATTATGTAGGGCCTTGGGGGGCTTTCATCTGTCAACCTGTGCCTCCAGGTTACATCAGTCTCTGTTTGCGGATTATAAATTGGTGTGGGGCAATCTGTTCTCAGCACTGAATCTCCCTCAGTTCCTCTTTCTTATTTATCAGTGTTAACACTGAATGCAAAACTCATGAAAATGCTACTTGGCCTGGTAGAAGCATCTTTCCTTTTCCCACACTAACGTGCTGTGTTGTCTTCCCCGTATATCACAACTATACTTGTCTTCCACCACAGTACGATTAGTTTGTAAATAAACCATTAACTGTAGCACCAGTCTTCAAAAAGTAATGATTTTTTTTTTACCCTTTTAATATTTAAAACATTAAATTGTGGACTGACTGGTCAACCCTAGAGAATAAATTGACTAAATGATTCTCCAAAAGGAATAAATCTATTCTTGTTGAGAGAAAGCTGATTGAAACTCAGGCCTCAGATCTTTTAGTTTTGTGTTCTTTGAACTACAGTCAATTATGGTGGCATTATAATCTCTATTATGAGAATTTTATTTGTGCCTTTTACATTACATATTATCTTCATTTTCTATTTGCCTTTTATTTATTTATTTGATTTTTTTGAAGGTTTATAGAGGACTTGTCTATTTCAAACTTTCTTCAAATAGGCATCTCTGATGCTGAACAATCACCCACTCACTGTGGGATGTGAAATGAAACCACAGTCAGTAGACTTCCTCATCTGTAAATGGTGACAATACAGAGTAAGATCCTTTAAAATGTTATAAGGGTTAAATTAGTTACCCTATGTAGTTTAAAGTGCTTGGAAGAGAGCAAGAGCTCAATAAAGCTATCCTAAGATGACAGGTTTGCAGTTGTCCTACACCAGAGATAACTAACGGATCACAATAATTTGTTATTAAATCATCCTAAAGTCTTAATCTTGGCTCTAAGTTTTTGACCCCAACTTTTTTGACTCCTTTTACTTGGTTCCTTGTATTTGGAATTATGACATACAGAGCCCTAAAGCATGGGACATGGCTTCAGGACCCCATCCTCAGCATTTCTTGTGATTGACAGACTCGTTGTCTGAGATGAGTTTAAAGCATTAGCTATCTCTCTCTCTCCACGTGCTAAGGAGGCCTTGGCTCTCAGCCTGTGAGGTGCTCACTTTGTCCTTTAGTGCTTCATTTGGAACTCTCTGAAAAGAAGGAGGCCTTCCCACAGAGAAGAGGACCTTCTTGTTCTAGAGGGTCTGAATTTTTATGGCTGCATTAAGCTTTTCTTCCAGTTTCAGCAATCTTGGGTGGCCTAGTAGAGGGCATTATACAACTAACTACCAAAATGAAAGGGGAGAAAAGAAGTAAACAGCCCCGAGTGAGGACCACTATCTGAGGGGTGGTACTATTACTGTATTTGGACGTTTGATTTGTTCATAGATCCCTGAGCTGTGTGGAGTTAATATACTTGTAGCTAATATTGGCCTCTCTATAAACAATGGTCAAATCTTAGAACCTTAAGATTTCTGCCTTGGTACTTCAGTTGACTAAGGTGCTTAGATTTACTGCTTATTTTAGCATTAATTGTGGCTCGGCGAAAGGACCTGTTTTAGTACACCCTCAGTTCTTTTAGATGGACATTTCCTCTTCACCTTTAGAGTCAGAACAGCTCTCAGTTCAGAAACTAATTATTAATGGTTCAGTCTTGAAGATTTTACCGCATTTTAGTAGCTCTGGGATGTCAGTCTTTAGGTTGAGTTAAACATCTTTTCTAATACACTGTTAATAGGTAATTAGGTCTCTGATTTAATAAAGCCCCAACCCATCTTGTTCTCTAGAACCTAGATCTTGGTGCTTCTATCCCTAGTCTGCTCTATCCTCTTTGGAAAAGCCAAAGACAGTGGTATTTTTTTGGTCCCCAAAGCTAGGGTTCTGAGTCACTTAATCCTGCTCTTTGGAACCTCTCCTGGGACATATACCTAAACTGTACATTCAAATTCTATATATCTTTCAATGTCTTCTAGTTAAAACAAGCCTTTACAAATGTTACTTAAAGGGAAATTATGAGTAAATAATACTCTTTAAAGAACCACAAGAGAAATGGAAAGAATGCATGAATGATAATGTAATTAACATAGACATTACTGGGCTAAATTTTCAATTCGTGTACAGTTCAGTGTTTTACAGGTGGAGCAAGAAGATGAGGAGACTGCCAATGCTTACAGACGCAGACACGCGGGCTGCTTCCTAACACATTTCATCTACTTGTTCCTTTGTAGACAGAACTCCTGAACACATGATGTGTGATGTGATGAGTCACCACAGTTACAATCAGAGGATGCCTTTGCTTCTTGTGAAGATTAATTCCATTCTAACACTTACAGAAACATCTGGACTACTAATGCTCACTACTATAAAAATTTGTTATAAAATATTAGATCCACTGTTATTTTTGCTATAAGATATCAATAGGTTTAAAATGGCAATAAATATTTAAGGGAAGAATGAGACCGTGTTCTACGTATCCTAGCACTTGACATCCAAAGCTGTATAATTTAATCATAACTGCCCCACCCTCCAGCTCCTTAACACTTTACTCAATAATATTTTACCCAGTACGTTTCATGAATAGATATTAGCCAAGAACTTCTGGAGTTTGTGATTAAATATTAATGGGGTTATTTTTACAAAAATGCACAGAAACCTTCCACAAGGTTGCGTCTGTGAATGTAAATTGGTCTACAGACATTTTGACAGATGCTTGTGGTTGTTTATAGTGACACCTGCTCTGGTTACCATTTGCTATTAGCAAAAAAAAAAAAAATATTTTTGTTAACATTAGCATCTCAGTTCTTTCCCTCAGTATAACTTACAGTTGATCATCATCTGAATGTGTGATTTTACCAGGGTAATGAATAATAAAAAAAAAATTGTAATTTGTTCTAGTAAGCTTGAATGGGAACCCAACTTGCTTTGGACATTTCCAGCCAGGTATAATTTATCTCCATCCCTGGCTGGGAAACAGTGTGTATCTTCTTAACCGAGTCCCTGACAGATGGTTTCAGTGTTTCCAGGACTCTATTTCCAATCATTTTGCTCATATTGCAAAATTGGCCTTGAAAAAGGGTAAAGAGGAGTTCTGCCGCATTAACAGCCTCCCAGAGCTGCTTGCTGTGAAGGGCATGAAGAAATGAAGGAAAGCATTTCAGGGTAGTGCTTGAAAAATACCCTACTGGAACTCAGGAAGTGACTAAAGTGGAACTTTAGTGACAGACTGATGATTCCCAGATTACATCACAACCCGCCAGTGATTTTTTAACAGTATATCTCCAAAACAGTAAGAACACAGACATTCAGTTCTCATGCTTCCCAAGCCACTCAGAGGGCGAGCACACTGCCACAGAGCCAGGAAGGGCCATGGTTTACCTTGACTTCCTGTCACTCCCGTCCTGCAGGAGTGCTGGCCGAACACTGTAGCTGTGAAGTGCCGCGACTGTCCCCTAATGAAGGGCCTGAAGCATCTACATTCATTTTCCGGGAAGCATGCATCGATCAGATTCAGCATGCCAAACTTTCATTTTCCTTTGCAGCTTCAGCTGGCTGACTGCTTCATCTAAAGTGATGTTCTTTTCCTTTTGTTGCCGTTTAGTTTATGATCAAAATCAATGAGGACTGAAGCTTTCCACGGCCATCTATAAAATGCAATTACTGTATACAACACACAGTAAAACTCCTGTGGTGTATATGTTGAGACATAATTTATGCCATTTAACTCCAGAGAGGTATCGATCTTTTTCTGTGAATGTTTTACAAAAGGGTCTCTTGAGTCTAAGAGCAAGGAAATATGTGGCTACTGGGGCCGATCTATAATTTGATTAATAATGACCAATCTCTTGAACTTGACTTCTCGCTGCATTTTTATTGTGATATGACCTCAGAATCTTAGAGTTTTCTTTTTATCTTATTATTTTGCAGCAGTGGAGTCATCCCTGTGTTTTGGCATGCCTGTCTTGTTACTTGCTTTATTTATCCACAGTGTGAATGTCAATCATAGAAAACCTTACAGGGGGTGGATACTAAATTGAAGTCAAAGGGTCTTAATTTGGATGGAATCCAGCCACTTGATATTCTTATGACCTTGGCCTTGGGTACTTTGCCTTTGTCAACTCTCCGTTTTTGTTTCCGTACAATGGAACAGCTAATCCAGTTTAGAAGCCATTGATTTCTAGGATAAAAGGAAACATTTTACGCACTTCTTTTGCAAACATTTAGCAGCCATGTATTTTGACAGGCTGTTGGGACTTGATTGGGAAATAGACTTACTAACGCCTTCCCTCCCTGGAGCTTTCATGAACTAAATGGCACGCAAACGATTCCACATACATTGATGCGTTTGCATGTGAACAGTGGCATCCTCATCACTGTTGCTACATTGTTGTCATGCCTGAGACCGGAAGGAAAGAATGCTGATGATGCTCCTAAGAGTCAGTCCCATTGGTGGAAGGAGCAGTTAGAGTTAATGACGTGGAAATGGTTCTGAAGTTGCACAATGAGCCTTCTCAATGCTCCATGGCGTAGCATTTACTAGCGTATCCCCTTAAGTTTGGCTGGAAACTCTATTTATCGATTATTTCCCTTGTAGCCAGAGTCTTGGAAGTGAAAGAGACAGAAGGAAAAAGAAGGAAAGGCATTAAAAAAAAAAAACCTCGTCTAAAGTGTAATCTATCAGAGCCAGTGAGGTGGGGAAGTTCATTTTCAAAGAATAAACCTTCCCGCTTCATCCAGGGTCCCTCAGCACCCCCAGGATCTTATCTTGGGCTACTTTGTAATGCACGGTCCAGCTGTTTTGTGAGCCAAGGTGGAATTGTGATGAAGGGATTGTGGCCTTTAGAATATACACCGTTTTAGGCATCACCAGGGTTAAAGTGTGGAATCTTCCATCTCCCTCGTGCCAGGTAACACAGGATGGTTGCTAGCAACTTGGGAGAGCTAGCTCCCAAAGCTCTGCATTTACCATGGAAGAAAGTGTATTTCAAATTGATGGTGAGTTAAACCTTATGACAACTTTGGTGATTTCAACATTTCGAGATGAAAGGTACGAGTCAAATTGTACTTGGCTGGTATAGTGAATTGAAAGCAGGTAAGTTTCTAGTGTAACTTTGATGACTTTGATGGCTCAAGGCTGTTCTCAGAACCTACATATTCTCTCAGAGTTTTTATCTATACCATGTAAAGAGAGCCCATTTTGTCAGCATAGAACAGGGGGCAGCTTGGGCTAATTTACCTTGAACAGAAACCTGGAGAGCAGTATAAACTTCATTGTTATATGGCCACAATATATTTTTCTGCTTTGACCTAGCGTAAGAATCCACTTTTGGGATTAGAAAAAATTAATTGCCTACTTCCAGCTCATGAAGGTCAGCCGCATAGTAAATGATCACATATCTGCAATCAGAAAGATTACATGGTCAGGATAACATTTGAGTGGAATCAAGGGCCATCTTTTATCTCGGAGAAAAAGCCTTGAGGAAACCACTTTTATTCAGATGAGAGAGTTATGTGCATGAAAATTGATCTTCCTTTACCTCTGGCCCCCCTCCCCCTCCCTCTCCTCCCTCTCCCTCCTCCCCTCCCCCTCTCCCTTCCTGCCTTTCCCTCTCCATCTCTCTCCCCTTCCCCCTCTTCTTCTCCCTCTCCCTTTCCCTCTCCTATCTTCTAAGTTGAGAGAATTCTCCAGAAATTTGGGGTGACTGAAAAACAGTGGCATTGAATTCTTCTGGATAAGATGAGGGCATGATGCATTTCATTCACGTTTCTTTTGCTCATGTAAAAGTGGGAACCCAGAATTTTAGTAGAGAGAAGCTTAGGAAGCCTTTAGACTTTTAAAGCAATTTTGCTGTTAGGAAGCATCTTATATACATCTTAATAGTCTTACAGTATTGGAGACTTTTACTGAGAGTCAAGACACCAGCAGGCTCACAAGGAGACAATTGTCATCTTTATTTTCTAATAATTTTCTTGCCTTCCACCTCCCACTGCTAAAGCTATCGGTGCGCTTCTGTCCATGTCTCCCATTTTAAACATGGGTGTTGGGAATCCAAACTCTGGTCTTCATGTTTCCATAACATGAACTTCACTGAATGAGACATCTCTCTAGCTCCACATTATTGGATTCTCTGATCACTAAAGTAATTTTGCAGTGCTGGGAATTGAACCTCGAGCCTCAAGCATGTTAGGCAAGCTCTCTGACACTGAACTATATTCTCAGATATATAGTAAAGATTTCAGGAAAATGGCTGTAAAAATCCCTATTAATAAGAGTATATTCCATCTCACCATCAAAGGTTTTGATTGAGCAGACAAAATGCATTCATTAATTTTTTGGGGGGTAAGGAGGTTTATTTGTATTACACTTCCACATGGCTGCTCATCTTTGAAGGAAACCAGTACAGGAACTCAGGCAGGGCAGGAACCTGGAGGCAGGGGCTATTGCAGAGGCCATGGAAGAGTGCTACTCACTGACTTGTTTCTCATGGCTTCCTGTCTTCTAGAACCCTGGCTGATGAGCTCAGGGACAGCACAACCCACAATGAGCTGTGCCCTTCACAATCGATCATTAATTAAGAACATGCCTTACATGCCTGCCTACAACCTGTAATTATGGAGGCATTTTCTTAATTGTGGTGCCCTCCTCTCAGATGACTTTAGCTTGTGTCAAGTTGACTTGAAACTATCCAGCCCTGGATATAAGAGCGGACATTTAAAAGATAATTTGGGTTATTCTGGTTTAGTAAGAAGGAGTTGTAGATTTTCCACCAAGATCCATGACTTCATTAACTCTGAGTAGTTGGTTAGTTTTCTAATAACAGCTGTGGTTTCCATATTGTTGAGCAGTCAGTAGTCTTAATTTTGGGATGCTTTATCAAGTTGACAGAATTATCTTGAATTTAAATCACTAAATCAATTGCTCTTATTCTAAGCATATATTGTATTATGAATGAATGTACCCATGATGTGCAAGCAATGCAGTTGCCTGGCTTTGATGGGCACAGAGTAAGACTTTGTGTTGAAGAAAATGTGGTCTTTAGTGCCAAAAGGACGAGAGGTAAAGTTTACAGGCTCCAGGCTAACTGTCAGTAAATACTGTTATCTTGTTTGTTTATGCCTATGTCTCTTATCTGTAAAATGGTGAGTTGCCTCAAGCTTTGTGAAGATTTGTATAAAGCCACTTAAAAATAAAAATATACTCCCTGAACTTGGAAGCAGACCGAGAGGGGCTGGGCTTATACATGCATGGTCTGGGGGAAGAGGATGATGGTAGCAGCATTGAGGTAGTCTGTACTTGACATTGGTCTGTACTTCTGGAACTTGGTACAAAGTTTGGCAGACCACAGAAGAGAAAAAAAGCTATTATGTTTGGCTGTGGATCTTTCCAATAGGGCCTT
Source organism: Rhabdomys pumilio (assembly GCA_030674055.1). Lineage (NCBI taxonomy): Eukaryota > Metazoa > Chordata > Mammalia > Rodentia > Muridae > Rhabdomys > Rhabdomys pumilio. The sequence goes on from JANHMN010000016.1 coordinate 19,294,849, forward strand.
ATGAACTGACAGATAGACCCTAAAGGGACAACTTGGATGAGCAACACAAGTTTTGCAGGGCTTGAGGAAAGAGTCGGTGGCTGCTGGCTACTGTGGTATACCAGTAAAGGCGATGAACTTTAGCACTGAGTTTCTTCTAAGATCCTTCTAAGATCCTAACTATGAGTTAGGTTCAGGATGTTCCAGACCTAAAGAATTTAAGGGTCATTACCACCCTGGTGCTTCAGGACCTTCTTTCTTCTCACATAACACCTCCACCTTACTCTGTTCAGCCACAGAGTTGCTGGAGCACAAGGTAGAGAATTCATGAAGCTAGCCAGGTTTCTCTTTCATACTAACTCTTCCAACTGGAGGAGAAAAAGGAAGACGTTTTAGCACTAAGCCAGGTTCAATTTTGATCAATACTATAAGCTGGAATTCATTATTTTTTTTAAAATATCCTGTTATTAACTGTGAAATAATGTGGGGTTTCATTACATGTCATTTTGATACATGTACATAGATCATATTCACTCCCATTTCCTATCTCATGTGGCCCCTCCCACTCATCCCATATGGATAACTTCCACTTTCATGTTTTGTTTTTTAATTTAAATTTGGGGAAAGAAAACATGCAAACACCTATCTTTCTGGTTGTGGCTTATTTTATGTAACATGATTTTCAGTTCCACCAATTTTCCTACAGTTGAAAAAAGTCTCTTCTTTTCTTTCTGGCCGAATATAACTTCATTGCACACACACACACACACACACACACACACACACACACACACACACATTCCTCTCTCCTCCTCCTCCTCCTCCTCCTCCTCCTCCTCCTCTTCCTCCTCCTCCTCCTTTTTTGAGACAGGGCTTCTCTACGTATCTTTGGCTGTTACAAAACTCCTTCTGTAGACCAGGCTGGATTAAAGGCATGGACTACCACCACTTGAAATGTATAGCCCAGGCTCACCTTAATCTCATGATCCTCCTGCCTCTGCTTCCTTTAGCAAATCCTACCAGCATGTGCCAACACAGATGGCCACATTATCTTTATTAATTTATTGGACATTTAGACTGATTCTATGATTTATCTATGTGAGAAGAGGTAAAATGAGAACATATATGTAGATATATTCTGCATTGTGACTTAAGTTTTTTTGACTACATACCTAAAAGTGGTATATATAGGCCGTATTGGTGCTTCTAATTTACTTTTCTAAGGAAACTTCATTCATTCTACAGTGGCACATGAATTTACATTCTTCTGAGCAGTGTGCACAGTTTTTTAAAACCCCATCTTCACCATCAATGGCACTTTCTTGATAGCAGCCATTTTTATTGACATGAGATAGACTCTCAATGAAGCTTTCATTTACATTTTCCCCATGCTTTATGACTGGACACCTATCTTTGCATGTTTCTTCGATCATTTTTTACTCTTTTGAGAACTTTCTGATTAATTTCCCAGTTATTGATTAGATAATTTATTTGTTTTTATGTGTAAATTTTTGTGTTCTTTATATATTCTGAATATTATTTTGTAAGAAGGAATCAAACGGACACCATTTTAATGAAAGCTTCCATGTTGAATAGTGGCCAAATAAAGTTAAAGTTCTCAAGGCCTCCATGGACAACTGACACCCTGCTTGACAAAGAAAGACATGAATGCTAGGCAAGTCAACTTGCCACAGTAGAATAAATCAACCAATGAGAATAGGGTAAGTGTACTACATGGGGAAATATTCCTAGGAAAGTCCCCTATCCTTTAATTACTCATGATTGGTAGAAAACAAATGAAACTGTAACTTGGCTCAGATGTTTGTGGTCTTCAGGGTTAAAAGCCTGAAATAACATTTTGGCTTGGAGTTGCAGTTCAGCTCCTGAGTCTGTTTAGTGGCCCTGATCAATCAGTAACAGCTTGATTATAATAAATTTTTGTTTTCTGTATTGACTTGGTATTTGAGTTGTGCTGGATGTAACACTTTTTGTTTTTTTTTGGGAAAGGATCTCATGTAGTTTAGCCTGGGTTTAATTCTTATATAGTTGAAAATAATCTTGAATTTTTTTTTTTTGTTTTTTCAAGACAGAGTTTCTCTGTATAGCCTTGGCTGTCCTGGAACTCACTGTGTAGACCAGGCTGGGCTCAAACTCAGAAATCCGCCTGCCTCTGCCTCCCAAGTGCTGGGATTAAAGGCGTCTGCCACCACTGCCTAACCTTTGATTTTGGATCTTACATCTAACCCTAGAGAACGGGACTATAGTTATGCTAAGATTAGGCAGTGATCCTAGTGTGCATTTCGTGCATGCTAGTTGTACTCTTTACTCAGTGAGCTACATTCCCAGTCCATAATTTGAATGCTAACCCTGTCAGGTATACAGCTGGCAATGGTTCAGTAGGCTGTCTCTTCACTTGCTAATTGTTTCCTTTGCTGGGCAGAAGCTTTATTACTCATGTAATCTCACCTGCCAACTCTGGCTATCATTTTCTTAGCTACTAGAATCTTATTTAGGAGGTCATTGTCTGTGCCTATATTTAAAATTTTCCTTATTATTCCAAAAATTTTAGATCTTAGATCAAGGTCTTTAAATCATTTTGAATAGAATTTTTTAAGGGTACAGGAAAGGGCTATACTCTTATACATGTGGCTATCCACTTTGCTATTAAATGTTACCATCACCACTGCTAAGAATTAAGCAGCAGCAGTTCATAGGTTTACTTTTGGGTCCTCTACTTATTCCACTGGTATGCATGTCTGCCTTTTTTGCCAATACCATGCTATTTTTGTTATTATGGCTGGAGTATAATTAAAGACCAGGTTCTGTTCTTCTGTTTTGGATTGTTCTGGCTATTTGGGGGTCTATTGGATTTTCATATAAATTTCTGGATTTCTTTTTGTTTCTGTCAAAATTATCACAAGAGTTTTCATTACGACTACATTAAATTTGTAGATCACTTTCACTAGTAGAGCTTTTGCACCTTGTCAGCTCTGCTGATCCACAAATATGGAAAGTCATTCCATATTCTGCTGCTCAATTGCTTTCTTTAGTGTTTTGATACATTTTCAATTTGCGAGTCAAGATTGTCCTTATCATTTAGGCCAATAGTCACGAAGAGCTTCAGGATCCACTCAGAGTTTCTCCTGGGATCAGCGAAGACAAAGGAGAATTCTATCATGAGGCCTTCCAATGTGTTATTAAAGCCTGGTTGTCAGACTGGGCATCACAGCATTGTAAACTAAGTCAGAAATGCAGCCTTTGGGTCCCACCCTAGAGCTGAGGGCTCAGAAACTCCAGGTGGTGGCAATCAGTAATTCCAACCCCTTCAGGGGGTTGTAATTGTGCTGAAATTTAAGGACTCTTATCTTGGCACAGACGAAAAGAGCAATTGTCTCCTCTCATGGCTGGATTTACCTGTTTAATAACAGTGGTGCACATAATAAGAGTAAAGGGGGTAATGAAAAAACAAATTACTTAAGCTATTTTCTCACCACAACTAATATAAGTGTGTGTGTGTGTGTGTGTGTGTGTGTGTGTGTAGGTGTGCATGTGAAAATATATTAAACCACACAATTCTCAACATGCACAAGATATAATCATTACAACTGCTGCATTCACATGGTTTCTCACTCTGAACGGATATCCCTGGGGTTTGCTGATCTTTTTACTTTCATTCTCATCTGTGTCAGTTAGTTCTTATCACTAAGCAATTAGGGATCAAGCAAAAGGGCCAAATCAGATCGGGAAATTGGTCACATAATGGCTGAATGCTTTAATTCAGTGAGGGGGAAAAACTGGAGTTGATGGCTTTTATGTTGGTTGAGATGGGATGTTTAGAGTAGTTTTAATACTTCCTGGCTTATCAGTCTCTCTGTTTTCTTTCCCCTCCTTTCAAAAATGTTTGTGTCTGTCCTACAGGCACAAGCAATCTTATGAGAAATTAACAAAAACTACAAATGTAAACCAAAAGGGATTCAAGAAAAGATGCATTGATTTTAAAATTTCCGCTCTAGAAAGTCCTTTTCATTTTGAAAATAGAATCTTATTTTGCTTGTTCTTATTGGAACATCTTTTCTCTTCTATCAGGCAATTAATAGCACAGTAAATTTATGCTTTTATAGATACTGATAATTGTGTGTTAATGTGCCAGCATGCAAGCTGTCAGTGAAAACACTATTTTGGGGAGCTATTATGAGCAAGGATCTATGATACATTTCATGCATCCTTGCTCCAACTTCTTCCCCAAACTTAGTTGGAAGGATAAAATTGGGACATGTGAAAGGGAAGCAAATTAGTTGAAGGGAGGTATGAACAAATAATGGCTGGCTTAGAGCTGGGTAGATATAGGACAATATAAACTTCATATGAGAGCTGGATAGTATTGCACAATACAAACCTCACATGAGGTAATTACAGGTAAGATGAAGTACCAGAGATGACTGGGTAATAATTACTTCTGTTAGACAGGCAGCAGCCCTGAGCCACAGCAGAGTCCTCTTTGATTCAAGAGGATACACTAAACAAGAAATACCATTTGTTCTAATTGATTAGTTATTTATTAAAAATGTTTCATACAATATACTTTTATTATATCCTTCTCTGTTGTTTATCTCCTCCCAGATCCTGTCACCTACTGAAATTTTGGTTATTTCTCTCTCTTTCTCTCTCACTCTTTCTCTCTTTCTTTCTTTTTTTCTCTCTCTCTCTCTCCTCTCACTCACTCAAAATGGCAAAAATGAGTCAAATGTCAAAAAGCCAAAATTAAAACAAAATAAAATCAAAATAAGTAAACAAACAAGAAAATAAAATAGTAACAGAAAACCAACCAACCAGCTAAAACAAAAAGCTACACCCAGTGACACTCTATTGGAGAACATTGATTTTCCCTTTTTCACCTTGTGGGTATCAACTGGAAACAGCTTTCTTGGTTGCTGGTAGAACCTTGTGCCAAATTCCCCTCCTTCCAAGATCATGTTGGGATCTTGTCTGGTTTGAAACCGCGCAGGTCTTCTGTGTGGTGTTACAGTTTCTGTGAGTTCATATGTGTACCAATCCTGTTATATCTAGGTGATGCTGCTTTCCTGGAGTTATCCACTACCTCTGATCCTTCCAAGCTTTTTGCCTTTACTACATAAATCTCTGAACTTTGAGGGAGGAATTTGATAGAGATATCTCATTTAGGATTGAGTACTCCAAAGTCTCTTACTGTCCTCTGATTATTCAGTTGTGAGTCTCTGGTTCATTCTCATCTACTACAAGAAGAAACTTCTCTGATGAATGATTAGAGTTACTCTCTTGTATGGGTATAGCAATATGTCATTAGGAGTCATTTTATTGCAGCATTTTTTTAATCAAAATAGTAGTAGTAGGTTTACCCTACGGTCATGGTCTCAGACTGTTACTCACTTTAGCAGTGTCAGATATTAGTCCATATCATGGAGTGGTTCTTTAATCTAATCAAGAAGGTGGTGGTTACTCTCATAATAGTTGTGCCAGTATTGTTGCAGTGTATATTGCTGGTAGGTCACTCTGATAGGTAACTTCAAAGTACTTTTCAGCACCATGAATGCTAGTCAGTAGGGTCTAAGCTTATAGCTGGGGACCAGCTTGATTGTTCCATGTTTTATTACATAAGTAGGTAGTGTCTTCAGGAACAGAGCTGTGGAGAGCAACCGATGGCCTTGTCAATTGCCTGTTGTGTTTGCTGGTGTCTATGGGTCCTCTTTGTCCAATGATTCAACAGAGTGCAACCTATTCCTGGATCTAGACATTTTATTTTGGTGGCATTAGATAGGAATAACTAGTCTTATCAAATGAGTTTTAAAGTTTCCTCCCCGTCTACCACATATGACACAAGTTCTTGAGCATAACAATTTTCCTCTCTGAAATAAGTTGAAAGGAGTAATCCAGTAACTATCAGCTATGACAGACTTAATCAAGCACCAGAGGGTTAACCAGTGAACATCCAGTTCTCTGATATTGCTCTCATCAAGTGCCAAAGCAGAGACATTCGTACGTAATAAGGGTCTTAATATAAACAGTGATTTTCTGAACTAAGTTGTGTTAGTCCATAAAAGCCAATGTGGATGTGATGAGAGAGGAGAGTTGAACTTGATTATTTCACTATTAAGTCTCTGTATTTCACTATATAGAGGTTTCACTATAAAGCTGCTAAAACTAGCAGTGCAATGATAAGCATAAAATTAAGTGAGCAGATACACACAAGTCCTGTAGTTAATACTGGAGTCTGGTAAAAACAGAAAAACAGATGCTGGAGTCAGCACAAGGAAGCCCAAACAGGCTTGGCTCTGTTCTGGGAGTTTTGCTTCATGTATTAGTTGCACACTCTTGAGAATGAGCCTGTGTACCCAATGTCACTAGAAAGGGAGAAGGTCTAGACAGAAAGACTCCTTACGTATCCATGTTAGCTAAAGGGGAGGATGGCTTCTAGCATAAGGAAGAAACACAGGCAAAACAGTTTCCTCATATCTTTTATAGTTTTGTATCAATTCAATGAACTATATAAAATCAATAATGTTTTTATAATATAATACAGGCAACAACATTCTCAACAATTTGTATGTGTGTGTGTTTGTATATGTGTGTGTGTGTTTGTGTATGCGTGTATGTGTGTGAGTGTTTGTGTGTGTATAAATGTGTGTGAGTGTGTGTTTGTGTATGTGTGTATGGATGTGTGTGAAGGTGTGTGTATACGTGTGTATGTTTGTGTATGTGTGTGTGAGTGTGTGTATGTGTGTCTATGCATGTGTGTATACGTGTGTGTATGTGTGTGTGCATCTGTGTTTGTGTGTGCATTGTGGTTTTTGTATACTTGTAATCTCTCAGAGAAGCAAAGACTGGTGCTGGCAGAAGTATGAGGTCTGAACTCTGGAACTTCAAGAGGACCAATAATTAGGGCTTTCTTTGGGGTCTGGTGTGTGCTTGCATTAGATCACCCTTGACCAACCCCGAGTTTCCCAGTTTCCAGTGACAGCCCCGATTCCTTCTGTCTGCAAGCTCCATATGCTAACACACTAACAGTGTAGTTAGTGGTATTTTTTTCTGTTCTTTTTGACTTTTGTTGGAAAACAGATGACTCCCTGCTTTTTGGAAACTCTTCCTGGTAGGGAGTTTTAGAACTTTGTTTGGGTATAGGCAGAATATTGTAACAACAAGGGACACAGGCTTGAGGGGCAGGCTGCTTGAGTTTGGAATCTGAGGATTGAATTTCCTAGCTGTGTTGAGTGGTTTTGAAGATTGGCAAAAGGAGTTGGATTTGGCCAAAGGTGTTGCAGTATGGTTCACGACTGACCTGCTAACACCAGCAGTGTAACAACATAGGTAGAAGCATGTGAGTGGGCACACACAGCTGCTTTCATATTCCACAATCCATACAGAACCCTTGCTTGAATCAGAACAGAAACTGGATGACACTGAGTGAGGATTCACTCCATTTTGAGGGGCTTGGCAAGAGCATTGGCCTTTGTGAGATTCAGAAATTGTGTCTGGCTCCTTTGGCTACTGTGACCATCAAGTGAGGTGCACTCTTTCAAATCTTTAACATTTTGTGACATGTGTTTGCTATTTTTATTTGTAAACACAATTCTTCAATTTTCTAAACAGCACTGAACTACTTAGATTGCTTTGGGTATTTTTTCTGCTATTAAAACATCAGATTTTGAAAAGAACTTATGTTTTAAATAGAATGGCAATAACACTGTGGCCATTAAATCCAATGGCTTCATTATCTATAGCTCTAATAACAAATACAAATCTTTTACTTTCCTAACTTCAAACAGTTTACTATAATTTCAGATCATATATTCTTCAGTTGGCTTTCTTGTCTCAGAGATAAATGGTCAAAGATTATTTTCGCTGTTCTTAGCTTATTGTTTTGCCAGAATTTGAATGGGTAAAATTTTATTGGACACCTTTAGCCTTGTGTCCAATAAAACAATATTCAATGGTAATCTGCAAATGAGTTCTGTAAAGCTCAAATCTTGCAAAGTTGGGCATACGGAAATATACGGTTTGCTGTTAAATCTTTCTGTGGTGCTTGTTTATGAGCTGGAATTTTCAGCATATGTTTCTGGCTTTTGCTTTCTGAGCTTTGAAAAGTCTGTCAGCTGTCACAGATATAGTTTCTGTCATCTGGCTCTTTCAAGCACTAAGGATCTGTCACTTCTAAATTTCATAATATAATGTGGCTATCAGTTCTCAATGCTGAGCTGGAGTTAGGCTTTTCATGTGCAAAATGCACAACTGAAAAACTGCAGTTTGTTATTGAGTAATAAAAAGGCAAATAATCTGTTCCTGAAAGCTTTTAGGAGTTGCATCACACATACAAGATAGAGCTATAGAACAATATATCCAAGTGCCCGGGTGCGATGTTGCCCACACCTGGCTATCCATACCTTTCAGAACTGTAGATTCTTTAGTCAATCTACACCTTTGGAATCCAGGTTCCTACTGAGTAGAATATAATTTGAAAAGTTCAGTGGTGATTTTAATGAGCTGCTTTCTAAAATAAAACCTTAAGGTGATGTCAAAACTCTGGAGTCATTCCAAATGTTAGGAGCTGGGGCCTGGTAGGAATTTAGTATAACATTCAGTACACTACTGTACTTGGTGGGTGAATGAGTCAAGGTTAGGGGAGGTTTAGCAATTTAGAATCAGATGTTTAGAGGAGGAAAATATCTCTTTGATTTCTGATACATTATTGACATTTTACAGATGAATAAATGGAGAACATAGAGGGCTATGTGACTGCCCCAGTTTTATTCAGTGCAGGAAGAAGAGATGAATCATCGTGACTCCCCATTGGAGAAATGGAACAGCTACAACAGTGACAGATAATGGGATCCCGTCTGAGAGATAGGATAGCATCAGTAAAGCCTCATGGTCTGTATAACCAGACATTGAGCTGCACGGAAAATTTGAAGTTGTTCTGAGATATTATGTAGTAAGGGAAAATTAATTAATTTAAGGTTTATTTTTATTCGGGGAGGGTGCAGTTTTGTCCATTCCTGTTGGGGAGTGAATGGGTCGGGGGAACAGAAAAACTTTTAACTAGAAGTAGGGAGAGCTCAGATCTGTTCTCTCATCACCAATTGGTCGTCACCATCAGTCATCACTGTGGGAACAACGTTAGTCACTCAGCCTTTAGCCCGAGTTTCTGCTTCTCGGAACGAACAGTAAAGGTAATTTTCCTAGGAACCCTAGTAAGTCATAAGCATCAGATTAAAAGATATACAACAAAGGATATTGAAAGGAACAACTTATATATTTCAATCTTATTGTGGAGCAGCTGTATAAGCAGAAATGTCTGATTTGGGAATGAGGAGATAACCATGAGTTCAATATTCATCCATCATTTAGCTTGTCCTATAATTAGCCATGAATTAAAATCACATAAACTTTCACTAGATATTAATTTAAAAATAATATTTATAAAGTCTTGGGCTTTTCCAAGTATGATGTGTAACCAATTTTGTTCTATGAGAATATAGTTAATGGGTAAATGTAAATAAAATTTTTAAAAAATGTGAATTGTTTTTCTTAGGGATACCAGAATAAGGAGTTTTTCATATTATAGTAGATCTAGAAGTATAGTTATTTTTTCTCTTGTTTGTTTTCTTCTAACCTTTCTGAAGATTAACATACATTTATAAAAAATGCCTCTTATATACCTGACACTGTGTTGTACCTAATAAGTAGAATTTTATTGCTCTTGCTACAATAGACAAGATCCAACCATAACACAAATGTACACAATAGCTTAAATAGGGAAAATATAGTATTAAGAATTAATAATAGCAACAATGTATTAAAGCAATGTAGGATTAGTTAATAAGAAATTAAGAGAACACTAAAATATAGAGGAGTAGCAAGTCACCCTCAAGTTGAGACACAGCTTCCAAAATGGAAGTAAATTAGAAACTGTGTCCCTATAACCCATGTTTAAGACCTGAAACTTCATTGGAATGGGTGTATGCATGGCCCACTGCTTAGCAGAAAAGATGTCAGAGTGTTTCACAGGTAAAATTCATACCCCTGGGTGCCAGCAGACTATCCACAGGGTATGTTGTGTCTCAGAGCTGGCAACATTAGAGCCTAGAAAGTGCTGATTGGGGACCGCCAGGATGTGGAAACTAGGTATGCTATTTTTTTTTCCTGCCAGGCACATAGCTCATCCCAGGCGCCTCTCCCAACACAAGATCTTTTCTAGTTCAAACAATCTTTATCTTTGAAGTGCTGGAGTGCTATATTTTTCTCACGATATATTTTGTTTTGCAGGATAGTAATGTTCATCCTGGCCTTCATCCTATTTGTATGCCTCCTTGAAGACGGGATAATATTTTACTTGATTATGATTTATTCATCCGTCGATTTGTATGCTTGTCATTGTGTTTCCTTTAATCAAATGCCACTAAAAAGATTTCACTGTTAGCCAACCTTACAAGACTCACTTAGACTCTTTTCCTCCTACATTTACAGAAGAATTGGCGCTCACACATGTGCAGTGGCAGAGTCTTAGAAACTGCAGCTACTTCTTGTGTGTTAGTCATTCCTGGGGCTTGTGATAGGCTGGAGATTAATAATGAAAAGCAGTGCATATCAGGGAAACCCAAGACTTTGTGGTCCCTCAGTGCTATATACAGAATTTTGCTTCCTCCCATCCCTAAGCTTCATATGCTGAAAGCCCAATGTGTTGGTAACAGGAGCTGGAGTATTTGAGAGGCAGGTAAATCAAGAGGGTTGCATCATTATGAATGGAGTTGACACAGTCGTCTGTGCTCGGGCTACATGAGACCCTGAGATTATGACCAAGAAACCAAGGCACAGATCCTCCTCAACGGAAGATTTACTGATGACTAGACCTTGGAATTCTTAGCCTTCTGACCTGTGAGCAGTAAATGTCTCCTGTTTAAACCATTTTAAATTCAGTCTACTGTATTCTATTTACCCTGTCAACTTAAAATCCTGCCCAAGAGTTCTGCAGCAAAAGTGACTTCAAAGATGAAGCTAGGGTGGGGGTGGGGTGGGGATTCCTTGTGCAGCTCCAGGCACAGAATAGATTATGAAAAATTGAATTTCCTTTTATGAAATTTTAGATTGTATTTCTGACTTTTCTTTGCTCCAAAGGACCATCATTTCCTGCTATCAAGTAAAATCAAGGCCCAGAACTTGCTGTTCCTGTTGCTTCCTTCCATATGGTTCCTTACCCGCCCGACTCTGATTTCCACCCTAGTTCAGACCTACAGTAATTGGTTGGCCCTTAAAACTTTCCTAATGACTTCACCTAGTTTTCAGTACCACAACCACAACCTTCTTGATCTTTAGAGGCTTTTCTTACTCTCCTCTCTAGTGCTAGCTCCTTAGTGTTTATCTATAGTTCACCTCAGAGTAACCCACGAGCAGAAAACAGCCATCTGTGAGCCAGGAGTTACTCGAACAGCTGTGGACTCTTGGGTTATTAATCAGAGGTTCTCAGAAGAAGGACCCAAAGAAAAGTGTTTGGAAAATCACATTTTCCATCTTAGGAAATCAGGGAGAGCCATCAGATTTTATCCGTAGTTTTATAAAGCTTATGTCCATTCCGGGTCTCATGAGCTAGGCTTACTTTAAGGTTTTACATACAATGAGCATTCAGTAGCAGCTAGTGAAATATTTAAGGTTGGTTTGCTCTTAATTATCACCTGACTTACTGTTTACTAGAAAATTAACTCTGAAAAGCATGTAGGTTTCTCTGAATCCCAGGCATCATCTATTCCCTTTCAAATGACAAATTAGATTTGGAAAGCAAAAGTCAGAATTTTCTGCTTGATAACAGACACCTTCCATGAGGGTAGTAGTCCTTAGAAGCTGTAGAGTCAATCATCCCGGTGGATCCCCTGAGCCGTAATAATCTACAAAATCTAGTTCTGATTCATAGTGTTGTTTCCATGGTAAGGCTTGGGAAGCTACATATTAACGCATCGTAAATTTCTTTATTTTTAACATCAAAAGTACTTATATCATGGATCCTTTTGGTAGCTCTTCAAATAGTGCAAAAGCAGGATATTACTGTGTAAAATAGGTGTTCTTGGTGCATAATCTTCCAGCTATTGATTGGATCTGAAAGATGCTATTAGATCATTCTTCAACTCTCCTCTAGAGAATGTTACATTAGAAAGACCACAGTAGGCTTGTAAATTAGTACAGTTTACAAACACGTGAACATTTGTCACCCTCTCTCCTCCTCACAGGAGAGCAGGAAGGGGATGAACAGTGCTTCCTCACTGCCTCCCGCTTCATGATTTGTTTGGCATAAATTGCTACCTGCCCCGTAGCGAGGCGGTTACCTAATTTGAAGGCTGAGTGGAAAAAGCTCTGAGATTAGCCGAAGTGTTCTATAGAAGTGGACAGCCAGTCAATACAAAAAGAGGGGATAAGCTGATTAATGATGGAGTCAAGAATACCCTCTGAAAGGTAACCTCATGCTTTGCCAAGCTGCCTAATGTGGTCTCATATTGACAGTCGCCCGCTGCTCTTCCAGTGTTTTTGCTTTCGACAGTAGACGCTTCCCAGGAAACTACTCTTTAATCATGACTGATGGTCCTTACAGGAGAACAGTTCTCACATAATTGTGACTAAGCATCTTCATATTATCAGTTCTGCTGTCACATTACCTGGGAAACAAAATTACAAATTAGATAAATACCCGAACACTTACGGCTGAGTTTAAAAGAACAACCCCAAACCTGCCTGGAGTTTTAGATTAGAACTTAAAATGCCAAGGGCATGTGGGGTTAGTGTTTGGTTACGTGGCATTCATCTCTCAGGTTTGCTTTTATCTCACTTTTAAGACAGAAATGATATTAGTATACCCCCTCATAAGGCAACTACTGGAACTGAATGGAGGAATTATCTAAGAAACACCTTGAGCATTGCCTGCCACACAAAGAACTGTTGATAAAGACTCGCTTTCTGGTTAACTCGAGGAGACTGCGGAAATAGTTTTCTATCACAAGACAGCCTACCAGCTGAGGATGAGTCGGGGCCAAGAACTCACTCTTCACACATTTGAACTTGTATTTTATCAGCATGTTTCCTTCTTAGTGTTTAGAATGGGGGTTCGAGGATTAGAAGCCTCGCTCTTTCTTTCATAACTTATAACTTTCATCTGGTCTCTACAGGGCCAAGGCTTGATCAGTGTTAGTAATGCAAGAGTCAGGGACATGAAGACTTTTCTTAAGTTTTTGTGAAAGAAAGAGAGCAAAGTTTGTTTGTTTGTTTTTTTTTTAAAAGAAGTGTCAATCTGAGGTGTTGGCAACTTGTTTGTAGTCATTTGAGCTTGTGTATGTGTGTGTGTGTGTGTGTGTGTGTGTGTGTGTATGGGGAGTGTTGGTGATTATGCCATTAGAGGAAATAGAAATAGATACATGATAAAAAAATCTAATAATTATAATACAGAATATTTCCAAATGGGATGCTTGTAATGACAACAGCACATTTCTGGACAAGGGAGACCTTGTCTTTCATAACTGTTGCCTGAGTTGTGCAGGAAACACTATGAAACAAGACTTGTAATAATTTTAGTACCTGTAAGATGAAATTATGAATTAATTTGTGACTTCCAAGTTTATTGTATGCGTGTTGGAGATCTACAGTAACACTTATATATCTTATTTAATAATTAAAATGTTTATTTCACAGTTACTGAAAAAATCTATTATTTTGATTTTGTATTGTCAATTGCATAGGTGAAATTAATTTCTGAAAGACATGCTGCGTAATGCAGATAGCTTAAGTCCTTTAATGAACAAGTGGAAGTTTCTGGAATAAATCTCTTCTCTTTGGAGCATGACATTCTCTTTTACATGCAGTAGTTACTTGTGTTCTGTCATATAAAGTAGCATCATACACCTTTCAACACTGTATTATTGTGCAGTCCAGACTGAGCTCGAACTCATAATGCTGTGTCCTTGAACTCACTGCTGGGATTATAGGTATGCACCACCATCCCGAGTTAGAGTCTGTGTCTCTCCTCCCCCATCCTTGTCCTTTTCTTTCTTTTCACATCTTGCTTCCCTCTCAATATTGTCTTGTTCTCTCTCTAATGTCTCATATCCCTGTTTGCCAAGGTTTCCTATGATGTGACTCGGCCCTAGGGAATCTGGAGCTGCATATGAGTCCTTTTTTCCTATTGTGTTCTCTATCCATGTCCTGTGTGTGCTTCTAAGGGGACTTTGGAAGGTCAGTTAAGTGCAAAAACTTGTGTTTTATCTGAGAAAGAGGAGAGAGGGTAAGGGGACTGGGAGACTGAGAAGAACATGGCTATTATGGTGACTTCAGTTTCTGTACCAGCAGTAGCTGAACAGCTATCGTGTGTTCTGACAAAGGCAAACCCATGTGGGGCCTCCTCCTCAGTGCTCCATGTAATGAGGAAGAGAAAACAGAGTAGTGGCATTCTGTCATGTAGCTGAGAATTTCAAGTGATTATTTCTCCATCAAGCATCTGCTTAATGTCAGCTTTTAAGAACCATGCTGGAAGAGAGTTGGTGAAATTCTCTAGTTATAAATCTTATAGTGAAGGCTCCCGGTTTGATATTTCTTGTTTTTGGATCAGTGTTTCTGAGCTCGTCCCAGATTTTGGATTGTGTAATGTTTACTCTCATGTGCTGGTAGTGGAAGTGGAGTACAGCCAGGAGAGGCCTGTATAGACCAGAGATATGAGTAGGGCCAAAATCCAGGTATGATATGGGAATATGCTAAGGAGGCAAGTGAGAAAAGCTCAACACTGGCAGTTTAGGATCCTAAAGTGATTATTTATAAGTCATTGCTGAGTGTAAATCATATTAATAATTCCAAATATTTGTCACTATTACATGAGATACACGTATTTCATAGATCATTTAAGAAACATCATCTAAAGGAACCATTAATCTCCTCATTTCATGAGTGGCAGAATAGAGGCTTGATTTGAATAGAGATTTGTTGATTCTCAGTGAATACAGACATAAAGAGAGTATAAGGGTTTTAAGCTTTTTGAAGTTTCATGGTTAAGTATATTTTGATTTTAATGAGATAAGAAATGTGGAAGTAGAGGCCTGAGAATGCTCTTTCTGGAAGTGTACATGAATTTATCTTCAAGGTTTTATAAGTTTTAGGAGTATATAAAAACTTGTGCATTCATTTATCGGTACTATTACAATTTGTTCTACACGATCAAGTTGAAGAATTATATTTTAAGTGTTTGTTATTTATTATTGAAAGTATATGTATTTTTTCTCAGTCAATTATTGGTTCCAATTCACTTATGTTTTAATTTTTGAAGCCTTTTATTAGAAGAATCCATTTATTTTGTCCCAGGCTCCTGGGAGATAAATACCTATAGTACATTGGTACTAGTTTGGTCTTCTTTGCATCCTTGACCTTAAATCAATAGGGGTTGAAGAAGTTGTTTGTAGCATTGCAAATAAGCCTTATTTTAAGCAAAGCAGTGTAGTTGGCCTTAAACTAGAATTGTTGTGGATTGGGTTTATTGCTTGTATTATGTTAATTGGGTTTCCAAAATTATATGGGAATTCACAAGTCTGCACGTAAGACACTGAGAGTTCCTGTCCCTAGTTGGCTTTGATTGGCAAATAAAGTTGCTGGTGGTAAATAAAGTTATTTGATTGGTAAATAAAGTTGGATCTCTGCCAATGACTGGGCAGAGATTCAAGGGCAAGGGGACTGAGGAAGAAGGAGAATTGTCATGCCAGGAAAGGAGTAAGATTCAGGCTTGCGAGCTGCACAAGAGGAAGCATATAATCATGTAGGAGCTGGAAAAGAGCAGCCCCAGGCCCCTCCTCCATTGAGTCTAAGGTAGCGATAGTTAGACGGAATATAAATTTTAATAAGTGATAATTCGGGAGTATCAGAGGGGAGGCAACATGGACGTTTGGGAGTAGCCCAATCCAGTCATTGAGCTGATTAAGGCATATTAAATATAAGACTCGTGTGTGTGCCTGTGTGCCTGTGTGTGTGTGTGTGTGCCTGTGTGCCTCTGTGTGTGTGTGTGTGTGTGTGTGTGTGTGTGTCTTTCATTTGAGAATCCAAAGCATTGGGGCAGGTATCGAGGAACTTGTGTCACCACCATCACCAGGGAGATTAGAGCAGATTAATCAACTATGGCGACAGGTATTACTTCAATTACAAGTATAAAGAAGTATTAGGAAGTCATACTGCATTACTTTTAGCATTGAAGAACCATTGTAACCCTTAACAATAGTGAGTCCTTTGGGGCATCTTCGATACCTTGCTTGTGAAATCCTGCCACATTTCTGGCTTCGCTATATTTGCGACACTTCCTGAGTTAATGGCTAGAGAGTTTTTCTCCGCTTCTATAGAAGTCACAACTGTTGAAACAAACTATTAAATACAGTTTTAATTCCTTCCTGAAAATGGAACACGTTCTGCTTGCTAATATTGTTCCGGATTTTGATTTTAAATTTCTGCTGCAAGTGGCCTTGGCTTCAAAGGAATCTGGCACTGTGCCCCTTCTCTCAGGTGTGAGGCCATTATGCCCAGTGCAGATTGATCATTCAGTCACCTGGAGACCTTGAAATGTCTCCTTCACTTTGTAAGCAGTAGAAATGAAGAGACTAGTAGTGGAATTACAGTGGGGAGACCAAACACTTTCCCTAAATAATTTACTTAGTAGCTTTCCTTCTTTACCCCATCCATTGACCTCAGAGTTGTTGCCATGCTGACAACAAGACACAGGTAATAATAGTTGTTTCTGCTCTGGCTCTGTCAGCATTATCTTTAAACGCTCACACAGAAGATTTGAAGACCCCACTGTGTCAGTCCTGGTGTAACAGCTTTAGTGTGACATGGTTTGAAGGTCTGATTTGAAGGCATATTTCCTTTCATCAAGGTTGGTTGAAGGAAAGTAGCCACCAGGAGGTTCTGACAGTCCAGGAATGAGAGACCCTGCCATGGCAGCACTGGCCCTTTGGAGTCCAGCCAGGGCAGATACTGGAGATGCGGCTCACTACAGCTGCAGTTGCCAGGGCTCAAGATTCATAATCCTGAGCTCGACAGCTGCCAAACTAGCCCCTAGAGTGTCTAAATGAGTTGGCTCTTCTAAAGGAGATGACAGGAAGGAACCGGAGGGATTGTTGTGGCATTCTTCCAAATACAGCATTAAAGAGAAGCAATGAGAAAATTGAAATTTCTTGCTTTAATTTTAGGAAGTGCTAAGAACTATACAATAATCTTAATTTAGTATACCATTGTGATGGACAGAGGGGTTGTGAAATTGACTTTTTATTCTCCTGTAACTCTCTTCGGTTTTTACAGTTATTGTTGATCCAGGTAATTGACAGACATTTATTAAATGCTCTTCCAACATCAAGCAATGAGAATATACAGATAGATGGATGTGTAGTCATTCATTACGAGATCAAGGTTTAATAGGAATACACTGTTTTGACACTGTAGAGTTATCTAAATAACCCCAAGTAAACGAATAACACAAATGAATACTATTTCATAGTTATTGTAAACAAATACAAGGTATATCTATTACGTTCCTGGTAACATGCTGGTGATAAAGTATTTTATCTCAAATGAAAAACTGTAGATTTTCTGTGTGTGTGTTTGTGGAGGATTTCTCAGTTGAAAAGTGAGAGGACGAGACAGCATTCTATTATAATATCCAAAGCAACCACTGATGTACAAACTGAAAAGGTTTATTTTAGCTTATAGTTTGGGTGTTTTGAATTTATGGTAATTAAGCTCCATTGTATTTTAGGCCAGACTTTGTCCTGGCAGTACATGATGATAGGAGTGACTTTGTCCTGGCAGTATGTGATGTAGGAGTGCGGATTATACAATGGAAGGATAAATAGAGGAAAGAATGGGGAAGAAAGACACATGCTCCCCACAGTATTCAAGGGCCTGCATATCTTCAGCATTCTAAAATCCCCCAATAACTTCACCTCTTAAAGGTTTCCACTATTGTCAACCAAGACATCCTGGGAATCTCATCTTTAATCTCTAGGCCTGTGGAGGAGAGTAAAGTTTCAAATCATAGCAGCAACTTAGCCTTCAGTGTGCACTCTCAAGAACACGAGTTTTCACTTGTGAATACTAAATGTTAAAAGCTTCTGGCATATTTTGTTAGCAAACCACCACCAGTTATATATAAAAAAGGATGTTTTATATTGACTTTAAATCTCCACAAGAACCCTGAAAGTGGGTGGAAATGAACACAATGAATATGAAAGTTTCTGAACAGAGATAAGCAGGCAAACCATATCATGGAAGATGGAGGGCAAGGTTCCCTGGTACACAACCACTGGGGGAAGCTTGGTGCTGCTGTTCCTGAGTGAGTCTGGGAATTTGCCATGAATGAGGACTTGAGAGGAGCTTAATGGCCATTGTTTCCCTTTTCACATTGTCTTTTTTTTAGTGAGATGCATCTGGCTTCAAATTTCCCTTTCTTAACAAGACATATGTCCCGATAGATTTGTTCTCATTTTAATGGCATTATGGTAATTACATTTGCAAATACATTTGTACCATGTTGTACTGAGGGTTAGAATGTCAGCAGATGAATTTCAGTAGTCTTTTTGTAATATTAGTAACTGAAGGTGTGGGGCATCTCTTTGCTCCCCATAGTTATTAAGATTTTAGTATTCAAGAAACCTACAAGTTATTATATTTAGATTAAAAATGTTACCCTCATTTTGAAGGAAAGCTCAGAGAAGTTCAGAAACATCCTCAAGGTCACACTGTAACTAACAGACTTTGGATTCATTCTTGGGCTCTTGTCCAGTGAGTGAACCTGGAGACAGTAAAAATAAGAGAGTTCTATTTCCTGGCCGTATCTGAGTATGGTAGATAAAACTTAACTCCTCACGTATTGCTCAGACCATAAGTGTAGACTCATGAATATTGTCAGATGTGTGCTTCAGACAGGTTGTTATTGAATCTCTCTGGTGGTCTAGATGATCGGTTTTGGAGATGATATGAGTACTGTATTTATCTCCTATTCAAACAGTGACAAGGCAATACGGCTTATGAAAGTCTCTGAAAGCATGCTGGCCTTTAATGGAGGTGTCTATCAAGCTAACTACACCAGCGACTCACCCACTAATCTTACTGCTTTAAGTCAGTGGCTCAAGTGAAGAAACATTACAGTGTAAAAGAAATTACTTATTGTCTTACTTTCCAAACATTTTGTAGTCAGCTCAATTTTATAATCTTCTGTCCTATACAGTAATGTTCATTCATGGCATTTCTTCTGTTTCAGAGAGAAAGAGAGAAAGAGAGAGAGAGAGAGAGAGAGAGAGAGAGAGAGAGAGAGAGAGAGAGAATATTCCTGAGTTTATTTATGTATCCTGTAGACTGACAGACTGACGAATAAACAGGTCAATAGATGTTTGGCAGTTTGTAGAAACTGTCCACCTAAAGTGACCCTTTAAAGCAATTTCTAATGCAGTTGGGCTAAAAATGTTTCCCATGAGAGCTGGTTATGAGTGAGTCAAAAAATCTGTATTTCTGGCCAGATGTGTGTGTCCAGGTGGGAGCTGGGATAAATAAGAGAGCAGTTCTGAAGAACTCCCACTGGCCTTTGGGATTCAGCATCATCATCATCAATTACTGTTTATTGAGTGATAGATCATGGGGCCTGTGGCATTCTGTGCTGTTCCAAATGGTAATATTTTATCCCCTGCCATGAGAATCCTGGAGAGTTGCTACATTTCACAGCTAAATGGTGGATATTTGAACAGTTGGTTAAAGGGGATCGTTCATATCTTGTTTGTAAAAACTGTTTATCAATTTTTAGAATTGAGAGAAATCTTTTAAAATTATGTAACATCTACCCAGTGGGTGGCAACTCACTGTTCACTGTAGACTTCTTTTTTCCCCTTAATGCTCCTCTTTCCAAAGACTTGCATATCATATTAAAATTATCTCTCCCCTTTGAGAGTACAATAATGCTTCGACTACTGAGATTCATTCTACTTTCTTATCAGGGTATTCCAAGGAGCTTTAGATAAGAGCAGATCCACATCCTGAAGGTTGAGGTCCGCTTGTAATTCCACCCCTCAGTAGGCTAAGGCAGGAGGATCCTGAGATTATAACCATGTTGGACCTTAAAGTAAGTCCATGGTCAGCCTTGACTACTAAGAATGATCCTATTTTAACATAGAAAACCAAAATGAGTCCTGATCCATACTGGGAATTGCTGTTGGGAAGCACTCATTTTCTGAATTCTCATTGGCAGAGCTGCAGACTTCAGCATTTTAAGGGCATCAGCAAACTCACATATGAAATGTAGATATTGTCACATCAGCCCTCCAAGACTTGGCAAGTTGAGTAAAGCACACATTTTTCTTTTGGATGATTCATGACTTACTTGTTACTCTGCACTCACATTTTCCTCTAACGTCTCCCTATTTCTCTATTTCCTTCCCCAGCCTGTTACTCATTTAAGTAAATGTTTAATACTCATGCCATAGGAGGCAAATAGGCTTTGATCTTTTCAAAACCTGTTTTATTTGGGGTTCTTATACACTTCAATCTCCCTTCTAACCCACCGATCAGAGGTAGTGAGAAAAAGGTTGATAGAAAAAGGGTATTGTGGATGTGTTTAGAAGTAGTTCCTTGGGGCGGGGGTGATTGTACTCTTCCTTGTCAGGATACCAGCAGTCCAGTAGCAAATACCAAACATGTCAGTAGCAAATACCAAACATGAATTAGTACTGATGGCATGATTCAGCAGAAACAGCAAGGCTCTGCTAAATTGTCACAAGTCAGTAGAAATGGCCAGAATCTGCTAGAACACCAAGAGAAGTTCTTTGGTGAATTTTTCTCTAGGAAGTGAAGACCAGAGAAAACTAGTGAATAATGGAATCGTCCCCCAGGAACTACTTCTAAACAGACCCAGAACACCCTTTTCCTATTAACTTTTATTTTTCTCCCTGACTCTGGTTGGTGCATTAGAAAGGGGAGGTTAAAATATTTAAGAAACCTAAATAAAGTAGGTTCTGTAAAAAAATCTAACCCCCTCAACATGGAGCACCATATGTAAATAAAAATGATTAAACTCTAAGGTTTCCTTTCTCAGAACTGCCTCCTGGAATGATGACCTTGAGACTAAATATTTATCACTAAATGCCTAGGCTGAAAAGCTTTGGTTCATTTTCCGATGAGCTCAAACTTACTTAACCCATTCAAACTATTCAGTGTCTTCCATTTGGTTAATCACTTCTTCTTCAGTTCCAGCCCAGTTCTTCCTTTGTGTCTCCTTCGTGTATCTTCCCTGAATTCATCTACCTGCTGGTTTTTATCTGTCCCCTCTGTCTGTCTCCGTTGAGTCTCTTGAGGCTCTCTCGGTGTCTCTCTTTTATCTCTTACTATTTCACAGAATCTTCTCTTTCTACTCATGCCCCATCTTTTATTTCCTGCCTCATGACATTGGCCGTTGATTTTTTTTTTTTTTTGACGGGTGATGGTTATAAGATATTCTCTCTACAGAGATGGTTCACAGAATTATATATTAGTTATTTTCTTTTACTGCCACCATACCTTTGCATTATTGTTTTTCATCTGTAACACCATTTTTTTTTTGCTGTCCAAGTTATATAAGTTGTGGATGTCATTATGTTATTGCTCAAATTCTCTCAGTTTTCAAGGCCTTTTAAAAACATGCTTCTCTTATTCAAAAGGTCTCTTTTCTCCCCTTCTCTCTCATCATCTGTCTCTTGGGTCCCCCATTTTAACTCTTTCATCTGCCTTCCATATCTCTTATGTTTCATATACTTAATATTTCCTTATTAGGAGCCATGTATCTGCTGTCTGCCCTCTTTGACTCCAAGGCGTTAAAGTTATGAATCAGGAAGCCAACAGATCCAGAACATTTGTTTAGTTGTCCACTGTGAAGTAACAGTGAGCCCCAAGCGTCTACTTGATAATATATTTGCTGACTATGAATAAAATTGTTTTATATGAAATATCACCTGAGATTCTCCAGATATCACCTAGGGCTTAGAGATGTTTTCATCTTGCAGAGGTTCCCACTAAGTTGATCAATAAAGAATAATTTTTGCCTTTGAGGAAAACACTTGTCCAAGTCCTCTGCCTGAGTGAGAAATTACTTTACCAATTCATTTTTGCCCTTGTTGTACACTTGCTCAGTTGCCAAGAGGAAGGAGTGTTTTGATTAGAGCTTCAGTAAGATGCAGAAAGGAGAGCAAGTGAATAAAACTCATGCCATTCCTTCCAACTCAAATGAAAACTTAAACCTCTTTGAAAAAAAAAAAAAGAATAACTATAGGGAGACTACAATATTCAGAGTTTAGAAGGTTAATTGAAAGAAAAAAAAAAAAGGTTGAACATTTCCCTTCACTATTCCAGGTCAGTCTCCATGAAAAGTTATTTATCTTTTTGTCCTTTAAGGTTAAATCCAATAAAATTAATCATTTAATAAAAAGTCATAAATTGCTATTGGATAAAGAAGTAACTGGTTGATGAATTCAATCAAGTCACAAATATTTACTGATCCCCACTGGATGCAGTCATAATGAGGCATCAAATATCCAATAGTGAAGAAGATATATGCACTAATACTCCCAATGACCTCACAAACTCGTGTGCATAACAACAGGTCAGTGAGCTGTACTAGAGCAGGCCCGTGCTGTTGTTACAGGCAAAGGAAGGGTGTGGTGGGCAACAGAGAAAACTCACCTATATTTAGAGGCTCAGAGAGAGGGTCACCTATAAATTGGACTCTGAAGAAAAAGTAAAATTAAGAGGCCAGAATAAAGAAAGGAGAGTTGTAATAGAGGGATAGCCATCTATGTAAAGGAACATGACATTTGTAACAGTCAATGTGATTAAGACACAGAGATCTACATGTGACATTTTTTCTAAGGAGCCTACCCTCTGGACTGGTGAGCATGAAGAGGGTCTGAAGTCATTCCTGTACCTCAGACTTTACCTGTGTTATTGGGTACTGCTCTTTGAGTTTGAAATAGTCAGACAGATGCACAAAGGTATATTTGGATTGTTCCTCTTTAATAAGAACATATAGTATTGAAATATTGAATCTCTGCTAAAGAGATCTCTACCCATATTTGTATCTGTGATTCTGTTTGTAGGAATCGTAGAGTAGGGCTCACAGAGGAGGAAGACAGGAACAGCATTTAATTTCCATATATTGCATATAGGACATTTATGTGGGGGCAGTTCTTGGCAGTTCTATGAAAAAATACAATACACATGCCGAGGAGAGAGCTACAGAGATGATGGTTGACATTTCTGAAGAAGCGATCTATGTTTTGATAGCAAAAAGTATTAGAAAGATTTCCATTATGTTTAATGCTCTTACATAGCTTTTATTTTTGTCTGTTAGATGTTTATTAAATATGCCAATAAA
>JANHMN010000016.1:19319671-19356914 GCA_030674055.1 Rhabdomys pumilio
CACCACACACACACATACACACACACCACACACACACATACACACACACACACACACACACACACCACACACACACCACACACACACACACACACACACACACACACACACACACACACACTTTCTCCTTCTCTTTGTCTTACAGGCACACATGCACAAGCACACAAGCACAGATAAACATATGACTCCCCTCCCATGTATAATTTGGAATGAGAACATATACCATTTTAAAATGAAATTGTTAATATTCCCATCTTGATAAGTTGGATGCCAGGATTCCTTTTCTTATATTTTCTTCTCCTTTCCCTTTATGTTTTCTCTATCTTTCCATATTGTATGTGTGTTGCTCGGAAGTCAACTATAGTCTGAAGGGTAGTACAGTGGGAGAAAAACAATTGAAAGACATTGAATTTTCACTATTTATTACCACGAAAGAATATCTACACACATGTAGATCTTGACACATACACCCACATATGTAAACACATGTGTTCACGTTTGTACATATGTACATATTGTAGGCCATGTACTTGCTGATGGGTTAAGTACAAGTTGATAATGTCTGAGGACCCTCAGGGGCATAGTGAGAAGCTGCTGTGACAAGTGTGCCAATGTTGCCCAGTTACTTCGTGTGTGTGCTCATCAGGACTTGTGTGGAGATGCCATGCAATAAAGATATTCTTCACTGGTCAGAGAGAATTCCTCTAGAAACGAGAAATCTCTACTGGGAAAAAAAATAACCCTTAACCATGATGTTAGGAGAGACTGGGATAATCTCCTAATCTTTAATGTTGCCCAGGATAAGCCACTCAGACATTCCATGATGGTGATCTGTCCTCTTCTGCCAGTAGGGAGACAACCTTAAAGAAAGGATTTTTGCAAGTCACTGTCTGACTTTTCCAGGCAATTCAACAAATTCTTTTTAAGGAAAAAAAAAGCAGCATTTGTTTTCCTTCAAAGAGTTTCTGTTCTGTGATTGAGATGACATGGTTTTTGGACTGCTCTCTGCAGGAGGAGAAGCCAGATGGAAGGCAGCTTTCTCTCAGCTCTGGCAATTATAACAGTCATAAAACCCCAGGTAAATGGGAACTCTTTAAACATTTGCAGATATAAATCCAACACAGTAGGAAAGTGACCCAAAGGGATGTGCTTATTGATCCATTTCCCCCCTGAAAGCTGTCAGTGACGAATGAACATGATCTCATTTAACAGGCGCGGCTCTAAGCCGGCAACCTTACAGGTGCTCGCCCTACCGTTCCTTGCAGGGCTGTCTGAACACACTTGAGAAGCTCCACGTTCATTTTCTGTTAATGGTCACAACAGCCTTTGCTTGAAGTCTTCCTGTGGACGGCAGCTCAGGAGGAATATGCCATCAGGTCGTTTTGTACTACAAACCCATTTTTTTTTTGCCAGATTTTATCACTTTATTTTCTCCTCAGTAGGACCTTGCCTACCACTGCCAGTTCCTTTCTGTCCCAGAGAACAAAGAGCAGAGAGGGAGGTTTTAATGTGGTGCTGTTCACAGGTCCTGGAGTGAGACAGACATGAGGCCATTCTGACTCTCTTGCACATCTGCTTGTTTTGGAAGCACACCTTTTGTGCTGACCCACAATGCAGCTATGGCATATGGAAGAGGCCAAACTTGGTCAGATAGCGTGTTTTCTTGTCATAAATCCTTCCATGAGTGATTCTAGTTTAGAGCATCTGAGACAGTTCTGGGAGCTCCAGTACAAGCCTGGTGA
Organism: Rhabdomys pumilio; assembly: GCA_030674055.1. NCBI lineage: Eukaryota > Metazoa > Chordata > Mammalia > Rodentia > Muridae > Rhabdomys > Rhabdomys pumilio. Next base: position 19,321,414 of record JANHMN010000016.1, read on the forward strand.
TAGGTACGTTGGGTGTGTTTAAAAACTCTGGAGAGCCAACTCCAGGGGAGGCCCCATGCTCTGGAGAACTTGGCAAACAGAACTCATACTCTAGATCCTTTTTGAATCATTTGTTTTTGTGTTTTTAAGAGAAAGAAAGAACAAGATGTTGGATGGATGGACGGGAGAAGGATCTGGCGGCTCTTAGGGGAGAGAAAAAAATATGACAAAAATATATTGTGCAACATTTTAAATATATAAATAAAAACACACAAAAGAAAAAAAGTAAAGCAGATTGAAGAAAAAACATTTTACACAAACAAAAAATATAAATCAATGACATCAGAAGGTAATTGTTTTCTCTTTGCCTTTTATAGCCGTGTTCTCAACAAAAATTCTCAAAATTGATAACCTAAAAAAAAAATACTTGCATTCTGTTTTGCACCACAAAGTAATATTTGCCTAAATTTTTGAAAACAATAAAAATAACCTGGAGAGTCAGAAAAAAAACCTCATTTTAATTTCCTTCCACTTCCCATCCTCATCTTCTAAGACAGGATGTGAACTCATTGTGGGCTTGTGAGAGAGGCTAGAGAATCTCTTGTGTCTGTGTTTTCTTTTTCCTGGAACATTTGGGAATGTACTTTCCAGGTCCCTTGTCATGTGTGCTAGCTGGTTGTTTACTGGTGAGTAGGGTGTCGATTCCAGGGAAAGGCCCTGAAACCGTGAGAGAACAATGTCCCAGTTCTCTCTCCTCCATGGCACACTTGACTAGCTCAGTTTGCAATGATTACGTTTCAAGATGGAGTTGGAGTAGCTCTCTGAGCAGTCCAAAGATGGGAACCTATGGATCCATACGGTATTTCACGTGAGATCTGAAGTTTTCAATGGCCATACGTTTGAGACCTAGTGAGCTGTGTTTTTGGAAATCCACAGCCTAGTGTAGCCTTTCCTGCACTAATTGAATGGTTAAAAAAAAGAATGAAGTAGAAATGATAGAAGAATGGCTGAATTATTGTTACCAGGATAAGGCCAATATGATTCCTGAGTGAAATAGTCTCAAGGAGACTGAAACTGTTCTGTAGGAGAAGGAAGAGCTAGATGCCCAGAGATCAGGGAAAGGAAGAGACATGCTGTGAGAAGGCTAGGCCACGGTGAGAACCATGTCTTTCATGGTAGCATAGACGGAAGCTGCTGCCTTACACAAGAAGCATGAAGCCAGTATGGCAGCTTGTGCCAGCACTTTTCTAAGGAAGCAAAACTGATAGTTTGAGAGAAGAGAGAAGCACGTGGAAAGAAGGATCATATACTTCTATTTAAAGGACTACTACCTGCAAAGCTATAACTTGCTTTTGTTATTTGGGAATAGTGTGCTTCAAAATTTAGAGCTGGAATCCGTTCCCAGCAGTCAGGAAGAGAGCAACACCACTGATTTGGAATAGAGCAACATGGAACAAAGACAGTTAATGATCTTTGGGCAACAAGAGGACATCATGTGTGGTACATGAAATCAGCGTGTATTTTATAATGAATTTTATAAATGATAGCTCTATCATTTGCTGCTTCCTGCTGGATTAGATCTTTAGGGCCATGTAGGATTCACAGCAAACACTTTCATTGTATGGTATACGGGCTTATGAATCAGTTCATATAACTGGATATGACAATTAATTATTCTCAACATTGCTAAATGTCCCACAGGGAAATATCTAATTTGTTTTATGTAGTTAATATTATTTTATTGAGTATGCGTTATTGATTTTATAGAGTAGACAATTCTTTGAGAGCTATGCTTATGAATTTGTATCAGCTGCAACACTATTCTTTTTTAAAAGACATGGGGTGTTAGCGAGAGACTCAAAATTCAAGTCCTTATCCTGAGATTACTAATTTTTAATCCATTGTCATTGAGTCTAATTTCTTCCTAGATTACTGGAAGCTTATATAGTTATGAAAAGTCTGAATTGGTACTGCAAGCCTGGCTTGCTTAGCCTACTGCTTTCTGCTGTGCCAAAGCTGGATCCATTCCTGCTTTCTTCCTTGAAGCCCAGGCCCCAGATGAACCTTTTACCTCTACTGAAGGCAGTGATTATTTCAAGTTCTAAGCATGGAGGTTTCCAGGTAGGGCCTCAGGAAAGCATTACAATGCACACAGACACTGTTATAGAAAGGAGATGGAACTGGACCTAAATTCCAATTCTAGCATGTATTAGTTGCATAATTTAGGCAAATCAACATGTGTTTGAGTTTCCTTGTCTACAAAATAAATATGCTGCATGAATCATAAACAATGATGCTATTCATTATTGATGATAACAGGCAATTGAGATGATATAACGGGATTTAACAATCAATACTGATAAACTCTATTCTAGGACTTTCTTTGACTGATTCAATGTCTATTCTGAGTTGCAATCTTCCAGAGTGGTGGCAGAGAGCCTATTGCTGCCTCTTAAAAATGCTAGCCTACAACATACATAGCCAGAACTCTAATATTGTACCTCTTTGCCATTTAGACATTTGTTATCACCTGCATCTTAAAGCCAGGATCCTCTCAACCATGCCTTTCTTACTTGAAAATTTCTAAAAGCTTTTCTCTAAGAATAGTATAAAGCTCATTGGGGAGTCTGATAAATATCACTATGCACTGGCCTTTCAATGACAGCCAAGTGCAGCTTGTACAAACATTTCAAAAACCTGTCTGTTCTAGTGACTAATAATAATTTGATATATTTTAAGTCTTAAGAAGAAAATCAAAGTCGGATTCTAAGGATGCAATATATTTGAGGGAGTATCAATTAATTTCCTTGCAGTTGAAAATTTCTCACCTCTTTCGTAGACCGATTTGTAGCGAGTGGCGCTATGCCTGAGGACATGAGAGAGACTAGGCAGGTAACTGATATTCCAGGATTAGACAGATAACTGAGTGCCCAAGTTAAGTGTAGGCTGATCTTCTGCATCTAGTTTTAAAGTCTTGTCAGTTTTCCTCACATTCCTGCCCATGGCCCCGAATCTCTCTCCTTTACTATATGTTTGGAGACCTATAAGCATTTGGCCAAAATGCCAAGTGCGAGAGAAAGTAATGTTTGGGGGCTGTTGAGGATATACAAAAGCTATTTATATGCCCAAGAATCCTTTTCCCATGGGTGTGGTAATCCCAGGATATCTCCATCCAATATCTACTTATAGGCTGGGTCTTCTGGAGAGACTGAGCTCTTGAATGAAGCATCCTTAAGAAGGACTGGGAGAGTTTCATCTGTGAGGGGCTGCTTCAGACAAGCTAAACCCATGCCTCCATTGCTCTCCCCTCATGCAGATTCAACGACATAGTGTAGCTTTCTAGTTTTGTTTGAATAAAGTACTGATATTCTAGGGACAAAGCCAGTGTTTCCACAAAGGCAAGAAAGATATCTTAAAAAGTTATTTTCCTTGGGTGATGAGAGCAATCACAGCTTTTAATTCCTCTTCTTTGTCTAAAACGGTTCCGAGCTACTGTGGTGATAGCTCATCAGGAATTTCCCCACAGTAATTTTCCAAATGAGACTACACAGACATTTTCTACTAATTGAAATCCAGCAAAATCAGACCTAAGAACCACACCCCTTTCATTAATGACTAGAGAAACAGCTTCCGCTGTGTAGGAGAAGGCAAGGCCATTTTGAGGAGCAGCTTCCTTCTCTGTAAAGATTTCAGCTGCGTTCAATTTCACAAAGAAGAGACTGCCTCACACACACTAGCCTTGGCTTTTCTCAAATGTGTTCTGGGCCAGCATGCCTTCCTCGTGTATGCTGACTGGACAATAGGCAGAAAAAGTAGGCAGAAGCTTAGATAAGCTCAGACAGTCCAGAGTTACCTTCGTCATGTTGTCTTCAACAGCGTCACTGGTATCTCAGCTGCAATCATTTGTCCCCCTTTTTAGGAGTAACATATATTCTCATGAAAAGGTGACAGTAAACATGGCATCAGCATATAGAGGACATAACAGGGCCCCTCAGAAGGGGGAGCTGTTCCAGTGCTTGAAACCGGGACTTCATATTTTGTAATTCTATCTATGGATTTGTGCTTTTGAGTGAGAATTCTATACAGTCTACTCAATGAGCATATTTTTATATTCTGGTGAGGAGAGAAACAGGCTTATCGAGTGAATTGATAGAGGTCGATTCTTCAAATAGCTCATTCATTGAGAGACTCCAACTGGAAATGGTTTGGCTGACATTTTCCCTGTTGAAGAAACCGAGCTACTATGCCGTAAAAGAGCTTAGGAGTGATAACCCGCAACAGGATCAACTTTTCAGTGGGCTGTGAGAATTAATCCAGTTGTCTTTGGCTCCACATTAATGACCAACTATCGTCCTAAGTGATGGTTTGGTGAGAATACTCCCACAAGAGACTTCCCTCTGTAGTCCAGTTTTTCTGATTTTGCCTTTGCCTTTTAGCTGACTGAACTTATAAGACTGTTTCTTTGCCTCAGTTCCTAGAACACAGTATCAGCTATGTAGACCTCAGACAGAGTACAGGAGCAGTTTCATTTTGTTAGGGAACAGACAATAGAAAAAGCAAGGTAGCAAAAGCTACTCTAGTGAAGACCCCTTCCTCCCCTCTGAAGAGATCTGTGGCCACCTGGCAGTGTCCAGCTCCAGTGGCACAGACTGTGTCCTCCACAGTCCCTGGCTGCCTTTCTATTACAGTTCTATGGGGAGTCCCTGTAGGCAGGAGTACTATGCAATCTAGAGCTCCAAGCTGGACATGTTTCGGGAGGCTGTAGTGGGATTTATAGGATTTGGGATTGCAGAATTGCTTTTGTTTTTCTAACAGCTTGTATCGCACAAGTCAACAACATGGACAGACGCAGGGATTGTTTTAACAGGAAGCCACACAGATGAAGAGCAGAGCCTGGGCCATATTGGATTTTCTTTGTTTTAAGACTCTTTATCTCAGAATATGCTTAATTTGCATATTAAAATATGTTCCTTCGTGGGGAGGACATTTCTCCCTTAGTTTGTCTTCCAAGGAACAGTTTTCTTTAACCATCAAGGATTGACCGTATAAGGTTTTATTTAACTAGAGAGTAGAGATATCTCAGGAAAATTGTCCTTAATGGCCTAAAATTTAAACTTCCATCTTGAAGCTGAGACACCTGCTTTTCCGGTAGACCTCAGAAGGGGAGGAGTGTTTATTGGAAAAGAGCTTGTTATTTTTCTGTCACCGAGGCAACAAAAAACAAACTTAGTAGTTTGAAACAGGGGCCATTCGTTGCCTCAGTGATTCTGAAGTTCAGGACTTCACCATGGTGTAGTGATCTTCCCTTCAGGCTGTGACAGGACTGACATCCACGATCCAGCTCTCAGGTGAAGTTCAAGATCTTCTTTAAAATTCACTAGTTGCTGGCAGATTTTGGTGACTTTTGATTTTTCACTATTGATTTTTTAAAAACATCACTCTTTCACAGTTTCACACACTTATAAAACATTATCTAGCCACACTCTTCCCTCCTGCTGTCTTACTCTTCTCTCAGTGAGTCCCTTCTTCATGGTCCTCTTTTTTTTCCTGTGACCCACTGGGTTTGGTCTGTGTCACTCATGAAGTCTGCATGTGGAACCATCCATTGAAGCATGCCTGACTAACTCACCAGCGCTAAGGCACAAAAAAAAAAAGGACTTTTCTTGGTATGACAGAGTCCCACAAGATTCTCCTTATCAAAGACTGAAGATGTCTAGGTTCATTTCTGTGCAAGCCCTTTGTGGAGAACCATAGCTACTATGAATTTATGAGTGCCACAGTCTTGCTATGCCCACAGACAGCATTTCATTGCCTACCTCTCCATCATCTGGTTCTTACACTGTGTTTTCCCCCTCTTCCACAATCTTCCTTGAGTCTGAGGGTATCACATGAGTGTCCTGTTTAATGTTGAACACTCAAAGGGTATAAAATAATAAAATGTATACAGTGGACAATGATCAAATTAGGGTAAATCTATATCTTTAAGCATTCAAAATATTTTAATTAACAGCAATTGTATATATTTATGAGGTATACCTCAACATATGTACATAATGTACATACATCAGAGTGATTCTTTCATGTTCATGTTTATTTCTATAGTATACACAATAAAATATGATATCCATTTAGATGCTAATTAATGTGTTATTTGATAAAGAAATGTGTTATATATGTGCATACATATTATCGAGCTGTATAAAGAATATATCTTATATTTCTCATCAGTATGGGTAGAATTTGAGGGCATGTTAATTTAAGTCAGATGCAGAAAGACAGACAATAGTTGTCTCCCACATGTGGTTATTAAGGAATAAAAGTCAATGGGTTTTATAACAGCTATTCTAGAGGCTGGAGGTGAGGGATATTGGGAAGTTGGAGAAAGGTTTCTTTGTTTTTTATTACTGTGATAAAACATAGATGAAAAGTGACTTGGGGGAGGAAAAGATTACATTTTACAAGGTAGAGTTCATCAATGAAGGAAATAAAGCCAGGAACTCAAGACAGAAACCTGAATGCAGGAACAGAAATAGAGGTTATGTAAAAATGCTTCTTTCTGACTTGCTCCCATAGCTTGGTCGACATGGTTTCTTATACAATCCAGGACCACCTGTCCAGTGAAGGTACATCTTACCATGGCCTGGGTCCTCCCATATCAATCACCAATCAAGAAAATGCCTATAGATTAGGAGTCATCTCCTTAGTAAGGTTCTCTACCAGATCACTCTAACTTGTGTTAGGTTGAAACACACCCACACCCACACCCATAACCAACCAACCAACCAACCAACCAACCAACCAACCAACCAACCAACCAACCACATTTAATCAACATAAAAGAAGAGTGAAACACAGGTAATAGAAACAATAATTTCCAGTGGTCTGTAGAATAAGAAGATGACTATGGTTCAAAATATACTGTTACACATGTACATGTATGTACATATGACTTTCCTTTTTTAGTCAAAGGTCTCACAACATAGCCAAAGCTTGCTTCAAACTCACAATTCTCCTGTCCCTACCCCCTGACTGCGGGATCATGCATCCATGCCTGGAAGACTGTTAGATGTTTCATGAATAACTGAAGTAGAGGATATTGACATCTTTGAACATCACCCTGAATTACTCTCTTCACTTGGAGCTTGTAGGTCTTTCCTCCTTGGAATATGACTTTCTTCATTCCCAAGCTAAGCAGCAGTACCTGGACCCTTTCTCATACAGAGCTGCTGTTTAATTCTCTGTCATAATCTCCCTGACTTCTTATGTCTTTTGCTTATAAAGCTCATGTGATCAACCTCGGCTCAAGGAAATGATTCAGGATAAGCTCCTTATTGACAATCACAAATTAGAAATGTTTATCACATATGAAAGATCTCTTTTGTCAAGTTAAGCTAATGTAGTGATGAGTGGAGACACTGGGGTGCCAGAAATCTGCCTGAAGCAGAGGAAGAGATGCTGGTGGGAAAACATGGCATGAGCTAAGGTGGAGGCATGGTATACATGTAAGAGTAAAGGAAGGTGTGGTTAGCTTTGTATTTTAGAAAGAACAATGGTGTTAATGAGACTTGGTAGAGTAAGGCTGAAAATCAGTGCTGACCATCCATTGTTTGTGCTGGGAGGAAAGATAGCATTCCAGTGGCTAAAAGGATGCTGTGATGTGTGTTCCAATTTCCTGTGTATAATGAAGACAACAACAAAAACATTTAGCTCATAGGAATATTGTGAGGATTAAGATAGTAAAGCATATCTTGTGTTATAATCAGTGTTCAGTAAATCTGATAATTTTTCAAACTATAATCTTTTCCCAACCTTTCCCAAACATAAAAGCCTGGATCAATGCATACCAGGATAAGAATAGCTCGAGTCTAATTTCTTTCCTAGTTCTCTACTAGGTAGTAGTGTGATCTTCTTTACCTCATGTCACAGTTTTGTCACTTTTAAAATGAAAATGATATTAATTATGCTAATCATGTCAAAGGCAAATTGACTTTTAAAGCACTTTGAAATAATCGCTTGTTAGTTTTTGAAATGTATCTGATGATATAGAGAAAATAATCCTGATCCTCTTTTAGTTCATTCTTGATTGGAGTCACACTTTAGCCATATCCTTCTACATCCTGCAATGGCAGTAGCCAGAAAATACCTCTTGGCCCGTCATTCGAGTTCAGTTGCTGGCAGATAAAACTGAACACCATGAAGAGTATGGCAAGGACTACTTTATCCCATAGAAGTGTAGAGTAGATGGCTGTTGTATGATTATGAATCAAAAAGCCAAGCCCTAATTCCCACTGTAGTATAACTTTTATTATCTTGTATCTTGGAGATGCTTTCTTTACCATTGTATAGATGTATTACTTACTTTTTTTATTTTTCTGTGTATGTATCTTCAGCAGACATCTTGTGGGAGTTAGTTCTGGCCTTTCAGGTAGGTCTGTGAGCCTGAACTCAGGTCATCAGACTGTTGGCAAACACCTTTTCTTGTAGATCTTAACAAATGTTAAGATCAAAAAGTTACATGAGAGATTATAAAGGGAACTTACAGAGAACATAAAGTCTGGACTCCAGGTTGACTTTAGGATTCATTAGTTGTAAGTTAAACTTGTCTTCAAGTTTTATTTATGAACAAAGAAAGTCATTCTAGCCTGAACATCTCTTCTTTGCTAAGACCCTAATGGTGGTATACTCTGATCCTAGTATTTAGGAGGCTGATGCAGGAGGATTGTGAACTACAGAAAAGCTCCTGCTACACTGTGAAAACTTGCCTTTGGAGAAAAAAATATATCCCATGAAACAGGCTGCTAGGATTTTGATCTAGTTTGTAATAATTGGACAACCATTTTGGCAGGCAGCAGGTATGCCTGGAGGTTTACTGTGCGAAGGCAGGCAGTGGAAGAGAATTGCTATAGGGCTTCTGTAAGTGATGGTGGGAATGTGCTTGGATGGGGCCACAGAGGGCATGAGGGAGGAGGCAAGTCAACAGAGCAGATGGTCTCATGGAGAGGTGAACATAAATGACGCCATGCAGGGCCTTGCCGGCCTCTCCAGCCCTGCTGACAGTCTCTGATTACAAGGAGCCTCTATTCAGACATCTGGTTTGTACTATAAAGTTACCAGCCTGTTTCTTAGGTTGATTGAACTCTGTTGGTGAGAGCATCATTTATACATGAGGCTAATACTAATTTATTTGTCTGAACGTAGGGGGTTAAGTTATATTGCTTTCTGAGATTCATTTAGTAGTGAGGTGGAGCTATGTTTATCCTGGTACAAAAGAGGATCGGTTTTGTCTCCAAAAGATAAAGAATTTCCTTTAAGATTATATGTGTCATGAAAGTTCAAATAAGGAGGTCACAAAACAGTCTTTGTCTTCTCTCTGGCAGTGAACAGAGATGGGAACCTGGGTATTTTGTAACCCGCTCGATGTCACTTCTTATTGATGAAGTGGAGATAATGATTTCTGCCTAGCAGTCTATTATGTAAAGTACCGTGTACAATGTTTTACTTACAAGTGCATTATACATATGTGCTCTGATTCTCCCAGCCCTGATATAGTACCTGCAAAATCTGAATCAGTCAATAAAGAACTATAGAATGCTGTGCCCTAGAAAGTAAGTTAAGCTGTAGTCTACTTGTTGAGTGAAGCAGCAGCTTTCCCACAAAGAGCTTCTTATATAGCCCCTCACATCTTAAACAACTCATTCTACCCAAATGAGGAGGAAGGTGCAGTTGCTAGCTTACCACCTAATATCAGAGACACTATCCCAGACTGCCTGATCTAAAACTGAAGTCTTGCTTTATTTTGTCCTTATTGACATTTTAGCACCTCTCTCCTAAAATTTCTTATTGTCTAACTCCACCTACTGAAATCTATATAATAGGTCCTTTGTCTTTTTCTCATTGCTATAAACTTTACATAGGTAGAACCATATATAGCATATAGTAGATACACAAAAGAAGGTGAGTTAACAGCTCTTGGGAATGTCTTAGCTGTGAATATGCTTTTGTCTATATGATTAAGTCCCTTTCTGTCAATATTACATGAATCTCTGGATTTATAGCACTCAGTGGTAATATAATAGCAGTGTGTTTTTCCCATGTGGCTTCTCTTAGGTTGGCTATATGTAACCAGTCTTGAAGACAGTTTGTGTATAAGCTTTTGTCTTCTTGGATATGGTCAGTATAATGGCTTCCCAAATGCAGGTGCTTTTATTCCCAGTAGCTATAGAGGGGTCTAAGTTAGGAGCAACACCAGTAATTCTGCCTTGTGCTCTATAAAAAATTAATAGCCATAAAAGTCAAATTGGCTTACTCACTAGCAAATGAACTTTACAACCCGCTTTGGCTTACAGACTCTTAGTAACCAACACGTTAAAAAATACCAACCAGGGAAAGATATTTTCCTGTTTTATAGGCTTTAAAAAAACCATTTAATTCAATCTGGTACTCAGGCTGAATGTAAAATAGCTAAGGCAGTATTGATGGGATAACACATAATATAATTAAATCTATGTATCAATCCATCAAGTGTAAGATAAAAATCAATCACAGAGCAGACATCTCCAGACAGGGAAGGAGACGAGCCTTTGGCTGCAGCCCTGTCCCCATATTGTGCCTTTACACTTTGACCTCTTACTGGAGCCATTTTCTCATCTGGCACAGGATTATCTTTTAGTATTTTTCTGGGGTCCCACTTTATACAATGCTTTGGATACAACTGTCTGAGTTTGAGTTGAGGTTAGCTGTCTCTGGGAAAATGACAGAAAGTGACTTTCTCATGTAAGTCACAAAGTATCAAAGAATCATGGTCAGAGATCTAGTGGGAGTTTGACTAACTTGCAGAATCTTTGGCCTCTGTTCTATTTTGATTATGAGAATGGAAGTATTCAAAATCATACTGAAAAAAAAATCAGTCGTGTGCAGTCTCGAAGGGGAATTGGGATTCATCACTTAGCAAATGCTACGACTTTAGGCAAGATGGTGGATCTTTTCATTTGTGGTTCCTTCGTAGAGATAATAAAGTATCCTCTTTTAACTCCATTTTCTGGGTAAGTGTAGGAATAACTGAGGTAATGTACATAAGTATTGATCTTGGAGTCTGCTGAACATGGTGCTATGACTATGGTGAGCTGCTAATTCTTACTAAGTGCTTACTGTCCGAGGGCAGTGCCACTAGTCCTTTATGTTTATTTCTTTCTTAAAATCTTGTTTATTCACTTACACTTATTTTGCACAGTTAAAAACACAGATGTATAGAGAAACAAAGTAACCTGTCTTTAGTCACATAGTTGTGAAGTGGTTAAGTAAAGTCAAGATTCCAGATTTACATAATTTTAGATACTGTACACATAACCACTCACTACTATCGATTTTCAACTAGAGCTTATCTATTTATTGCTTTAAATTATCTTTATCTCCATCATCTATATTCATATCTATATCTGTATTCATATCTATGTGTATCTGTACCTCTATCATGGATCTCTATGTCATCTACATCTGTCTCCATTTATAACATCTATCTATCTATCCATCCATTCTATCTATCTATCTATCTATCTATCTATCTATCTATCTATCTATTCAGTTTTTGATATTATGATATAATCTTGCCACCTATTCTTTTATTTTTAACCTCACACATATATAATTTCACGTGCTCAACTTTTTTTTTTTTTTTTTTGAGATAGGATCTCATACAGCCAAGCTTGGCCTCAGAATTAATATGTAGTTGAAGCTGGGCTTGAACTCCTTCCTTGTTATTCTGTTTGTATCTCCAAGATTGTAGGCATCAACACCATATCTAATTTTTAAGTTAACCCTGATGTCATTCTCCTGGGTAATATATTGTTCTTCTGTAGGCCCTGCAGTTCACCAGTTAAGTAAGAACCTACCCCATGGAACTTAAGATGTGAAAATAATCTATTATTCTTTCTCCTCAGATAAGTGTTAAGTGGTGCATAGAATGATTTAGAATAGATGTTGATTACAAGTTGCATGCATCCATAAAGGGAACAATAAAGAAAGTATCTGAAAACCAAATCAAGTTTCCTCTTGTTTATGGCTACCTGTGGCTAGGGGCATTGTTGTAATTTATTTCATTAGGCTTTATGCCTTTAAAAATGCACCATAAAAAGCCTCTATTACTTGTATAGTAGAAAAATATTTCTTCACTTAAAAAAAGCAAATTAATTTTAAGTAGACCCTCATGTTGTTAGTGCCCTAAGACAGCTTCTTCAGCCTGCTATTCATGTCCAAGCATACATCCTGGTCACCCCCAAAAGACACAGAGAGAAAAGCTAAAAGCTATTAATATCTTGATGCCAAAAGGAAGAAGGAGGGAATGGCGAGAGGGTATGTTTTAAAAACTCTCTGTGAGCTCTGTTAGTATGCCTCAGTTCACTGACCTTGAAAATTAACCTGGGGTATCCAGAGGACTAATCCCTGGAATAAACAAACACAGAGATAATTCATTTCTAATTTTGACCAAATGTTAACAACACATTGTGATGCATGATGCCAAAACTTATTAAGTTTCATGAAAACAACATCAATCAAGTCATTGGAAACACATAAAATCAATATGGGTGCTATTTTATAGATCAAGCTATCACTTGATAAATGGAATTTCTCTACTGTTTATTTACTTGTTTAGTTATTACTGGGTATATGCAGAGGTCATTCTGAATTCTGAACAAATACTGGTGCCTCAAAGATAATTATTATGAAAATAACATCTTGTAAAAGGAAACATAATGAAAACAGTTCTAGCATCTTTTGGGGCCATAAAAGAACCTCTGGAAACATTTTCTTTTTGACAAAGTGATTGCTGTAAAGTAGCGCAGTGAAGCCATTTACCACAAGGTTGGAAACCATTGGGTATAAAAAATTGTAGACTGTGTAGAACAATCTGCCTCACCAGTAATCCCCTCCCAGGAGCAGGGATGCATTAAGCTACTTTGTACTGAGTTGCTTGGTAGCTAATGGGATAGAGGGCTCTGGAACTAAGGCATTTCATAATCTTTCATATAAAAGCAGAGTGTCTAAAATGGAGAGAGATGTTATTGTGGGTTTCTGAGAAATTTGAGAAGAAAATCCTATTTATCTGTGTGAGCCAAAGCAGAAATACCTTGTAATAATGATATCTTGAGAAGTATAATCTTCTCAAATATTTGATATGTTTTCAAATCTACTTTAGGGGTCTACTCTAGATGCAGAATTTTACTAGGCAGCATTTTAAACTTGTCTTCATGAGAAAACTAAGCTTTCACTCAAAATAATTTGCAGAATAAACAGTGTAACATAGGCCATTGGCCTACTAAATAGGACTGATTTATACATTTGTGTATCTTGAGCATTTACCACTATGACACAAATACTGTGAAAAACAAAAGAAGAAAAGAAATAATCCAGAGGAGGTGGAAGAGAACTCAATGCCCGGCTTGTGTTGTTTACATTTAATTTTTTAGTTGCTGATTGTAATGCTGATTACTTTATGTAATTAATTACATAGATGTAATTATATTTAATTCTTAGAGGATACCAAAAGAAAAGAAACACAGCATTCTGAAGCTTGAATTCACAAGCACTTTTTTTTTTTTTTTACTTAGAAATTTTGAGATAGTTTAGATAAACCTGAAATTAGAATATGGATGGGTATAAAGACAAAACATTAATGATTATTTGATCAAATTATGCAAATAGTAGAAGTTCTGTGTCTTTGAGTTAGGTTGATTTGTGTCAAAAAAGCAAACAGCCAAAAAATTAATAAAGACAATATAAAGGAATACATAATATAATCTCATGGTTCACCAAAGATCTCTGGCAAAAGATTATTGTGAAAACTATTTAATTTATGCTCTTGATGTTGCACTACTGATTACTCTTGTCTTTTGGCTGAAGAGAGACTAGCATTAAGTAATCTTGTTTCTTATTGTGTGCTTACACTGAGTCCGGTTGGGATGCACATTAGAAAAATAAGAAAAAGAAAAAACCAGAAAGGGGAACCCTTGCAGAATTAACAATAAAGGACGTTGATCACTCAAGATTCTGCTCTATTCTCTCAGTACTTAGAGTTCAGGGGAAGAAGAAAGAAATAATAAATGTCAACAAAGTAAATCCGTACATGGAGACAAGTGCTGGAAGGAAATGGAGAACACACTCAGGTTCTCTTTCCAAGAGGAAGCTAGGGAAGTTTTCCTCACAGACACATTGCAATGATTTTATTCAATTTGCCACTATGGTAAAAGGCTTGGATTTCCAAAGTTGGACTCTAGCTGCGTTGTGAGACAGTGAAGCAGTGTCTGATAGGGCATCTACACCATGACCCTCTCCAATTCATCGGATTGCTATGTCTTTTGGAAGCTTCTCTTTTCTTCCCATGTACCTCTCAACTCTCCCTTTGCCAGGATAACTCTGGTTCTTTTCTTTTTAATCTCCAGGTCCCAGTTTAAATGATACTTTGCTCAGACAGGCATTGTCTCTTTCCAAATACTTTGTGCTCCTACTTTGTAAATAGGCATCACCTTGGTGATTATGTGTCAATATCAGGCTACCTTCCACAGTCTCACTGGGAGAGTGCTAAATTCATTCTGCTCATCTAACTTTTTATTTTGTTTCTTTTAGATTCCTGTAAATATGAGGCTTAAAGTCAAGAAGAGGTTATCTAGTCAGGGGCTGCACTCACATGTGTAAACGAACATACTAATACAGAATATTTGAAGTTCATTTATGATTATTTATTTAAAGGACCATTGATGGTTGATAGTAGATAGATTTTGGGTTATAAAAATTGCTTTAGAATATTTATATTTTAATGATTATATCCCAAAGATTGGATTAGCAACAACCTTTTCAACTAATGTTTATTATTCCAATGAAAGTATGATGAGATATATTATGGTCACTGTGGTTGTGAATGGCTCTTCTGCTAGTAGGTTGCCTGGTCAATTACCAGTTGGCTAAATGAGTTAATTATAATTTATTGTGCCTATTTAAAGAAGGACTCAATAAGTTCTGTTTAACAATAGGGAAAGAAGGCCATTGGGATTATTAGTAGATTTAAAAAAGGGAGTACTATAATACCATCCCTAGTTTAAAAAAATGACATTCTGATTATAAGGTAGAAAATGTATTTTAGGGTCTCAGGTACAGTGTTAACGAAGAGGAACTATGCAGAAAATTACAATATCTTTAATAAAAATGTATAGTGACTTAGATTATACAGTAGAAATAGAGATAGAGTTTGTGATGAAATTCTAAGATACAATTTGAAGGATTTGTTTAATGGATTAGACATAGGTTGAAAAAAAGTTAAGGATGCTTGCTGGTATTTCACAGTAGTTAGTTGATGGTTGTGTCATTTACTGAGATGGAAAGATAAGACTAGAATATAGGTTGCTTAAGAGTTCCATTATGAAAGTTTGAATGACAAGTTGCCAAACTATGAAAAAAAGTGTTTGTTCTGAGCTGTGACTTCAAAGTGTTGTTTTTATTGTGATTTCTTAATAAATCAATTCTTAATTTGCTTTTATGCTATGAACTTCTAAGAGTGAAATGCTTCTACTTTTTTGCATTTATTTTTTTACTCTTTAAATTTCTGGCATCTCTTAATGAACTGGATGAATAAATGGATGGATGGCTGGGCCCAGACTTCTACAGTGCTTACTCTTTCTCTATTTTGTCTCTTGTCTGTAGTAGCTCTATGAGTTATTTTTCTGCTTTGTTAAGTAGCTCACAATATAAGGAACACCATTAAAGCAAGAATAACTACACTGGGTGCTATCTAAGGGGGGCTAATCCAGTTTATATTTTTTTTGAAGCCATGTTTCTCATTTTGAAAAGTAAGAATTTTCTTCTACATTAAAAATTGTGCAAATAGTATTTATTTCTGTCTGAGATGTTTGAGTCTAACGTGTTAATATATTTTACATTGTATTTTCAGAGTAATGAAATTTTAGGAAAAAACAATTTAGTTGTAATCAGTTCAACTCATTTCTTTGAAAGGTGATATATATGTATATATTGATATATATCATATATGTATCCATGAAAACATGCATCTCATTGTAAAATAAGACTAATCATGAAATAGTGATAACAATAAGAGCAGAATTAATAATAACCTATACTTTCAAATATTCTTATAAAATAAAATTCATGAAACATGTTGAAATGGTTAATCTTTATTGTTACTGTAACTAGATTTGGAACAAACTAGCAGACATAGCTCTGGTTTTATGTCCTTGAGGGATTGTTAAGAGAGACTTAAATGAGGCAGAGACCACTCCTGAGCATAAATGGAACTACACGTTTGTCTGGGGCTATGAGTCAGAATTAACAGGGCAAAGAAGAAGTAAGGTTAGTATCAATATTCGTATCTCTGATTTTTGAATGGACACAGTGCTACCAGTGACCCCAGCTGTCATGTCTTCTCTGTTGTGATAGGGGTTATTGTTTCAAATGATCAGCCAGAACAAATCCTTTCTCCCTTAAGCTGCTTTAGTGGGAATTTTCTTTTCTTTTTTTTTTAAATAGCAACGAGAAAATTAACATATCTTGTTAGAAATAAACATCCAGGAGCCATTGGTTCACAATAGTTATCATATTTCAGATAACATGATTTTTTTTGACTAGGAAGTGCCAGGACTAGTACTAACATTTTTTTTTTTTATTTTGCAAATACCAAAACCACTTCCATTTATTTTTCAGTTTTGCATTCTGATTTTCTTCCCAGAAAGTGGATCTGAACCATGCTTCTTCCTACAGTGTGTAGATAATGCCTGAAGTGGTGATGAATATATTTTAGGGGCAGGAGTCACTCTGGGATTGAATCTATGCTTGGTTAATATCTACCTGTGCAAGAGTGGGAAAACTACTCATTATTTATGTGCCTCTGTGTCGTCATTTGTAAGCAGGGATAGCAATAATTTGTTCCAGCTTCAATGATGCAGACAGATACAGCAGATATAATGTATGCCAACTGCTTGGCTGTATTCGAGGCATGAATAAAGTCAATAAAGAGCATCTACCCAAATTGTTTCCCCTCATTCTCCAGTGACAAAAAAATTTTATGTTTCTGGATCACTGTAGCAGTCATATGGACTTTTAGAAGATGGTCTGAATCCAGCAGCCTGGTCAGGCAAAAGTATCGATTCAAATGTTTTCCTGGCAAATACTGTCAGAACTCCCTAGTTTAGTGTTCAGAGATGAAAGAAATGCTGAAGGTCCAACCACTAACTCCTGGAGCTTTGAACGAAAAGGAAAAGGTTATTGAAGGGGAGTCTGTGGAAAAGAGTTAAAACTGATCCATTGCCCAATGTGTTTGGAGGTCTGAAAAGCAAAATATGGAAATATTTAAAGTTATTAACAACTCATGTGAATCTAAGAAAACATAACAAATGAAATAGATGTTATCATAGCACAAATCCTTTATCTCAACAGTGGACAATATTTCAGACAAATATATAAACAAGAGACACCCATGTAACCCAGAATTATAACTTAAATCTACCTAAAAAAAATGCATGAGTAGAAAACAAGACGATCAGGATGAAGCTGCATAGCCAAATGGCTCACCTTATCTATGCTTTATTCTAAAGAGCAATGCTTGTATTCAGAAACATGAAAGCCAGTAGGGAAAGGCAGATGAGTTAAAGATGATGAGTAAAGGGCTTGTGAGTGAGGGATGCTCTGTGGAGGATACTGGCTCCTCCTCTATGAACTTACAAACTGACTTAAAACAGTGGTCACTCTGATTAAAAAAAAAAAAAACCAGAAAGATGATAGGAATCATAAAATGTCAGTATTTACAAATTTTTATCTTTTCATTTGTCCTAAATGAGGTAAATATGAGTAGCAGTAAAATCTGTATGAATCTTTTCTTTGTCAGAATGCTTATTAGATTTTTATATTGCTTATGGAACTATACTTCCACATAGTATGTATAGGTCTGACTGTAAAATGCAGAAATGGGCAATAGAATTTTTATGGCATTTAGATGTAAACCTAAGATGTTATTAATGTTGGAAATAAAGCACATGTTGAATAAATCACCAACAAACTTGTATTTGTGAAATTACCAAAACTGCCTTCAATAAAAATACCAATTATAAAATTTTCAAAGTAGGTGGTTATAACTCAAGAAAATATTCTACTGCTAAACTTTTAGCTTACAGAACGCAGAAACGTAGTATTCCTATCTTTAGTAATTCTTCAAAAATGACACTAATGTATGTATTATAAATGTTTCTTTTGTTAATAACTTTAATGTTATTTCTACTAATGAATATGCAATATATACTTACACTTCACTTAGAGTTTTTTAAACCACAAATCTATTTTCATAAGTTTGCTTGTTTTCTATTTTATGTTTTTTTAAGAAGTATATTATCCTGTCACATATTAATTTTACATTCATTAACAATTTCTGTAATCTTAAAAGTTGATATATTGTTATCAGTTTGGGGGAAAAATAAGAGTTGTCATTGTGTAGTCATAGAAATGTCTGAGAAATCATCTGGGAAAATAACTCACTTCTGCTTTGGATATTCAAAATATTTTTCTAGTACTAGTGGACTTAGTCTTTTCAAAATCCAAGGGAAGTAGTACACGAACGTAGAAATATTCTTCAGGTAGATTCTTTTAAGACTTTACTGAGAACTAGATGGTAAAGCTAATGGATTCCTTTCATTATTGTAATGGAAGCTGAGATTCGCACACGAGGCGTGTACCTCTTACCTACTGGCATCACATCAAATAAATTCACATTATAAAGTAATCCACTTAAACTAGAACTGCTTCTTTGGATAAAAGTGAAATTAAAGTGGCAAAATGAAACAGCAACAAACTGATAAAACATCACAGAAGTTTGAAGACACAGGATAGTAGACAGCAATATGCATTCCCCCCTGAGAATAGGGAAACAACTTTAGTCTTGTCATTTCCCGAGCTTATTGCATCAAGAGTATTTCCAGTCTACTACACAAGGGAGGGAATTTATGTGGAGCCTGGTGGATTTTTGAGTGAGGTGTTGGAGCTGAGAGAATGTAGAGAACAAGGTGGTAGAAGTTTGAAACAACTGGTCACACTGCATCTGATCAGATAGAGTAAAGCCTCCTATGTTCTCTATAGGCAGTTGAAGAACCAACTTAGGTAATGTGGTGGTTCACTTTTAGGGTGACTCTTTAATACCCCAATTAACCTATCCAAATAATCCCTCATAGGATTGTACAGAGAATTTTCTCCTAGATTCCAAATCCTGTCAAGTTGATATTCTTTAAAATATTATTTATTTAATGACTTGTATGTGTATGAGTGTAGGTGCTTGTGTATGTGATGCATGGATGGCTATGTGTATATATCACAGGGGACACGTGGAAATTAGAGGACAGCAGTTAGGAGCCACCTTGGACTCCAGGGATTGAACTCATGTATATGACTTGTGTTTTTACCTGTTGAGCCATTTCACTGGTACCTGTACTATCCTTTAATGATGAAAATAAATTTAAAATCATTGAAGTCCTTCATAAATAAATTGAAATTTGCTTGGCAACAGTTCAAGTAAAAATATCCTTTGAATTTAGGCGGAAACCATTTCTATGTCAGAAGGGAAAAAATCATGATGTTAAAGTATATAAAAATGAATAATAAAATAGTATATATATATATACATTTATATATATATATATATATATTATTTTACTCCTAAAAAACTAGGACATAAGATGCATTCAGCAAAGAAAAATTGCTCTTGGTCAATCAATTAGGTGACTGACCTGTAGAATTACTACATATTTTCATTGTTTAAAATTTTTATTATATTTGTATATTCTTAAATGTGTGTGTGTGTGTGTGTGTGTGTGTGTGTGTGTGTGTGTGTGTGTAAGACAAAACAGAAAACAACTTGCAGAAGACAGCTCTTAAAGAATTCTTCCACCATGTGATTTCTAGGGAGACAGGCTTGGTGACCATTGTTCTAGTTACTTTTCTGTTGCTGTGATAGATTACCAGAAACACCTTAAGATGGAAAACATTTATTGCAGTTTACAGATTATTTCCTGGATAGCAAGAAGCTGCATATATGAACTGAAGCACAGATTGTAAAGAAACATTGCTTACTGGCTTGAACCGAACGACATGTTCTGCTATCCTTATGTAGTCCAGCCCTATCTATTCAGGGACAACAGCATTTGTAGTAGGCTAGGCCCTTCTACATCAGTTGGTAATCAGGAAAACACTTCACAGATATGCTCAAAGATCCTCCTGTTGGAGGCAATTTTTCAAGTGAGGTTCCCCCTTCCCAGGATTTTCAATTTGCATAAGTGCATAAATATATATGATTCTGAAAGTATAAAATTTAAGCTCTACAGCTTTGTTTTGACTCTATATTCATTCAATAGTTTATGCAGACTTCGGGTCTGTTTAATTTTGCTAGGTGATGTTTTTATTTTTTGAATTTTAAAAATTATTTTAAAATCCTAACAATGTATAAGAGCCATCACATATGTCTTGCTGGCCCTCATTTTATTTTTATGTTGCATATACAGTCTCAAAACTTTCAAAAAAATTTTAACCCAGACATATATTTTAAAATGACATTTAAATCTATTCTTTGAAAATAGGTGCCTTGTCAAGTCATCATCTGAAGTGCTTCCTCTGGCAGCAGATGGGAGCAGTTGCAGAGACCCACAGCCAGACATTATGCAGAGAGACTAAATTAGAGGTCTCCATCAGGTCCCTTCCTCCAAGATAGGGGAACCTCCCATAGAAGATGAGGAGGAAAGACTTCAGGAGTTAGAAGGATTGAGGACACTAGGAAAGCATGGCCCAATCAATTAAACATGGCTCACATGAGCTCACAGAGACTGAAAGGAAAGTGTGAAGGCTTCAGCTGTCTGCACCAGGTCCTCTGCTTATATATCATAGCTGTTAGCTTGGTGGTTTTTATAAGACTCCTAACAGTGGGAGTGGGTGTGTCTCTGACTCTTTTTTATTCATTGGATATTTTATTTATTTACATTTCAGATGTTATTCCCTTTCCCCATTTTCAGGCCCAGAAACCCCTCATCCCAACCCTCTTCCTCCTGTTTGTTATTATATCATTTTAATTACATGCATGTATTAAGGTCAGTTCTAGGTTGAGGAACTACCAATGCAATAGATGCAAATAGTCAAGGAATAAGCAAGACAATAAACACAAGTAGTCAAAGAACAAGCAAGTCCCGTGATCAATCTCATGATCACTGTTTCTAAGGGCTTATCAAGATGACCAAAATATCTGAGACTACTTCCCTGTCCTAGCCTCAAATCATTTTCATGCCTGAAGCCTACTTTTTTGTTCTAGCCTAATATTTAGATTCCTGCCTGAAATTACTTCTTTGTTCCAGCCTAATGTCAGATTCCTGCCTGAAGCCCATTTCCTTGTCTGTGGCCATGTCAGCCTCAAAAGCTCTCCACATTTCCCTCTTTTTTATGTCACAAACAAGACTGAGTCTGTCTTAGGTCATTCTGACAAAAATGCCTTCCTTACCCATCATGGAATATGCATTATCAAAGGCAATGCACTTATGTTTTAGGTTGGTAAGGCTCTGTGAAGAATCTGACCCATCCTTGGCTTGCCAGTCTGTTAAATTGATAACTCTGTCTGGGGATTTTTCCTCTAATTCTTTTGCTTGCTTTTGAGGCTCTTTTCCTTCTATTGAATTTTCTTGTCCAGCCTTGATATGATCACATTTTGTCCTGTCTTATTGTACTTTGGTTTGTCCTGTTTGGCTTTCATCTCTTGGAGGCCTGTTTTTTTCTGAAGAGGAAACAGATGGGAATCGATCTGAGGGGACAGAATGAGGTGCATGGAGCTAAGAGGAGTACAGAGATGGGAAACTGTGGTTGGGATACATTGTATAAAAGAATCTATTTTCAATTAAAAAGAAAGAAAATCATGCATGTATCCAGTATATGTTTGTTGTATTTGTGCCTCAAATACATTTCCCTCCCAACTTTATTTTAAAAAACATTATTTTATAACCCACTGAGTTCAGTTAGTGTTGTCTTTATGTGTCTAGGCATTGGGCCATTTAGTGAACCATGGCATCATACCAGTGGCTACACTTCCAAAGAAAAGTAATTCTTCCTTTCTAGAAATTCATCAGCTATCAATAGCTTCTCATCTAGTGGTAGGGCCTTAGGAGATCTTCCCCGACCCATATTGAAAATTTAACTGGCTTGATCTTGGTAGGCCCTGTACAGGTAATGAACCCTGTACAGCTTCTATGGGTTACTGTGCAGAAGACATGTGAGGTCCCAAAAAGTGTTTTACAACATTGCTCTCCAAACTCCAGCTTTTGTATTCTTTCCACCCCCTTTTCCTTGAGATTTCCCCAAGCCTTGGGTACGTATGTTCCATCTATGGATAAGTAGTAAGAGTCACTTATTCTTCATACTCTGATCAATTATTATTCTCCACATTAATCACTTCTTACTGAGGAAAAATGCTTTGCTGACCAAGGTTGAGAGCAATGAAAGATATAAGTATTTTAGACTTAATGTTTCCCCGTACAATGGGTGTCCTTTTGGGTAAACTTTTCTAATTAGTTTACTAGTTATACTATATGTATAGGTAGCTGATATTTTCACCATTCCAAACTTTGCATAAATACTGATATGAGATGCACTGGTGTCCAATTGTATCTCAATTACTATCTTTTGCCTTTTTTTATCATGAAACCACAGAATGCCTTTCCCAGTTCTATTTAACTTTCCAAATCTTATCCACTCAAGCTCTATTTTTCAACTGTAGACTTTCCACATATGATTTGCCAGTTATGTTTAGGTATTTACTACACAGGATTTAATATACAATCAAGGCTACAATATTATAAGCAGGTTGTTATGCATGAATTTTTAAGTTCAACAACTTAAACCATAGTATAATACTAATTTGGGGATGATCATAACAATGCAAGTGCAGGGACAAATTTCCAAAACTTCATATTTATTAAGAATAAAACTCAGGAATTTGTATTTGATTAAAGACCTTAAGGAAATCATGATGTAACAATTTTCATATAATGATAGGGAACAAAGCTCAAATCTTGTTAGTAGATTTCAGTGCACTTGGATACACACTGTGTCATCTCTCTTTACATCAATAGGCAGAATGCTTAGTAGATACCAGATGCTGATCAATTTATTGACAGTGCAGTTGAACATTTTGTGTCTATTAATAGGAACATAAGAAATATCAATCAGCTAACTGATATTTAATCTTTTCGTCTCTGCACTCTTTAGTTAGGTTTTAATAATGTAAGTGGTTGCATAGCCAATTATTTGATTAAAAAATGTCTACACTTGTCATCACACTTCTCATTTAAGCAATAGAATTGGAATACTGGAAAGGATCTTTAGAATTTGTTTAGCTTGGTTTTCTCAGTTTTTGATAAAAAAAAACACCAGAGCTTGTGAGAAGTTAAGTGACTTACCCGAGTTCACTTAGTTAATTAGTAAGAAGGGTCTTACAGAGACTGAAGTCTCCATTTTCTTTAACTTCGGAGTTTCATTGCTGTACCTGTAGTCAAAGAAAACTTTAGAGGCAGTCACGAGAGTAGGGCGATTGAAACATGCATTTGTTAGGGTTAAGTGACTTAAAACTACATCTTACAGTGAAGAACTCCTAGAAATGGTTACTTTAGACGTTTGCTGTGGATAGTTTGCTTCCCAAAGTCTTATTTTGTAGGATCTCCTATTCATTGTACACATTTTAGCAGAATCTCTGGTCTCTAATCAGTGGTTTCCAGGATAATCCACCTATCCTAGCTGTGACAATCAAAATGTCTTTCAGTCCTGCTGAATGTCCACTAGTTGAAAAATCTCTGCTTAACCACGAGAGGATATAGATCCTGGATTTCTGAGAAGAGTCATGAGGATTTGTATGTGAGAAGGTACTTTGCATACGAAACACAGTCTGAAGACATTCCATGTATAAGCTGTAAACAAAGGAGTGGTGTAGCTGGGCATGCATTGTAATGCCCTAGTGTAGAATGCACTCAGGCACAGGATGGCAGGATTTAGATTTTTATAGTTGTCTTATTTATATGAATTTTATTGCAGTACTTAAAATGTTATTTCTCAGTGCTACAGTGCTTGTTACTCCTCTAAGTGAAGCATTATGCCATAGTATAAAGGGTGGTTTCCAGCACTTATAAAGCAGATTATAGATGTGCTCAACATGAACAATTAATCTTGTGAAGTTTTCGAAAGTCAAGAAAACCTGTACAGACATTACCTTAGTGAAATGTAAATATGTACAATGTCCTATTGATGGAAGGCTGTATCCTCTTTTATTTCTTTGCTTTGAATGTAGAAATTCATTTGATCACTTCAGCTAAACCTCACCACAAGCTAAACCATTAAGAATCGTTGCTTAATGGATACCTTACCTGCTTCTCTTTGCTTCTATGCTGAAGGAATGCCGTCTGTTTTTATAGAGAAGGAAATAAACATATGGGTTTAATGGACGAGCAACTCATTATCCAGAAGCAACATGGGAAACATTTCTTTAAGACTATTATGCCTCTAAAATAAAGAGGACTATTTTTGAAGAGCTCTTCCTCCACCACAAAGAATAGCTTGTCTAATGGAGGCAGCATGTGGAGCAGGAGGGGCTGGAGAGGGTTGTAGCTTTGCGTACCAGTACTCACTTTGTCTCTGGAACACTTTGTCATTTGAGGATCACTGATTTTCATCACTTAATGAAAATGTTGAGCAAGGACCTGATCTCGTATATATCAGCACTTCATGTCTATAGTAGAAGATCTGGTTATTTATGCTGCCAAGATCATTATTATTATTATTATTAATTATTAATTATTATTATTAATTATTATTTTTACAGAGGCAAGTTTCAAATAATAATTTACACTTCATCAGAAGCTTATATGTAGGATTTTACTGGAAGGATGTACACACATAGTGAACTTGGTACAGCATTATTAACATAAAGTAAAATATTAACCTCCAGGTGTTTTTTTTCTTTATGATTTAAAAACATACTGAATTATCCATGGGAATATTGTGGTCTGTGAGGTCAACCAATTGCTTAATACTTAAAAGAAATATTTGATTGTTATAATATTGAGGACTGCCATGATTAAAATGTATATTATGAATATTAAGTATTTGGGTTTCAGTTAGAATATTAACATCCAGTGGAGAATACATATGTCCCTTTTGGCATCATTTTTTTTTCTCACTCATTCCATGGTACTGAGCACAGTCAACCCTTAATACAATTACATCAAAGTCTTTTTCACGTTAGCTCCTGGCCACACACTGGCAGAGGAAGTCAGTATCTGGGCTTAATTATGTTGATGAACAAAGAAGTTACTTTTGTATATGGGATAAATATGTACAGTAACAGGGTGAGCAGCTGTTGCACTTTTGATTTGCCCTAAAGGTTGTAACAAAAGGTCAGGTATATTTTGATTCTAGCTTTTGAAAATATCAACAATTAGGTACTTTGCAAACTTGCTTAGGTTTGGTGTATGAACTGGAAACGTCTTTTTCACGTTTACAGGACTCTGCACTTGGCTGTAATGAATTAGAGATGCAAGTGGCAAGAAGATTGACGTGCTAGCCTTTCCAAGCATATTCAGAGAAATATTCCTGCCCTTCAGTTCTCTTACTTTATAAAAGTGAGCACATTAACATATGTTATTCCCACTCATGCCAAAGGGAAATTGAGTTCGGGAAACATGCAGAAACTGGAGAAAATTGCAAACACAAAGAAAGTAGGTTGCATCAAGTGATTATTGAAACCAGATGGGACCATCCTTCTCTGGTGTTTCTGGAGACTCTTTTCATACACTTATGGTCACCTCAGTGGAATTAATTGTAGTAGCTTTCTTAGTTACTGTTTTTAAATATATTAGTCTATAAATGGTGGTTTACACCTGTAATCCTAGAATTCTGCCTAGAGAATGAGCAAGATGATAGCTAGGGATCCCAGGCTAGCTTAGGCTATCAAATAAGACCTCATCTAAGAAGCAAGCAAGCAAGCAAGCAAATAAGCAAAATAACACCAAAAGGTACAAAACCACAAAACAACAAATTTTATCATCTATGTGTGGTATATTTATAACAAACCCAGACTAAGAAGGTAAAAAAAGTTTGTCTTCTGCTTTCCTGCTTTACTGCTCATTAATCTCAAATTAACTCATAATTTCCTTCTTTGTCTCTCTCAGTAAGCTGTCACGCAAACTCTGTTGATGATAATTTAGGCTATCATCCTTTCCGGCTCCATAATAATGGCAAAAATTGTGTCGAGGATGACAAAGCAGCCATGATAGTGACAGTGATGATGACATCTGACTATACATCTTGAATCTTGTATTTCTTCTGCTCACATGTTCTGTTACTACAGTCAAAAAATTTTCATAAAACAAAAGAACCTTAGCCTTGTTAATTTTTAGTTTTGCCATTGTAGATGAGCTGACATCTCAGAAAGTAGAATTTTTCTGGATACTACACTAAAATGTTTACAATGACATGGTTTTATAGGGAAGTAACTATTATTTGCTTTCAAAGTCTGATTAATATAACTTTTGCTAACTCAGTGTATGCTTAGGTAGCTGTTCAAACATATGAAAGGCAAACTGGTCTTGGTTAATTGTTCTTAAAGTAGTTTCTTTATCAGATTGTAGAAAAATATTACTTGAGAATACATTACGCCTCATGCAGGGACTTCTCTCTAAGCCAGGAGCTCTGAAGGTTAAGCTTTATTAGATTCATGTCTGCCTTCATATCTCATTCAGAAATGCATATCTGGAAACTGCAGAAAAAACATATAGACCATAAATGAATGAATGATCTAAAGAAAAGGCATGGTTACTGAAATTCCCCCAGATTTCGGAAGAGAAATTGAAATTGACCCTTGTAAAGTCACATATCAAACAATAATCTATTTTTTTTAAAGACCAAACAATCTCAGCTTTACGGTCTTCACTGTGTTCACTGTGTGTTTTGGCCAGGACTGCCAAAAAACACACTGCTTGTGACCTGTGCCTGGCAGTGCCTCCAAAGCTGTCGGTGGAGTTGCACTATTTCTTTGAGGAAATATTCACTGAGCAGGCCCTTTCTGTCTTAAAGGAAATTGAAAAGAACTTGATGACTGTTGTCAAGTTACTTCTTTCAAATCCCAAAACTCTCTGACCTAGTTAAATTGTAAGTTCCTCAGATGTGTACAAAGTGGTTGTCCACATACTGGAGAATGGAGAGAAAGAAACACTGTGTTCAGAACACTTTATTTTCTAACTCCCCGGAGACTGGGTAGTGTGGCCCATGTTGCTGCCTTTGGCATGGTTGGGACTTGAGTTAGTGTCATCAAGCTAAGAGAACAGTTTTGGGAATTGATATTCCTGGATTCTTCACAGCTCAGCGGCTTCCTTTGCAGCAAGGGCCAGTCTCTGAGCCGTATCAAGTTATCATTGAATATTCATCCTAATCATCACGACTAGGAAGGGATCAGTAATTACTAACAGTGTACTTGGTTTTGTCTGTGGCTCTCATTAGCTTCTTCACACTGGCAAGTCCATTTCCCTTGTAGCTCTCAGTTTCCTCATCAGTGGCTGAAACAGTTAAATGACAGTTAAAGTCACACAGGGCTGTGTGAAGAGCAACTTTGATCACAATATATGAATTCCTAAAAAATTGGAGCCACAGTTATTGCAAAACTCTTTAATATTTGAAAGACAAAAGCCCAGTCATTCCCTAGATTTAAAAACAGGTTTTAAAAATTGCAACTAGTTGGCTTCTTTCTCTTAGGGAATGAGTACACTCAAGAGCCAGTCTTGTTGCCTAATGAACCAAGAGCCTAAACCTTGGATTTCATTACTGTTATGATTCCAGATCCCACCAGAGTCTCTTATCAAATGTGGCCTCATTAAGTGCAAGAGGCAATGCACTTTTCCATTAAATTGTGCTGAGCTAACTTGCGGCTGACAAGAGTCCAAATGAAATGTAATTATTTTAAGTCTGTTCCTATTGGACTGTAGTTGCCCATCACAAATAGAAATTAACACATGGAAAACCTCTGTGAATCCTTACTTATATAGGTTTTATTGTAAGTAGTATGCTGAATACCAACCCTGTTTAATGAGGCTTTCATCAATAATCAAATCTAAATATAAAACAAGATACCGAATCCTGCTCTGAGTAAGTTATTGCTAAGAATAAACAAGGCATTGTTTTCTCTTCATCTGTTGAGAATGGAACTGTTTACACACAGTCCCCAGTCCCCCCATATCCCAGTTTAAGACTGTTTTATTTTGTTTTGTTTTCTTATTTTTTGGAATAGAAGATAAGTTTGTAAATATATCTTATAAAACAAAGGCAAACTGTTTGCTAATAATAGCTAACTTTTTTTTTTCTGTTCAAGAAATGGTACATGTTAAGTATATGTTATGTTATATGTTGAGTAACGTATTGCTTTTGTAGGGGAAGAAATATAAGTATAGAAAAATTTATCCCAGATCTCATTTAGTTAGCAACAGAAGTAGGTTTATAACCAGACAGTCTAGAGTGTGTCTGTGGTCGTAATGACTCAACTACCATTGTTTCTTAAAATGTCCCCAGTGTTGTTCCAGTTTCCTTAGGCAAAAGGAACAAACTAAGCACTGTAACAATAAAGATACAAACTGTAGAATGCAAGTTTTATTTGCTGATATTTATGTCTTATTTTGTCTCTCAGTGAGATAGAATATGATATCAAATACAGCTCTATTTTAAAACAGGAGAAACAGCTAAGAGATGGTTTATAAGATTTGCCTGCGGTGATCTGGAGTCAGTAGCAAAAGCAGAGTCAGGTACAAGCTTCTGACAGATTCTGTTCTTGGCTAAAACCACCAGAGAATGTGTCTTCCCGATGGCAGCCTTCAATGGCTGCAGGGGATAGAAATATCTAGGAGACAATTAGTGATTCCAGAGGGAACTGACAGCTCACAGAGTGCCAAGAGTGCAAAAGTTGGATTACAGCGCTCTGGATATTGGTAATGACTGTACCAACAACTTCCAATCCAAACAAAATTAAGGTGAATTTTAAATGACATTTCAAGAGAATTTTACAACTTTACACTAAATTCAAGGATTCTCCATTGTAGACTCATGTGTATCATTATCCCTGAAGTTGGGTCTTCAGAATAAAATAAAAAAATGTAATAAAATGCACTGGCAATGTTATGAATTCCTACCTAAATATCTTGGGGAGCCTAGCATATTTATATTTTATTGACTTCAACAATAAGATCAACTTATATGTAAAATAATGGCTTCTAGAATAGACATTTCCCATGTAAATGACTCAAAGGGAAAATAAACATAATTGCATCATTCAGAAACTAACATAAATTTTAGAAATATACTTTTTGTCATAACAACTCTGAGAAGTACCTGTATGTGTTATTTAAATTTTTTTTACAGGCGTGCACACATGTGCGTGTGTGCGTGTGTGTGCGTGTGTGTGTGTGTGTGTGTGTGCGTGTGTGTGTGTGTGTGTGTGTGTGTGTGTGTTGAGACATGCATGTTACAGCAGAATGGGGGTTAAAGGACAATTTATGAAACTCAGTTCTCTCCTTCTATCCTGTTGGTTCCAGGAATCAAATTCAGGTCCTTGTTTGGTCAGCAAGTGTTTTAGCCTCATTTATCATTTTAACTTTTAATTTGTTCACATATATCTACAGCTTTGAAGAGACACATTTTCTTCCCCTTACGCTGGTGTCTTTTTTTTTTTCTTAAACAAAGGGCACACATTTACTTAGCTACAAAATTTGTCTATACTTTCAGACACTAATGCAAATCTTCCAAAGTGTGAGAATAATAATTCAACTTGGCTTAACTCCAGTGATCTGCAAGGAAAAAAAAATGCACAAAAACTGTTAGCAAGTAATGATTTGTAGAAATCTGCAGGAGGCCTTGGTCCTTGGTCCAGGAGTACTACTGCTGACAATTACACAAATCGTGTTCCTATGCAATTATCCCAGTAATAACCAATAGCAAGCAAAAATTACAGAGGCCTGATGCGATTTGTGCCCACAGGTTTCTGGGTAGCACTTTGTTTGAATCAAAATGGCTATCTTTATTTTTTCTCTTGGCTTTCAAGAAAAGAATCAGCTGACTCCTTAGGAGAATATAATTTTCTTCCATCTAGTTTTAAATGGCATTAGCCTAGCAATCAGATGTCAAGGTGAAAGATAAACTTGTCTGTTCCTAGTGCATAAATGGGTAAAATACCAGGTAATGTAGGTACTATCACTCTGGCTTCTGCATTTCAAACAGCATTAACCTTGTGTACTGTCGAGTTATGATTTTTGAAACTGTTTTCTTTCTGAAGTGGCCAATCAGTTCTCCAATTTAAAAATATAGTCTAGGCTGTGATGTTTTTCTCTTACATATAAGGGTACAGGAATGGGAAATGAAACTTCATTTTATTTTTCATTTTTGCATGATTACTTTATTGTATATTGTTCAATTCTTTCAATGGCATTATTTAATCCCATGCATTTAAAACTACTTGTGTTTACCCTTTGTCAAGGAAATTAAACTACAATATATTTTAAGCAAATCAGTTAGAAGTTCTTTTCTCCTTCCTTCCTTCCTTCCTTCCTTCCTTCCTTCCTTCCTTCCTCCCTCCCTCCCTCCCTTCCTTCCTTCCTTCCTACTCCCTTCTTCCTTCCTTCCTTCCTTCCTTCCTTCCTTCCTTCCTTCCTTCCTTTCTTCCTTCCTCTCCTTTTTTCCTTCTGTCTGCCTTTCTTCCTTTCTTCCTTTCTTCCTTTCTTCCTGCCTTTCTTTCTTTCTTTCTTTCTTTCTTTCTTTCTTTCTTCTTTCTTTCTTTCTTTCTTTCTTTCTTTCTTTCTTTCTTTCTATGTTTTCTTTGTTTTCAGGATTTAGTCATTAATGGTCATGTATGAAGTACTTTGAAAATACAATTTATAGACTATCAATAACTCAGACATTTATTTAAACAAAACTAATAATTCCTGAAAAACTGATGGAGGAAGAAATCAGCCACATTTAAATTCTCAAACTTTCCCAAATGATCTCTTCTACATAAAAAGATGGAGATGAAGAGAAAGTGAAACAGAGTTTTGGTAAAGCTGTTTTGGAAGTGGTACAGATTTTGTTTGTTTGAAAAAGTATGACAGTATAATTGAACAAAAATTATTTTTGATGGTTAGTGCATTGAATGAAAAATAGATTCTAGTGTGTAGATGTCTATGTCTCCTTGAGGTTAAAAAAATTGACACCTCCAAAGATTAAAAATTTAATAGCTTCCTTTAGATTTTTATAATTCTTATTCTTATGTTTGTGTGTGTGTGTCAGATGTGTTTAGTTGCCTGTGAAGATAGGAAGACAATATTGGAGCTACAGGTACAGGCAACTGTGAGGCACCTGACCATGCTTGGAACTGAACTCAGGTCCTCTGGAAGAGCAAGAAACACTCTTAATGCTAAGTCATCTCTCCAGTACAAAGACACATATTATTTTTCTGATGGAGATGACAGTCATATTTTGCTTATTCTTTCTACTAGAATGTCATAAGCAATATAATAATTTTCTGTGTTTAAATGCTGGAGCAGAAACTACTCAAATAAATAAAAGCTTGTTTGATTAAATATTATTCAATAGCTTTTGCTTGAACCTGAGCAAGATCCATGACTATTTGGTCTGCTGGGGGTATTCCCGAGTTTTAATTTCTACCAGGATGGTTTTTAATGGAATGAAGAAGTTGGGATGAGAACTTTCTTATAACGTATGTAGCACTGTAGTTTAGATTTTGGCATTCTTTATCTCTTTGAGTCTTCCAACTCCATGGATTTAATGAATCCCTGAGATCTACCAGGCTAAGATATTTAAGCAAGCAAGTCAATACATACCTCAGGATCACCTTGGTCATTTGCTCTGATTAAGACCACATGCAGGTTGTCTGCAAATGAGATCTGTTAGGGGTTCACATCGCTCTCTGATGAAGATAGGAGTTTCTTGTGGTCCTTAGAAAACCTTTTGATGCTTATTTATGAGCATATTTCTTTAAAACTTTAACAGTGGAATTAAGGAGACAAAATTGTAATATCAATAAGGAGGGTGTGGCTCAAGTCACAGAGGTATAAGAGACACATTTAAGGTAGTCAGGATGAGAGCCATGTTTACTAAGAGCTAAGCTATTAGTCGCCACAAGACACACAATTTACAGAATGCTTAAAAATGATGAAAGAAAAAAAAAGAGTAAAACTAGCAGGTATGAATGCTTGTTACTGCATCAGTGTCAGACTTCAGTAGTTTAGGATTTACTGAAGTTGCCTAAATGTGCAATAATAGCCACAGGCTGTTCTTCAGTCTAATGAGACAGATGCGATGTAAACTGGGGCTGGGATGATATACTCATCAGAGAAGAAGAGACATGGACCATATGGTATGAGATCACCTCACATCCATCAGGATGAGCCAGCCCTTCAGGGCTCCTTTTTGATTTGAAACTGAGGCTACTATGCTTCTGAAGTGTTTCTAATGTTTACAAGGAACCGAGCAGCAGCTCTCCTCAGCACCCTGGATTAAGAAGCACACATCCATTCAAATTGTTGGTACATTGCCATGATGTGGTTTACGCAAACCTCAGGTTCCATTGGAATCAGGCTATACCTGGATTCCATCAGTGAAGTTAGTTCTTGTCGGGCAGTGTGGTAGGGCTCTGCAGTTTGGCTTCATCTGTAATAAAGGATATGTCAGTAGCAAAGTCACTCGGTGTGAAGATTACCTGCTACTCAGTTATGTGGATGTCAACAACCTGTGGTCCCAATGGCTGGTAGTGAATTTGGCTCACCGATATTTGGAAAATAAACAAAGCTGCTAGACAGACATACTGTGGGGGTTCTTCTCTGCTCTGTACTCTATTGGTGACTGTGTTTGTGAATCAACTAAGAACTGCCTTTTCTCCGAAGGCCACTCGGCTTTTCATTTCCCATTTTGAAGTGTGACTCTTTGAAGGATGCGTAAGGAATCCACTTAGACACCTCTGACCGAAGACAGCAGACAGAAGACAGGTCTGGACTTTAAGCAACCCTGATGCCACAAAAGCAATGCCACAGACTGCTGAGTAACACACAGCAGGCTGGCTTGTAAAGGGACCGAGCATTGTGTGACAGAAGCACCTTGTTCTGCCTGTGAGTCTTTGAGGACTGAAGAGAAGGCGTTTGTCTGAAAGAAGAGAAGAAAAACTTCCCAAGGCAGAAGCACACCAGGATGTCAAAGCTCCGAGTCAAGATTTGCTGACCCTGTGTTTCATCTTTCCAACCTTACTTCTTTGTTCTTGGCAAGGACCCTCTGTGAGGGTTTAGACTGTCTCCTTACACATCTTGTCTCTGACTTGTTCATTCCTAGTTTCCAGTCTTCTTTCTTTCCATTTCTAACATATTATGCTTGAGATCTGTGTGTCTCAACTGTTTTTGATCTCCTTTAAAATTCTGGTTTAAATAGAACTCTTGGGACAGCATTTTATAACCAAACTGAGCCTAGCTATGGACCGTGTCCCTGATCATTTTTTTATCTGTATGTGGGAACAAAAAGACCTAGTTTCAGATGCTGTAACTAGCACTGAGGTTAGAGGTTGACAGTTGTGTTTATTTATTGCTGCAGAAGTGTAGTCTTTCTCCCCAGCTCTACCGGAGGACCTTGAGTGTAGCCTGTGCTTGCTTGTGACCTGGCTTTCCCTACAACTTCCATCGAGCATGGGCCTTGAATGCCTATGCACAGGTACTGAGCACCTGCTGTGGCTATTTATCACCAAGTAGGAAGTATTTTTATGATGGACCCACTCTAGGAGAAGCAGGAAGAGTGGTTGCATAGCACTGGATTCTAAGGGTCTCTACTGCGTATCAAATTATCCTAGTATGGCTCAGCAGAGCAACCAGTCAGTTAGCAGGGTTAGGATGTGATTACTAAGTTCTGTTCCATGTGGGGTTAGCTGTGACCCTGGTCCTTCTAGACCAAGCTCAGAGCAACAGTGTAACAAAGGCAGCTCATAATTAAAAAGCAAATTAGAGGTTATGTATCAAGCAAGCATAACATCACTCCATCAGAGACACACGCGACTTACGTGTGTATTTGAGGCACTGCCGTGATACAGAAGACCTCATGAATTTTGAGCATGTTTGGAAAATATAGATCATTACACATTGATTGATAATGAAACTTCACGAAGTCTCCTTACGTAAGTAAAGAAAGCCATTGCCAGTGAACGTTCACTGGTTCAATAAAAACATTGGCGATTAGCTTTTATTTAGTGCTGACATGATTTCTTAGTTGATTGTCACAACTTAGGAATTGATTATTGATTTCTGCCCCTTGACAGAGGAAGAGACTGAGATGCCAGTGAGTGATGGAGATGCTCACTTAGTAACAGTCAAGGGCCAACAATGTGCTGTGACCCCAAGTAAGCTAGTGTTTCAGACTCTGGTGTTTTCGCTCTCCTGTCTCCTCCTTGAGGCATCAAAAGTGACCTAAAAGTCCTTTGTTCATGAGTTGAAAATGGGTTTAGGAATGCACGTGATTATTATAGAGCATAATTTGTGTGTGTGTGTGTGTGTGTGTGTGTGTGTGTAGCTTTTATCAGACTCTAAGAAACAAATGTACTATAATTGCTTAAATGTAAAAAATTGTTAGTCTCTCT
This sequence comes from Rhabdomys pumilio, assembly GCA_030674055.1. NCBI lineage: Eukaryota > Metazoa > Chordata > Mammalia > Rodentia > Muridae > Rhabdomys > Rhabdomys pumilio. Next base: position 19,356,098 of record JANHMN010000016.1, read on the forward strand.
TCCTAATGCAGGCTTAGTTTCAAATATCTTACAAGATCAATTAACATGTTTCTTTAAAGCCTTCACAAGGAAGGTTGCGTGATGTCCTGGGGCTCACTTGCTTTGGAGCCTGATGGATTAGGTCAAAATCCTTTGTAATTCTTATAATCTTGGGTAAATTACTGACCCCTCCCCTCAGGGCCTGATTTTCCTGGCTTGTAGAATAAAGCTAATGACAGTCACCTTTAAGGGCTTCAAGAATAAAATAACATACTGTGTTTAGCAGAGTACCAGGCAGTAATTGTTTCTTATCCAATGCTATTTCCTTTAATGGTGTTTTTGAGTTGTACAGAACTGGTGCCGTAAAAACATTTCCCTCTCAAGTAGCCATGATCCTCTAAAGGCAGCCAAATCCCCAATGAAATCCATATGCTAAATCATTACGCAGGGTTCCATGAACTGCTCAGAGTAGTTTTTAATATTTGGTGGTTAGGCCAGTCTTTGTGCAAAAGCTCTCTTCAAGTTTAAAGTGAGAAAATCAGTCCAGACAACTCTTTATTTTCTGAACATACTTCCTTATTTATTTCCAGCTTTGAATGATCTGACCTTTGGTTTGTAGACTAATAGCCCCTCCTAACTCCCGAAGTACTATCACAAAAATAGAATGAAAAAACAAAACAAAACAAAAACCTTTCAATTAGGAAATTATTTAAGTTTTACTGGGTTTCCTTTAAAGGGTTTCCTTAATATCAGCTGCCATAAAGCAGAATCTTATCTGCTCATCTTATCTGCTTATCTTATCTTATCTTATCTTATCTTATCTTATCTTATCTTATCT